>JAIZZJ010000006.1:0-701289 GCA_022828445.1 Graphiopsis chlorocephala
AGTTACGTATTGCTAAGGTTAACCTGGTAACTGGGACACAAGACTCCAGGGTCGATGTCTTCTTTCTTCAATATGCCTGACCCGCCTCGCTTTTGACCGACCGAATGTCCATGCGTCTTCCGCCAATGTTCTTTGATGACATCCATGTTGCGGCAAACGTACGCACATTGCCCTTCATCCAACTCGCATTTTACACCGTCCGTGTACACGGGCAAACCTTCCACGGCTTCTTCGACATATTCGGGTATATTAAATTCGCCGGAAAATTGTGCGATACCATGCCATTGCTCGATCTCGTCCGAAATCCCTACGGCTTGCTTTCTGGGCATCCTATGTTGCCTATTTGTTAAATGACCCGCTACTTGCCTCGGCCATACCGCATATCGACATTCCTTGCATACGACTACCTCCCACTCGGTCAAATGCTGAAAATGGCTGCTTGCCATTTCTTTCGTTCCGGGCGCGGTGTATGTACGGTTTGACTGTTTGGTGTCGCTTTGCTGATTGCGGGTATGAAACGAATGGGCGACGATTTTTTGCGCTCTCACTTGACGCCCTTCTCTCTGACATATATATTTTCACATTGTTCATCCTGTCCTTGGGAAAATCGTTTGTTTGTAACAATACTAATCTCCACTGCTGCGCCTCGGGTGGTGTGACACTTCTCATTGGTACGCTCGTCTGATCCCTGCATTCTACGACTGTGTTTACCTCGATTCCGACGACGATAACTCGACGATTATACTACTTATGGCGGTGCTTGCAACACAAAACTTACTTACATTGATGTGCACTACAACATATCAAAATTTGGGCGAAATTGGTGTTACTCCAAATGAATCCAACGGGCCTGAATCCAATGGGCCCTCTGCTGGCGTAACCCTAACGAAATTTGTATGCGGGCTGAATCCAATGCGTACGCGTTGGATTCGACATTTTTGGATTGCCTTCGTACGGGTCTTCCTTCAACCTCGAACCTAATCCTACCCTCTACACTGCCCTCTGTCGTGCCACTTCGTGCCGTCCTATGCCTCCGTGGGGCATCCCACCCACAACCCCAATTGGGCACTCGCTACCTACCAATACAACACAACACTGCCCGCCATCGGGGGGCTGGACCTCATCAATTCATCCTTGCTTTGTTCATTCTGACCTCTCTCCACACCTATGCTACCGTCAAAATCTCCACCACTCTATCGAACCGGCCGGAACTCCCCCCTACGGTCCTCGCTCTCGTTCCGCCCATCGATGAAACAACCACACCATCCCGCTCATCTCTACCCCGTCCTCCTTGATCGTTGCCCCCAACCATTCCTGCGCCTCCATGTTTTTGCCCCTCTTCTCGATCTCGTCGAATATCCATCTCATGACTTCCTCGCCCGCGTGAAACATGATGATCGCCACTGCTTCCATCAAATAACCTCGATATTGACACTTCTGCTGCCCGCTCTCCCTGTACCTGCTCCTCCCGTGGTCGTGTACCGCTTCCCACGAATGGCATATCGCTTGTGGCGCCCAACACCGTGGGCACGCCGTCCATGCTGCCTCCCAACGCGTCCTTCTCAACCAACCGCATGCCTTATCGATCTGCTCACGCTCTTCCCTCGACGCACATCCACATATTCGCCATCCCTTTCGCCCAACCGCTCGTCCGTTGACCCGGCATACATTACAACCTACCTTCCAACCATCGAACAAATTCGTCAATCGCTCCACCATGTTGACGTGTTCGACGTTGCGGTACTGCTGCTGTGTGTGCCTTGCCTCCCGTTGTCGTTGCTCTCGTATCCATTCTGCCTGGGCCGCTTCTCGTTCTCTTGCCTCTTTTTCCTGCTGCTGTGCTCTTTGTTGTCTCTCGCTCTCCTCCTGTTCTCGCTGTTCGGCCATGTGCCACGCCTGCTGCTGGGCTGCTTGACGGTGTCTGGTGGGGGTGATGTCTTGTAATCGTGCTCTTTTGGCCTGGTCCTCTCCTTGCCTGACCTGCACACGAATCCGCTTCCGACCCTGCCCACGACACACATCGCAAAACTGCTCGCCTGTGCGGCAACTCGTCCGTGTGCCATCGCCATCCATGTCGGCGTCCAACACTGCCCTTCGACAACGCCTGCCCTCCAAATACTCCATCATTTCCGGCTCTTCCTGCCCCGTCCTGACTATGTACGATTGCCCTTGCTGGTTCTTTCTCTCTGCCTGTAACACGATGCTCTCGCTCGCGGTGACCCCGTCTCGCCCGGCTCGGCCACTCTGTTGTCCAAAATCGTCCAACTTGTTGATGCCGCCGACGTGGATGACCACTCGGACGGTGCTGGCGTCAATCCCTTCTCCCAATGCACTCGTCGACCAAAACAATCGTTCTTCGCCCTCGGTCAACATGGCCATGATCTCTCGCTTTCGCTCGATCTCTCCCACCCCGCTGTAAAACACGGCGCCCCCGATCTCGTCGGCGTATGATTGCATCTCTTTGATCTTGTGACAATACACGACGATGCGATCCTCGGCGGGGTACTGGGCCAATTTGCCGTCGATGAAATGCTGCAACGTCTCCATCTCCCGTCGTACGTGATCACGCTGTACCGGATGTTGGGTCGTACGGTGGACTCTCGGATCATGTGTACTTCGCTGGGCTCCATGTCCATGATCGACATGAACGCTGGCTCACGCCGCGGCGGCAATGTTGCTGTCAAACAAACCACCTGCGTCTGTCGACTGATCAACTCTCGTAACTGCAACACCTTGGGTCGAAACTTTTTCGTCGACTGCAACACCGAATGACATTCGTCGATGATGACTCGTTCCAACTGCTGGTTCAACATCTTCGCATTGACGAAATCCGCAAACGATTGTGACACGGCCGACTCGGCAATGACGAATACGATCTGCACATCGTACGGTGGTGCTCGACTGTCGCTCCAAATCGCACATCGAATCCCATCCTTACGGCACCGGTCGGCCATGTCTTCTTGCAACATGATCTTCGGCATCACGACGATCGTGACTCCATCTCGCGACGCTGCTGCCGGCAACATGAACAACAAACTCTTGCCACCGCCTGTCCGCATCACGACGACGATCCGGGGTTGGCCGCTAATGATCGCGTCTAATGCCTCTCGTTGCTTGCCACGAAATTGGGCTTGGGCCCCGTACATCTTCTTCAACTGGGCCTCCACGTCGATCTGACGCATCTGCTGCCACCGTTCAAATTTGCGGCTGTCCTGCTCCTGTTTGATCCTTCGCTTGATGTCGGGGCTGACGTTCTGCACTTCGTACGACGACGGGAATTGCATGAATCGGTGCCAATCCACGCTCACCTCGCGAAACGCATCCTGCTCTCGTCTCATGGCGAACGGGTTCTGCTGCAACTGACGCCCGTAAATGCTCTCCTCCATCTGCGGGCTGTGGCCGGACTGCCTGGCGCGGATGGCCTCGCGCGTCTGCTCCTCATCCATGTTCATCCCCTGCTTGAACGGATTCTCGTTGGTGTATATGCGATTCAACGTGCCCACGACGTCCTGGTTGATGGCAAACTCGCGGTGAATCTCTGGGTACGCCTGTCGCCAATCCGACGTCCCGATGGGTACGCCGATCCTCTTCTCGCTCTCCCTGCGCATCATTCGGCGGATTCTATTTGTCTCCCAAAATCCGTCACAATTGCGCGCGACCATGGGGATGCATTGCTGTCGGACGAAACGTGCTTCTGCACTCTGATCTTCGGGCACATCGGGCAAACCCTTCTCCCCTCTTCTTCGTCTTCTTCTGCCCACTCCTCTTCCTCGTCTCCCCATTCGTCTTCTGGTGCCGGCTCCCACATCCATGGACTGGACGTCATCTGGCCACGACTGCTTTGTAAAATGCGGACGAACGGCTCGATCAACCACAAATAATACACTATCAACTCGCCTACTTCTTGTGGCACGAACCGGTGTACGCACTTCTGGCTTTGGCTTGCGCTGAATCCTTTGTGGTACGACGTGATAAACGCCACCATTCCCTGGTCGATCATGATGCCGCGGTGACAACGTGCGTTTTCACCGTTGATCTGTTGCACACTGACCAACTCGGTGGCTCTGGCCGGCGCCCCTGCCGACATGTGCACCAACACCAACATCTCCTCCTTCCACCTCCTCACTTGCCGCAAATACGACTCTACTGCGTCGGGGTTGAACTTCCGTTCCTCGCTGTTCTCCATGAATCGTGCTCGGACGTGTGCCTCGGTGAACAATCGCTGCCCTAACCACCGTTTCCCATCCACGGGCCATGGGTTGCGGGCGTCGTGGATGAAATTGAACCCTTCGTCCATGATGGCATGGTTGTCGACGATGCTGGCCATGTCGAATTTCGGCATGTCCTCTGCCCGCCAATCGACGACTCCGGGTGCCATCATCATCAACTCTTCCACTAACCGCTTGCGGGTGGTGGCTAACAAACCGTGCACCACCGTCCGGATCTGGCCCATGCTGAACTGGATTTTGCGTACCACAATGATGTCGTGGTCGGGCCCGGACCAACCCACTTGTCCGTCGGCGTTCGTTGTGTATCGGATCTTCAACCCGTACATCTTTTGGGTGTGAATGGTTTGGATGGGGCTGGGCTGACCACCATATTCCGTCATGGTCATGAACTTTGCCACGTCCTGCTGTACCAATCGATGGATCACGGGTGCGTCTTGTTCGGCCGTATCATGGTCGACGCCGTTGTTCACTTGCTGCTCAATGTGATCCATCCGATGGCGCCATGCTCGCCGGACGACGATGGCTCGCATGCTGGTGATCATCGCGGCCAATGTGGGGGTGTAAAATATGGCTGGTACCCATCCGTTCTTCTCCCCACATGTGCCCAACACGGCCAATCCGCTCAACACGGCGTTCTCATATTCGTTATCCTTCAAATCGTGATCGAACATTGCAACCCAAAACTCCGAACTGGCTCGTACTATGCCCTCTCGCCAATCGCTGCTTGATACCCGCCCGGCCGCCGCGTGTTGCAATCTTTCCAATGCTTGCTTCTGGACGTCGGTCAACCGATATTTCGGCCGCTCCGACATCTTCGCCGTTCTCCAAATATACCTCAAAATCTGGGTGAATACGTTGGCATATTTGCGGATTGTCTTGATCTTTTGCTTACCGTAAAATGGCTTGTCGTTGTTCGGCGCTCCGTTCTCCCTTCGATTGACGCAATGCAACGCATGTCGCCCGACAATTTCCACACGACTTGTCTGGAACGAACGGCGGATCAATAACATGGTGCCCTCGCACGCGCGCGACAACGCTCTCTCTTGGTCGGTCGCAAACCGTTCGTCGTCTCCCCCTAATCGCTCCTGCACTTTCCTGGCATTGGGTTCGGCTTTGACGAATTCCGTGATCCAACGACGACAATCGCTCGGCAAATGGCGCTCCCATCCGGTGTGCTCCAACCACGGATTCGGCTCATACCGATTGCGTTCGGTACGGACTCGTTCTTGCTCCTGGTTCATATCGGTGAACAATTCGTCCATCCACTCGTTGGCCTTGGTGGCAATGTCGATCGTGGCCGCTTGGCTGGGATGTGGCACTACCTGGACGGGGAATATCTTTTGCCATTTGCCTGTACGGAAAAACCATTGACATGCTTGGTTCTCCACCCATAATCGACTGTGGTCGGTGTCTTCGTTGGGTCGTCCTTTCGTACGTGGGTTTTTGTATCCATGCGTTTGGCAATGCTTCTGAATTCCGCTACGTTCGCGGCATGTGTAATTACATTCTCGCCCCTGGATTTCGAAAACGCATCGCAACCCGTTCGTATATACTGGTATCCCTGGGATGGCTGGACTGCTGATGTCGGGATACATCACTTGACTGGGATCTTTTGCGACCCGCGACAACCGACCGATAAATTCGATGACTTGCGCGCATTGTTCTTTGGTGACGGTCTTATGTTTGCTCTGTATGTGTCCCTTCAAATTGGCCGGGTTGATGGCGAATTGGCATCGCTTACATATGATTACTTGGCATTCTCGATGATGTATAAACAATTTTTCAAACACATCCATTGTGTCGGTGCTGTGTATAATGATTAATGGATGTCTCTTATGCCGCTATGTCTCTCACTAAACACGGACAAACGGTCGCGACTTTCGCGCGTGTGCACTGGCCGCGCTTGGTGATCTATGCGCGAACTTCACTTTATTCCTACCTATCTTCGGCGCCAACGACGATGTGTGCGCAACCACGAATTTTTGGGTATCTATCATATTCGGGCTTATCGCAACGATTGGCTCTATCGTCTGGTATTTTTCTCCAAATTATTACTCCCTGGGATTAAAATGTGATCGACTAAATGTGATCGACTAAAATCGGGTTGTACCCGTATCCTTTTTGGGTTAGTAAATATATGTGATCGAGTTGATCACAGTTAACAATTGTGGGTAGCTATTGCAAAAACCATGTTCCGTACTGCCATTGAAGAAGGCAACGAGAAAGTCGTAGCACAGCTTCTTTCAGTACCCGAACTAGGACTCGATGTCAATTGTGCGATTAATGATCCACCTCGTGGTTGCCTATTCGGCGAGAGATGTACGGCATTAGGGGTTTCTATCCAGCTCGGACACGTTGCTCTCGTGAACACCCTCATCAAAGAGTTCAATGCGAACATTAAGGACACTGTGAGAGGTATCATAGGGCTAAGATGCGATGGTAGTTTCGTGCTTCCGATCATCAGCTGGGCGGGTTCTCGCAGCTAAATGGTCGATCGATGCGTCATCTTAGGGATGCTACTAGATGCAGGTGCTGTGATCTGTATCAATGATCTAATCAACCTTGCTGCAGAAAAAGAGGTTGATTTGCTGCGTTTGGTGATCCAGCGGCTACCGAACTCTCGTCTATGCTGCTAGTCGTAGATAGCCGATGGATTATTCCACAAAGCTATGTCCAAGCTCAATTTTGCCGACTTTATAGCACTTGTTATTAAACTCCAACTCACAGTCACTGAGCTCGATAGAGCAGTCGACTGTAGGTGGCAGAGCCCCAAACCGTAGCATGGAGTATTCGGCAGTCCGCCGCTGCCCCCGAACATCATCGACATATTCTCATAACTTGGAAATCTTCAAGCTGTCCGAGACCTCCGGGATCGAGGAGTTGGATTCACTAACAACACGATGGTTGCTTGTTTGAGAAGCTATAACAGCTCGCTGATCGAGTTTGCTTTGGTAAGAGGCGCACCCGTCGACGTTTTCTCTCCGCATTATCGCACTACGCTACTTGCTGAAGGCATCCGGACAAGCAACTATGATTGGTCTCGTCGAATATTACAGAGTGTTCCCATAGATGCACTCTACGACGAGGAACGGAGTTATTGTGCCTTCCTTGCAGCGGCTGCCGAGTCTGGTAACGTAACACTAGTCACGAAACTGCTTACTAGAAAGATACGGCGATATCGTAATATGCTCGGGCTTGCACTTCTTAGAGCTTGTGAAGCAGACCAGACCGACATAGCCATTACCTTGCTCGAGGCCGGCGCTTGTACTAGGCTTTCAGAATGTGCTTACGCTTTGGGGACCCCAGCAGTCCCTATCAAGCAAAAATTTCGTTAGCATACTGTATACTCGTCTGTTCCAGATATGCTATCTTTGCTCATATACATTTTGCGGAATCGCAATACAAGGCTTTTCCAGGCTCTCCTCGATCACGATGGAGTTGAATCACCCTAAGAAGAAACTTAGAAAGACTTGGCAGATAGCTCGATTCGATATCGGTCTTTTTACAAAGAAAGCCCCCATAACAGATATTGCATGAAACTTGTAGCGGACTAGGGTGATTACGCGATATTGCAAAGCTTGATTACTACTGGATTCAGTCCCGTTTCTGGAGCGATCGCTGCCGCAAAGAGTGCTAACTTCGCTCTCGTCGAAAATCTGATTGACTATATCTCGCATAGAGACAATCGGGAAGTTGTGGATATACTCGTAGAGGCTACGAAGTCTCAAAATGCCCTAGTCGTTTGCGCTCTGTTAAGTATTCAGAAGATCTCAATTTCATCCCCGGACCTGGCCAAGGCACTCGCGCATACCATCAATGGGCTCACAGAGGTCGACACACTTCTGCTCGACTATTGTGGTAAACGAGACGATGTACAAGCATGCTAGGAAACTTTACACAAGGCGCATTCAGGATTCGGGCATTGTGCCGATCAAAGTCTGGATCATATCTTACAAGCAGCCTTGTCAATCATCCGGAGCAATACAAGCCTAAGGGCAGTCGCTATTAATGCCTTCCTTGAGACTACTAACTGCTCGTATCGCCGCAACAGAACTGCGTTAGATAGCTAGGAGATAGATATTGTGCAATTGCTTTTAGAGGAAGGGGCCGATCCCGACTGCAAAATCACATAGCGTAATTGGGAGGGACATGTCAAAATCACGACGACCCTACTCCTTATGGCCATCGCATCTAAAAGTTCGGATTTGGTCGAGTCCTTGATTGGCATAGGAGCGAACATCCATCGGTCTGCAGTCGATAGCATCAAGCGGACTCCCCTGCAGATGGCTGTCGAGGTCGCATCGAGACCAATGGTTAATCTGCTACTTCTCGTAGGGGCTAAGGTCGACGCCGCTTGTGCACTTCGAGGCGGTGCTACAGCCCTCTAATTAGCAGCTCTCGGAGGTAACATCGGACTTGTAGAGCTTCTAATAGAGCACGGTGCCGATCCCCATAAGCCTAAGGCAATAGCTAACGGGCGAACCGCTCTCGAGGGAGCTGCGGAGCATGGCCGACTGAGCGTAGTCAATTATCTTACGAATCTTTGCGAGTACAAGATCGCTGAATACAAGGATGCCATTCGACTGGCTCAGGACTACGGACATAATGCCGTAGTAGAATTCCTCGAGCCTATCCTCAAAGGCACTACATCGTGTGAAGAGGATAAAGAGTATATCGGACTTGATTAGCTCTTGGCTACTATATCTCAAGGCTAAGGACTTCACCTATAGGACGGGGAGTTGAATTTGGACCACCAGAACATTTTCGATGATGATTATCCCTTGTTCTGTATGAACCAACGCTTCGAGGAAGTTAGCGCTACTGGAGCAACTTCTGACGAGGTCTACGAAGGAGCCTTGAACTTTCCGATTACGTTATCTGATAATGCATATACGGCAATCTCCGATTAGCAACTTGTCGATAACACAAGATCATTCGGTACGATAATAACCTCACTAGCACAAGCTCACGGCATGGCTCTGATGCCTTTTCAAGATGTAAACAATTTGCTAAGCGCTTCTACTACGGAGGAAGCACCTAAGAAGCACATTTGTCGTATCTGCTGCGCACAGTTTCGTAGAAGAGACACCCTCAGCTGTTATGTAGACAAGCACAACAAGAAGCGGGTCCATTGTGACTATTGTACTAAGCATTATAGCAGGAGGGATCCCCTTAACAAGCACATTCGGGAGGTACACAATAGGACGGTGCGCTGAAATTGAGTCCGGCAGTGTTGAAATAGGGATTTAGGGTCGCAGGGATCATGCCTATAGGGTCTATCTTAGCATGTTAAAGCAAGCGCTGGAATATGTACATTGTTGCCTTCTCATAAATTGAGCCAATTATCGTACCTGATAGACATCATTGACGCCAATTGACCCTGAGATAGTGAAATCTAGACGCCCTATGAGACTGACGCTGCAGGTCATATGTGCTGCTCCAAGTATCGTAACCATGTATTCTACACGAACGACTATGACTAACAGACGACCTCGTATGCAGGAATCAGGAAATTTGTGCCTATAAGCTCTCTTCCTAAAGTCTACATTGGCCTGTTGAGGTCCGAGATTTTCGAGCAGAGTAATCTGGTACCGCTCCCGGGATTCGATCATGTTACTGCGCTAACCGCTAGAACCCAGCCCTCTAGTATTTTGCCTCCTCAAATCGTTGGTCCTCTTCTACAGCCTCTACGAGCCTAACTCGAATCCTTTTACATACAGAGTAAGCAAGTCTCGAAAGTGTAATTTAACGCCAAGCCTCTTGTATCGCGCTGGGGTTCTTGTACTCCGGTGGAGGAGACGGGTCCTATAGGTTAGAGCGTAGGGTTGAGGGTTAGGGTCTGTCTTTCCCATTAGCGTTTTGACAAACACCGGTCCGTTGCTACGCATAAAAGGCGTAGTGCGAAGTAACGAATAGTATTTGTGGGCTTTTTAATGTGTTTGTTACTAAAGCAGAGGCTTTTTGATACACATCTTTGCAGTCATTTATACCGGTCACTTGCACTAGAAAAACATACCATTTTATGTACGCTAAACCCTTTTTAGACGACATTTGCTATGTAATTGAGATATCCTCTCGGACAGTTTGGTGATCAGTTCTCTGGCGATAGCGAGAAGTTCATCGAGTAGGGCCGTCTGCCGGCTTGTTAGTCGATGTCGAAGCCGTAGCACCTTATTGACATTACTAGAACGATAGGTAAAGCAAATAAGTCGCTTCTATAGATCTTTGTAGCAGTGATAAGTAGGAAGCTTTACTATCAGAGGCTGGCTGTACGCTTTCTTATTCGGCAGAAACGAGCTAATGTACTTCTGAGCAAAGAAGTTGATTTTATCCTGCCTGACAGAAGTATAGGCAGCTTCGACCAAACGGTCAATCGATAAAACGACTTCGAATAGCACTAGCTCCGTTTTATCGGGCAGTCTCACGAGGCGGGCGGCTTCATGTAGAGACATGCCGTTCAGAAAGCTCGGCTACTGAGTTCTTTCCAACCATGGAGACACTTGCGTCTTCGTAGGAGCGTGCTAGAACATGGACTCTCCCTGCGCATGTTCAAGTTCGAGAGCATCGAGAGTCTCGAAAACATCATTCGTAACAGAGTTGCTTCGTTCCGTCCTTTGCGTGCCTGTCTTTGTTTGTATCGAGCTCGTGTCCGAAGGCTGTTCCTCAGGCTGGCTGATACGAGATCCAGAACTCCTAGGTCCGGATCGAAAGAAGCGCTGAAACTTGACAGCTTCCCAGGGTGGTTTATCTCCGAAATGCTCGCGCTCTAACTGCTCACGGACAGCGCGGGATCCAGAGCATTTACGCCCGCTACGACTTCTTCTTTCCGGCGCGTGCGCGATGTTGTAATGGCTACGCATTTTGTCGACCGCTTGCGAGACGACAGAACAGTAACTACAGCCAAACCTATTGTAGATGCGCAGATGGGGAAGCGGTGTCTGTTCTAATGCGGGTAAGATTACCGACTCGTTTCGCGGGTCATGAAGAGGAAATTCCATAAGTTTCGGGGGCATCTTATTGAGAAATGTCTGAATCTGCGATTTCGATGCTAGACTAGAGTTATACTGTGCGTGCGAATGCCGGAGATGCGTCCCTACAGCTGAGGGACATATAGCACTCCGGCATAGCTTACACACGACCACCCTAAAATCGGGAAGGAATTCAAAGACTTCTATCTCGGGAAATAGGCGCTTGACGACTCGTGCTTAAAATGAGGGGGATCTCTTCTTGAATCGCAATGGTAATGGTTTCAGAAACAATAGGATGGAGCCTAGTATCTTCACAACCACGCGAGCCTACGCGCCCCTGACGACTCTAAACGGGCGCGTCCTTTTGGCATGCGCCTTGACCATCGCGCCTTTAAGGATTGTTACGCCCAATCAATATATATATTGGTTGGCTTAGGGCTGATTTTTCCAGACGGTTCGGCCCGGCTCGGAGTAGTCCGAAAAGAGCCTAGCAAAAGATGGAGGGTGGATCATTCGTAGAATAGGTCTGCAGACATCATCCCTGACATCCTCTTCTTCCATCTCTATTCAATTTACTCAAATCTCGGAAAAATCCCTAAGCACTCTGATAACTATCAATCTAAACATCTCCTTCCTAAACTTATACTTCTCTAATACTATTCTTCAATCTTACTCTCATATCTTACTCTTATATCTTAATAATCTACCTATATTACTACATCCTTACCTCTATACTTATACCCTAACATATCCCCTAGAACTCGCTATACATACCCTGATACTCTTAAACTTCACACCTCCATAGCTCTCCTATCCTACGTTACATACTACTACTTCCGACATCCTACATTGCCTTTATCGCCTCGCTAATTCACCTACCTCCTCGCATTTTACCCCCTATACTTATATCCTAACATATCCGCTACAACTTGCTACAGACACTTTTAAACTAACCTATACTATCCTATTTCCAATCTGCTACCTATACACTGGCTAAGACATCTTGTACACCCTAATTAAATTGGCTACTATTCTAACCCTAATAACCCGAATCCTATACTAAACCAATAACCTTGAGAAAAACAACTCCTTAAAACCTGATCTCTACAAACCCACTTACTACCTTCTCCAATTCACCGTCGCTACCCGCGTACTACGGCGGCCCTGCTAGAGCTACCTTCTCCACCCACTCCGTCGCTATACGTAGACACGCGTCCACGCTCGCATTCTGCTGCCTAGCATTACCGACGAATACCTGCTGCAGTGAGAAGCCCTACTCCTTTACTGCCTCGATAAACAATCGCTATCGCTGCGTCCTAAGCCCCTTCGCATCCGCCCCACGCGCCTGTACTAGTACTACCATGTCGCAGTCGAAGATGTAGAGGTCCTTGCCCAACCCAGCCCTGTTCACTACCGCTGCTGCTTACGCGTGCTGCCCGACCTTGTCCCACTGCTTCTCGTCACCTGCGCTGCCTGCGAGCGACTCGCCGACGTATGACTTGTTTGGCGTGTCACAGAAGAAGACCTGTACCGTACGGCCTCGACCCTTAGCTACCTTACCCGGCTTCTGGAACGTATCTCTCTCCTCGCTATCTGCCTCGTATCCGCGCCACTCGTCCTTCTGCTTCTGGTTGCTGTGTGTGATGACACGCGGGTGCACGTACGCCGATTTGGTGTCGTCGAACTTGCGGACACTCTACTCGCCGAGGTCTTCGAGCTAGGCGCGCATATTGGGCATAGTCCAGTCTGGTGAGGTCGGGCGGGTGATGGCCATGATCGACACTCAGGAGCGGCGGTAACAGTAACACTTCTGTAGCGAGGCGGCAGTTCCGAGGCTTGTAAAGGGTGAGCGTATGAAGATGCGAGAGTGAGAGGATGTAGGAGACTTACAGGTCAAGAGGCTTGTAGAGTTAGAGGGAGAAGGATTGTAAGGTCGACAAAGAGAGATCGCAAGGTCGATCCGAGGGGTTTTGTCAGGTGCGGGAGGTAAGGGTTGTAAGTGGAAGGGAAGAGATACGAGGAAGGGAAGTGGGAGGCTGTAAGTACGAGATTGGTACGGTACTGCCCAGTCCTCTGCCCTTGTGATAGCTTTTCGGATCGAAGGCCTTCTATTTCACGTGCCTAAAGAACCCTCACTCACTCCTTACTCACTCACTCCTTACTCACTCACTCCTCCTTCGCCGTTTACTTGCTACTAGCTACCATCACGTGAAGGCACCTTCTCGAACGTACGAGCCAGTACACCGCACCAGTGAGCTGTTGACTACGTGAAGGCACCTTCTCGAATGTATGAGCCAACACACCGCACCGGTGAACTGTTAACCACGTGAAGGCACCTTCTCGAACGTACGAGCCAGCATACTGCACCCGTGACCTGCTGACCACGTGAAGGCACCTTCTCGAACGTACGAGCCAGCACACCGGCGGGCCGACGTCGCGTGCTTGCCTCCACCTTGCCTATAAGCGCCGCTCTTTCCCTTCCTTTCCTTCTCTTTTCTACCACTCTATTCCTTCCTACTCACACATTACCACAACTCCTACTTCCATACCTTCTTACTACCACCACAACATCACAACATCACATCATCACCACTACCGTACCCGCATCCACCATACGCGCTACAGCCCTCTTATCTACCTCACTACCACTACTCTCAAAAGTAAGCTAGCAGCCTTTCTCATACCCCTCGCCTAATCCAGTTGCTAACCATCCACACTCATTAGATCCTACTTACCACCATGCCTCTCCCGCCTGGTACGGAATCCATTGGCAAGCGCAGCGACGCGCGACCAAATCCCCCTTCCGGCACTCTACTCTTCTTCGGCTACAAAGCCGATACGATCCTAGTTGGCAATACCTTCGGACTTAGCAAACAACTCATCTCTGTATACGGGCAAAAGCACGAAGGCCGCTACATCTATACCATGAGTCTCACTCACGAACTGCTAACCGGCGACTTCTGCGTTACCCGCGAGTCTTTAGAGGCAGCGGAATATGAGTCGAAGCACTCGGCCTTCTAGGAGATATACGACATAGAGCCGAGCCGCGATTTCAACATTAGCAGCGGTCTCCGTAGCCCGGGAGGCTCTCATAAGGGTGGATCGAACGAGTTGTGCGAGCGCGACGGTATACTAAAGAAAGACGCCATCTACGCCAAGTGCGCTTGAAGGACCACCTTCCTTCCTATACGGCTCAAGGCGATCTTTCTGGCGTGAGATGGCTTCCTTTACGTGAAAGCCTCGGTTTCTTCTTTCTTACTTCTTATCACTTTTTCCTTTTGAAAGTTCCCTTCTATTTGCGAGTGCAGATTTCTCTTCTATTCCTAGGCAGGCCTTCCGATCAGACAGTTTGGCAGCAGTTCTCCTTAGGTAGAATGTAATTCGAGCTCGATTTTGGAGATTACAAAGTAGCCTGAAAGCTGTTACTACCCTAACTCTTATACATCGAGCTACCGAGACTCGACTCTTTGAGGTAGAAAGAGCGCTTATTGGGAAATTCACTCTTCAAAGTATCAGGTAGTCAGATGAAGTTGAGATAAGGCTGAGGCCGAATGCTTGGCGATGCTCGCGACCTTGGGAATGTCGCCCTAGCCTACCTACTTTGTAGCTCGATATCTCGCCCGTCCTACGTTGAACGCTAATACTTCCGAGCTCCTAGATCACCTTTGTCGCCTCGAGAATCCAGCCGCGTTATCGGATCCTTACCCCCGTACCTATATCCCGAGATGCTCCTAAACAACCCTACACTATTGCTTTTATAGAACTCAAATCATCATGATAGCGAAGAAAGTGTTTGCTATAACTTAACTATTACTTTCACACTATTCACTTATCAGACTACCGTACCTCTATTTACTCCTTGATTGTTCTATCTTGATCCATCTTGACTTATTCTAAACTCGAATAAGTCGAATAAGCCCTTAACAAGTCGAACCTCCTCTCACTCCTTACCCTAACTTATCGAACCTACCCGTACTCCTTAATCTGTTCTTAGCTAATCGTTCCATCTCGAATCTGTACGTATCCGACCTAGGAGCCTCGAAGCAAACTCGCAGGTCAACACGCTAAGCAAATCGGCACTCTTAAACGAATCGATATATTAAGCAACTTCAACCCCTAAGTAATTCGGCACCTCAGCCCTCGAATAACGTAGTACCTTTAGCAAACCCAAACCTCTCTACCCCCTAATCCGGCAGACTTAGTACTACCTCGAGCAGTCCATTACCCTGTACGAATCGGCAAACTCCTCTCCGTCATTCTTCCCTCGACATAACCTAGGACTCCTTAACCTTCGATAGGACCGCGCCTCCTTCCGCGTAGGCGAGCGTATCCCCCGATAAAAAGTTGTCATCGGATAACTGCATGTCGAAGCTAGGACGACGCCGCTTCTTATCCGCATCCTCCTAGTGCGTACAGCACTCCAAGGTACCGGCCGCAATGCAGTTAGTGCAACCTCGCTCGCAGTACTACGGCGCTATCGTAGTAGGGCCTACTACGGCGGGACGTCTCGCGAGGTTAGGCACGAGGAGATCGACGAGATTTGGCTCGCGGAAGAGGGCTACGTTATCGAGACCGCTCCGTTCCAGCCTCTCGGCCAGGCCTGCTGCTAGACCGTTCGATTTGTCCGTCTCGGTAGATGCGAAGAAGCGCGAGAACAGATACTTTTCAGTACTAGGGAACCTCTCTTGCGGACCTCCGAGGTCTGCATCCTAAGGATCGTGCTCCCTATAGCACTTCCCCCTGCAGAGCATGTTTGGCCTAATCTGCAGGAGGATGGCGAGGGTAACGCGGTCATCTATGGCCTCGCCTAGCGCGGCAGCGATAGACCACGGAACGTTGAGCTCGAGCGTTACGGGCCATTCGATTAGGGCCTAGGTAGCGCGGAAGATCGAACGGAACTGGCGAGCAGGGACGGCGTAGAGGAACTGCGACATTGCCGGTCAGTATTGCTAGTAGTAGGCGTTTCCGGTCTTCTGGTAGTACTCACATCTCTTCTTATCGGAAAGGTTAGCGTTTTACCATCCTCGTCGTAGAAGATCACGAAGCGGTTTTGCTCGGCCGAGGGTCGTTAGTCGGGTACGATCTTTCGCATAGCCCTCGCTAGTGCGGCTATGATGGGCGGGTAGCGACGACGAGCGGAGATGTCGGCGTAGGTGTAAGCGTAGGTCTCGCTAGCTCGACTATGGGGGAATAGGAGGAGTGTTGTTCGTATTGCTAGCTCGATTACGAGGGGTGGGAAGAGTATAAGTGCTGTCCGTATAGGTGTGAGGGATGTAGAGAGTGCTATTGATGTCGGAGTGGGTACTGTGGTACGTAGATAGTAAAGGAGGGTAAGGGAAGGCGAGGGAAGTAGTAGTAGTAGGGGAAGGAAAGGGAAGAGGTAGTAGTAGGGGAAGGAAAGGGAAGGGAAGTAGACTGACTTTCATTTCACGTGCTGACTAACTCTCCTTTAGGGAAGTTGACTGACTTTCATTTCACGTGCTGACTGACTCTCCTTTAGGGAAGTTGACTAACTTTCATTTCACGTACTAACTATCCTTCATTTCATAAGCTACCTGTGGTACTTCCATCTCACGTACTAGCAAGCCTTCATCGTACGAGACCTTCGAGCGCTTACTACTCGCGCTTTACTACTACTATCCCTCGTCACTATTAAATGACCAGATGACCGACTATTGCCACTTGGCCGTAGCTCATTTCTCGTACTTACCTAAACGTATGTAGCTTGTGATGCGCCTACGAGCTTCTACAGAGTCACAAGTAACGCTGCTGCCTACAGCCTCCTTGCCTAATATCCTCGTCGTTTCCCCCTTTCGTACCTTCTACAATACCTACAGTACTTACAATACCTACAACACCCATAACACCCACAATACCCACAACACCTACAACACCCACAACACCTACAACACCCACAATACCCACAACACCTACAACACCCACACCACCTACAACCTCGGCAACCTCCGTAAGAGGCTCGGCTATGTCGGCGGCAGTTATTATCATACTTACGCGTACTAATATCGCCGGCCCGGCTCACTACGTCCGTCGGTCGGCTCTGAGAGCCTATTTGAACACGATCAGGGATGCAGCGAAGCTGCTAGGAGGAGGCCTAGGAGGACGCTTGGACGAGCGAATCAAGCCAGTTAAAAGAGAGCTAGAGCAAGCTACTCGTGCGATCGATGTGTTCGAAACCCTCGAGGAGATCATCAAGCTTCACGAGACCGCGATCCGTGAGCTGTATCAGCAAGCGATCGACTACATGGGGAGCTACTACGGTAGTGTGTACCCTAAGGGAGAGGAACCCGCCGATATCGTCGATGACCTACCCGTTGCTCTCCGCTACCTAGGCCCTCGACAGGCTGGCGAGCTACTTAGGGACCAGGAGAAGCGCTACACTTGTTTGAAGAGAGGTCGGAGTCTATGCGAGAGGCTCGTAGTCGATCTTAGGGAGCTAAGGGAACAGATACTGGACGTTTTTGCTATAGAGTTCTGATTTGGGGAGGCTAGATATCTTACCCTACAAGTCGGCTTCGAGAGCAGTAGGGAATATGAAGGTATGAAAGCGGCAGTATCTCCTTTCTACCTGGCGATTATCTTGCTTATTACTAACCAGCTTACTACAGACCTGCTACTTCGACTCCGAATTAGAGGAGCGACCTCTTCACCTCAAAAATACGTTCGCTCGTATGAGGGTAAGTCGGATCGGACTGATAGTGATTCAAGCCGTAGTTCTAGTGACAAGCTTCTATCTCCTGATCTAGTAAAGCCCTACAGAAGTAACCGGTGTAAGAGCTACCTAGATACCCTGCAAGCATAGTCGAGCTATACTTATAGCTTGATCTCGACGAAACCGCTAGGTAGATTCTCCTTATTCGGCTTTTGGAAGGTATCCCTCATTACGACGGTACAGGTCACGTATCTAGCTGGACGTGATATCTGCAACGCACGACACCCTAGAAGGAAACTTGCTTTTCTTCGGTAGGACGGACGACATACCGCCTAGACCGAGTGCTTCGTATCCCCCTCGCCCGTACGGTCGAATTTAACACTTCCTATACCTCGACGATAATCGACAGCTTGAGACGCAACTCCGTGCATTAACCAAGTACAATGCTACCGAAAGGGTAAGGCTTAGGTGACGAGGCTTGCCTACACTTTGTCCTAGCTTGCTCTGTATTTAAAGTGCATACGGTCTACCCTAGCGTTAGTCCTAACCTTTCTTCCTTCCCCTCGACTTGACCGCTTCCGTCGTTTGAGCACTGTGACTACACCGACTTGCCGTGTGATCTCTGCCCCGCTATTCTCTTGTCGAACACTGACGCTACCGTCGACGGTCCAAGCCCTAACGTCAGCCATTAGCTATGGAAGCATTCGAGCTGGAATACTACAAAGGCCGCTAGCTTGCGCCTCTCGAGGTAATCGATGAGCTCTACGATGCATTACTACGGCTACTAGCTAACGGTCAGACCGGCTATATAACATTAGGCAGCCGAGACTCAGACGTCGAGATCTACTGCGCTACTAAACCCAGAAGGCTCGTTGAGGAACCTTTTGCCTATATAGAGGCCGAGGCGCACACTAAACTCTCCGCCCGGCGTGAGAAATCGGACTCGAACCTGAACGTTAAGGACGGCGCCGACGACAGTCCCGAGATATCGGTCGGCAGTCCTAGCGTAGAGAAGACGGGATCGAAATCGACACAGGATCCGCCCGAGTCACCCTTCGCAAACAGTGAAGCCGAAGCTGTCCGCTGTCTCCGAGATCGCGGTTACATCGTCGCTCCTCCTCGTACCCCGACGAGTGATCTCGGAAGCATCACCCTACCGCCGCCCTATTCTCGACACCTGTCGTCTTCGCAGCCAGTATAGAGCATCGCTAGATTTACGGACGTTACGGTCACTTCGACTAACAAGCGGAAACGTGGCGATGACGGGCGAGGCGACAGCCTAGGCGGTCGAAATACCGGCCGAGCGAACAGTTGCCCGTCTACGCCGACCGGGAGATTTGTAACGGTCGGTATCCCAGCCCAGACCGGCGGTATGAACGCTAAGTCTCGTGAGATTGAAAATGGCGATGCCAATCCTGACGGCGCCACTGCCGCTGCCGCTGACGATAAGGGAGACGAGGACGACGAAGTTGTCTCTGCGCCGCAACGCAAGAGGCATCGGACGACGAGAATCTCTAGGACCGAACCGCCGTAGAAGCCGACTACCCTACCTCGGTGCCTGAAGACGAAGAAAGGAACTCTTACTAGTACTATCTCGTACGAGGCCGCAGCGGAACTTATCGGCACGGCCCTAGGGACTGTAGGCAGGCCGGACCCCGACACCGAGAACGACGCTGCTATCCCAGGGCACGACCCGGTTCGCGACCCTCCACTAACGAGTTTACCGGAAGAGATCGGCGCTCTAAACCTGCTCTCGCTTTATACCTCTGTTCCCAACACACCTATACCCGAAATATCTACGGAAGATGAAGGAGACAGCCTGTTCCTCCTAGATAGACCCCCTACAGAGCCCTAATCTGCCGGGTCGACGACCTTTTGCCAGTATGAGAATTCAATCTCGCAGACTGCGAGCTCGGTAGACGCTACAGACTCGAGTAGAGCGAGAGATGGTAGGGATGCGACGGTCGTGGCTACGCTGAGCGCTGAAGAACGGAGGCTGTACCGCCACTTCTGCGAAGACGTGAAGGCAGCGGAAAGACAGTAGGACCATTCCAGCACAGTAAAAGGTATAGCTGCCTTACAGAAAAAGGATCCCTAACTACACGTGACTTTCCGGAAATGTCTAATAGTCGCTCGTCGTACTATAGGTAAAGGAGTAGTTCACAAATGGCGGGATTTCTAAGAGGAAGGATAGGAGAAGCGACGACGATACGAGACAGGCGCCGCGTAGCCCGTCAGCATGACAGTCTCGACCAGCAACCCGGTGCCTACGGCCGATCCCACTCGGGGATACGTAGTAGCGGAGGCGTACCGCTAATTCCGTGAAACTGTTAAGGCGAAGACGGGAGGCTGGAAATCCTGCTTCCGCTACCGAAGGGCGACCGTTGGACTAGACACCTAGTACGAGGACTACACTAAACTTCGCAACAAACAAACCGCTTGTAGGTCCAGCGCATTGCAGTCCGACAGATCTACGATGCTCCGCGCTCTGTTCCGCGAGATGCATCCCGACTGGCGTAACGACCTCTCCGACAACTTTACGGATAAGCAAGCGAAGAGCCGAGGGTACGGTCAGGAGTGGAAGTCTTTCAACTAGGCGATGCAAGACGGGCGGCAGTAGAAGGTGTTCGTCGACGGCCTCGGTCTCGGCGCCCTACTACTCATCGACACGTCTGGGAACGTCGACTACCTCTAACAGCAAATTCCGATCCCGGTCTTTGCGGCGTGGGTTCGGTTGGTCTCGAGGGTCAGGCTGGATGTGAAGGAGGTAGCGGCGAGAGTGGAGGGTTACTACGACGGCATGGAGGATCCATCCTTTTCGAACAGAAAGTTGAGACCGCTGAGGCTAGAGCGACGTGCCTACCGCGCCTGCTTACCCAGCGAGCAATTCGAATTCTCGGGTAGCGAAGGCGGGAAGACGCCGACCGCGGATCCGAACAACCTCATGCGGCCCAGCGATGGCATAATGGGAGAAGGATACGCAATCGAAGATTTCATAGGTTCATCGGGGTTAGAGGATAGGGACATGCTCGGGCTGCCGCGATCGAGCATCGGGGCGTAGTTTTCGTATATGAAAGCCTGTATCACTGCACCATCTGCTATCGCTCCTGTCGAGGACCCCCTCGTTAGTACAAGTGTTTAAGCATAGACGAGCGAAAGATCTGATTAGCAGAGAGCGCAGAAGAGGGACCCACTTCCCACCAGGTCTGGTGGGAAGTGGGTCCAGCCAAGCTTGTTTCGACCAATCAGCGCCGCTTCGTTGCTAGTCTGAAGTGTACGCTTAACGCCCGGACAGACTTCACTTCATAGGACGACGCGCGCTATGTGGCAGGCGAAGGTCCGCAAGGCAGCGCCGACTTGGTGTTGTTGACACTAGCGCTTGCCCTCTAGCAAGGGTATGTAGATATTCGCTGTCGAAGGACGGGCTCGAGGCGATGCGTATCTGCACCTTTAGACCTCCTCTACCGACGCGGACGGCCGCTGCCCTTCGTGCTCGAGACCTACCTCTTGCTATCGTCGCACCCACACGCTCCACCACGCCGTCGCTGCAACGTATCCGGACAGTTCCGCTCATAAATCTCGACTACGCACCTACTGCCTCAGACGCATACTCGAACGGGGTCATCCGATATATACAGCGTGCAGACTGCACACTCGTCCCAAACCGGCCACACGCACGATGGCCCGCGTGATGTGACGAATACTACACACACCGACTCGAAAGGAAACCGATATCTCACGCTCTATCGAACTCTTTCCTAAGCCTCGACTGGGCATTGCCGAGCGTGACACCGCTCCCGACCGGTACATAAGGAAGCTCGACCCTACATCCAACTCACTCACCGGCAAAGCATGCCCGAACAAACTTCTTGCACGCCCGAAGGTGGCCTGGAGGCTCTGGCAGACGCGCTCTTTGACTACCATCGTTTTAATATAAGTTGCGAGGGCGAGGACGAACACGTTCCCCTTAGCAAAGACAAGGCGGGCTGCAAGGATAGCTAAGGCCGACTCTACCGCTATTGGACCTGCACGCGCTGCCATCCGCGGACGAAGAGGAACTGTCGCTCTTATATCAACCAGGCTCAGAAGGTTCTCGGTCGCAAAGTGGTCGAGGATCTGGCTTCCAAGGTCTCGCGTGAGAGACGTGCGAGTGGCCAGCCCTGCAACCTCCTCGACGCCTGGATCCGTGGCAAGCTCACCCTGAGAGCGGTCTCGACACCCTCACAGACGGAGAGGAAGCGAAAGTCCCACTCGCCACAGCACGATACTCCGAGCAAACGCCCTCGTTCTCGTCCCGAGCCGCACGCCAGCTTCTCGACTGTACGAGAAACGCCCGACGCAGACACCGACGCCCTGCGAGCCGCCTGCGCTGCTCGGACGGCGATCGATCGTTGGATCGCAGCCTTGACCGGGATCACACCTTCGTCCACAGTCATATCAACCCTCCCCGAGTCGCCGGTCGGTTCTTCTTTCAACACCGTCTTCGTCGACGAGTCAGACCTTGACGAGGTCACCCTCCTCCCCACACCCCCGACGACCCGAGCTCCTTTGCGGCCTCTCACGACCAATGTCTCCGATGCCAATCCCCCTCCCGACACCGTCGGTTCTCTCGTCCGCCGCTTCAAGCAAGCGACCGATTCGAACAGCTGCAGCACGGTCCGCAAAGAGGCAAAGAGGCTCGGCCTCACGGCTGATTTTAAAAGGGAACGATCGAGGGGAGACAAGCCGCCGCTCGGGCAGAGGCCCCCGACCACTTCGGGTCGGGTGTTTAAACGTCCAAGGTCTGCCGAATCACAAGTGGACTGCAGTGACCAGGTTGATTGACGACGACGTGTTTGACTACCTTTTCGTCCTCGAAACCTGGTACGTCGAGCACGCAGCACGCCGCTTAGATCCAAGGGTCATCGCGACTACCGACATTCCGTCTTCTCCACCCATATCCGGTCATCACCCTGGCGGGATCATGCTGCTTAGCACGCCTCGAGCCCGAGGATGGCTGAGGGGATCTGCTGTTTCGTACGGACAGGAAGCCATTACCATCCCAACCAGTCACGGTCGCCTCACAGGGGTTTACCTTCCTCCTCGCCTGTCTCCCGAACAAGTCAAGGTGGCGTTAGATGCAATAGCAGACTCTGATATCATCCTTGGCGATGTCAACACTCGTTTCGACGGACTGACTTTGCAACACGGGAGTCCAGGGCCTTCTTTACGGCTAGAGGTCTTTCGCCGATGGGTAGAGGGTAGCCCTCTGACCTACGTCATACTAACGGGTGACAAACGATTCGTCGCCGGCTCCCTTTGTGAGACTATGTTGAACGTCGACCATTGCTTCGTGCGGGATGGCCTGAGATCTCATACGTTGCTGCTCCCTAGCACGAAGGGCCTTGGCATAGTGAGCGATCATCGCTACGTTCTCTCGCTGACTTTGGGCAGTGTCGCGTGTGAGGAAAAGAACACCTTACGACTCCCACGCTATCGTATAGGTCTTTTGGGCGAGCAATCGCGCGCCGACGCCGTTCGTCGCGAGTGGGACCGTCTTGCTAGGTCTAGGCGTGACCTGCTGCGATTGACGTCCGACGTCGAACGACGGAGTGCCCAGATCGTTACGTTGTGTTAGCAAGTGAGCGATGCGGCATTGGACAAGAGACCGGACAAGCGAAGGAGATATCAAACGAGGAAGGCCTCCGACAGTAGTCGGGCTGTAGGTACGGAGGATGACGCGAGTGTCCTCAGTAGCATCAGACTGTACAAGCGTGCGGCGCGCTCTTCGCAGGAGAATAGCCCGTTGTTGCCGACTGCAGGTGCGCGCCTGAAAGGTCTGTCCGCAATCGAGGAGGTAGCGGCTAGACTGTCCTAACGTTTCTTGTCTGATTCGCCTAGCTTCGCGACTCTCGACGACGCATTCGAGCCGGAGGGGGCAACCCGAGATTACATCTCGATCGAAGATATCGTAACGGAGCTTCGATACCAAGACTCTAACAAAGCCTATAGTATGGATGGCGTCCACATCCGTCTAATGCAAACGTTAGCTTCGACGTCTTTCGTCCACATCCTCACTGCACTATACAACTCCTGTATCAAGTATGCAAAGACCCCTTCCGCTTGGAACGACACTATGGTCTGTCTGATCGTCAAAGACCACACTCGGCCGAAGGATGCGGATAATGTCAGGCCTATTATACTGATTGGAATGTTCCGCAAAGTCTTCGAACGTTTGCTACTCCGCCGCTTCGATACTGGTGGCTGGGCGAGGGTGCAGCTAACCTAGGCAGGCTTCCGCAGCCACTACTCGACTTGTGTTAACGCTGCTGTGCTCTACGCCCTCCTAGAGTCCAGTCGAATTACGCATGTTGTCTTCCTCGACTTCAAGGCTGCCTTCGACGTAGTCGATTACGCTCTTCTGTTAGACATCCTCCGTCGACGTGGTTGTCCGCCGAGAATGCAAAACTTGATTGCGAGCCTGACATTCCATCACATCCGCTCTCGTATCATCTCTGATAGGGAAGCTTCGGATTGGTTCTCGCGAAGCAAGGGCGTTCTCCAAGGATCACCTCTTTCACCATACCTATTCAACATCTTCGTGGATGGGCTCCTAGAAGGCCTTAACGATAGTGCGGCGACGATTCCTCGATCACTCTTCTACGCAGATGACGGTACGCTATTGGCGTCCAGCTCCTCCGAAGTTTAACGATTGCTAGACGTTGTCGCAGCTTAGTCCTCTCGCCATCGCATGACTTTGAATGTGAAAAAGTGTGGCTACATCGCTCTACTAGAGGACAAGGGATTGGTGCATTTAGCCAGCGAAGAACTCCCGCGATTGTAAGAGTACTCGTACCTTGGATTTCCTATAACTCGTACCGGGATTGACTTCCGCAAGCATCTGAACAAACGTCTCGAGCAAGCGTACGGCCGCGCAACCTTCCTCTCACTGCACTCGGATCGTTGGGGCCCTGCTCATCGCCTCCGCATCTACCGGCAATATCTAGCCCCTATGTTCGAATACGGTACTCCCCTTGTAGCCTCGTATGCGGAACGCCGCACGAAGATATAGAAGGTAGCAGAGGATGCCGTGAAGAGGCTCACAGGCTGGATTGCAGGATACACGTCGAATACTTACCTCACGAGAAATCTCCTAGGCCTACAGCCTTTGCCTGATCGTTTCGCAAACCTGAAGACAACATTCCAGGTTACTATCCGACAAAGCTCGAACGAGAGTCCGCTTAAGGCTCTCCGCAGTTTGCACTAGCAGTCTGACTCTCACTACAGATGTCTCACTAACGACCACACATTCTACCAATATTTAGACTCGCAGTCAGACATCCCAGCCGAATAGGAGAAAATAAAAAGGTTGATTCGATCGTTCCTCCGCGAGCGACAGGACGCGGCCCTCGCTCGTGACGTACGACGAAGAAAGCTCACCCGCTTGATCCCGCCGACCAGTCGCTTAAGACGCGGCATGAGAGGAGGGGACTCCATCCTAAACGCGCCTCGCACCTATCAGAAGCACTTCCTGCAATATCGCCGTAGCACCTACAATGTATGTTAAAAGTGTATGTATAATAATGCGCCTATCTTCTATCGTAGACACGAAGCTTGTTATCGAACTAATGGAACGTCGTAGCTTACTAAAAGGGAGCAAAGAGCCAAATCTCGTAGCCAGGCGGTCCTCGGCCCTGAGATCTAACTGACCGATATCGACTTTCTGCTTAATACTAGGAAATTTGACCGTACGCACGCTATCTTGCTGCACATCACGAAGACACTTGCTGAAGTAAATTCGACTACAACTTCATAACCCTGAGTCCTAAGCACGACGTTAAACCGCTTGCCCAGTCCTAAGAATGACGGTAAAAGACTCATTAGTCCTAAGTATAACGGTAAACGACTTTTTGTCCTGAGTACGATGGTAAAAGATTCTTTGTCCTAGGTAAGATAGTAAAAGATTCGCTGTCACGGACATGACGATAAAAGGTCTACGGCGTTCGGACGTAGGAGGCGTGAACGTGTGATGACCTACGATAAAAGGTCCGGACCGGCGCCGTACTAAACGATCAACTCCATTCAGACCGCCTATCTATAGGGTCCGGCTCGTAACGGGTTTCACGGTCGTTTGTAGTGGACTCGGGGAGCCGTCACGAAAGAACTGGTACCTCTGCAGAGTAGTAGGAGATGGACGCTGGTGCATCCATCGAAGGAAACGGCTACTCCTAGTCGATCGGACTAGTTTTGATGTCCCGACCGAAACCGAGCAGGGAATATTGTGTTCCCACTCCAAGTATGTCTGGACATCTATTCAACCCCTCCTCTTACGGTGTGAGCACGAAGGGGAGCTGGAGATAGTCGATATACCCTAGCAATGGTGCTCGGGTTACAGCATCTAGCGATTGTTGGAGATATACACCTCAGTCGTCGCCTAGGCTAGTCTCTTAATAGAAGGACCGACAGTAGATGGATTGGCTAGTGCCATCTTGACGCTGGACTGTCGGTCTGGGAAGTCAGACTGTTCCAACTAGTGGACAAGCTCGTCTGCCTTAGCGGGAATACAGGACGAGTGAGTTTAGAAATGGAATTACTGGGAAACAGGATCGGTACGGAAGAGCACCCCTTTTGCCTTAGCATCGCGGAACTCTTTTCGTGAACCTCTCAGAGGAGCGTCGACACCGGAATGTGCCCCCCTCTAGAAGAGACCTCGTAGTCGAAACAAGGGCTCGCATTTTGTCGCGTATCGGATTAGGTGTAAAGGTAGACTAGCCTATATACAACTGAGTTAATGAACCCCTAACCCTAGTGCTTAGTAGGATAGTAAACTGCTATATAGTTTGGCTAAGAAGGATTTCTGGTCCTAAGCAAGACGATAAACTACTCTCCTGTCCTAGAGCATGACAATAAACTACTCTCTTATCCTAAAGCATGACAATAAAGTGCTATAGTCGTAGTATCCAGACGGAAAATGGAACTAGCTAGGTCTGTCGTAGTTGGAAGCAGACTTTTAGCTTAAAAAGACAACTATGCCTCTTTGCGTCGTTTCCGGCAGAAAATGAAAAGATGTAGGGTCAGATCTAAGCAGGAGGTTGATACTAGACTCTAAAAGAGAGGCGACTCTGATAAAAGTCCCGCCCGGTTTGGTCGACTATTAGTATCTAAATACAACTTCATAGCAATTGACTTGTGGATAACGGGCTGCATACCTGTAAGCAGTCTTATGGTTAAGTCGTCTTCACTATAGTTAGGAAGTAAGGAGTACAGTATAGGGCATTCCTTTGAGGGATGTCTGACTGTATAGTAAACCTCTAGGGAGGAGGATGATTATAGAAAACCGTTCTGTTCTAGCGGAACTACTAGGAACAGCTAGAGAGGATAGGTAGGAGAGAAAGTACAGTCCTACATTCTGTAAAAGGAGAGTTCGCTCTTATCTTCTGAGAAACGGAGGTCGATTGCTTATTCCTACTGATTCACTATAGCACTCTAAAGTAGCTCTCTAACTTACCGATCGGGCTAGTTTTGATGTCCTAGTGAAAACTACGCACGAGACATAGCGCCTCGAAATAGCACTTGCGCTGTTACTAGTCGACCCCCGCGCTTCAAATGAGACTCTAGGCTCTAGGCGATGAGATGGCTAGACTGCAAGTCCCGGAGTAAGGTAGCCGGGTTAAGAACCTACCTGACGAGTCGGGGGACACATAGTGCACCTCCGAACGTCGCTAGGGCCTGATTACTATAACGATAGGGCGGAGGATAGAAGAGCTTTAGTCGGGGCAGTGTTACGGAAGTTTCCTTTTTGTTTCCTTTGTCATGAAAGGGGAGCCCTACGGAGTTTGGCTGCTTTTCCTCTACCCCTCGATTCGTTAGATCTTTCCCTTCTCAATGGCCGTCTCCCGAGGGCCTAGTAATGGCGAGGGCCAGTTGAGGGATGTATGAGCAGTACGAATACATCGAGAGAAGCAGAGCTAGCAGTGATTCGGTCCCTTTTGCCATAGCATCGATGGACTGGGTTGTGAGAGGGCTGACAATCTGATAGACTGGTGTAGGCTAGGATGTTGGATGGGAATCAGTCTAGACCACGGACTATGTAGAGGTCTGCCTCTAAGATCTCATGCTGACTGCAGCTGAGTTACGAGGTAGGCTGTACCTGCAGTTGTCCGACTAGGCTAGGCACTGAGGTTTGCTCTTAGACCTATAATATAATGATACTGAACCCCTAACCCTACTCTATAAACGCTAGCTAACTATCTTATAGAGCTCTATATCTAACGTAGCTCGTATTAAGCCGATTATAAGGCTATACTTCTTTTATCCGGATTATATCTAAACTCTACTACGCTTACTATAAGATGTAAAAGCTAATTAATATCTAGCTCTATCTATTTACTTCGATTTGTTTTATTATTAGGTTTCTACCTCCTACAGTGCCGGAGGGCGCAGAGAGAGTGAGAATTTGTCTGCATGCAGGTAACACGGTGAAGGAGGTTGAAGGTTTAATCCGTGTCGTGGAGGCTTCGGCATGCGACAGAGAGCAGGCTGAGTGGGCGCGGGATGAGGTTACAAGAGTTGAGAGGGCACGGCTGTAGTCAACTACTGTACCGATTGCAAGGATCGGATTACAGTCAGGTAGGGCACGGTTTGCTTTCTTTGGTTCAATTCGATGGCTCTCAGATCTGGCTCAGCACCAACATCTTGGTTTGTTTCGCTATTGAACGGCCAACGCGAACAGGCTTTAGCCTGCAGAAAGCCGTTGCCGATCCAGAACAAACCGAGCCCGTCATGTAGTGCTCGCCAGTTTGAAGGGTCAGGAAGATTGACCGTCACATTACTGCGTCGTGCTACACAGACTTTCACTTCGCCAGCCCTTTGAGAAGCTGCTAGCACACATGGAGCGTCTCTGAAGTGAAAACTGCAGGCCGCCGTGCTTGTGGGCCGCCGTGTCGGGAAGTATGACCATATCTTGCACTCCACGCTAGCATATAGTTTAAGGGTCACACGTAGACCTACCACGCAAAGAGGCTTGAAGCGGAAAGTTCAAACATCTCAGCTTGCCTTTATGTCGAATGACTGCCATGCTCGCGGGCGACACGCAGAAGTGTGGCTGAGGTCTGGCCTGAATCCTAAGGAGATAGAATTTCTTGCGGCTTTGCAGATCTGGGGATCATCTGATCTGATACAGTAGGGGACCTTCCGATATAGGTATAGTATGGCTGCATGCGTAGCGCGCTCCACGTTATACTCTGAGACAACTTGGCAATCTTAAATCCGCGCTGTCGGGACCTACATCTACGTCTTCCTGATCCTCTCGAACTACAGATACCGTGCTAGCAGTCAACTTCACCGCGAAACAGCGACTTCGTATGCTCAGTAGCAGTCCTGGGAAAGCAATGCCCGTTACTCAGAAGTGTGCTCCTCACGTATAACATATCAGTCCCAGTAGTCCACTCTCACCTTGATAAGCTCACCACACCCTACGTCTCGCAAAGTATCAGCAAAGCTAACTTGGTAGCTACCTTAACAGCTTACAAATCACCATAGCCTGGAGCGCCTAAGGTCGTTGGCCCGCGTGGAGCTCTTTTCAGCCAGAGCGGCAGGACGTAAGCCTTCGACTTGTAGCGCAACGCTACACATGGCATCACTGGAGGCTGCTTTGGTAGCTTTGGAGCTCAACTCAGAGGTCTGAAGTTGTCGTCGGCCCGACGACTGAGCTCGCGCAAGCCATGTCACGAGTTGGCAAGCCTTGAACCTCACATCGATGCCACGTGGGACTGGCTTGCCAGCTCTCCAACGGGCCTACCGTTTGGTTCAGCTCAGACAAGGACAGTTCTCCACGCCAGGCCAGCGCCCCTCAAGCCTCTATCGTGTAAAGGAACGCATTCCAGACCTTTTCATCAGGTGAGACTGTGTGGTAATGCAGTCCAGAAGTGTGAGGCTATATTCAGCCCAGAATTCAACCTATTGACACCGAATTGTATAACAACACTGCTGAAGTCCACACAGTTTGCTGTCCCACGCCCGCGCGCTGACCTGGACGTTGTTCGCGACAGTGTTGGTCCGCATCGAACATGTTGTTCCATATCATTTTCCTCTGCCTCCTCGAGGTAGGCCTCGCTGTGGTCCCTCGTGCGCCAGCCCCTGCTGCAGCTCCGGCAGATGCTTGCAAGACTGGACTCTACGCGAAGCTGTCTCCGTTGGCCTCTTATGCTCCGGCACAGACTTTCTGTGCGGAGAAGTATCCGAAGACGACCACGGTCACTCTACCAGCAGTAAAGGTCGTGAAGAGAGTTGCTGCCACAACAAAAGCAATGTCGACTACCAAAACCACTACCAAAACCACTACCAAGTCCACCACCAAAACCACTACCACAAAGCCGCCATCGACTACCCAAACCACGACGGCCAAGACGACAACGTCTGCCCAGTGCAAGGGCGACGCTCTTGCGTGTCTGTTCTCGTCGGTCGTCGGCGAAGGTGCAAAGACTGTGAGTTTCACTACTTTGGCTTGGGAGCTCTATGACTGCAGTGCCTTGTAAGACTATCACCGCGTTTGCTGACCTCGTTTGAAGTTCTGCTCATGCTATGGGCCTACCAAGACAGTGACAGAGTACTCGTCGACTACAAGGTGAGATAATCTCTAGATGTTGCAAAACGAATGGAACCAGAAGCTGAACTGCTCTAACAGCACGACTACTACCACAACCACGACTACTCCTACTACTACTACTACTACTACTACTACTACTACCACAACCACGACTACTCCTACTACTACTACTACTACTACTACCACCACAACCACGACTACTCCCACTACTACTACGACTACGACTACGTAAGTATTTTCTCGCACTATGCTGAAGCGAATTACTACTTACTATTTACAGTACGACTACAACTCCTACCACAACTACTACGACGTAAGATTTACCTTATCACACCAGACAGCTGACAGCTTCTGAGACTGACTATCTACAGCACAACCACTACTGAGCCTCCGACTACTACTACCACAACGTGAGACACCTTTGCTTTACGAGACTATCATCTATGTAAAATACTGACGATGCTCAGAACAACAACCACAACCACAACCACAACTACGACGACCACGGCACCTCCCCAACCAACGACCTGCAACCAAGCTCAAAACGCGGTCTGTGACAATGGCAACTGTATTTGTGCAGTTTCCTTTACAGACCGTACTCAGAGCTTGTGTATCAGTTCACTTTATTGTGATAAGATCTGCAACGTAGACTCGGATTGTAAGAGCGGGTACCGCTGCGCCTACGACGAGTTTGGCATTTGCGGAGGAGGTAATGGCCCATACTGTCTCGGCCAGGAGGGCGGCGAGTGCCCCAACGGACTCTCTGCTCTCCGTAGGCGTGCGAAGCGAGGGCTACACAGGGGTTCGTAGTTGTTGAGTAGTGTGATAGTGCTAGTGTGAAGATTGGATTAATGATTATAGTTTATCGCTACCTGTCCTGCTTCGTTAGGATGCAACGCTCTTGTTGTTTAGTATCACAGATGCGGGTATACCAACGTTTGACGAAATGTAAAGGTGCACCGACTGCAAGAGCCTTGCTCAGCGGCGCGCCTGCTTGCTGATAAAGCTGGTGCACACTTTGATAGAGGAGTATTGCATATGAGCTGACTTCGTCAAGTGTGGCTTCTTCGGTAAGCACTTTCCGCGCTCGGAGCAAGTCGCCGTGTGGGGAAATCCGAAGTCCTAGGTCATGTGACTTGACCTCTTTCAAAAATGAACAAGGATTGCCACCCTTGAATAATACTGCTGCCTTGATTGTTATTATGAGGGCATTGGTTGATTGATTATGTAAGACCAATCTGTGCCTTGATTGTTAGAGTGATTGATTGTGCCGACACCTGCTCTCGCAGTGGCAGAACATAGACGATGTAGTCCAGAAGTAGCTCAGCGATCGGGTTGGCGAGGAAGCGGACGTTCTCTTTGCAGTTGGCTGTCTGTTGCTCGGAACATCCACATAGCCATGCTTCCAGTGAGGAGACTTCGCGGACGGTCTACTAGCAACGCCGTTGACAATCATGGTAACAACAGGAGCACATATCTCACGCTTAAGCACGCGGCGTGTATAATGCTCTCTCGATCTCTTCTCAGGACTAAGATTGATCCTCCAGCGTGCTGGGCTCCATGTCTGGATTTCTGAGATCGACATGTCACCCTCTCCTAAATCCAGGCTGGTTATCCCCATACTCGTAAAAGCCTCGTATGCAGCATGCGGACCCATACATGTTTGGGCTATCTCCAATAGATCATCGTATGAGTGGAACGAACGCAGTGTTGTGCAGGTTCCATCGTCGATCACCGACTCATCCACGCCTATCGCGCAGAGACGCACCCCTGTCACGTCTCCATTGGGTCGGCGAAGGTGTCCTGGATGCCAATCACGGCGACGTGATCGTTTCACACTCTGAGGTCGTGTCATGGAAGAACGTAGAGTAGTCGTCGGATCGCTTGGGGCTATTGAAGGAGAGCTCGTCGCAAAACCCGATCGACGCAGAAGCTGACTCTTCATGGTCCGACGGGTTAACATGCTGGCTCAAGTGCGTGTAGTGGTATGAGTACTCGATAAACAGCTCCCTAGCAATTCATTCTTGTTTTCCTTGGTCTTCTTCTTCCTCTCGCAACCTCTTCTCCTCATCAAGCCGAAGCTTACGCAGGTCAGTACCGTTGACCCTCTCGGCTAAGAGAAGAGCACGATCTTCCACCGCTTTCACAGAGCATGCAAAGACATCATACCCAGCGTCCGACCATCGTCGGCCAGATAGATCTGGGCTCACATCTGCGACAGACTCAGAAACGCTGAGACCAATCCTGCTACGGCCAAGGATCGCTTCGACAAACGCATCGACCCCATGGATGCGTAGAGTCTGTGTAGTCACGTCGTCGACAGTGTAGGTGATAGTCATCAAGTCTTCGCTAGCAGAACGGTCCCATTTGGCAATGCTGTTGGCCATCATGATGCGGCCCTCACCACAAGGATCGCTTCTCGCGGCGGAAGTCAGAGCCTGATCACCATATTCGATCGAGTCAGACATGTAGTCGATATGAAAATGGTTCGGCGATGCCGCGGTGAAGACGAGGATCGATGGTCGATAGAACGCCTCCTCGCAGCCGAGGTGTACGTTTGACTTCGGAAGCCCGACAAAGGTCTGTACACCATTCTTAGCGGTAAATGAAACGAGGTTTGTACCTCCACGGAAGACGCCACCCCGGTCCCTGTGATGTGCTCCGAAAGTGTCGGGAGCTTCCTGTTGATAGACCCAGTCGCACCAACCGTTGAGCAGATGGCACTTGAGTACTCGAAGAGGTTTAAAGTCGTAGATGAAGTGGAGGTAGTGCGTTGGCCACTCGTTGTAGTATGATGCATCGAGCCCCGTGGGAGCATGCCCTGCAGTGGATTCCGCGTACACAAAGGGCATCCAATTCTTCTCCGTTTGCGATGCGCGGCCGCCTGGAGTCTGCAGCATTGTTGTTACGTTGGAAAAAGGCCGCGTGATATGCATGGCACGATACAAGTTCTCGACGTCATAGAGCATATTGAAAACGATGACAGGTTCGGCGTCTGGGTGATCCTCAATGATGATCCGAGGATCTTCAGGGCCATAGAATGCTCCTTCAGCGACATATGGTGCCGAGATGTCCAAAATGCGAGGGAAGCGAATATTCTCGCCTTGCCAGTGAATGTCGTAATCACGAAGTTCCTCCCAGTCTCGAGTGTGGATTTGGGCTCGCAGGAAACTGATGATCGGCCAGTGGCGGACGCCCTTTGTATAGAATGCGACACGAGTAACGGTGAAGAAGACACTGTAGCGTTCGAGCCAGATACTGGATTGAGCCATGCGCAGCCAAGTCTTTTCAATCATGTCGTTGTGAGATAATTGCTTGTCCTGGGTGGAGTAGTCCACCATCGGATGATCCTTTAGTGATTCGGCAATAGAAAAGATATCATCATCGACATCGTGGTGCTTTTCGGCATACAGCTCTCCAGTGTGCCGCAACGAATCGCATGAGACTTCTCCAGGCTCGCCCATATTGACAAAGCCTTGTACCTCGAAAGATTCAAAACCTTGTGGTGTTGGAGACCTGAAGAAAACGTGATCCTTATCACCTGAAGTCTTGTTCAGGTTGATTTGAGGTGGTGTGTTGGGCTGCCGAATGTCAACAGAGTCAGCCTGCAAGAAAAAACAACCGTACGTACATTGTGCCGCCAGATGATAAACAGCGAACCGAGCATTAAGATGGCGATTATCCTGGCCCACTGTGCCCGGGAACGTCTGGACATTGTGCCTGTCTTAGGATCTTTCACCAGAATATGACCGTTTCTTCTGGACCTGGGACTGCTTTGAACTGAGGCAGATGGATTTCGACCGATTGCTGACCCGCAAGTTCCAAGCTGTACAAGTGCTTATTTTGGCGGTTACGATATTATGTCAGCAACAAGATGGACGCTTACTTCACGGGGTTACTGGTGTCTATCTCTCGACTGGAGCCACCCGTGGAACTTTCAGGCGTTCAGTCCATCATGCGTGCGAAGTGGATGATACAATGCCTGTCTAGGTGCGAAGTGATCGATAACCTGAGCATCTGAAGCTAGATCAGTGAAAGCATCTAGACCAGATGCCCCTCAGGCGTTCTCCAAGCTCAAAGCTGAACTTACACATCCTGAGACGCTACGCAAGGCTTGGCTGTCTAGACCGCTCGCCAGACCACCACGTGTATCACTGGCATGGTCTGAAAGTCCATTTGTCGAACAAACTGGTATCGGCTAGCGGGTGCTCAAATCCAATAACGTCACTGTAGAAGGCTTCCCCACTTCAAGCACGGACACACTTCAAGCACGCTCGACGCGCTTCACATCAATCAGCTTCGGTGGCACACAACTCACGCAAAACTGACTGGAGCTTGAGGATAATACAGCGCTATGAAGCCCCAGTATCGCTCCATGATTCCGTGGTATTCTCATATCTTGAACCGAGCCGGTCGGCGTACATGGCGGCCACTTGCCGTCATCGCCTGCTGCACCGGCTTCACAACTATCACTTCTTGCGGGATATCTACAGGCTTCTGAACGGCTACTCTCCTCCTCGAAACATTTCGTAACTGTCCGTTAGTAGCCCTGGATCTGACTTTGACCTGTTTCTGAACCCTCTTGGCCTCTCGCGCTGCCTCAGCTGCGGCCTTCTTCTGAGCCGCAGTAGTCTTGCGAGCAAGAGCAGCTGCAGTACGTTCAACTCGCTTCATTCGCGTTTCTGCTTCCTTCTGAACCTTTTCCTGAGCCCGTTCTTGAGCCCTGACCCTCTTTTCGTCCTGTAACTGCTTTTCTTCTGCCTCTTTATTCGGTATGATGTCTCGAGTTCTTCGAATTTTGGAGGGGCTCATGAACAACGTCTCAGAAGAGCCGGACGCCCTCAGCTCGTCTATAACCTTCCGCCTCCTCTTCTTTCGCCCTTCTTCTACGTGTAGAGACTCACTTAAGTGCTTGACTCTCAGATTGGACAACACAAGCTTCGCCGAGAGACCGAGCACCGCGTCACTTAGCCTCTCCAGCGTCTTTTGCGTCTTGTTATCGCTACGTGCCGAGTTGACGTTGAGCATACTTCGGAGCCTCTTCGTCTTCGATGGCGAATTGTATATACTTGGTAAGCTGTCGCTTAGTCGGTCAACGCTTCGCTAGGACCTGGTCCTAGCTTCCCAAGCCTCGGGAAAGGACTTGAGCACTTTCTGGGGATCAAGAGGCGAAGTCCCTGTATTCGACCAAGCCGATACTATGTTATCTTTCGTGAAGGCCTTCTCGAAGGCTGGCCAGAAGAGAGAGAAGAAGTCACGTTTGCTGATGCTTGTGTGCCCCTCCGACTTTCTGACAAGGTCGTCAAGCGCCTGGCTGTAGTAGTTGGCCAGTGGAGCAAAGATGCCCACGTCTAGAGGCTGCAGCCTATGTGTGGAGTGAGGCGGGTAGACAACGAGCAAGATTTTATGCTGCTCACACCAGTTCAGGAACTTCATGTTGACGTGTAAGCTATGTCCGTCGACGAACAATAGCCGGTAGGATCGCCTCGCTTTAGACGCCGTCTCCTTCTCGAACAAGCCCGACAGCCAGCTGTAACCAAGCTCGTCGCTTGTCCATCCCTTAGGTGATGATGCAAAGTGGCAGTCGTGTTCGTCCGGCTCGAAGTCGTCGAGCCACGTGTCTTGCAAGTTGCCCGAGATTGCCTTGTAGATCAAAGCTGGCGACAATCGAGTGCCATCTGCGCAAATTGTTGCCACAACCGTGTTCCATTCTCTACTACCATCCTGCCCGGCTCCTACGAGAGTGCCCCGCTCGTACAGCTGTCGTGTGAAAATTCTGCGGGTCTTTTGCAGCCTGCCGATGAGAAAGCCCTTCTCATCCATGTTGTATATATTGTCAGCACTTATCTTGTATTCTTCGATCTTTTGGCCGATAATGGCGAAGTATGCCTCATAGTTACTCCTAGAGTCAGCCCTGTGACGTGCGAGGTCGATGGTGCTGATGTATCGGGCATCAAGCCTGTGCTTGTATCTCGCTACGAAGCGCGAGGACCAGTTCTTTGAAAGCTTTCGTCCGCATAGCTCTTGAGCTATATTGGCCACAATACTGGGCGTAGGTGGCAGACAGCGTTCGCAGAGATGGTGTATATAGTCTACAAGCTCTTCTTCCTGCTTGTCGTTGAGTACCCTTCGCGATTCCGCGCCTTGGGCCGATGAAGAGGTCTTTGCATGGAATCGTCTGCTGAGTGCCGACCTCGTAACGCCATACTTTTTTGCGGTACTCGATATGTTTACAGAGCTAGAGGATCTCAGATCTGCAAGCGCTGCTTCCATTGAGCAAGTATCTGTCGAGATATCGCGCGTGCAAGAGCGCGCGTGACGGTCGCGTCGAGCGTGCTTGAAGTGTGTCCGTGCTTGAAGTGGGGAAGCCTTCTATAAGAATGGGATTACTTAGCCGAGCCCAGCTAGCCACAAAAGCCGCTACAATGCTATGCCTGCGCCTCGTCAGGCGCGTGGCGAGCATGTGGCTGCCCGTGCAGATAGGCATGTCTCTGAAAGTGTCTATAAGATACAAGGTATATAGCGCCTACTGCAATCCGTCACGTTTTTCGGCCGCTACGACTAGGGAATCACGATCGAGACTCACCTCTTATTCGATTCAGCTAGCCACGTAAGAGATCGAGACTACGCCTCGTGGAAAGGAATGTTTCACCGTACACGTAGCCCTATATGTATGCTATATCTGCATGCGCCTCTCTGTAACCTCGATTATAGCTGATAATCCAGCGCAGAGTGTTGATGCGGTATTCTCTATCGCCCCGTCTGTCCGCCTCATATGGATCTCAGAGCCAAGGCTGCTAGCCGCACTGCCTGGATCGAATCGTCTCCTCCGAATCTGGTCCCTTCCCCTAGCCAATCGAAGAAAGCCTCTGTATCGACAAACGATCGGCCGAATTGCTCTTGTAGCCAGTCTACACCTTCTACACTCTCGAAAACGCCATAACAGAGTGGTAGCACAATATCTTTGAACTCACAGACGCTTGTGCTCTTACCAGCAAGCTCAGCCCGCTGACATATCGACTGTGGATTCAGACACCAGGAACAACTTGCGTACGGCTGCAGCCATTTTCGCCCTCGCTGTTCGTGCCGTTGTCTGGCTTTCTTCTTTGTTCAAACAACTTGAAGCGCCGTGGGCATACTGAGAATTCGTGATCCCAGTCTTGCCTGACTGCTCTGCAAAATAAGCAGGTAGCCTTCACGCTTGCTAGGTCGAGACGGTACTGCGCTAGTTCTGTGTGGGCCCGAAGCCGCTCTTGCTGGATGAGCTGAAGCCCTGTGCGTGCGGTATCCTGCTCGACCTTCTCGACTGGGTCTATCACGTCTTGGTGAGCCACCCCGCATACATCGCACGGCACGTCTTCTGGCATGCACCATCTTCGATCCTGGGCAGCATCCAAATAATCACTCAAAGACGTCCGGTAGCATTGCTTGCCTTGTAGGTATTGGTGCGCCGCTTGCTTATCCCGTCGCTTTTGAAGTGTCAGATCGTCCCTGTAATTGGCTACCGTATGTAGATTGACTGGTGGATTGTCTGTCGCCTGAGGTTCCCAGGTCGCTAGCAGTAACACCATCTCAAACGCACGCTTCCCATCCCGCCCTGCCCGACCAGACTCTTGGGCGAAGATCACTAGAGACTCGGGCTCGTCTACGTTCATGACAAGTCGAATGTGAGGATAGTCGAAGCCTTCGGCAAGAGCTGTGGTTGCCACGATAAAAGGCGTGTTGGGAGCCTGGGCCTAGCAATCGAGTATTTGCTTCTTCTCGACCAGTGTTCCACTCTCTGCAGTGTACGAGCTGCAACCAAGTAGCTCTGCCAGATTATCCGCATCCTTGCATATCCGAACATACAGGATGATCTTGTCGTAGGCGTGGTCGAAGAAGCCTGAGTCGGTCCATGCCTCTTTGGCCTCGGCTGCGGCCTGCTTGAGGAAGCTTACGTCGTCTAGCGGCCGCTTCCGTGAAGGCAGAGAGCAGGGAGTGAATCCTAAAAACTAATGCCATTCTTAACTGACTCGGCGATACTCCGACTTTCTCGCCTCTACATGCCCTACAGCCTCTTCAAGGCCGCGAGCATACGTCGTACCTGCCGTCCACGATGTGTGAGAGCCCTGCTTGTCTACTCTAGACTCTTCTAAGCCATAGTCGCGCTTAAAGCTACCGCATTTGAGGTGTTTCCGGGAAATTGCGACTGCTAGATATCGATAAACAGAAATGTTTAGCGCAATGCCAAAAGCCTCCTTCGTCTTATTTTGTAGTATGCGGCTAAGTCTTAAGCTGTCCTAAGGATCTAAGCTCCCTCGTTTTGCCTATAGGAATAGTAATAGTAGTTCCCTTTCGCGTAGTGTAAGCATCTCCAGCTTCCTACAGAATGGTTAGACAAGCCAGAGATAGTATATAAGTAGCTCACTAACTTCTTTTAGAAGGTAGCAATAGATAATCTTTGTGTTTCTAATAGTACTATAACCTTTATAATATGTTATTATTATACTGACTATACTACCCTCGACAAAAACATTTCGATAGTAGCTGTTCATAGTGTTGACATATCTTAGACTTAGTACCTCGCTACTACGCGCTAGTTAGCCTGCAGTCAGATGTATGAGCAGAAGTAGTCGCTTAAGGAATACATCCGCTAGGAGGAGATAGTCTTAGCAGACTTTCTAGTTCTATATTAGTTCTGTTACTATGCTTTCTGGATATATGAATTCCTCTTAAAGCTATGGAGTCTCAAGTACCCTCTTAAGTAGCTACATCTCCCAATCCGGTAGCGCACTCTGCAGGTTCTAAGGATGGCGTAGGAAGCTCTACCCCTTCTAATTCTTAGTTAGGTCGTTAACAACACGATAAATCCAGAACCGAATGTCTAGGTCTTCGCACTTCTCCTAGGTATAGAGGAGTAGAAGCTTCTCGAGCTAAGCTTGTACCTTTTCCAGCTGATCGCGAACAAAATTCCGTAGTGCACTTATGTCTAGATGACGTACACCTTTGTAAGAGACTAAGAGTCTATCATCTGACTACGAGATATATCCTAGACATGTCGTTGAATTGCGCACTTTCTTACCATATACCCGTAGCTGGCTAGCCTAGCTAAATAGCGATCGCACTCCGTTAATCAAAAATCGTACTCGCATTTCGTTAAGAAGGTCGGCAGGCTATATGCTTAGAACATCTCTTGCGCCTACCATAGCTTTCTGTATTACCAACATCTGTGCTATCTTAATAAAGACAGATAGAGTAGGTGTGAAGTGGTAAGCCTCCTTAAGGATCCCTTTTATAGGATTAACAGCGATGGCTGCTAGAAACCCTATAATGGCACTCTCGAAGAGGTCGCCTTTTAAGTCGTGATCTAGCAAAGAAATACAAAGCTCGAGGCAGTCTATATTAAGATCGTCGTATAGTTGTTCTATAGCAGATGTAGCTTCTGCTCCGATTGTTTTACTGCATGAAGATCGTTGAGCCAATTCTTTGCCCTTAGCAATGACCTTATACAGATTTATTGTTTGTCTGCTCGTAAGCTAATAGCGTAGCAAAACATTAGGGTCTGGCTGTGCTGTTCGATAAACAAAACAAAGAAGTCCCTTCCAGATCTTAGTGTAATAGCGCTATGTCGACTTTTGTAGCTTCACTAATAGTAGGCGGTTAGTAGCACTTGGTCGCTGTAGAAAGCTGTTGATCCGGACTTGATCAAAAACGTTGATGCTGTCGTTATAGACAGATTGGTATGCATCCTTGACCACACGTTCGAGGCTGTTGCATATAGCAAGCAGTACTAGCTCAGTGGCGGCGTCCGGCTGTCTTACTAATGCGGCAACCTCGAGCAAACAGTGACTGTGTAGGTATGAAAGCCATCGGGTTAATTGCAGCCAAGGAGAAGTCTCCTTTTCACTTGTTTCCTCACTTGCTATGTGGCCTCGCTTTTCCTGATCCCGCTCAATAGTAGCAAGGTCCTGTAGCACTGAAGCAGCTATTGAAGTCGGCTTCGCAGCTCGCTGTTGGGGGTCCCTGGCCTCAAGTCGCCCCTCGGAAAGCACTGTGAAGTAGCTTGTATGGCGCCCTGTGTGGAAAAAGCGCTGGCAACAAACAGGCTTCCATGCATCCGCTTGCTTCTGGAAAGAAATATGAAGTGACGCTGCTGCCCTCGAACCACCTCGTCTCCCAGTCGCGGTCCAGCTGTGTACTGCTCGCCAATGCTTCTTCAGATTGTCCATCGAACGGCAGACAAAAGAACATTTCTCAGGCTCTAGTCGGCATTGCTTCCCATCCTGGAACAGACGTAGACCCTGTACTGGTTGATCGACAGCCTTTGGTAATTCGAATTGTTCGTGCGAGTGGGAGACTCCCTGCCAGGCCTGCAATTCATCGCATATAAGCGCCCTCTCTGCTTTTGGCAACCTGCTATGCTTTTCTCTAAGATGAGTACGAGCATTATCTGGCCAGACACAATAGTGGCAGATCTTGCATAATACGACACGATACTTTGGCAGGCATTTGAAGTAATGGAAAGCGCTAGTCATCTCGTAGGAAGACATGTCAGGGCAGAAAAGAATTGTAGTTGAGATCTGGAAAAAGACTCAAGGTGAAGATGGAGAAAGTGTAGAGCCTTTTCCCACTCAGTACCTGGATTTTCTCTACGCGTAAACACCGCGTACTTCGCGCATCGCTCGCGCACCTTTAATTTATCTATTACAGCCTCTGCATGAACACTATAACCGAAGCAGGGCTAGAAAGTGGAAGCGTAGCGAGCGGCAACAACGGACAGCGCCGCTCGGGAGGCTAGGGTAGGAGAGAACTCCAAAACACAAAAACACAGTATAGGACGCGCGCGATAGAGAGACAGATTGCAGGCGTGTTTGAAGAGATATGGGCATATCTTGCACACAAAAGTCGACGAGGCGGACTAGTAGAAACGTTTCGAACGTGTTTCGAGCCGAGAAGAGCATAAAATAGAGTCGAGTCGTTTGAAGAGTCGAGTCGTTTGGCTATACTACTTAGCCCGGCACTAGAGAGGGTGCGGGAAATGTCAGGCGTTATCCGTTTGATAAATCGGGATAGGAGTGAAGATCCGAACCCGTTCGACACCACGAGGCTGCCTGGCCAATATACGTGGAAGATGGATCAGGCCCTACCTGGAAAGCACACCCTACAACTATACGGGTCGCTCACCTCGGACCAGGCGTCGATCCTCATCCAGGCGAGAACGGGACACTGCCGCCTGAACCAGTACCTGTCCCGAGCAAGACTGAGAGACGATGCCAAATGCGGATGTGGAGACAACGATGAAACCATCAAACACGTCCTTCTTTGGTGCCCGAGATGGGCAGACGAGCGTAGGGAGCTACGAGCAGCCGCAGGCGATAGGTCGGGAGATATACCCTACCTTTTAGGAGGATGGGGATCGAAAAAGGACATCAGAACGGGGCAGTTATTAGACGGCCCGAGGGAAAAATGGAAGCCGGATCTAGCAGTCGTCAAAGCTACTATCCGATTTCTGGAGAAAACTGGCAGGTTGGCCTACCAGCAGGAGGCCGTACAGGCAGTATAGGGGATGGACTACTCTCACACTCACCCTGAGCAAAGGCAACGAATCTCATTTGTAAGTAAGGTTACTCTTAGGGACGGCTCATACGGTCACCGTGAATAGCCTGACAGAATCAATCAATCAATCAATCAATCATACTACTTAGCGCTCTCTGGATCGCCGTCTAGTGTCCTTGGTCCAGTCGATTTGTCGACGCTTCCTAGGCCAGAGGAAGTCGTCAGGGCCAACTTCTAAGACTCGCAGAGAGATCCCCGTTGGCCATCAAAATCCAGCTATCAGCACTTTGCTCTACAAGAGTGCTGCTGTGGACTCTCGTGAAAACGGAGTTATCCTGCCTTCGGAGAGTGGGCGGGCGAAAGGGCTATCGGCGTTACAAGAGATCTCTACGTCGCTCGCCACACGATACGCTGGACGACTGTCAGAGGACAGCCAGCCAGTTCGAAGCTCCAGCAATTCTGACACCGCTCTTTCTGACGAAGACGTGGTGCGAGAGATTCGAAGGCAGGATGCAAACAAGACTTGTGGGATGGATGGTATCCATATGCGTATCATCAAGGCTCTACTGCCCTCTTCTTACCCAGCCGTCCTCTGCCGTCTGTTCAACCTCTGTTTCTCGACAGGTAGCAGTCCCTCGGCATGGAACTCGACCGAGATACATATGGTGACTAAGGATGTCAATCGAACCCGAGACGCAGACAATGTCAGACCCATCACTCTGATATGTATGCACCGCAAATTGTTCGAGAGACTATTGCTGGTACACTGTTTCGATAGAACTGGTTGGGCAAAACTGCACCCCACTCAGGCTGGTTTCCGCGGCGACTATTCAACCTTAACCAACGCTGCTATTGTACACCACCTCCTCTCGACAGCCACTATCCGTTACGCCGCTTTCATCGATCTCGAAAAGGCGTTTGACATGGTCGATCACACTCGTCTTTCTGATCTGCTTGCTTTACGTCGTTGCCCTGATCCTGTTTATTGTCTGGTTCGGAGCTTGACATTTCGAGGACTACGCTCCCGCGTTCTTGTCAACAACCGATCGTCTGGCTGGTTCTCTCGCACTCGTGGTGTCTTGCAAGGATCTCCACTCTCGCCATACCTCTTCAACATCTACATCGATGAGCTGATCTCCGACTTAAACAGAGGTTCGGCAGGCATCCCTCGGTGCCTATTCTACGCCGATGACGGCGTTCTCTTAGCTCGAGACCTCGATAACCTCCGCTCTCTTGCGGACATTCTGACGGAATGGAGCACTCGGGCTGGCATAGCCGTGAACGTCACAAAGTGCGGAATTATCGTCGGCCGTACAGCCTCCTGCGACGGAATCACCGGGTCTATCTGCGTCTCTAGGAGGGCACTGCCAGTTGTTGAGGTCTACAATTACCTTGGCTTCCCCGTCAAATCCCGAGGTATAGATTTTTACGAGTACCTCAGCAAGCGTTTCTCGCAAGCTAACGGTCGTGCCTCCTTCCTACGTCTATACTCTGATGTCTGGGGCCCTGCCCATCGCTTGCGTATCTACGGCAGGTACCTTGCGCCTATGTTCGAGTATGGTGCGCCACTCGTTTTTGCTTGGGCCTGTCAGAATGAAGCCAATATGAAAGCGTTCCACTCTGGGACCGAAGGTTGGAAAGGCCTTGTTGGCTGGATCCTCGACTGCAGCCCTGATGGTTCTGCGGTTGGTGCTAACCTCTGCGGTGTCCTTGAGCCTGCTGTTCGTTTCCAGCATCTGCATACTTCCTTCCAGCATCTGCTATCGCTTAGCTCATTCGAGAGCCCACTTAATGCTTGTCTCGCGTCTCGAGCTCTCTTCTCTCGCGACAATAGTGGCAAACCTTTTCTAGACACCCTACGGGAGGCGCCTGAGTGGACTGCAATTGCCTGCGAGGCCACTTCTCTAACCTATTCTCGTCATCTGCTACGCCTTCACCTTCGTCGATCAAGGCGATCTGCAATACTCAGGCAGGAGGAGAACACATGCTAGTCAGAGATTTCAATTTACATCACCCCCTGTGGGGCGTTATATTGCTACCAACGCAGCACACACTTGCAGATGACCCGATCGAAGCTATAACGCATATCAACATGGAACTGATCTTGCCGCAGGGGACTGTGACGTGGAGGTCAGGCAATAGCATGAGCACATTTGACCTGACCTTCGCAACGTCAGGAATCGCAGAGCAGGTACTGTAATGCCAACCGTGTGATCACCCGGGGGGGGGCTCATGCCGAACACCACGGATTTCCTCCCTGATATCATATATAGTAAGAGCCTACATGGACCTGTAAGGGAGCTACACCGAGATAATGGAATATCAAAGCAAATCAAAACCTAGTGGTAAGAACTTCATTGATAAGTCTGACCTTGTGCAACTGAATTCTGGTCCGCAATCCATCCGTCACAGCTGTGCATAAATTTGTTCAGAGACTCTCTGCATTTTGTTCGAGCCACGAGACAGCATCCTCGATACCCGTTCTTGCAGAAGCTGCCAATGCTTTCTCCGAGAGCGAGCGCGAGAAGCCCATCTCGAGAAGCTGCAGCATAAGAGCATCTCTCTTGAGCAGTACCGGTTGGAAGAACCCCGGGTCTGTCCAAGTCATAGCGGCTCCAGATACAGCGGCAGTGAAGGCGTCTTCCACAACCAGACCGTCACCTAGAGCAGCGTAGAATTCACGCGAGAAGTTCAACGCCGAGTCATCGTTGACTTCGCCCTTGAACGCAACGAGATATCCAACAGCGTTGGCGATGTGTTGTCCCTGTAGCTCCGAGAAACAGGCGTTCATCACTGCGGCGCGAAGACCGTACATTCGATTCGCCTCCCCAAGAATACGCCCAAGGACTTCCGGATCAACAATGGTGGCATTCCCGATGGCGTCCACAAAGCACAGTCCGTCGCTACTGCCGTGGCCACTGAAATGGATGATGGTAGGACGTCGACGACGAAGGGCTGGATTGAGATTCTCTGGTCGTGCATTTGGCAGGCGATGAATTGTGAATTCTCTCCTGTGGTTGCTGCTTTGTATTGCCTGCTCCATGCGGCTATGTTCTTCGTCTAGCTGGAGTGCAACTTGATCCCGAGGATCAGCAGTGACGAGCAGTATTACAATAGGCTTCTGCAGTTCCAGCAAGAATTCCTCGAGCTTTTCCGGCAGGTGTTGACCGATTTGTGACAATCGCTGGTGCAATTCATCTACTTCGAGGACCTTTCCTCGGTCGTTGATGTCCTCTAGTTGGTATTTGGCGAGTCTGAAAACAAGGTTCCTCTGTTGTTCTGGATAGGCGTTGGCGCCATCAAGGATAGAGTAGCAGGCAAAAGCCATGGCTATCAGGGCGAACGCGCGGTGGTTACTACTCATTCTGTTCCGTAGAGTCTCCAACACCTCATTTCTGATCATCTGTTGTCCTAACGGATCCTGCTTCTGCGAAGTGAGACGGTATTCGATCCTGCGAGCGCTCAGAGAGCCATTTACTCTGTCTGCAGCGACCGAGATCGCCGCAAGAATCTGTTGCGCTTGGTGATCCAACGTCCACATCTGAGCACCGAGCCATAACCCGAATGAATAGCCAATGTCGAGCGCAACGGCATGTTCGCTGTTGGTGTAGCGAAGCTCTCCAAGTAGTCCGGCCTGCATGTTGGCGGAACTGGTGTCTGAGTACGCTGCCGGACTTGGATCATCGGACGGATTCGACTGCAATGCTTTTTTAGCGGCTGCGATGGCCTTCCGTTCTCCAGTAAGCTCGTATCGCATCAGATTTTCCAAGCAGACATGTCTATCGGGTCATCGAAGATCGGAAACTAGTTGTTTGTTCAATATGATGTCGTGAGGTAGCTTCTCTGGATGTCTGTTGTGGTATCACAGGAGGATCGGATGGCGAGTCTTTGATGTCTAGGCGACAGTGTGATGGCGGCCTCAGGGGCACGTTTTCGGTAACACTAACCGCGCACGAGACAGCTAATGCGGCTGGAAAGACGATCCACAGGCAGACATAGCCCTAAGACGTAGCCTCTCGTGGCATCTGCAGGCGCAAGACTGAGCTAGAGAGCTATCTAACTCCATCTAGTATGGACTACGTATGGACACAATGATTGTGATTGCATACACAGGCTGAGTCCAATCATTAAGCGATCAGGCTGTGGTGGAGTATCTCTCCACCATAAGCTGGCACGCTCCGCTACCCCAAAGTGGCTAAGTCACAAATCCACAAAGCCACGTAGCGGGAGAAGCGGCACTGTACCAGCGGTCTAGGCTCACAGGACGCAGCTTCGAGATACACTGCTGCGTAAGGTCGCGATAGCATACTTGCACCAGATTGATAAGGATGAAAGCGAGATGCCACACTGTACAACGGATAGGGTTGGAGACAGCGCTCGTCCCGTCTAGATCACGGCGTTGAGTGGGGAAGCGGGCACTGGACAAGTTCGGAAACGTCATGCCTCAGACGAATGGGAAGCCATCTCAGCAGCATCGCGCTCCCTGGCTCGTCGCTCGAAGACCTAGTGGCTGTCTGCATCTTGACAAAGGCGTTTAGGCTACAAGGACACAACTTCAATCAAATGATGCATCAATGTATTGTATCAGAAGGGATGTTTCCATGGCAGCGATGATAACTGCAGATGCGCAGTCTGCCAATCACAAAGTTTTCAGGTACATGCGGGGAATCCCGCGTCGGGGTCCCCGGTGGCTGGGTCGTACCTGACACATGACGAGTCTGACTCGCTGTGATTGGTGTCAAGGATGAAGCAGAGCTGCATATGCTAGCTGATATGTATGTGGTCGAGCCGCGTCTTTTCTATATTTATCGATGGGGTCTTTCGCTAAGTATCTGTCGTACCGGCCGGGGGACAATCAGGTCCTGCCGCGTTCTCGAGCGCATCGAGACCTTCTGCCTGCATCTCAGTCGCATCGTCACAGCGGAAAAGTCCACGAGGGCGATTACCTACATGCGTGTGACATCGCGTATCGCCAGCAGCCCAAATCTGGTCTGTTGCAGACCAACTATCGTATGGTGGCGCTTGGGAGCCGTCCAATACCTGATGGAACTGGCTCAGCCTTTGTTGCAAGATAGCATCCGACTGGTCAGTCTGCAATCATAGCGGTCGAGATCTACTAGCATAGTAGAGATTCAAGTAGCGTGATCTTCTAGCACCATAGTCCCAGGTTATGACACTCAGTTTTGCTGTGCCTGAGGTAACATTACTTTGACGCGATGCAAAGCAGTGTCTATGTACCCCGAGACTAACCCGAAAGTCCTGCTCATGATTGCATGATCACGAGATTGATACCTGCTTCCCCGTTGTTCGTATAGAAGGTCTTGGTCTCGACTTGGCGGCTTAAGTGTTTGGATCATGCTGCACCAAGGATATTCTATCATCAATCTACTATGGACAATAGATATGCCCATCATGTCTCCCTGTGCGGTCCGTGAGGGCCTACGCGATCGGTGGAGAAAGATGACGCAAATCCTGGGGAACGGCGCGTGGGAATTGCGATACTGGGGTAGCGCGGAAACTGCACCTCGTTGGTAGGCGCCGCAGTCAGACATTGTTCTCCAACACATGCCAGCAGCGCACTTGCTTGCATCGTTTGTACAAGCATGCACATAAGTCGTACAATATTGACCAATAGACACCAAGCCTGCGCACGACGTTACGCCTGATACACCACCGGATGACGACGTCTCGCCTGGAGCACGAACCCCTGCTGCGCGCACTCTCCCGCACACTCCGCCCTTCTCGCCATCACAGCAGCGGCCAAAACAGCGGCCGCAGAAGACACCAGATCCTATAATTAAGTGCGTCGAAAGCGTTATCGACCGGCACAGTCGAGGGGAAATACTGGAACCCGATCAGAGGTCTGAAATCGAGCTCTCTCTGTTGCAGTTGGACGATCTTGAGCGCGGTCTGCAAGACGAGAAGCCTTTTCTGTGGCCTGCTTAGGAGACGAGACAGCGTGGGCGTGGAGAGTAGAGCTTCTTGTGGGGGACCTAGAATGCGAGTGCTCTCCAAGAGCGTAAAAACATCTTCGAAGAAGGCACACTTAATAGCCGAGCAGTCGTGACCATGTCAGAGTGCTGCTGCGATACCTACTCACCCTAGCTGCGAATGGTGAACAGCATTTTTGGTGACCTGAAGAGGGTCGCAAGCCTCCTTGACTCGACCGCCAAACACACGATCGGAGGCGTAGATTCGAGGAGTGTCCAATCGTACGCTCAAACCCTCTGACATGTCATTTAATTCACGGCGGTTGAATAGGCGTCGTACGTGACAATCAGGACAAACACAATCCCTTGCACGCGCTTGTGCCACCTGTGTCACGCAAGGTGCGCGGATTTCGGCCATTAAATTCACAGGCGATTGCAATCCTAGCAGCGCGCGCAGTCACTGCCTGATATTGTCCACGTCATGCACAAATCGTCTCTGCTCACAGCGCAAGTTGATCATTTTCGACAAATCTCAGGTGTAAGTCACTGTCATGTCTACTTCACCTGCCCAATATTTGCTAGGCATGAGCCCGTGCGCCAATGTGGACCCTGTCGCGGCTGGCTCGAACAGCTCCGACGCATCAGACACCCGCACGATAACGATTGTTTTTGGCACCATTGGGGCCGTTCTGACCCTTTAAACCGTGGTGGTTGCTATTCTGCAGTATCGTCTGCAGAAGCAAAGAAGAACAGACGTTGAAACGGATGACGACGGCATCGGGATGAGCTCGCAGCGCCCGGCCACTGAGGAAGGCGCGCTGTTCACCCCACTACCGTGAGCCGGTCTCGTGTCATGTTGCTATCCATCGTAAGTAATTGTCTACTGACTGAGCTCTATAGGCTCTCTGGACCCTTAGAAGCACGCGTTACCCGCGCACAAACGTTTTGACGACGTCCCTGATGATTCGCGAGACTAGCTCTACCAACGGCGAGCTTGTTTTGAAAGAGCATGGCATACACGTGGTGACCGTGACATTGGGAGTTCGTTTGTATGGACGATGGAATATGGCTCTCCGGTATGAAGGCATGAATAAAAGGTCTGGTCCGCAGCGATTCCTTGGGCACGACATGGTGGTCCTGCCGCGTTTTGCTAAGACGTCAGATGCAAAGGCTCGGTCTACCGGACTGCGCGCCTCGACAAGAACAACGATCTATCCTCCCGCACACTTGTGCCGACGAGGTGCTACCCTCTCGTGCAACACTAAGGTCCACGCAGCTTACCAGGCACATTTGGAGAAACCCTGCTTCGGGGTTTCCGATATATGAGGTCTGAAGCCACTACGTGATGAATTTGAAACATGATGATCGATGTCAAGGGAAGTAGAGCTGTTGATGCTCCCTGTAGTACCTGTAGCTAAGCTTCGAAGATGAAATCTTGTGCTTCTAGATGCCTGATGCTAGTAGATATATTGCTTTTCGAATTGACCGCCGTGCCATCGAGGCAGTGCGCATACGTCATGTCTTGTGTTCGAGCGCAGCAAGGCGTTCTACTCATGTCTCAGTCGTTGATCGAAGCAAAAATATCGACAAAGTCGTTTACGCATTCTTGAATGATTATGGAGTACAATGTCGAATCCAATGGAGTGCAATCGACCCGATAACGACACCAACTAGCGGTGGAAGTGAGCTCATGACTCGAAGATGCCAATGTCACTCCATTCACAAATCTTGACCGAGCGAAGCCATACCGTGCCTTGTCATCACTATTAGGCGCCCTTGAACGTAGTGGAAGATGTGTAGACCTTCTTCAATATCCTGTGAACCGAGCTGTCTCTTCCACTCCTCGAGCAGCGACGTCTCAACCCGTTCGACACTGATTGCGTCTCTTGGTACGTCCCTCCGGGACATCAGTACCATCTCTCTAATGTAGTGGTCCGTATACTCATCGTCAACGTTAGACACTAGCCTGACACACAGTGACTTAGGTCTTTCATTGACGAAGATCATACAGTCTCTATCGTATATCCTGTTCCTCCGACAAAACTCGATCAATCTGTAGTACGCGACCAGCAGGATGTAATTCATCTTGACAATGCACTAAGGAGTATCGTGTCGTCTTCGTTGGGATAGAAACAGAATCTTTCGAAATGTGTCGTCCGATGACCTTTTTTGGGACGAAGATTTCGCTTTTGGCGTGTGTCAAGACAGTATCCGGGATGACAAGATGTTGAAGACGGTACTGATAGTTCCGAAGTAGGGCGACAATGGCACTCTGGCAAAGACAAGTCGGTGATAATGATGTACGATCAGCAAAAGCAAACGCAATCCGAGAGAGGAAGCAAAGCGGATGGCTAATTTATAATCCCAATCACGGCGCTTCCAAGATTCGGACAACGTTGTCATCTTCGCTTCGTACAATGTACCAATAACACCGTGTCTTGGCAATCTCATGGAACATACACGATGATCAGATTTACATCGCCGTACGCCCAATGTAAGAGTGCCACGCCAACTGTGTGACCACCTGACCTGCAGTCCAATTGGCAAGATGCACTATCGCGTACTCCGGAGACATGCAGACGCAGGTGCACGCAGGTGACTTAAGTAGATACAAGCGGCTCACACACAGCCGTGTATTCAGGAACGTCTACACAAGCGACTATGAAATGGATGAATGAAGTGCTAGCGTGTCCGGTCAAGAGAGTCGAACATTCCATAGAACATATCTCTCGGGCGGTGGAGCATGAGAGATCTATAATGTCGCATAAGCTCCGAGTAGGCTGCAGCTGCATTGTAGCCCGCTACGAGAGGCTTTACCTGCTTCAATCGTGCTCTTGACCGATACTTCGAGCACGATGTTGCTCCTTGGAGGTACACATGCAATGCTAGCTGACAAGGAGACCCGACCAAGCTAGCCATATCAGTCTCGGTGAGTTGAGATAGTGACGTCCTTGAGCTAGTGGAACTTCGCAATATCCAGAGCAGCGTGCCGCTCTGTGCTTCTTCTACAACTTATGGATATGCTGATTAGATACTCACTTGACGAATGGAACGTCCGAGACATCTCGAAGCCACCTCAGTGGGACAACGCGTATACGAGCACGGCCGGTGAAGAAGCTGACGAATGAGCGTCGTAGTGACAGCTACCGATCATGCCGTGATGTGCGGGCAATCTTTTGGGCAGGCATCTCAGCTGCACGCGCAAGCGAGCCTTCGGCGTGCAACGGATCTGACAAAATGGCTGTTGTGCACAGCTTGCAAAGAATGAGCTTTTATCTGGGACAGTATTCGGAAAGGTCCATGGGTGGCATAACCATGCTCCAGAATCGTTGAGCTGGGGGTCGGTTGATTGTCGTTTTGGATACTTCATTCTGGTGGCGCGCCGCTTGTGTCAGAGTCCTATGTACTGTAGTAGCCTCACTGATATCACAGCACATTTATTGCACTGTGATCCTGCGGTCGCTCTTGAGTCCGCTTGTAGTGGAATCTGTTGGCGGTGGTGGCATTGTCGTAAACAGCGAACTCTGAGTCTTTATCTCCACCCTGTAGTCTCAAACGTGCTAGATGTGGCCTTCGGATGTGTTGTCCTTCTTGTCTGAACTCGCAAAGGAAGACGAGATGGACGGGCTACCCGCACCGCTGATGGATGTCTAGTCACTTATGATGTGGTCCTGCTCTGACAGGAGACAGGAATGACCTGACCTAGTGAGGCACAGCATTGTCTCTTGTGTAGCCCGAGGAAGTGCGTAATGTCACACTTGCGGTCCCTTGCTTGAGCATGGGCAGAGCATTACCGAGTGAGGCGTGGGCGCATCAAGCGTCGCGATACGTTTACGAGGCATCTTGGATGATGTACGGAAGTTAACATCATCATGATCTCTTGCGTTATGTGATGGTCGACAGCATATAATACTACACTGTGGATTGAAGCCACATCAGCATATGTGCCATCCGCGAACCATTTCCAGCTTCTCCTCCATGTTGGGGTACAAGAACGACTAAACGAGCAGCTTCATGCAAGGGAGGAGCACTTCCTAAACCGCAGCCGCTAGCGCGGCAGTTCAACGCGCCAATAACCTCCGCCAATGGTATCTGGTTATATGTAGCTGCAAATACAGCTCATCGCCTGTCTCACGCTTGACGCGCGCGTGTCCGAACAACCATTGGCGAAAGTGGTGTCCAAAAGAAGGCGCGCGTGTGATGTTCATCGAGCTCCACATATGCCGTGAAGCTGAGCTGCCAGTGGGTCCCGTATCTTGCTCGGTTCGGCGAAGTCCTCCCGTAAAGGAAATACGGGCCGTAGAGACAATTGGCAGCGCCGCAATTCAAGATGAGGAAGAAGCTGGGGAGAGCCAAGGGCACAAAATTAGGATCTCCGAGACGGATACCCATGCTGGATCATGAGCCATCTACTACTTCACCCAAGAAAAAGTGCAGGAGAAGTTGATCTGGTGTTGGTGGGTGCTCGATTTATGGGCAATGGTACGAGACAGGAGGAGGCATTGCACATTCGTTAGTCATTGGATGAGTTATCAAAGGTCGGATGTCACCGCGATCGTGTCGCATTTGCCCAAGTAGAAGGTGTTTTTTTTCAAATCTACCGTTAATAAACCATCGCCTGCGTTCGAGTCAAGCTCCTCCAGATTATCCCCTGCCACAGCGTTGGCGGACTTCCAGTTGCTCTCCAAGATGACAGTCACTTTTGCTTGATACTTCTTGTCCTTGGCCAACAAATGCTCGTGCGCAGCTTTCTCCTGCCGCAACAGTTTCGCTCTTTATTTAGCAAGATGTTCCAGTGTCTCCACGTGTCTGAACTCCAAGAGATCTCTATTGGGTTTGTATCGTCAATAGTGGATCGTATCTTAAGCCTAGCCGCGGTTTCGCTAGGTGTTCGGAGCTTTCACAATCTCCTAAGACTAACAAGGTCACTCTCATGGGACGGCTCATAAGGTCACCGTAAGTAGCCTGATTGGACCAAACAAATGAACGAACTAATTTTTGGATCGCCTACCATCATAGCTGGAGCGCTGCTTGTACCCGCCGGCGCAGACACTAAGCTGGGGCAAGTGGCCAAACTTGCACAATTCGACCCAGCGAGCTAAGCAATCCAATCACAATCTCTGGGAAGGACGTTCCGTCTCACTCAGCGAATCAGGTATCCTTAATTGGTTCTTTGGGATGGGACACTAGGACATAATACAATTTGCCCCACGGCTCTACAAATAACGAAGCAAGACTGATGCACCCGCCTCTGCAGCTTAAATGTTTAAGACAAGCGCACTCCAAAACACATTCTATGCACTCCTGTTTCAAACGTCGCAACTCCGAACCCTTTTCTCCCGACAGCTATCCACTCAAGCGGAAGTTCAACAACCCTAATTGAACAAACCAAAGTCAAACATATAACACATCATGGCAATTTGGTGGTTGGTTGGTCAGGTTGCCAACTTGTCGCAGTGTGCAACGCTCGCATACAGACTTGTTGTCTTCTTGATTGGGTTACCCAAATATCTCCAACGCATGTATGCATTCATCTCCGACGCACGTGACAGTTGGACTAAATGGTATGCCAATACCAAGAAGTGATTCGGCAACATCTTCTCAGTCGTCCTTTACGGCATTGAGATATAACGTAGAACCAAGGTGGGTAATGCCTCTCCAGATGCTGGAGGTATTCTTGGTAGTCTAAGTACGTTTATACTGACATTGCATCAGCAGCCATCTGCTTCTTGCTCTCATCTTTGCTGCACTTCGCCAAACGAACAAAGTTATGGAAGGATGATAATGCCTGCAGACGAGCATCTATAGAAGATTGGTCGACTTGTGGAGCGGCGGGCAGCCGGTGGTATTGCAAGTCAATTGTGACGGTAGCGAGGATGTAATGGATAGTGGGATCAGACGAAATATGTTTACTCTAAGAACCAAGTGTCTCCGATGTGGCATCTCTAGGATTGATGGCGGCTAGGCGCGGTGGTCGAGGAGCTCTACTGCCACGCAAACCCTTCTTGCCTGATGTCATATTCCAATGGGCTGGATGTCTTCGCCTGAGCTGCATCATGTTAATTGTGTAGAAAGAAGGCGAATACAAGTAACATTTCGTGTAAGAAAGTATGATCTGCGAGCATTGGAGCGAAAGTATGCGTCGTTATCAAGTGCGTAAGCTTGTGATTGTCATCGTTCAATATGCCAACGTATGTATGCTCGATATAGTAATCCTAACAGTATCAGCGGCAGTGAGCATAGTTCGTGCGCTCTATATATAACCTGGGATGCGCAATCGTCATGCTTACAATCCATATGGCGCACGATCGACACATAGCAAACGGGATAAAGAGCTGATGGAATGGACAAGCTTGAGAACAGAAATTGATCTTGATGTAGTTTCGAAACACTCTTCAATAGATTTGAGCTTCAATCTGAAAATCGATCAGAACAGTATGTTACATGCGAGATCAATGGGCAGCACTAAAAAAACGTATGCAGCCAGCTGACGATAACGATACAGCTAACTTAACGTCATCGTAGGGGAAACCGGACAGTAGGGGAAGCCGGACAGTCCCGCGCGCTAGTTTCGTGTTAAAACTCATTTTTTACGCGACATTCACTCTTTTCTCTCTATTATGCCTTCCTACTCTGAAGATACGCTTACTACAGCCCTAACAGCGTATCGTAAAGGCGAATATACCTCGATTCGAAAGTGCGCCTACGCGTTTAATATCCCTACTTCGACTCTCTCTGACCGGCTTACTCGAGCTAATTCTCGCTCTAAATCGCATGAATCGCAAAAGATACTCTCGACCGCCGAAGAGCAGACTCTTATAAAGACGATAACTCGACTCTCTAAGTCAGGACTCCCTATTACCCTCCCGTTAACGAGAGATCTCGCCGAAGAAATCCGACTTTCCCGCTTCTGCCTAAGCTCGACTCCGACCTCTTATCCTCCTATAAGCGTACGGTGGATCGATAGGTTCCGAAAACGATACCCTGAGCTAAAGACAGTCTATTCTCGAGCCTTAGGTACGAGTCGCTTCGAAGGAGTTAACTATCCGGTCATAAACGCCTACTTTAATACCCTTACCGACCTTTTCCTCGAGAACTCCTATCCTTCTAACGCGATTTTTAACGTCGACGAGACCGGCTTCGCCCTCGGTACTACTTTACCTTCGAAAGTACTTATAAGAGGAGGAGATAATAAGGCGTTTAAGAAGATAAGTGGAAGGCAAGAGTGGATAATAGCGATCGAGTGTATCGGAGCCTCAGGAGTCGCTCTACCTCCGCTTCTTATCTTTAAGGCGAAATATACGAATACTGCATGGATACTGGCCTTAACGCCCGAAAATTGGAAGTTCTCGACATCTAATAGCGGGTGGACATCTGATAATCACGCGTACGAGTAGTTAACTACCTTATTCGAGCCCGAAACGCGCCGAAACGACGGAAAACGGAGGCTATTACTTCTCGACGGACACGGATCTCACCTTACAGCAAGGTTTATCGCCTTTTGCCTCGATAAGGATATCGACCTCGTAGTACTACTGCCGCATACTTCGCATATCTTACAGCCTCTCGACGTCGGAGTTTTTAGCCCTCTAAAGCGGGCTTTATTAGTAGAGATCGAGAAACTCTTCCGCTTAGATACCCGACGAATACCCCGAATCGAGTGGACGGAGGCCTATATAACAGCTAGGGACCGGGCCTTTATACCTCGGAGTATCGAATCGTCGTTTCGGGCATCCGGTATCTACCCGCTTAGCCCGATTACTATCCTCTCGACTCTCCGAATGCCTACGCCTACCTCCCGGGTAACCCCGCTGCCTATTACGACTCCGAAGGATCTAGACCGCTCCCTACTAGATAGTTCGCCGCCGGAGGGTACGGAGCTACGGGAGGCGACGTCGCTAGTTAACTCGATCGTTCGTTCTTCTACTCTCGAGACTCCTGTAAAGCGGTATATCGAGCGATCGGGAGCAGCCTTCGAAAGGACAACCTCGGAGAATACTCTTTTACGAAAGGAACTAGCCGAGTATAAGGAGTTATTCCGAGTACGTAAGGAACGTAAAAAGGGAAAGCGTATAGCAGTAAAAGGGAAGTTCGTCTTTAATACGAAGGAAATCCTCGAAGTAGTCGAGAAAGCGGAGGCGGAGGCGTCGAAGGGAAAGGCGAAAAAGAGACGAGCAATAAGGGCTACGACTCCCGAAATCGAGAGCGAGGAAGAAGAAAGTATCGAGAGTAGTATATCTGAAAGTGAGGGTGATTGTATTATTGTAGCTAGTACTAGATCGAAATCGAGGTAGAGAGTCAGAAATTCTGTCCGGTTTCCCCTACTGTCCGGTTTCCCCTACGATGACGTTACTAAGTGTTGAAGCTCGAGCTGGCCCAGCGAAGCCAGCTTATTGCAGCTCAGGCGAAGTGCACATTTACCCCTCTTTCTGCATGCTTTTGGCGAAAGAAAAGGGTCACCTCCCACGACCGGTGAATCAGCTGCAGTGCGTCCTGATGGAAGCTATAAGACTTGTCTCCTGTCTAGCAAGGCATGTTCGTACCAGAAAGCAAGTGCTCCACGATGTCTGCCACTCACGAAACTCATCCTGAAGCTGAAGGAAATTTGCATATCTCACTTGTCGACAAGATACTACAAATTGGACACCAGCAGAGTCGCAACGATAAATCGAGAATCTGGTTCGAAAACTTGGCTTGTTTGTGGACAGACACAAATGTCTTAGAGACACTGCAGATCAAGCAAGGCATCCCTGATGGTTGCGACGGTGGAGGCTTCATCGCGGTATCATACTCCTTTGAGCACACTCCTGGACTTGAATGCGATTGCAGTGGTAAATACACCATAATTGGGCCGTCCGGAGGATATGTCCGCTGAAGCAAAGTTCGTGACGTGATACTTTACAGGATTCTCCGTTACGCCAAACACAAAAGCGTGTGCCGGTTCTGGATCGACAAGGAATGCAGTCCCGAGGAAGAATCGAGTGAGAAACAGACCACTATGAATTCCATGGATCTTTTGTACTGTAAGAGCAGGCATCCGATCGGGCTCTTGGCGGTGATCCTGGAGACTCAGACTGAGGTCAACCATCTGCAGTCACTCATGTTGGGTCATGCGATTGTCAGAGGCAGAGAGGACGAATATCCCAGGCTGAAATACACGACGACGTCCCACGAGTCGTTGGGAATTCTTGATGTCCTTATTCATCTGCATACCGACCGATGGTGGATTAGAGCATGGATCTTCCAAGAAGAATACCTATCATCGACACGTATGCAGATATTGATCCGACGCGAGCCAGGTCTAGTCACAATGCATCAGTTTGGTTCTGTCCCAGGGGAAATATGCCTCAATGCCGTGGAGTTTCGCACTCAGGCGACGCTCTTTCTGCTTGCCTTCAAGTGGGAGGCCCACCGTAACTTTGCCAGGAAGTGCTCTACAATGCTCAAGACGTTTGGGCGATACAACATACAATACTGCTTCCAGCATGACGCCCAAAAGAAAGCTATGTCACTAAGGATCTTTGCTGACATGCAACGGAGGAATGTGGGCAGAGAGTTTGATCGCCTGCCAATCGTTGCAAACAGTTGCAACTACGCAATCCGCTTCGGATCGCAAAAGATGTTCAAAGCAAATCATGATCTAAGACTTTGCCTGCTCACTATGGGCCTGCTCAACGGAGAACTTCTCCGCGACAGCCGGGACATCAAAAAGCTGCCAGCAGAGATGGACATTGCCAACTACATACAGTACATCACATTCAATCAATTTGACCCGCCCGTAACGAAGAGACGATTATCGTACCTGAAAGCTTGCCGACTCCATCAAGTGTCTCTGGAAAAAGCCGGCATTTGTACAGAAGGATTCATATGGATTGTCAAAGATGCCATACTACCATCTCAATGGCCCAATTGTCCTCAAAGAAGTCGAAAGCGCCTCAAGACTGGACCCAAAAACTTTCAGCGTAATCGCCTTCTTCAGTTAGCTGAGATGTTGGACAAGTTGTGCGCTGAAAGGCTGGCATTTTCAATACGAAAGTATCTCCAAACTGATTTGACCTTCAAGAACCTCATAGCAGCGAAGAAGCATATGGATATCATGGCGGGATCGATAGTAGAAGCCATGGAGGCTGGCACTCCTCTACAGATAGCAGGTGCGGATGGCTCAAGCGAGGCCTGTGGTATATTCGTTGGTAAGCATAACCAGAACATGAAGATCTTCACTTCCTGGCACGCTGGCGTCGATGTGGACGGCAGATGGCGTCAGAGTCACGTGTCGCTTGGTGTTGAGGTTCAGAATAGTACGGGCACGCCGTTGTTGGACACTGTCAAGTGGGTAAACGGACTGGTGTTCTTCAAGCAATGTGAGCAGACACCAGTCATCTTCGAATGGCCACGTATATGGGTCGAGAAAATCTAGGACAAACCTGTTGATGAAGACTTGGTGTGAACCTTTCGTAGGGCGGTTTTCTCTGATGATATGTCACAAAAAACATAATCGATGTGGACCGCACGAATCCCGGGACCCGGATCATGTTGTCCTTCATCATAGCACGTTGGCACTTTCTCGATCGCTGCGTTGACCGCTCTTCAAACATCAGGAATGGTACCTCTACGACTCGAGAATCTTGCAACTGACGCTAACTTAGAGAGCGTAGTACTGTACACGGCGATATTTGCCACATACCCTCTGCATACCCAAAAGCATGTATGTACCTTCATATACATCTGGTAATGCCCGATAGCTTCGGTAGTCAGATGTCTCAATCTCCTCATGATAGGTTCCGACACACTCATAACTCCATCTCAGACTCCGTCTCGTCGTCTTCTGCTCTACGCACGTCTGATCCATACCCATTCGAGATTTTCTTTCTCTCCATGGCCACCACGCTTGAAATTCTGCGTTGCTTCGCGTGGTTTCTCTTTGGAAGTGATGATACCCTGGTTTGCTTTGTCTGGCTGACTTGGATCACGTCCGGTTGTATTGCACTAGAGTTTGATGGCGAGGTGTCGACGTTCATAGCATCAGGTTGTGGACTGCTCGATGCCAAAGGTTCTCGAGAGATGATGACATCGGGTGGCTGACTTCTTGATGCCGAAGACTCTCGTGGTTGTACGAACAACGATTCTGGTCGTGCAACCTGCTTGAGCCGAACGACATTTAAGTCGACACTCCGGTACCTTCTCCATTTCGCAGTGAGCTCCCCATCCTAAAAGACTTTGTCAAAGGGTGTGTTTTGCAGTTATTTGACAACGCGTCCGTCCTTGGCGAATATCGCATAGAACGCCGCAGATAACCTAGACACTTCCACGTACAAATACACGTAACACACCCTTTTGCCAAACATGATAGTCGAATGCGGTAGTTGTTGCTCAAACCTCCCAAACTCGGTCACCTTGTCGACATTCGTGTAGGCAAAGTTCTCGACATTCCAGCATTGGATGATGGCTTCATCAGAAACCCCGGCCGGCGTGCCAAAGACTGAGAGGTCAAGCGATAGAGGCTCGCCGCTAGTAGTACTGAGTTCAAAATGTATGGGGTGTGATGCTGAAATCCTGTCCCGTACGTTCGCCGTGTCGTTCATGTCTTGCCCCTGCGTGCATATTCGGACTACGGTATTCCGTTCTTCTTCATCTGTATTTTCGTCTGGATCGCTTCTCAGCCACAACGATACTAGTACCTCATCCACGGCAAGAATCTCAGGTTTGTCTGCGATGCACGTTAGACCTGCGAGGACAGCGGTGCTACGATGATTGTCAGTAACTGCTTTGAACTCGAACCCTGTCTGCACGTACATGTATGTTCGTTTGCTTGTCTTCGTACACTGTCGCTGCGGGAAAATCCTGACCAATGAGTTTTCGGAAAGCTTTGAGCAAGGTAGGGCTTCGTGACCCGCGACCAGTCAATAGCGCGTGGACCTCGATGTCGTTTTCGAAACGGCCGGCAAGCTCACCAGCGTCCTTGAGTGTTGATCGGGCAAAATCAGGGCGGCGCCGATCTAGGCTGTGATTGGCCAACTTGGCGCAGCCCATGACTGTCTCCCATTCATCTTTTGTAAGTCCACACCGCGGAGATATCTCAGATTCTGGCTCCGGTTTGAAATACTCGTCGATGCACTCAGAAATCTCCCAGACGTTGCTCTCAGCAGACATGGCGCCGTTAGCCCTGTTAATAGCTCGCACCGCATCTTCCACGGCGATGTTGATCTCTCCAGCACCTGCGGGATAATCCTTCCATCGATGGACCTTATATTTCGGTCCAGGTGCAACCTCGGCTAAGCCAACGTTCTGTCTAGAGTGTTAGATCTGATCTAGGAGTCTTAAGGTTGGAAACATACCATGCCAGAATGGCCGCAGTCAATCACCACATACACCCCTTCGGCTGATGCACTGCCAGTATCGCTAGAAATCCGATCTATGATGCTGCTCAAGCATTCATCCACATGTTCGAACTGGGCATCAGTCCTCACGCTTTTTAAACTGAGCATGAGCTCTTGTACATTGCGGTTGGGCTAACGATCGCTAATGTTCATGTATATCTTGAACACCTCGTCTCTCCCCCCGACAACCTCACTTATCATGTGCCGGAAAAATGCGATCGCTATCTCTTTGGAAGTCATGCCAAGCGCCATCGCTTTCTCTTTCTGAAGATCTAACGTTCGCTGGACGTCGGGGGTGGTTCCTTCGTCCGTGAAGACTAATTTCGGATACGCAAACATCTCCCAGTCACCAGGGTTCCGCTTCCGAGCGCGCACAGCCGCATGGCCATGGAGTATTTCTGTGACCTCTCCCCTCTTACGTATCGCCGTCATAGCCGGTATTGCCTCCGCGCCCCCTACACTGCTTGCGCTGACACCTTGTGCCCATCTGACGAGCTCCCACTCACCGCCCGGCTTCTTCACCATCGCTTGGCCGTTGGAAGCGCCGAGCTCGATTGCGGCAGTCCATGTTGCGCGTTGGACTGTTTGCGGTCGGGGTTTGGGTGTGGCCTTATGGTGAAGCCTTGACGTCGGGATGTATTTCGTGCGTGCCATGAGGTCGCCAGTTTTCACGCTGGGTTGAAGAGCGGGGTGCAGTGTTTAGAGTTTGTGACAAAGCGTGTGTGCATCGCTCGAACGAGACGCATTGGACGTGGTGCACGGAGGTCTTACGGGTTGCTATAGAAACGATCCTCGGCTTAACGTTTTGCGTGGCAGCGTGCGTAATGTGCAGACTGGGCGCAGCGCGCATACTCGCCGAGACATAGCAGCCCAGCACATTCAGCCAAAGATCATCGATAATTGTTATATACTCGAGTCGATCATATGTGCTAGTGATCGAGTACGCTCTTGTAAATTCGAACCAGTTTTCTACGTTAGTGGTTGTTCTTGAGTGCGCTGTCGCGAAACAGTGCGGTATTGACACCCGCGTAAGCTGCATACCGGCCGCACGTCGCATACTGGTTCTGTTGTAAATGCCTGTCCAACTGCCACTGTCTTCCGCTCGATACACTTCTCCGCAATACTGACTTCTGAGCAATCGCGTCTCGTACATCTCCATTTATAGTTCTACCCTCTCAATGAAAGAGTATCAACAATCATGACAACACCTGCTAATAATTCATCCTCTACAGTATCTCTGCACTCGATCGACCCTCGCTTGAGACGGAGCTTTTACAGACACTTCCCTACAACGAGAGAGTCGTATGGTAGGCCGAGAGAACGAGAAGTCCTCGCCACTATTTCTGGAAGCACCGCCTGGCGTCGCGTGGGAAAGCCTTACTTTCGACGCGATGTGATCACAGGCATAGTCTTTCGCGGAGCGCCAGCGAGCCGGTTATCTTCAGCATGCCGCATCACTGTCTGCGTCCCTTACGAGGTCGCTTTCCATGTTGCTGTTCGTATCTTGAATCTTAGTAGTCTATCGCTACTATCTGTCAATAGCTAAGTTGGTCACAGGCTATGGAACACCTCGATACACACACGCTGTTCTCAAAAGGCGAGAAGCCGGATAGTGTTGAATCAACCATCGCTGCAAAGTACACGGGAGTCGACCGAGATCACCTGAGGTTCATCAGAAGGCATTGTTCACACTGCAATGCTGATGCAGGAGATGCATTCGAGATAACATTGGATTACTCGGCGATTGTACGAAGCCTGCTGATGGCCTCTCGCACCCTCGGCCCTAACTTACACCCATCAATGAGACTCGGAAACGCTGTACCTGGTCGACAACGAAGGCGTGCAGTTAGTGTTAGCGTTGATGTCGTCGGCTTGAAATCTACTGCCCGATATTCCACAGTGTTCTGGATCGGCTGCGAAGACAAGATGGCATTGCCGGTCTCCACACAGACACTTCGGCACAGCGATACTGCGGCCTTGAACAGTGCACATGTACCAAGCTGCTTCTCGCTTGATCGTGCAGCAGAACTTCTCTCTACAGTGGGCCCGAATTTTATAAGTACAGACGGCGAGCAAGTCACTGCTCACCAGTCCATTGTAACTGCGGCTATCCTGGATGACAATAACAAAGGACAGGTTCAATATCGAACTGCCAGCTGGTTGCAATGACAGCTTGCAAAAGATCCGTCAGCGTTAGTTCAAAGGGCGGTATTGTTGCTAGCATGGCAAAAATACAATCCGGAGCATTCAACTATCTTGCTGGATATCTATAACCGAGTGAAGGGTTACGAACCAAGCATGTTACGTGTCTTCCCTTCCAGAACGGAGCTTGAGCACGCGCAGGGGAAACTTGACGACATCCGGGCCTTGGACCAAATCGCCCAGTGCGCACCGATAAGCTGGTCTTTTCGCCCAATCACTTGTGATTGTACGAGCACATGTCGCATTGGCAAAGCCGATGTACTGGAACGTACATATAGCTGTGGTAGTGACCACGTCATCTTGCGCCCAACATCGTCCGACATCACGAGACATCTCAGGTGTCTAACAGATCAACGCAGGACGAGCAGACGAAAAGCAGCGCAGGACACGGAACGATGGTTTCACCAGGAGTTCGTGCAAGACCTCCGACGAATAGGCGAGTTCAGAGTTTTCATCGTCACTGTGAGCGACACTTTGGCAACGCGTGGGCGGAAAGGAGTTGTGGTTGAGGTGGTGCATACGCTCGAGCTCGAGGACAGGGAGCTAGTAGTCACCGTCCTCCCTTCTTCTACAGCGTGGCCAGGGGGAGACACCTCATACAACAAGGTCGATGTCTACGAGCTGAAAAGGTTTGCTCTGCATGTTTTCCACGCTTTACGAGACAGACTTGATTGGGATACAAACTTCGAGTCCCTCGAGATCGGAGCCCGACTGGACATCGGCGTCTCCATGATGGGCGGTATATGTCGGTACTTCGTGAACGAAATCACTCGGCTGTACGAAGCAGATTTCTTTGCAGAATGGTTGTCGCAGCCTGGAACGCACATATGCAGGGCGGTAGCAGCGGCTTTGGAAGAAGTCTTTCTCCTGAGATCTACCGGATAGCGCATGGGCTTATTAGCGAGAGGTAGAGCATATTGAGGCTTGGTTACGACAAAGCTTGTAGGACAATCTAGACGTACGCAGCAGAGCTACATCTAAGCTCCACCAGGAAACAATGGTTGTGACAATATGTATCGTATATAACTTGTGATCGGGGTGATGGAGGTGCAATCCGAACGACTAATCACAGATGGTCACGGGCCATGTGTTTTGGAGCGATCACATCAAACTTTGACGCCACCGCGAATACTACTGTTTGACAGCACGAATCCGAGAACACTTCTCAATCATGCCAGATACGAAATGTACATCGGTAACGTGATTTTGTCTCACTCTCCTCATCGACTGTCAATGCTTCGAGGTGATTTCATATCAGCGACAGTGATTGACACGATCGAGATGTAACCCTAACCCTAACCCTAATCATATAGCAAAGAGGCCACCTCTAAAGCTTCCCTCGTTTGTATAAGTTTCGTATACCATAGTCGTAATCGACACTGCGTCTATTGCTGTGTCCAATTACCGAGAAAGAGCACCCTGTTGTAACTACGAAGCATTTCAATCACGTTGGGATATATCCCCGCAGTTGCTGAAATACGGTACGTTTCATATCTGCGGCCACAATTCCAAAAGTCCACGTTCGGGGGATGCGACGCATTTGAAGTGTGCAACACGCGGCGTTTTGGGTATTTTCCGAAAATGCGTCGAATTCCAAGGAAGCATAACTGCATAGCAGCACACGGTTATCTCGGATGGCAGCATAGGCAATCTACCTCTTTCAGCAGGGCTTTTAGGGATAAGGGTTGGGGTTGATGGGGCTGTTTTAGCGAAATTGGTGAGAACGGCCGGTGATTAGTTGATCAAAAAATCAGATGCGATTTGTATGAGCATAGGTGATCAGTCTGCTAGCCTACATAACGTACTTGGCAAGCGAGCCGGTCACGCAAGCGAGCTGGTCAGAATTTCACCTACTCTACCTTTGATTATTAATTACACAACCAAAATTGAAGATATAGGGAAGAAACAAATTGTATTACAAACTACAGAACTTAATACTATGTCCAACTTTACTACAACTACTACACCTTGGTAGTGACCTTTGTGTAGCTATTCTTAGCGGCCAGCTTGTCGAAGCTGGTTCCTCATCTTCGTTATTATTATCCGATTGCTCCCTAATTCTATGTCCTTGAATAGCTTCCTAGGCATTATCAACAGCTATAGATCCTCTCTTCTGAATAGATCTAGTTTTACGTACCCTCTTCTTCTTTTGGTACTGATTTTTAGCCCGGAGAGCAGTGTTCTCAGCTATCAAAATTGCCTTCTTATGTACTACATTCTCAAAGCCCTTAAGAAGCTGCTAGAACGGTTTATTAGCTAAAGAAGCTGATAATCTCCTTCGTTTGCGATTCTCTATTAATACTAGCTAGCCTTATCGCTTGATTTAGGATAGAGTCTTTAGTATTTAAGGGTTCTAAGATGTCTAACTACTTCGTAGTAAAGGAGTAGCTATAATGATAGGACTAAGCTTTTTAAGCACTCTCTATAGGTTAAATGGAACAAGGCTAGTTACCTTAAAGCTAGAAGTAATAGTTTTAGTTATCATTACTTATTAGTAGGCTATAAGGAAGGTAGGAAGGAATTCTTCCTTTGTGATATAGTTAACGCTAAGCCTCATCTTTATCTCAATCTGAGAGCCGTATACCTTCTTCAAAGGGCTAAAACAGCTTACGTCTAGAGGCTGAAGGATGTGAGATGTATAAGTAGGCATACATAAAGTCAGAATACAGTTCTGAAGGCAGAACTCTCGAAATTTGGCTGTTTAGTAGCTTCCGTAGCCATCGAAGATTAAGAGCCTCTACTTGCCCTTACATTTTTTCGTATATTCGTAGAAGTGCTAGATCTATTCGAGGCCGAGCTCATTATTAGTCCATCCGTTATCGCTTACAGCGATTCTCTAGGTAGTTAGGATACTAGTCTAGTACTATGTTACTTAATAAAGCTTACTATCAAAGATAATAAATAGAAGGATCGCTTACCCCTTCGCTCCGATTACCTCAATCGCTATAACCTACTTCCGGTTCCCTAGTTGCTTTGTCTGTAGTCTACCCTTCCTATCTGAGCTTGTTATTACTTTGGAAGTAGAGATAATACCCATTTAGAAGCCAGTCTCGTTAAAGTTAAAGATATCCTCTTTAAGAATGCCGTACTTTGCAATTGTATCTCCTACTAGTTTAAACCACTTGCTAATTATCTCTAGATCCTTAACTTCTGCTCTTTGAATATCAAACTTCCGATTATATACGCTTGAAAGCTCTAGATAGCGTTTTACAAAGTTGGCAACCTATTTTGTGCCGACCTTTTAGGGGCTAGCTGGATTCTTAGTATCAAGCATTGTATTAGCCATCTCTTCAACAATTGCGCGCTAGGGAGGGAATCCGTCGGTAGAGAGCTGAAGTATCTTTCGAAGGAGGATTTGCTCCTCGTCGTTCGTGAATTTTCGAGAGTTTGCAGGTGTAGCTGCTCGTAGGAGTACTCTAAGGTGTCTTATACGAAGGGTTTTAAAAGGGACCTCGTAGGTCTGAGCTGCAGCTCGAAGGGATGTAAAATAGTTATTATTATACGCTTAAAGGGCTAAAGCAATACGTCCTTCAGTTTTAGAGGGTATTATAACCAAACATTGTTGTGTAATAAGAAGGTGAAGGTGTAAGACGCGTCACGCGCGCGTTTTGACTAGCTCGCTTGCGTGACCGGCTCGCTTGCCAAGTACGTTAGCACTCTAATGTAAACCCCTAACCCTAACCCTATATCCATTGTATAATACTAGCGCTTCCTATTATATCTATCTAACTTTACTTACTTATTAGCTAATAACTATTACTTAGCTATATTTTGAGCTAAGGCTTAGTTTAGATTATAATACTTTCGAAATTAGAGTTAGAGGAAGAAATAAGGATTAAGAATAACCTCGACATATCTATCGATAAAGACTTAGGAATAGATAGATATTAGAGTAAAGAAGAGGGAAGAGTAGAAAAGGTTATTTAGATAGATTAAGGTCTAACTTATTTTCGAGCTAGTTTGAACTTAAGTTTGTTATTATTATTAATATTAGTATATTTGTAGATCATGAAGAAATGTCTAGTATAGAGCGTTACTTCAAGTAGGAATAAGAAACCTAGATCCCAGTTGCGAAACCTAGGAAAAAAAATAAGAAAACACCTCTATCTGGCAATTTTGCAGAGTGTCAACAATATCCCCCAAGGAATATCAAGGAGAAATTGGAAAAGCTCGAAGCTAAGACCCGTTCGTTAGCCCCTGCAGGATAATTCTCAGATTCTCCTTACAGGGCTTCATTCGCCAGGAAAACCGTGATAGTCCATAGTATCGCGAAGAGCCCTCTTCCGTACCGCCACCAGCCTTTCATCGTCCTTCTCGGTGTCCTCGCATCAGCTTTCGGATATGCTACTCCTGTTTTGGTATCCCTGTCGAGCAGCTCCTCTCGTTCCGGTTGATCGGGCGGCGAAATCGTGTACGCAATTGGTGTAAGTGCTGAGGCAACGAACTGCATCCAGAGCAAAGGTGGCCAACCAATACGCGTAACGAGAAAGATTATGCGGTCTGTATCACTTATGAGTGGCGTAACGGACCATAAATTGGGGATGTCCCTTGGGCTGAATGCACGAGCAAAGTTGAGTGCTACTCCGGCGATACAGGCGGTGACGAATAAGACGTGAACGATGACCAAGTGCGAGAAGAGAGCAATGCGGAGTCGACGGAGGAGTGGAGCGCGATGTTGGCGAGATCGCTCATTCAGATCGTTCGAAATACTGCCCGAGGCTTTGAAGCCAGTTTTGGCGCCCCCAAGAGTCTTCGGGAGAATGAAGGAGCGCATGAACGCAACCAGATAGTCTGTTGTTGTCAGTTACCTCAAGTACAAACAGTTAATGGCTTCAAACGTACATGGACTAAGCCACTGTTCCATTTCGGAGTCGTATGATGCCATGCGGACATCATACTCTACGAAGTCATTACCACTCGATGCAAGTGCACCCATGATGCCGTTATGAGACCAATGGGTAAAGCTCCAAATAGATACCAGGCGGATGAGAACCCTCAGTTCATGTCGTGTTGCCCAGAAGACAAGCGGACTCCCCGAGAGAAGAACAAACGGTACGATAAGATAGCTCAGGGCAGTAGGGATTTGCACGATCTGGCGGAGGTCGAAAGCGAAGCCAGTCAGTCTCTGTTGAATGTTTAGACCATTTGCTCTTGAACCCATTCGAAGTCTGAAGAGTAATGCGGTTTGGATGTGGCCGATCCACTACGCATTAAGGTCAGTATTCGACGTCGTTGAAAGTTGCAGTAATGGGAAGAATATCCTCCTGACTGGGTGTTTGTACGGTCTAGGTTGAAAGAGGAGCGAGAGAATAACCAAGATTACTTACCCATCTCGTCCGCTGTTTGACATGTGCCAAATAAGACTCCGGCACAGAACCGTACTGTACAGCTTCAGGCACGAAGACGGTCTTCCAGCCCGCTCCCAGTAGGGTAGCAGAGCAACAAACATCTTCCGACAACGATTCTGTAGGGTATCCGCCAATCGATTCCAGAGCAATGCGTCGCATGATGTACCCTGAACCTAAGCAGTCGGCGTGCCCTAAAGCGTCGTTGACGGCCTCGGTCATGCCGGCGAAGTGAGACATGGTTTGTGTTAGAGGATCATTGGGTGGAATGTCGTAGAACGTCTGAATAAGCAGGATTAGTGTTGCACACTAGCTCTGACCATTCCTCTTGCCGGCTCGTGCAATCATACGTACCTGCGGTGGGCACACCATTGCACATTTTGTATCCTTCTCGATGTATGGCAACAGTGAGTGTAGCCAATCTGGCATTGGTATCATGTCTGCGTCTAGTCCCGCGATGTATTGGCCCCAGGGAACAGCTTCTAGTTGAGCGCGTTGAGCGTGCCTAAGTTCCAGATTAGAAGTGCTGCTGCACGCGCTGTGTTCGCTGACCGAGACTGATCTGAGCTCTGCGAGGTCCTTGCCGTTTGCAGCCGCAAGATGTTTCTTGATCGACAGATCTGCTACCTTTCTACAGGGGAAATCATGAGTATGGTGGCAACGCGTAATGGTCAAACGATCAACTCACGTCTCCAAGTCCTTGTGTGCGTTTGATGACACGTCCCTGCAATGATGATCAATATCAATAATCATATTTGACATATTCTGGGTGGTTCAACCTACTCAACTAGCGTCTCATTGGAGGCAGGTAAAATTCTGCACCTAAAGGTTACAGTATGAGCAGAAGGCAAGAGGCACGCTTCCAAAGGTATATCCCGAATAATTTACTTACAGTCTTGGTAGCGAAGCAACCGCTAACGGGTCAATTGATGCAGAATATGCAAGTCCATGGTTGAGGTTCCCAGCTTTGAAATCCTGGACCGGGCCTTTGACACGTGCAGTATAGTGTAGGTGCGAGTAACGAGCAGCGTGAGATCTGACGGCATCTTGTAGTCGTGCAGAATTACCATCATCACACACGAAGACTCGGTACCTGTCCGTTGGATAGTCGAGAACGCATGCGGCTTTAATGGTATCCATAACGACCTGGAGATCCTCGTTGCAGGTTGTGATAAGGACATCGACGCTCGGAACATCGCTTCCAAACAGCTGTTGCTTTTCGTGGTGGGCAGGCTTGATAGCAATGATCCTGAGTACATATGGGATCGCGTTAGGTACTAAAGATGTCAACAGCCATATATGACACGCAGCTCGTTCTTTGGCTTAGGGGTCTCATACGCAGAACGAGCAGTTCAAGACCAAAGAATAGCCAAGGAAGGACGAATGTGCGCAGTGGATCGATTGTGCCGCCTTCGTGCGGATGATTTCGGATGGCTTTGGGAGCAGTAGCCAAGTAGATTAGACGAAATAGAAGATAAGTGAGCAGAGTCGCCAGACTCAGGAACGCGGTAGGTGGCATGGCCATCCATAGCATAGACCTGGAGTTTGTCGTCATTTTGTATAACTCGTGAGGATACAGGTGAGCGAAAGATTCGGCCTGTCATATTCCTTTGCTTTATATCGATAGCACTGCTCTAAGTGATGAATGAACATGTCGGTGGAGCCTACGTATAGCACCTCACTACTAAGAGCATCTTGGCGTTCAGAGTATATAATTGCACAGGTATAGAGCAGATGGTGCCTCCGCAGCTTCACTACGCACGATCCACCAGACTCCATCCTGTCGATGTGGTAGCAATACCTCAGGATATGCGCTCTATGATCTGTGCTGGGGTACACTCTCGCGGTGGTAAACTGATGCGTTACATATGAATTGCAGTCCCGATCGGATCATCGTAAGTCAGTCTCGTGCATGATGTTTCTCAGAATGAAGGATGTCTCGTAACGTATGGAATGTTCAGAAACGAAATCTACGTTTTCCTAATACAAAAGGCGCACTTCTGTTTGAAAATCGACATGTCAGAACACTCACGAGCATCACAAATATTTCCACTTCTGGATTGAAACTCAAGTCGCAGCAGGCATAACCTAGCGAAATGAAATTATCATCGGATCTCTGTGTCTTTGAGACGGCTTCCGAAACGGCTTCCGGTACAGTAGACCTCCCATCTCCACTTAGGACCATCGCAACCCTGCTGTAAGGAGCAAGCCACGGGAGTGATCTTCCCTCTGAGAGCTGGGCCGAGATTGTTGAGATACAAGATTAGTAACATTTTTGGGAATGTGGCAAGGGAGACTCATCATCAAACCGACAACAACTTGGATCCGGTTTTCCGAAGTGGTTTTTAGCCATCTGTCAAGACGTGCTCTTATGTCTCGGACTTTTACATCGCAAGGCACGGCTGCGGCCCCTCCTCCGCGAGAAGACAGAGTAGCTTAGGCACTCTTACGACATGACCATATATTTAAGCTTTGCACGTTGTCGTCAGCTTTTCTTAGCAGTCGAGACGGAACGCTGGAGTCAAAATTGCAAGCCCTGATCGCGCAAAGTAGCGGATTTCAAGCCCATAGAGTCTCCGCGAACGAATTTCGTTATAAGAAACATCGGGCTGGAGATAAGTTACGACGGGAAGACGGACTTCGCCTCGCGGCCGTCCCAGGAGCATCACGTTCGGTGGCTCGTGTCCTGAACGTTTATTGGATATTTGCATCTTAGTGGAACCCTTTTATGCCTAGAGACCGCAGATTGAAACCAAAAATAGCTCGATATACTCTGCACAGATAAAGTGTCCTTGTCGAACAAGGGATATCTGTGATAGATGCTTGGAATGGCTGACTCGAACCTTTGAACATAGCATTGTGGAGATGCCTCCACTGAGAAATCCCGTTTTGGAAATCTTGTGCTTAAATCTGTACCCGACGTGGGACGGACATATTCTCACGTTACTTAGTCGAGGATCAAATGGACCAATTCCAGTTGACCAGTAGAACTACAGTCGAGCTATGCTGACCAAACCTTTGGACTCCCAAGATGATTGGTGCATCTCTCTCCTGAATCGCCAAGCGTACCTATTCCCCTGCCCCATCATGACCCACACTATGTAGTCTCGCAGGAAGCTCCACTCACACACTCAACTCCGGTACCAATTATGTGTCTGTCGACGTCCGTGCCCTGAATTGCGGCGCAGATGCGATGTTTGACTCTCCAGAAACCCGTCAACCCTAACCGTAGCCTCGTTCACCAGATGCTCTTCATGTAAGGAAGTAAAATCGTCCTTTCGAGAAGCTATACGAGGTGTAATAACACGTAGTGAACGGCATACAGAGCTAACAGAATCAATAGACGATATCAGAAAGTGCATGAATGTTGCTCCTCACTGTTGCAGTCGGACGACCCTGAGCGCGACTTCTAGAACGAGAGGCCTCCTCTATGCTCTCTCCAAGAGTATCAACTTTGCTGCGAATCCGGAGGATCAGGCTGAGAAGGCAAAATTATCTTGCGTATACCTAGTGGGGTTCGAGAGGATTTCGCTGGATCTTTACGGATCACAATTGGAACAAGCTCGCGACTCTTGCAAACAAGCTTTCCGTATCAAATTAAAGGGCTGCATCCAGGAAACGACGAATATGCAAGTCTGGGAGCATGACGCTCAAGCACACGATACCAGAGCTCGACGGCAGCGACAAATGCGTTGCTTCAGCTTTGGAACGGCCACGTTTACGGTGCTTTCGCCAGCAAAGGCTGTAGAATCATGTCGTTAAACCAAGGCCGATATTCGGTTTGGGTCCACTCCATCAGATATTGTAGTGCTGCAACCACGGCTTGTGCGTCAATTACGTTCTTGGAAGAGCCGATAGAGTAACCAGAGAGTAGCCGAGCACCATCAACGTGATCTTCGAAAAATAGACAGGTCCAGTCATGACCTTGCACGACAAGTGCTGGTAGGACAGGTATGGGTGCTGTGTCTGGCTGGCCAGCGAGAGCGAGCAGTTCGCGCAGTTTTGCAACATGTCGAATAACCCAGAGGGACAATTGCGACTGTGCCGCTCGCCATCCTTCTCCAGTGAGTTTCGTCTCAATGTGCACTGCTGTTGGTGCAAATCGTATAGGTTCGTAGAGCGTGGGATTGACTGCATTCGTGCATCGAGAAAGGCTCCTTCTCTCTTCGTGAGACAAGCGGAGGCCAACTGAGAAGTCGATGCGAGAGTTTGGCTCCGCCGAGTCCTGGCAATAGTCTGCGAGCGAGAAGGCATCCGGCTCTATCGAAGCGGTAGTACTGTCAGCCACCGTCAGCTCACTCAATCCTCCGAGACATTGTCAAGAAACAGAACCCACACATTGTCACATCTGAGATCATGCGACCATCTCGAAGCGCGCAAAGAGATCCTGAGTAGTGCTGTATGCACGTCACCATTCCACGCCGCTTCAGAAGCTCGCTCCGCCTCATTCTCATTTGCTTGCTTAATGATACCGATGACCTCTGCGCAACTTGGAGAGTCGCCGACGAGACCGCGTTGTTCGGAGAAAAGCCTCTCCGTCAGGTCATCATCATCGTCCAGATATGGTTGCATTGCGTCCATGTTGTCCGGGTGTATAATTCCGACTCTTAACTGACATTTCCGCAGATTTCGAGCAATGTTTTGCGCACTCTGTGGAAGTTCCCGTACAGTGCATATGCTATGCAGCGTCACTGAATAGCGAGCAAGGCTCAAATTTTCGAGACGCTTCTTTGGACTTTCGCTCCTTCGCCGTTTGGCTGCGCGGCTTTGGCTGGATGCTGTATCCGAACCAGCTGCAGATGATCGGATAGAGGAAGTGGAAGATACTGAAGGGCTCGGGTGGAGTATCTGAAATGTATTGCTAAGTGGCGCTATAGGTTGCGGCCGTGGTGTGTTGGCATGGTCTGCATCTTCCGTCTCCGTGTTGGGCGTCATCTTTCGCCGTCGCGTGGGTGTGTGCTCCATAGTGTGACTGAGTTCGTCCAGGCAACGCTTGCGTGTCTTGCAATCCGACGGTAGGTCTGGGAGATTCTCGATCCACTGTGTGATATTATTCGACCGTGCCATGAGACTTTGCATGTTCGGGCACGAAAGATCATTCTCAAGGTTGAGCAGCCTCAGCGGAACTGTTGACAAACAAAAGGGGCGAGCCGTTTACCCCGCATTATCTAAGCCCCACGAAAGCCGCGACAGTGACAACAATAGAATTGTTTTGGACTATCCTGCTCACGATCACTTGATTGCAGTGGCGCGACTGGCAAACAACAAGAGCGAGGTTTGTATCCTGAACACCAGCACGTTGTCATTTTTTTGAAAACCGTGCAAGTGTGTAGATGTCAAGTACTCATGTCCGCAACACGTATACAAAATAATGGTTGCATCTAAAGCCCATGGGTTCGGCTACGTGCATGTGTGTAATCATCAACCATCACGCGCCGTCTGTGTGTATTATCCATTGGAGCAGGAGAGGCTTGGTCTTGCATGCTGCAAAAACGAGCTTAATTTGAAGTTTATATCAGTAGCGCATTCCTGCCATGGCGTCATGCAGATAAGATCGGTATTGGCTCGAAAGCGATCGAGGGGGGGCGAGGGATCTCCAATGAATCTGGCATGCGAGCAAGCGCTGGCCCGCCTAATGTTGTTCGCGTCCATGTTCCGGGACCTACCCCTCACCATCAGTGTCGCCGAGAAGCATGGTGTGGTTGCTTCTTCAAGTGGAAAGTCAGTACAGCTGTGTACCTTTGGTCGACCGATTCCTAGATGTATCCTATTGGAGCACGTGACGTGCTATGAGATCCATGTCGGACGCAACCATGGTAATGTGAGGGACGCGAGTTGCTTTCGCAAAAGAACCTGACTGATTGACCCGATCACCCCGCCCACTTTCCAAAGCAATATCGTCTGGCGAGCTATGCTAAAGCTGTCGTGCGCAATGCCTGCATCCATAGGTATATGACGTCTTGTCCTGCCACCCTGATTGCTGTGTTCAAGGAGCAGGTCCAAAGACCATGAATGTCAATAGTACTGTACTACAAAATATGACACTTATCAGGAGAAAATGCTTTCCACTTTTCACTTTCATGCACTTCATCGCCTGGCTGATACCGTGGCCTTGGGATTGTGACTCATGGATCTACAGCCAGGCCCCAACACAGGCTTCCTTCTGTGGACAATCAAATACCTCGGAGGCTCAGACCAACGAGTTTCTGTCTGTGTGTGACAGTGATCTAGAGTATCTTACTCAGGAAGAGGCTGACCAAATCGTTGCACGGTTCATGGAGATCCCGCGAAGCTTTGACAGACTGGTATTCTGGACGGGTATACCCAGAGAATGGGTGCAGCAATGGGCAGATGATCATAGCATGTTGACGTTTAGTTCGGCGATGGGTCCTTTGATGGACAGAACAGACGATCGGTGCCTGAGACGGATCAAGAAATCAAAACAATGCAGCAAGTACATCAAAGGTGCATGTGGAAATTTTGCAAGTTATGCCTGCAAGCGTGGTATTGTCAGAGTGTTGACATTCCCTCCTTATTGGGCAGCTTCCATTCGACCTCGGTCGACGTATCGCAACATAGAGGAGCCCGTTCTCGAAAGAAGATCGAGATGTTGCAGTGCTATTCAGACCAATGCAGTGTATCTTTTGACAACTCTCGAAGAACTAGAGTACTAGTGTTGTAATATATCCCTGCAGTTGCTGAAACACGGCACGTTTCGAATCTGCAGCCACGACTCCAATAGTGCACGTTCAGGGAATGCGATGCGTTCCGCATGTGCAATATGCGGCAATTTGGGTGATTTGCGGGAATGCGTCGCATTCCAGGGAAGCATAATTGCGTAGGCCAGTCTGCGATCATGGCGGTCGAGATCCACTAGTATAGTAGGGATCCAATTGGCGTGATCCTCCAGCACCACAGTCCCAGATTATGATACCTATCTTTGCTGTGCCTGAGGTGTCACGGTGTCACGTGTAGCAAGTCACGTACAGAAGTATAATGCCAAGGGATACAGTCGGACAGTCCGGCTGTATCCCTTGGCGTCACGTGCGGCGAGCCAGCTACCGAAGGACGATGCCAAGGGATACAGCTTGACAGTCAAGCTGTAACCCTTGGCATCACGTGAGACGAGCCACGCCGAGTATCGATCGCGTATATTTGGCTATAGGATACGTAGCGTATAGAGGCGTGTAGTAGTAGAGCGCCTTAACTACTATACTTAGGCGCTATTCTAAAGCTAAAAGCGAGAGGTAGGAAGCTAAACTAAAGCTAGGCTAGTAAAGAAATAGAGATAGTTCTTTTATATACTAAGTCTATAGAAGATCGATATAGTAATTAGCTACGCCCCTATTAAATATCACGCGGACCCTACGCCGCATTTCTATTAGGGTTTTATCGCGACGCGTCTCAACCTATTAATATATATGCAGCTAGCCTCGGATTGAAATCGCAACGCGTTTATAGTAGGGCAACTTCTCCCCTAGAGATAAAATTATGAAATCGCGATACGATTCCCCGCAAAATACTAGAGTAGTATGCCTTAGTAGTTCTGATTTTTTAGAAGGGGCTTAGTACTATTCATAGAGCTACGAGTAGGACGCGAGTAGTCACTTAGCCTCTTAAGTTATCGGCTTCTGCATCTCGCTACTACATTCGAAAGTTGTTGTAGTATACAATAGGAGGGACCTAACTATACCCAGACTATCGGCATTGATCCTAAGGTATCTAGTTTCGCAAATGCACTATATGCTATACCTCCGCTCTTAGGGTATTATGTAACGCAGCAGTAGCGCCTAATAAGTGCAAAAAGCTAGTACCTTGCCTATGCCTTATCTGCGCCTTGCTAAAGTAGCGCAGTCGACTAAGCAATAGGTAATAAAAGCCTTATCTTCGTCTATTCCGATGACTTCGTCTTAATCTCGCGCATACTATAGATTAACTATAGATGCAAAACGCGAAGGTAAAGGACCGAGATGAGCTCGACTCTGAAGCCTCCTAAGCCTCCTAAGCTAGAACACCTACGCCGGCCCTTACGCTTGCTAGGTTACCTGGCCGCGAAATCTAGTCATCTGTCGTCGCTAAGCGCTACGTATATAACGAGTAGATGTAGTATACTCGCGGATACGCTCGAAGCTCTCGGACTCGATAATTAGTAGTTAGTAAGTAGCTTGATTCTACTAACAAACGCTATTAGCGTTAATACTGCATTCGATAAACTACATACCTATACGAAAGAGCTTTTAAAGCGCTATGCTATTAAGAGGTAGTTATGGAACTATAAAGGTCAGTAGGTATACCTCGCCGACTAAGTAGATAAGATCGTATAGCTCTTAGACAAGTTTAAGGCTATAGGAGACGTAGTCGCTAATGTTAACCCTATCTACGTTAGGTTACCTTAGGTAGGAATTAGGGCTATCCTCGAGATATGCATCTATAAAAGGGACATATTACGACCTATAGGCTAATAATACAGCATAAGGTCGCTCTAAGCGATAGTAAGTAGCGAGCTATCCTAGTTACTAGAATAGAGCTAGCCTTATACGTAAGTAATCGGTTAAAAGTCTACCTAGATATATACGCCTACTTATTATCCTTATTAGCTATAGATAACTTACGCAGAAGTCTTATATACCTCTATGTATACATACTTATATATCTAGTATACGCTATTCGAGTATAAAGGAAGAGAAGTACTCTAATAGTTATATAAGCTCTATAGGACTCTAGCGTACTAATTGAATTCGAGGAAGAGTATAATAAGTTATATATAAGAGCTAGTAAAGAAGCAAGGATCTATAACGAACGAGCTAGTCTAGAATTATAGTTACGGACTCTAGACGATATCTACGAGGTCTATACGAGCATAATAAGGCTAGAAGAAAAAGTCGACTTAAGTAAACTCGATATAGCTAAGGAGGCTACGTATAATTCCTCTACTAAGGGAGGACTCTTATAGTACCTACTAGAGACCTATACTAACCTTCTTAAGCAGATACTCGACTAGGCCGCTAACTATACTAGTAAACGCATCTTTTAGCTTTGTAGTAAGGCTAGTATAGGAAAGTTAACTATATCCTATACTATAGTACAGAAGCTTAATAAAGATAGTCTACTAGTAGGTAGCTTCTTCTTTAAAAGAGGACGAGCCGACTAAAGTTATATAAAGCTATTATTTCCTATAATTGCTAGATAGCTCGTAGACCTCTTCCTAGATATTACTCGCGCTATTATAGTAGCCCTAAACTAGGATTCCTTACTCTGCGATAAATATTTAAAGACTTAGTTCGACTCCCTCCTACTAAAGCCTCTATAGAGTATCGATAAAGATAGCTTCCTATCTATAGGTATTGTACTCGTAATCGATACTCTCGATAAGTATGATAATAGTAAGAGTATTAAGATAATGCTATTCTTATTATTAAGAGTAGAGGCTATAATATCTATTTACTTGCGCATTTTTATTACTAGTAGACTAGAACTTCTAGTAGAGCTCGGGTTTAAAAAAATGTCTAGAGATCTACATTATAATATCCGACTAGAGGAAGCTTAGGAAGTATCTATTACGTATAACATCTAAGTATTCTACGAAGATCAATTCTCCGAGATTAGAGATACTAGCTTAATATAGGTCGACGAGCTACTAGCCTAATAGCTAGGGAATAAGATTATCTGCTTGCTAGTTAATAAGGTAGTCCTATTCTTTATCTTCGCTTTTACTATCTACTACTATATCGTAGCCAATCCTATACGAAACTTAAATATCATATTATGCGAAAGCCTAGATAAGTCCTTTCCTAGGCTATAGGGTATATACCTACTAATTCTTAACTCGGTTATTATATCTAAAGGCAATAGTAAAGAGGAGGATCTGCTCCTCGATTTTAAATAGGTTATAGGAACTATCGTCCTACTCTACGATCTACTTATAGCCTCTATACTCGCATACCTACTAGACTTAGGTATTAGCGATATCGACTAAGTACTCTGCCTATTATACTTAGTACTAAATATCCTACGAGTAGTAGATAGTAAGATAGACTATACGATACTAATTACATTATTCTATCTATCTTTCCGTAACTTCCTTATCGATCTAGTATTAGAGAATAGGAGTAAGTTCTAGGTCAATGCGAAGGAGACTTATCGAATACTTAGAATGCATTGTATTTACTAGCTAGAGTCTAGTAGCCTAAAGAAAAACATCTATAGCTTCGTTATCCTAAGTACATAAAGAGTAGAGGTCGTAAAGTCGATAGTATACTCTTACTTATCCGAAGACATTGTATACGCTGCCTACTACTAGGTCTAGCATACTATGAGTAGTAGGGAGCAGATTAAGGACGATAGTAGAGAATATCGATTCTTATAAAAGCATATACTCTATTAGATTAAAGCTCTAAGTTAGCTTAGGAAGGTATCTAATATCATATATAACTTTACTATCCTACGATCTCTCGTTAATATAAGTTACTACTAAGAATGCCCTCCTAACGTAATACGCTAATTTAGGCAAAAAGCTTAACGAAGGTAAACATTTATCTAGTATACTAGACGATATAAGCTATTTCGTAATTCGTAATTAATACATTATCGACTAAGTACTACTATAGGCCTATATATCTGCATTATTATTTACGCCTTTATTAAGCATTATACGTTAGATGTTTAGTAATACTTTATAGAGATACTTCGGATTAATGCCTTAGGTACTAGTACTATAGGATAGAGAGATATAGAAGCTCGTAGGCTATAATAATAGAGTATTAGCTATAGCCTTTTCGCCTAATAGTTAGACTATAGTATTAGGATTATAGGATAGTACTATTAGGCTATAGGACGCTATAATAGGTAAAGAGAGATAGAAACTTTAAGGATATAATACTATAGTAATAGCTATAGCCTTCTTACTAGATAGGAAAATACTAGTATTAGGATCAAATAATAAGACTATTAGGCTATAGAATCTAGCTATAGGTAAAGAAAAGTAGAAGCTCGAAAGGTACGATAGTATAGTTCAGAGTATAGCCTTCTTACTAGATAGCGAGATAGTAGCATTAGGATTAAATAATAAGATAGTTAGATTATAGGATATAGTAATAGAATAGTAGAGATATAGGCTTATAGGATACTATAATATAGTTAAGGCTATCGCTCTCTTACTAGATAGTAATATTATAGTATTAGGGTCGTATAATAGCATAATAAGGCTATAGGATATAGTAATAGGCGAGGAGAAGTAAAAGCTCGAAGGCTATAACGATCTAGTCTAGGCTATAGCCTTCTCCCTAGATAGTAAGACGATAGTATTAGGATCGGATAACGTAATAGTTAGGCTTTAGGTCGTAGCGATAGGCGAGGAGAAGTAGAAGCTCGAAGGATACGATAGTAAAATTACTATAGTAGCTTTCTTACTAGATAGTAAGATAGTAGCTTTAGGTTCGGATAATAATGTAGTTAGACTATAGGAAGTAGTAATAGGCGAAGAGAGGTAGAAGCTCGAAGTTTACGATAACTATATTAATGCTATAGCTTTCTTACTAGATAGTAAAATAGTAGTAATAGGTACTAATAATAGTATAGTTAGGCTATAGGGCCTAGCGATAGATAAGGAGAGATAAGGGCTAGTAGGATACAATAGTAAGGTTAATACTCTAGTCATTTTACTAGATAGTAGGATAGTAGTATTAGGCTTAGTAGATAAGATAGTTAGACTATAGGATATAGTAATAGGCGAGGAGAAGTATAAGCTTAAAGGGCATAAGGGACCTATCTCTATAGTAGCTTTCTCGTCGGATAGTAAGATTATAGCCTCCTCTACAGATAATACGATACTTAGAGTATAGGATATTAAATCTAGAAGAGAGATATAGAAGATTACGGACTACTAAGACTAGAGTAATATTATAGTTATAGCGTAGGACAATTAGATAATAGCTATAGTTCTAGAAAGTACGGATATTAAGCTTATAGACATAGCGATAAGAGAGGAGAGGAAGAAGCTTAAAGGGTATAATAGCTCTATTTATATAGTAGCCTTCTTACTAGATAGTAAGATAGTAGTATTAGGGTCGAATAATAAAACGGTTAGGCTATAGGACATAGCTATAGGTAAAGAGAGATAGAAGCTCGAAGAGCATAATAGCCTAGTCGGGATAGTAGCCTTCTCTCTAGATAGTAAGGTAGTAGTATTAGGATCTATAGATAAAACAATTAGGCTATAGGATATAACGATAGGTAAGGAGAGATAGAAGCTCGAAGAGTATAATAGTAATATAAATATAGTAGCTTTCTTACTAGATAGTAAGATAGTAGCTTTAGGGTCGTAGGATAAGATAGTTAGGCTATAGGATATAGTAATAGGTAAGGAGAAGTAAGTACTCGAAGGATACGAGTACTCGATTAGTATAGTAGCCTTCTCGCTAGGGAGTAAGATAGTAGTATTAGGATCTTATAATACGATAGTTAGGCTATAGGACGTAGGGATAGGCAAGGAGAAGTAGAAGCTCGAAGGGCATAATAGTAAAATTACTATAGTAGCTTTTTTACTAGATAGTAAGATAGTAGCTTTAGGGTCGTTAGCTAATATAGTTAGACTATAGGATACGACGATAGGTAAGGAGAAATAGAAGCTAGAAGGTCGCGATAATAATGTTTAGGTAGTAGCCTTCTTACTAGATAGTAGGATAGTATTATCGAGATTTAAGAACAATATAGTTAGACTATAGAATATAACGATAGGTTAAGAGATATAGGAACTCGAAGTGCTTAGTAAGTAGGATACTATTAGAGCGATCTCGCTAGATAGTAGGATAGTAGTATCTTATATAGTACGTAATATAATTGTTTTATATAACGTAGTAATAGGCGAAAAGAGATATAGCTTCGAAGGGTATAATAGCTAGGTAAACGTAGTAGCCTTCTTACTAGATAGTAAGATAGTAGTATTAGGGTCGAATAATAGAATAGTTAGGCTATAGGACGCAGCTATAGGTAAAGAGAGATAGATACTCGAAGAGTACGATAGCTATATTAAGGTAGTAACCTTCTCGCTAGATAGTAAGATAGTAGTATTAGGATCGGAAGATAAAACTATTAGGCTATAGGATATAGCTAGAAGCGAAGAGAGATAGAAGCTCGAAGGGTATAATAGTAAGGTCATAATAGTAACCTTCTCTCTAAATAGTAAGGTAGTAGTATTAGTATCCGAGGATATAATAGTTAGGCTATAGGATATAGCTATAGGCGAAGAGAAGTAGAAGTATCGAACTTCTAGGACTATATCTAGAATCGCCTTCTCTATAGATAGAAATTATTTAAAGACGGATATTAGGCAGCTAGATCTAGATAATAGCTCTACTATATATCTAGTACTTTCTACTAAGCCCTAGTTAATCCTCCTATTAGGGACTTCTTAGATTAAACGTTATAGTTTAGATTACTTCTAGCTACTACATGAGTACTATAGCGTATATCATAACGCGTATAGAATACTTCTCGTTATTAGCTAAGCGTCTAGAGCTATTTCCTTCCTCTCTCTTAAATAACATAGCTAGGACGTATTAGTAAAAGTAGTAGGAGCGACTAAGGTAAGAAATCATATATACTATAGTAACTTTAATACGTTTTTCCCCTAAAGAAGCCGACCTATTTCGCTACGTACTCTAAAATACAACTTGCATAACGTTATCTATATAGTAGTTACTAATTTATAAGTAAATTTATCGGACTAATAGTACTTAGTAACTAGCAAAAACGACTTTTTAGGTCTTAGAATATCTGAGAATCGTATCGCAGAAGATAGTATCCTAATAAGGTTCCTAGATTACTAGTAGTAATACTAGCGAATATGCGCGCTTCCTATCCTACTCTACCCGACTAGGCTCTTAGGCGAAGATTACTAGAGACTCGGGCTCATCTACGTTCATAACGAGCCGAACGTAAAGATAGTCGAAGCCTTTAGTAAGTACTATAGTTACTACGATATAAGGCGTATTAGGAGCCTAGGTCTAGTAGTCGAATATCCGCTTCTTCTCTTCTAACGTCCTACTCTCTACTATATACGAGCTATAACCGAGCGAGTCTACTAGATTATCTACGTCTTTATACATACGAATATATAGGATAATTTTATCGTAAGCGTAGTCGAAGAAGTATAAGTTAGGTTATACCTCTTTAGCCTCGACTATAGCCTCTTTAAGTAGGCTTCTAGGATACGAGTATCTATCTTACGTACTATATAAAAGATATTCGGCTAGTTGCTTAGTACTCTGATTACTATAGGCTAGTAGAGGTAGTTCCTTTCTTCGAACTCTATTCGTATAGATAGTAGAAGAGTAGCTATAAGATAGACGAATTAAGTCCTAAGGCTCTAGATAGCTATAAGCTTAATAATACTAGGTCGATACTTAGTAGTAACTATAGTTAGATAACATTCGTTAACTACAATCCGATCGAGCTTCTACTCTACTATAAGCCTACGAGTATACTTTATAAAGTCCTTCGATAAGATAGCCTCTATACTAAATAGTATTAGTACTACCTCCCTACTCTTACCTAGCTACTACTCTAGATAATTAATCCTTATCTCTCTTATACGTGGAAGTACGTCTCTATAGAGTAGCATAATGAGTATTATTATCCTAGTATTAGGTAGGGTAACGTTATATAGAAGCATAAAAAGTAAGCTTTTTCTAGCTCCTAGCTAGTCCTCTAAGAACAGTTTCTACTATTTCTACATTATATAACTACTAGACCTTAGCTTCTTTAATCGATTGTTTACTTTGTTTAATACGTCGTCTAGTAGCCGCTTCCGTAAAGGTAGAGAATAGGGAGTAAATCCTAAAAACTAATACTATTCTTAACTAACTTAGCGATATTCCGACTTTCTCGCCTCTATATACTCTATAGCTTCTTTAAGGCCGCGAGCATATGTCGTACCTACTATCTATAATGTATAAGAGCCCTACTTATCTACTCTAGATTCTTCTAAACTATAATTACGCTTAAAGCTACTACATTTAAGGTATTTCTAGGAAATCGCGACTACTAGATATCGATAAATAGAAATGTTTAGCGTAATACTAAAAGCCTCCTTCGTCTTAGTTTGTAGTATATAGCTAAGTCTTAAGCTATCCTAAGGATCTAAGCTATCTCGCTTTACCTATAGGAATAGTAATAGTAGTTCCCTTCTATATAAAGCAAGTATCTCTAATTTTCTATAGAATAGTTAGATAAGCTAGAGATAATATATAAGTAGCTCGCCGACTTCTTTTAGAAGGTAGTAATAGATAATCTTTATGTTCCCTATAGTACTATAATCCTTATAATATATTATTACTATGCTAACTATACTACCCTTAATAAATACATTTCGATAGTAGCTATTTAAGGTATTAATATATCTTAGACTTAGTATCTCGCTACTACGCGCTAGTTAGCCTATAGTAAGATGTATAAGCAGAAGTAATTACTCGAGAAATTTATCTACTACGAGGAGGTAGTCTCGATAGACTTTCTAGTTCTATATTAGTTCTATTATTACGCTTTCTAGGTATATGAATTCTTCTTAAAGCTATAGACTCTCGAGTATCCTCTTAAGTAGCTACATTTTTTAGTCTAGTAGTACACTTTATAGGTTCTAAGGATAGCGTAGGAAGTTCTATCCCTTCTAGTTCTTAGTTAGGTCGTTAACTATATAATAAATCCAGAACCGGATTTCTAGGTCTTTACGCCTCTCCTAAGAATAGAGAAGTAGAAGCTTCTCGAGCTAAGCCTATACTTTCTCTAGCTAATCGCGAACAAATTCCTATAGCGTATTTATATCTAGATAATGTATACCTTTATAGGAGACTAAGAAGCTATTATCTAACTAGGATATATATCCTAGATATGTCGTTAAATTGCGTACTTTCTTCCTATATATACGTAGCTAACTAGCCTAGCTAAATAGTAATCGTACTCTATTAATTAAGAATCGCACTCGTATTTCGTTAAGAAGGTTAGTAGGCTATATACTTAGAATATCTCTTATACCTACTACAGCTTTCTAGATTACTAATATCTGTACTATCTTTATAAAGCTAGATAGAGTAGGTATAAAATTATAAGCCTCCTTAAGGATCCCTTTAATAGGGTCGATAGCAATTGCTACTAGAAATCTAATAGTAGCGCTTTCGAAGAGGTCGCCTTTTAAGTCGTAATCTAGTAAAGAGATATAAAACTCGAGGTAATCTATACTAAGAGCGTCGTATGATTGTTCTATAGCAGATCTAGCTTGTTCTCTAAATGTTATATCGCATAAGGATAGTTAAGCTAACTTTTTGCCTTAAGTAATAACCTTATACTAATTAGCTACTTATCTGCTTATAAGCTAATATCGTAGTAAGACCTTCTAGCCTAGCTGTACTGTTCGATAGATAAAACAAAGAAGTCCCTTCCAGATTCTCGTATAATAATACTATGTCGACTTCTGTAGCTTTACTAATAGTAGGTAGTTAGTAGCACTTAGTCGTTATAGAAAGCTGTTAATCCGGACTTGATCGAAAATGTTAATGCTATCGTTATAGACAGATTAGTATATATCCTCGACTACACGTTTAAGGCTGTTATATATAGCAAGTAGTACTAGCTTAGTAGCGGTATCCGGCTGTCTTACTAATGTGGTAACCTCGAGCAAACAGTGACCGTATAGGTATGAAAGCTATCGGGTCAATTGCAGCCAAGGAGAAGTCTCCTTTTCACTTGTTTCCTCACACCAATAGTGTACGTTCGGGATTGCGATGCGTTTTACAAGTGCAACATGCAGCAAATTGGGTGATTTGCGGGAGTGCGACGCATTCCGGGGAAGCATAATTGTGTAGAGATACGTGACCAACCACCTCGTAACTTATACCTTGCTGCCGCATTTTCTCGATGTATCAGTATCGGTGTAGTCTCTTCAATGAATCCTAGCACTGTAATGTGTCTGGATGTCGACTTCCGAGGGATGCGCTCAAGCCTACGATAGCGCGTTCATATAGTGACACCGCTCCAGCCTTCTGGTCCAGTCGTTGCATCAAATCCGCAAGACACCATACGCTGATCAGTGTGTCGGGATGCGCCTTGCCTAGCACCTTTTCTCTGCCTGCTAACACTTGTCGAGTCGTCTTCTCCGCCTCCTTGTACTTCCCTTGCTCGCTCAGCACTATCGCCAGATTGCTAAGGCTTGTTAAAATGTCGGGATGCTCCCTTCCTAGTACCTTCTCTCTACCTGCTAGCGCCTGTCGGGTCGCCTCTTCTGCTGCTTTATACTTTCCTTGCTCTCTTAGCACTCCTGCCAGATTATCAAGGCTCGTCAGCGTGTCGGGATGCCCCTTCCCTAACACCTTCTCTCTAGCCGCTAGAGCCTGTCGGTTCGCCTCTTCTGCTGCTTCGTACTTCCCTTGCTTGCTCAACACCCCTACTAGATTATTGAGGCTCGTCAACGTGTTATGATGCCCATTTCCTAGTACCTTCTCTCTACCTGCCAGCGCCTGTCGGATCGCCTCCTCAGCTACCTTGTACTTTCCTTGCTCGCTCAGCACTAGCGCTAGGTTGTCAAGGCTCGTCAGCGTTAAGGGATGTTCTTTGCCTAGCACCTTCCTATAGCCCTCTAGCGCCTGTCGGTTCATCTCCTCAGCCGCCTCGTACCTTCCTTGCTTGCTCAGCACTAAGGCTAGATTGTTGAGGATCGTCAACGTGTCAGAATGCCGCTTGCCTAGCACCATCTCTCTGCCTGTTAGCGCTTGTCGATTCGCCTTCTCCGCCGCCTCGTACTTTCCTTGCTCGCTCAGCACTAACGCCAGACTGCTGAGGCTCGTCAGCGTCTCGGGATGCCCAATTCCTAATACCTTCTCTCTGCCGGCTAGAGCGTGTCGATGCGCCTCTTCAGCTGCCTCGTACATCCCTTGCTCGCTCAGCACTCCTGCCAGACTTTCAAGGCTCGCTAGCGTATTAGGATGCCTTTTGCCTAGTACCTTCTCTCTGCTCACTAGCGCTTGTCGGGTCGCCGCCTCAGCTGCCTTGAACCTCCCTTGCTTACTTAGCACTAATGCCAGAACGCCTACGCTCGTCAGCGTGTCGGGATGTCCCTGCCCTAGTACTTTCTCTCTGCTCGATAGTACCTGTCGGGTCACCTCCTCAGCTACCTTGTACTTTCCTTGCTCGCTTAGCACTGACGCCAGATTGTCGAGGCTCGTTAGCGTTGAGGGATGTTCCTTGCCTAGCACCTTCTTATAACCCTCTAGCGCCTGTCGGTTCATCTCCTCAGCCGCTGCGTACTTTCCTTGCTTGCTTAGCACCAGCGCCAGATTGCTAAGGCTCGTCAGCGTGTTATGATGCCCACTCCCTAGTACCTTCTTGTAGCCCTCAAACGCCTGTCGGTTCACCTCCTCAGCCGTCTCGTACTTTCCTTGCTTGCTCAGCACTAATGCCAAATTGTTAAGGCTCGTCAGCGTGTCAGGATGCTCCCAGCCCAGCATCTTCTCTCTGCCGGCTAGAACCTGTCGGTTCGCCTTCTCCGCCGCCTTGTACTTTCCTTGATCACCCAGCGCTGACGCAAGGAGGTCTAGAGCTGACAAAGTTTCCTCGGCTTCCAGTCCCAATGTTGCTCCTCTTGTACTGTAAGACTCTGCCACTAGTGCCTCCGCCCGCGACCACATCCCTCGTCTCCAGTCGAACCATGCAGCCTTGTATTGAATCGACGCACGTTGGAGGGAAGCGTCTTGGTCGTCCAGCTGTAAACTGAGTGCGGATATTACATGAGGGTAGAGTTCGCCGCACCGTCCCCAGTTTTCGTGCTCACCACTGGGAAGGGCTTCATCTAGTCGTTCGACCCCCTTTAGTGCCCATATCTCATACAGCCCATGTGAACACAACCACACGCGTGCTGCAAGCTGTACCAGCCGATGCATCTCAAAGGCCGTGTCCGAAAACATCGTGCTGATGAAATGAAAATTCTCGAATGTCAAGATGTCGTCCTCGAAATCGTCTTCTTCGATATCTTCGTCATCTGACCCACTCGAGCCCACATCGCCATCGTACTCGACAATATTTGGTCCCGAAGCGTGTCTCCCGCCAGGCCTTATAGCACTTGGCCCTGTCCGGAGCAGATACTCTGGAATGCCTTGAAAGTTGTACATACTCATTAACGACAAGAGATTGGCAGCCGAGGGCCTCGTAGCGCGTATGTGATTGAAGGAAACTTGCCAGGTCAAAATTATTGAGTCCTGTGCCTCTTCGTCGCGCCGGCGCTCTTTGAAAGCCGATGTGAGTAGGCTGGTCTGCGACTTCTCGCTTTTTCCGAGTTTGGCCAGGTAACGCCTGACTGGATATCTCGAGCCTCTTTGTTTGATGTAAGCGCCTGCTTGGGCGAGCGCAAGCGGCATGTGATCAAGAGCGGCCGCCAGCTTTTGCATGTCTTCCGTTGCATCTGTAAGACCAAGCTTCTTTTCGAGCAAAGCCAATGCAGTCTCCTCTTCCATAGGCTTAACGATAATCACATCGCACTCGTCGGTCAGCCTCGTGCTGGCCGCACGAGTCCGTGAGGTGATAAGGGTAGAGCCGTGCGCACATGGCGGCAGAAAAGCTATGCGATGCCTGAGTGTCCTTTTGTCAATTCCACTTTCGTCGATCGCGTCGGGTGTCTCGAAAAGATAGTCTGGATCGTCGACGTTGTCAAGCACAAGTATCCACTTGCCATTCCGCTTATCGCGGAGCCAGCTGTACACGAGCGCAAATGCGTCAGACTTCGGATCTTCGCAACCAGGTATAGCAGCGTCGCATGCGAGCTTGCGAATGTCTGCATCAAACCGTGCTGCGCTGCTGGCGTGCACCCAGAACGTCCATACTTCTGGTGACCTGTCGCGGATCCGGTAGCAGAACTCGATGGCGAGCTGCGACTTGCTGCATACCGTCAGCCTCCTGCTTGTTCAGTACATTGTACACAATTCGTACCCTACACCACCAAGGCCTACTAGTGCAACTCTTTTGTTCCATATAGATAGCTTCTCTTCGAGCTCTCCTAGCTGTGGTCGGTCAACAAAGTGTGGGTCGCGATAGAAGGGCACAGTGGAGGATGGCGGAGGCGGGGTCCTTACCCGTTCTTGAACGGCTGCTGTTAGCGCTGCGGAGAGCCACCGGATGCGTCTCTAAGGCATACTCACCGTGATAGTTGATGGTGTCTGCGTTGAACTGGGTGTTGTGGGATCCTCCCGTCTGCTGGAAGTTCTTCTGTGCGCCTCCGCCGAGGTTGTTGTTTGATATCAAGCTTGAGGACATCGGCGCAGCAGCCTCCAGCTGCCGCAAAGGCAACGTGGTGTTCATCGCCGAGGTCATAATTCGCTGTCAACAATGGTTGGAGAATTTGAGTCTGGTCGAACAGGGTGAGATACTATAAGGCGACACCTCGGGTTAAATGAGGACCCCATGAGCGCCACCTTTGCCTTCTGCTGTCAAAGCTGCATGTGGCGGCAGGCGCAGAAACAGGCGGCCAATCCAGGTCAAGCTGTCGCCATCGAATTTAGCGAGATTACCAAAAAGCTCGACCACTCCCGACTTTCGGGCCGCATTAGAGTGCGGGTTGTCGACTCAGTCAGTACACGTGCCTAGATATCCACAAGCCGAGGGTGCTGCTCCGGCATCAGATCTTCATTGAGACGATCGCATTGGAGTCATCATTGATCACGCCTGAACACAGGATTGTTACAGGATGAATTTGATGCATGAATAGGCAACGCAATACATGAGTCCCAAGCTTGATCACTGAGGGAGAGAAAAGGTCTGGCCGGCTGCTATAGACCTCGCACTGTGGTCAGAGCGATCTCAACGTTAGAAGGCTAAGTCAGCAAACGCGATCTTGGACTTCCCTGAAGTCCGACAGCCCCCACCCTAAAGAATCCAAATTCACGAAGCAGAATTTTACTGTACTCAGCAAAACTTGGAGGTCGTACAGAGATACAGTAGGAGTAGATATCGGTGGGTTCCTTGACAAAGAGACAAGCTGTGATTGGTCGTTGTGAACATCGCATCGTGGACAAAGGAATTTAAGCACCAGCAAGGCTGACTCAGCAAGCGCGACCTTGAACTTTGCAGGAGATCATCAACCCTAACCCTAGTAATGCTTGACGTACCGAGCAGAGGGTTAATCGGTATCTCCGTGATGGGCGGCGTGTGTCAGTATCTCGTGAACGAAATCACTCGGCTATATGAAGCAGATTTCTTTGCAGAATGGTTGTCGCAGCCTGGAACGCACATATGCAGGGCGGTAGCAGCGGCTCTGCAAGAAGTCTTCTCTCTGAAATCTACCGGATAGCCAAAGTGCTTGCTAGTAAGAAGGACAACATATCAAGGCGTGGTTAGGACAAAGCTTCTACGGCAATCCAGGCGTACGTAGCAGAGCTAGACGCAAGCTCTACCAGCAAACATATTACTCGTGATTGGGGTAACGAATACGGGGTGTGTTTCGAGCAACCAATTGCACGTCGTCACGAGATATGTACTTCAGACTGACTATATCAGAACCCATGCCACTGCGAATCCTACTGTTTGACAGCACGAATCTAAGAATACTTCTCAATCACGCCAGATATGATATATACGTAAGTATTGCAATCTTGTCACACTTTCGCAATTTACTGTCAAATCGTCGAGGTGATTACACATCAGTGACAGTGGTTGACAGAATTTAGCTAGAACCCAATCCTAACCCTGGAGGTATTGCAGGGAATTGCAGTCCATATAGTATGCGAGCTTTGTGCAGTCACCTTCTAACCGTCAAGACCATGGTCATGCTTGGGTTCTCCACAAGGAAGTTCGTCCTCGAACTCGTAACAACCGAACGTTTATATACTTAGATGTTCGAGGCTACTTTTAAAATTTCCCCCATTCTCATAAGCGTTGGTATACCATAGTCTTGGTTGGCCCTGCGGGTATCGCTGTGTTCAATCGGCGAGAAGGAGCGCCCTATATAGCTAAAAAGCATTACAGTCGTGTTGTAATACAACCCTGAGGCTGCTGCAATACGTTTAGCTTCATTTTTTATAGCCACAATTCCGAAAGTGCACGTTCGAGGAATACGACGCATTTCGAGTGCGCAATGTGCAGCGATTTGGGTGATCTCCTGGAATTTGACGCATGCAAAAGAAGCATAACTGCGCAGCGCAACGTACGACTCGTATGCTTGATGACAGCGAGAACGCAACGATAAATCTCTATACTCAAGCAGTGCTTGCTTTAGTGTTCCCTGCGTTGCGAGATACATCTTTGAGTATCCCTTCAATACTACCATATTCATGACCTAGCTGTAAGTCTGTTAAGAAGGCATAGTTGATATAGAATCTTCTGGTTAGAGAACTGTCTTCTATGATACTCAACCTTAGTACCCTGCGAGATCTGGATTAGTGAAGATACGGAGCGCTTCATACGTATATCAAGATTGTAGGTCTCTCTCTTTCATCTCATATAGAGGAGCGTCCTGCATAAATACTTTAAGAGAGCTACACTAGAAGGATAGAACATCAGAACAGATTTACTTGATTCATTCGGCGCATACATTTCCTAAAACAAGCTAAGAAAAACTGCCTCTGCGTATCTCTAGTCTCTTTGTAGCCTCATGTTAGCTTGTGCGCCTGCTTAGCTTTGTTTGCTTCCTCGGCTTCATTCGCATAGTGCTATGTTTGCTTCTCTATTCAAAGTACCATTCTTAGTAGTCTCTCTTCTAGTCTAGCAAAGCTTCGCGCTAATGCTTAACCTGGCCCGCGGCTCGAAGTCGGTTAGAGGCCTTGGACTACGAGCCTACTAGCAAAAGCGTACGAACATCGATAGACCTCTTGATAATAGGATAGTTAGCGATAAAAGCAGCGAAAGCTATACGCCTACCAAACCTATCAAAGTATAGGTCTTAGTCAGATTCATATCCTTCTTGTAGATACTTGAGTTCTACACCTAACTCGGCAGCTATTTCTTGTAGGAAGTGAAGACGATAGGGGGTCTCGAAAGGTATATCGACATCTCTAGCGAAGGGTAAAGAGTCCCTACCAAGTCGACACATGTAGCCTCTCGACCTAAAGACCATTTTCCAAATCGGAGCCTACACTATCGTAATATGTTTTAGGTCCTCTTCTCTATCTATATCTTCCCCTAGTAGGGTTACAGACATAGTAGACTCTGGTATCGACTCTTTGCTTTATAGTCTTATACTAAGTTAGAATGGAATCAGTAGCATCTTCTGCTCTGCATCCGAAGAATTACGACAGATGTCGTAATCGAGAGTTTGATCCTTAGAAGTATTATATGCTATATCAATTGGCTCCTCCGTATAAGGCTAGCTTTCGATCGACTGGGTATTGAGCTCGATATAGCAATGTGTGCTTGTTTACAATTAGCAAAGTCAAGACAAGCGCTTACAATAGGGGCTGTTTGACGTACTATTGCCTCTATCCCGAGAATACAGCAGCTTTGATATCCTCGCTTGTACATCTTGGATAAAATTGCCCTATAGACCTCTACTTTTGCTAAGTACTAAGGACGATACTTATCATAACTTTGCCTCTATAGCGAGCAACTTTGTACTAGGAGTTAGCGTCCTCTATATCGATACTTATACTAGTAGTGCAGTCCGTTAGGCGATAATGATTTCTTAATAGGCGTTTATAGCTAGGATAGTCCTTTCTAAGGAGTAAAAATCCGTAAAGCGTCTAGTAATAGTTAGCAATGCCTACTGATATAGATAACGAGAACTTCACCTCGAAGCTGTTCTATAAGTCGAGAGGTATAAGGACTTTTTCTCTAGTCGCCCATATTAGTATAATATGTACTTTCAATTCTCTACCCTCCTACGTATAGCCTGCGTTCCTAGGTATACTACCTAGCATAGCGATCAAGGTATTGAAATTAGAAGCTATCGTTACATTCGTTTTAGCTAATTCGTAAATAGCTAATCGAGTTTGTTGCTAATTCTCCCTATTACACTTAGCAGAGTTACTAGTTAATATACGTTAGAAGCTACTTACAATATTATAGCTTCAATGTAGAGCCGGAAAGCCTCAACTTTGTGCTGAAAGTCTATACAGAGCCCTTCGAAGAGCGCATTTTTCTTAGGCACAAATTTTATGCGCTATACTATACACGCTATCCTCGCTATAGCGCTATACCCTTTTAGACTATGTGTAAAAGCCCTTGTTTCTCGTTCGAAGAGTTCCAGATGCTCTTAGTACTAGCTAAGATAATACTCTATGCGTTTTCGTATAGCAAGTTCGATCTTTATCTCGCCCGAAAGGTAAGAATTCATGATTCTATACATAAGTGTATATAGCTTAGTGTATTAGATTATAAGGATCTAGATTTTTATCTGTAATCTACGAGAAGTACTTACACACTTGCAGATTTCGAACGCTAGCTAGCTGATAGCAATAAAGTTGCTAACGGATAAGCCAAATAGTACTGCTATAGTCGATGTGTAATAGTTTAATGAGAGCGTAATGATTTGTAAAATGTCGGTAGACGATCGTGCTATAGTACTGCGAATTTATTTGTAAGTTGTACTGCATAATGAATGAACAGCCTGGTTCGTAGTCGGTGCAGAGAAGACTAAGTTCATCGGTCATGTAGCGGAACTCTCGTTTCCAATCGCTTCCTTTCTAGGCTATGCAGAGGCAGCTTCGGAAGGCGCGCGCTTGTAGCTGCTACGAGGCATAGCTTCATCTGGATATGCCTCGTGACTTCCAGACACGAAACGTCGGCTCGCACCGAAGGCCGAGACTTCTGAGACAATCCGTTACTTGAGGCTCTAGTTGATGATATTATTCATTTTATAGCAACCGCTAAGTCAAGCTCCGTCACGCCTGTCTGGCCGACTCCTCTATCAATGACGATAGAGGTGAGCGATGGCACTGATTTGGTACAACTAGGCAGCTCACAATTGGCGTGCGGCGTCGGACGAATTTCGCTTGTCTGCAGAAAGCGAACGATGCAGTGCATAAAGACTACGCCTCAAAGCTCTTTATGAGCGCTTCTGTGCTAATAGCCTGGCGACCCCCCTTCGCTAGTGATACAGCGTGCCGCTCATAGGAAGTCAGTCAATCAATTCTACTTAGTACAACGAATGCTGCACTCGACTTGTGTTGTGATAAGTATCGACCTGACTACAGCGACGACTGTCCACTCTTACTTTCTCTCCGCACTTTTATCATAGGGATCTGTATTTCAGACTACTAAGCTTGTAGTTCCTCTACCAAGTCCATAAATTCTCCAAACATTCGACTGGCAAATCAGCTTCTACGCACAAAGCAGCTGGAGAGTCGAAGACGCTCCGAGCACTACCGCAGGCTCTACTGCAGGCTTGACAGAATTCATCAGCCAAAGAAATCCAGTCGTGGACCTTATCTCAAGCCACGCAAGTGGCTTTGCGAAGTGGACAGCACAGCCTCGTGAGCCACGTTCGGGACGCTATGAGGTAATGCTGATTTGGCTGACAAAAATCCAGAGACACTCGTCCTCGTCACTGTATGGTGGGTCACGTTTAATTGTCGTGACATGCGTGCTGTGTCTAGGCTTTGGGTCGTCCGATGTGATCCCTAGTGAGCTACCACCACCCACCTCTGGAAGATGCAAATGATAGCTGACGATTCTCAAGGTTCCTTCGCCGCTGCTTTCCAGGGCTGGGCATACGGGGCCTTCACTCCAGCAGCCGGCATCTTTGCAACTCTCACTAGCTTGGGAATGGTGGGCTTTCTGGCACCTGCTGTCGCTCTTTTCGGCGTGGGTATGGCTACAGCCACTACATCTGTTGCCTGGCTGTGCTAATGATCTCTTGAGGACAACTATGATTGACACATGATCTTCGGATTCTGAGACCAACTTGGTGGTACATTGCACTCGACATACATGCAGGATGGAGGTGAGCAGCAAAGAATCATGAAAATCGTCTTTCACAATGCTGTACCTCGGTATCCCACCAAATTCGAGATAGCGGAGAAATGGAGACGGTTTATTCGTGTATTAGGATTGTAGTGTTTGTCTTCTAATGTTAGTAGAGAAATAGCATGATTTCTTGTTTGTTCAAGGATCGGAACTTCGAATCATTCGAGCATACTATTCAGGCATGGGACTCTCTCTGAACTGAACGTTTAGGCGCTACAATGAACTGATTGTAAGATCACCGCTCAGAGACGACTCATACAGTCATTGTGAATAGTCAGAGTGGTCCTGACATTGGCTTTCACCGCTTCAATTGAGGTACTGATCGCGATACCCACAGATTGGTCCTGGTTACCATATTGCTCAGGAGACCGAGAATCGAACACGAGTGGTGGTCTATGATAAGTTTGTACTGTGGCGCGCTCCAGTCCGAAAATGAATTGCGATTGGGCGACTCGACTCCAGACCTTGATTGACGTAGAGTCTTGTGCTGGTCAGCATTCGAGCTGTAGGGTCTCCATTCCATTGAGTCAAGCTCACGTTACCAGGGGCCATGTCCCGCGTGTCAGTACCGTTACTAGCTGCAGCTGCCATGGCAAAAAGGTCCGTGAAATCGAAGGCCGAGCTTTGGGCGAACATCCGCAAGTGAGTAGCAATGAGAATAATGGCGATAGACGCTATGATATTGATGGCAAGAAGAGGGTATGCGTATCTCCATGAGCCGAGTCGGACCGATAATATGGCAAATTTGACGTCAGAGTCATTGTCCCAACTTCCGGGTTGGGTTAAGGCGAAACCTGCAAGAGATAACAGTATGTCATCGATGACTGCGGCAAGAGATGTCTCGATTGCAAGTATGATACCCTGATGTTGTGGGCCAGAGAGGTCAAGCGTCGTTGTGTTCATATAGTTTATGGCGTTGGCTCGGAGGGCCTCGCCTATCGTGGAGACATAGAGGCTGGATTGTACCTCAGGCAATGATTGAAGGTCGCGAAGCGTCCACTCGCGTAACATACCCCGAGGCTCAGGATCAGAAACAACGATGTTGCGCTGGGGCTCGACGTGTATCGTCCGGTTACTTACGGAGACTCTGACATCGAAAAGAGTGGGTCGAAAGTGGATCTGGCATTGAAGCTTGTCGAGGGCTGCATAAGATTTCCCAGCAGCGATGGATAGGATGAATGGTGCGGTTCCATTATTCGTGTTGCAGCAACTACCCACCGACCAGGCGACTACAGTATCTGGGGCAGGACCCCATCCGGGCATCGGATAGAATCCTGGCGCTGTCTTTGGGTCTGCTTTCCAGTCGTTGTTTGGCCGTCGTCCTTGTGCCCAAAATAGTCGGGGAACGCCAGGTTCGTTGTGTGTTTCCATGATAGGCCCTGATAGTGTAAAATCTGAAGAGCCATTGAGTGCACATATCGTATCCACTAGATATCCAGTCTCAGAGAAGTTGTAAAATTTCTCGTGACCAGCGTCAGGTAGAGGTTGTAGGCCCACAGCAGCACCGATACCGTACGATCGATTTTCGTACATGTAGCCAGAGTTGTCCAGTTTCGGGTGGTTTCTAGTACGACCTGCCGCAACATTTGCGGATGCGAGAGATTCCACGAATTGACCAGACTTTTGCCTGCTAGGGCACTTGCTGAATGTGCCGTTCAGCTGGTACGTCTCATCGCAAAACTCGCTGATAGCGGCCCGAGGATCATAGGCTTGGAGAAACGGATAAGACCCTGGGCCGGTCTTACCCACGAACATTGGTGCCGAGATTGTTGTGACACTTGCTTGAGGGGTGAGAGACCCTGTCCAAAGCCAAGTGGGCAGCACACTCAAAGTCCCAAAGATGAACGACAAGAACGCCAAGCGAGGAGGCAGATTCCAATCCAGGGTACGCTTAGAAATCGAGACGTAGAAACGAAGTGTGTTCAACGGGAAAGATCTCCCACTGAGAAACGAGCGCATAGTCATGTTAAAGCAAGCGCAGACGGCCCAAGTCCAAAGCAAGCCAAGTATAGAGGCCAAAACATTTACAACAACCTGCACAGTTGCTCTCTGCTGTGTTGTCCAAGCATAGAATTGGGGGTTGGTGTATCTTGTGTTCTTCCATGTCAACACTGCCGGCACTGTGCTGAGGATGGTAGAGACCACTATGACAGCTACAGACGAGTATCTCGACCACAAGCTCGCAGTCCGACGCCTTTCTTCGTAGCAAGTAAAGGTCTCGCCATCGCGCTTGTTATTATCGCTTGGAAGTTGTATCATGGGCACGCGGTCGTCGTTCATTCTTTCGAGAGAAGGGCAGATCGTACAAAATCGATTGTGTGACAATAAATGACGTGAATGTAATGATAGGGATATTCGTGTCCACGCCAGGAAAGCAAACACAGCTCGCTTGTAGCGCATGCTCTTATGCAAATTCCAACGAGACTGCAGTAATGGGTGAGCTAAGGGCTTACATTCCAACGCAAGCGAGCACTAGGACCGAGACACTGAACAAGGCTGCAGCTTTGGCAGAATCGGGATAAGTGCCAAGATTGAGCCACTTAAGTGCCCGTCACGTGCGTTCTAACAGCGACGTGCGTGAATTTGGGTACCGTTTGGTCACAGGGCTATCATCGAAATTCCATGTTGTCTAAGAAACCAACGACTCGCACGTCGAGTAATGTATTCCATTCATAGAGCTACCGCGCAATAGAATTCCACGACACTAGTATGTCGCCAGGACTCGTGGACAAATTTGTAGTTCACGTTTGTGATAAGTTACGCCCTTGCAGCAGCCGAAACGCGGCAAATTTCGGTTATGCAGCTACCAACCCTAGATTGAGTATTTGAGTATCCGAAGGGCACGGTGCACCAGAACTCAATTTAGGCTGGAAAGTAAATGCATGGTGAGCGGGAACAATGGACGGCGCCACGCGGGAGGATATGGTGGGAGAAAACTCCAAAACATAGAGATACGGTACAGGACGCGAGTGACGAAGAGACAGATTGCGGGCCTGTCCAAAGAGTTACAGGCATATCATATGCACACAAAAGTCGATCAGAAGAGTCGAAGTAAGCGTTTGGAACGTGTTTTGGCCGATAAGGGGTAAAGAGTGGAGTCGATTTCTTTGCAGAGTCGATATCTTTGGTTATACTACTTAGCCCTCAATATTCTTGAACGCACGAGTAAGCTAACCATGATCGCGTATGTCGGGTCACGTTGCGCGTATCGCGCAAGGTATGGGTCCGCGCAGGATTTAGTTAATTTGAGTAAATGAAGATTCGAGGTATCAGCTTGTTACGCATCACCACCATTCACCCTTCAATTCCTCATATGCAACCGGTGTGATAACATGTTGGTCTTTCGAGACAGCTACCTCAGCGTCTGATAGCAGCCTAGCTACGATTTCATGGCCATTCCTCTCAGCCAAAGACATCGCAGTGCCGCCGCTATTATCCTTCAGGCCAATATTGGCCTTACCAGTCTTGAGCAGGAGTTTGACGATCGATTCACGTCCATTTGCAGCAGCTCTCAGCAATGGGCTCAAGCCAAATTTGTCTCTTGAATCGATGTCGACCTCACCTGTCTCCAGCAACAATTTCACTATAGCCTCACTACCATTTCCAGCAGCCCATGACAACGGTGTCAACCCATAGTAGTCCTTTGGATCAACGTTTAGGACGCCTCCTTCTAGCAGAAGTCTGACCATCAATTCACTTTCCTCCATCGTAGCCAGTAACAGCGGAGATTCGCTGTACGGATCCCTCGCCCCAAGGTTGACTTTACCTGTTGCAAGCAATAGCTCAATTACCTCGACGTGGCCTCGTCCAATTGCCCATGACAGTGTCGTGGACCCATATTGATATGTGTTATCAAGAGTGACACTGTGAGTCTCAAGTAGCAGCTTGACTATTGGCTCTTTTTGTCCTTTGACTGCCCATGAGAACGGGGTCTCGCCATACCGGTCTTCCAAGTTTATGTCGACCTTTCCAGTCTCAAGCAGTAGTTCAACGATCTCGATGTTCCCGTGCTCGGCAGCCCATGAGAGTGGGGTTCGCCCGAGTAGGTCGCACGGATCGAACCCAGACTGCTGAGTAAGACACCTTTTTAACAAAGTCACAAGTCCAAATTCTGCTATCCAGTGAAGGCCGGAATGTCCGATTCCCTCGTTTGCGACAACTCTCCGTGCGCAATGGTACCCTCTTGACATTGATAGTACTTGGCTAGCCGAATTTAGGCTTTCCGCTCGGCACAGGAAAGCCAAAGCCTCAGCAGCCAAAACATCTGACTCGAGAAGGTGTTGCGACGAATCAAGTATGCTCATATGAGGTCCCCAATAAACCGCAGCATACCTCAGTAAGGCGAACCGCTCCATCCGGCAGGCATAGTCCTCTTTCGTTGAGCACGGGCCGGCAGCCAGATCATGAAATGATAGATAGGTAGTGCAAGAGCGAGCTATCTCAATCTTCGCGTGTGGCAGCCACGTTTGCTGGTTGCGTTGCAAGTATTCCTGCGTGGTGTAGTGAATAAATCTGACATTGTCACTCTGTTCGTCAATCGTCACTAGCCCTGCGCATATAGTGAGGAGCTGATCAGTCTCCAGGATGTTGTCTTCGTCGATTTCGGTGTCGCCAGGCTCAACTGCCAGTGCGTGAAGCAGCTCAAGAGTACTGAGCGAGCGGTGTGCACAGAGGATCCAAATCAAGATCTTCTTCGCCATTCTACTCGAACCTTCTCCTTGCGCGCAAATCCTCTCCATAGCAGCGTTGTAAGCTGTATCATATGCCTCGGAACCTTCCGGCAAGTTCCGCAGGGCAGATTTCACATCTCTTATTGTAAGCTTGTCTTAGAAAGAATCCATGAGTAGCTGGGCTAACAGAAACCTGATACAAGGATCGTCAGTGATATCCTTCTCCGACCGGTGATAGCAGTGGTTGAGCATACATTCCTCCACTAGCACGCACCGTGCTAGTAACAAGGTCCTCGAGTAATTCATGCTTCGCCATAACTCGAGAGTTTAGTTCATTAGCTCGTGATCTGATATAGTTCTCCAAATCCTCATCAGCAGCCTTGAACTCCAGAGCTGGTTTACCAAAGAAGATGAGATGGGACTGGACGTTTGGAAGACGCCTTGAAGTTGCCAAAAATCGTACCTCACATTGTCCGCGCAAGTCCTCAACCGCCGCTAGAAACTCCTGACGTGCGCGTGTCCCGCATTCATCCAACGCATCGATGATAATGGTCAGTCCTCGTAAGTCTTTCGAAGCTGCTTTGAGGATCTGCTCGATCTCGTCACGTGAAGGCGTTGTTCTCCTTCCTGTGTGGGATGTGTAAAAGTCTTAGGCAAGCTTGCCAACCCCTGGTTGAATGTCGATGACCTGACGAAGTATGCTGGATAGCATGTGCTTCGCTGACTGCTCGCTCTGTCGCTTATAATTGCAGTAGATGAACGCGACCGGTTAATCGGTCACATGTTGACTTCGAAGCAGGTGATCGATGACAAGAGCCGCCATTATAGTCTTTCCAGCGCCCGGGAGGCCCGGACAATATAGCGTCCCATCTTTCGATTGATTCCACTCCTGGAACTTCGTGTCTTGTATAAACCATTTTCCAGTGCCACTTTGATGCCGGTCGATAAAGTCCTGATATTGCATGTGATAGTCGACAGGGCAGATCCATTCCAAAAGGTCATGCTTGTGCCGCACAGCGGTATCATCCCGCAAGGTTCCGGTGTCGTGCTTGATCTCCGAAGTGGTGTCCACAATGGTAGTCGTGTCCGTTTTCAAATCGGCAATACTCGTGCGAACTGATTGCAGATCCTTCTTGATCGCACGTGACAATGTACTGTGGCGGTCAGCACGCGAGGGGGGAGTGCGGGAGTATCGCTTAATGACACACCAATGGTCCAGCTCTAGCGCAATCAGTATGAGAGACTTTACACATTCGATCTGTAACAGCAAGCCGTTGACCTCTTCCTTGCTCAATTTCCAGACAAGGACTTGGCCGATCTTGTGGAGATCACGTTTCGGGATGATCTTAGGTGCTAGTACCTCAAGAGTATATCTGTACTGGTCGAGTGGACCACCGGGCGTAGTCAACCCGGAAGTCGCCTGTAGCCATGGATCTCGAGAGCTACGTTCGTTCATACACTCCTGGAGCTCATGGAGCAACCATATGAGGCTTGAGGCTTCCCCGAGGACCCTCGCTTGCTCTTTGCGCGCATCTTTCGTTTGCTTCATGTAGCTGATGAACTTTTCAGTGAGCTGTAGGAGAGTGAGCACACTGATGGAGATGCTGAAAGGATCCATTTGATAAGAGACACAACAGCGGCATTAAGTCAGGGTGGCAGCACCCGACATCTTATGGCTACTCAGCTCTCCTCCCCAAGCTCTTGCATTAGTGCTGAGCGGCAAGAGCAAGTTGGCTCTGCCTGCTTGACGAGGCTGTGTCGGGCTGTGCAATAAGAAGCGCCACTTTGCCACTCGCAGTTGATGTACCTTAACAGCTGCAATACCATGCGAAGTGCGAGGAGTATAGCGCGAATAATCGCGAAGTTCAACCATGCAGCTACTGTTCCAGGCGAAAACAGTGGGCAAAGTAGACAGGAGAGGTGTCGTTTACCACAGGATTGAATGTAACGTTACCCCAATCTTTCAATGATTCCTCCATGGCATGGCAAGCGGTTGCCCAATTCTATGGGTAGAAAGTGCACTCAAAGGTGCCAGACGTGCTCGGTCTCGTAAGTGAGACGCGTTCTGAGCGACGCCAATACAGTCTTGGGGAGAATCCAAAGCAAACGTGATGTGTTCCAGGCTAGTAGAAGCGGACACATTTCCAAAGTCTGGGTGCACTCGCGATGCGTTCTGGGGCTGGCACCTAAGCTTGCCTGGCAAACTCAGCGGGTGCGCGACATATTCCAGCTTGCGTAGTAGAGTTGACTAGGCCAGGTTAGGTTCGCTTAAGCAAAGACACGTCACTGATCACAGCGCATCATTCTCGCTGGTTATCGCAAGTTTGAGGTACCAATGGTGGGTTGACACATCACCACTGGATAGCGCAGCAACACGTCAGCGATTGCAGGGCGGTGTTCAACTCAGTCTGTTGTTACAAGGAATGATTCCTTTTTCTTAGCTCTCCATTTTCCTGGACCATATCAGCCCCTGAGATGGCAGATTCAAATCTCGAGTGAGTGGACACTCTGTATTGTATGTCCTATATCTGACAAGTGATATGCAGAGCATTTTGCGCTGGGATTTTCGAGTTTGAGGTCGGCTCCCAAAAGTTCGCGGTGCACAAATCTCTTATATCCAGAACGTCACCAACGCTTTCTGCTCTGGTCAAAAATGGCATGCGAGAGTCACAAGATAGATTTGCATCTATACCAGATGTTGACGAAGCCACATTCGCCCGCTTCGTAGAGTTCGTGTATACCGGTGACTACAACGCGGCTAAACTGTTGCGGAATCAGCAGCTTTTGGGAAGCATCCAGGACATCAAAGTCGACACTCGGGAGGACGGATCGTGTGTCCGAGACGCGGCAGTAGAACTGGAGCCAGATCTGCCTCTTGATGTCCCAGCAGGAACAGAGGAGCCCACTGATCTTGATGCATGGGGAGGCTTTGGTATGAGCAGAAAAGATAGGGAAAAAGCGAAGAAAGGCACATCCACTATATCGATTCGACATTCGACTCCGAAACTTCCACAACTAGATTTGGATGTCTCTCTAGTACCGCCCTTGCCAACTTCGTCATTGGTATGTCAAGACGACAGCGCCGACCAGAACGATTACACAGCCGCTTTCTTCTGCCATGCAAAGCTTTACGTGCTAGCAGAAAAATATGGTATCGAACACCTCAAAAGGCTCTCGAGTGACTGCTTGAACAAATTGTTCGTCCACTACCAACACGCACCAGATCCTTCAGCAGACATTCCAGGGCTGCTGAGATATGTGTTCGAGAACACACCAGAACGGCAGGAGTGCTATACTGGAAGCGCAAGCGGTCAGGGCTTACACGACCTATCGATAGATACGCTGCAAGACTTATGCGTCCGTTTTGCTGCAAATAACACCGAGGCACTTGTGCTTTTGCCTACGTTCCGTCTCCTCTTGCGTGATGGAGGTTCATTCGTAGCAATGTATGTTGAATGCATAGCTAAAAGGCTTACGTAGGTGCAGTAACTAAGCGAGACGGGTCTTGAGTGGTCGGGTTTGTTGTATTAATTCGGTTGAATCACCTTTCTCTCTGTACTTCTTGATCCGATGACTACATTTCAATCTCTAGTGACGTGATCTCGTCTCGTTCTGATAATCCGTAGCACAGGTTTTGCGCATAGCCTCTCTCAGCCGTACATGATAACACAGGACTTGTGTCGGAACGTCCCCACTTATCCTAGGTGACCAGTAATAGAAATTGTGAAGAGGGCAAGTCGATACAAGATAGTACAAGAGGTGTGCCCTGCTAACTAAAATGTATTACAAATCTTAGTACTGTATCACGTATAAGAGATTCCATCCGAAACGGAATGCCAAGAGATCTAGTAACCTTGATTACCCTGCACTAAATATCTTGGCATCACGTGAGTGAGCAATCTGAGCGTTTAGAACATATTTTGAGTGATAAGAGGCAGAACTGCAGGCGAAATCTTTGGCTGTACTACTTAGTGCCCATCTCATCACTAACGACATATAGACATGGAATCTACAGGTTATTAGGGGAGAATACCAAAGCCTTATTCAGGGCTGATCCCTGTGAGATGCTGCGATTTGTCCGGCCTAAGGACTACAGTGCATATACTGTCCCAGCACTCACATGATTAGCTGTAGTTTTTCACCTGCCAGCGCTGTGGATGTGTAAAGCTCGCTCGTCCCGCACCCCGATGCCCGTGACTCATGCCTACTTTTATGTATTTGAGAGTGTATCTAAGAGTAAATTGATAGCAAGTGAGACAGACCCGTTCGACGCCGCGCTAAAAGCGGAGGAGAAAACAGTGTTCCCCAGGGGAGCATGAGCGCGACGCAAACGGCCGTTGAAGCTAGGCTCGATGCGTAGACGCTAACCCCCCAAAAAGCCGGGGGACACTGTCTCCCTGCGTGTAATCATGTACTAGGGAAGTTAACTAACTTTTATTTTACGTACTAACTAACTCTCCTTTAGGGAAGTTAACTAACTTTCATTTTACGTACTAACTAACCTTTTGTTAGGACCTTGTCCTAAGTGACTACTGTCACGTGAGTGTGAAGTCAGGTGACTAAGAGGTCGGGTTGGTACTCGGTAGAGAGGGCATAGGCAATGTGAAGTGTGGAAGCAGAGGTTTGGTATTCTTGTATACCAAGCAGTCACTATGAACAATGAGTTGAACACAAGAATACAGAAGTGATCTTGTCTTCCTATATACTAAGGAGATTCGTACTATAGATATAGTGATCAGTATGATCAGTGTGATCAGTTCGCTGAGCGTACTAATCAAGCTGATTAGTGTTACGTGACTCGTGTCCCGCTTAGTAAGGTTAAGACCTTAGTCCTACTGAGCAGTTCTCAAAGTGCGCGCACGCGCGTAGCTCTAAGACCTGAGCGATACGGGATCGTAATACCATCCCCCTTCTAGCCTAGCTCAGTCCCTTGAGCTTATCTTATGATGCGTAGGTTCCCTAGCTTTCTTTCGTTATGGCCTTCTAAGATACCTAGATAGTCTTAACTATCTAGCACTATCCATCGATACCGATTATACGAATTCATCGAATCTGCTAGCGAAGTCATAGTTAAGAAATGTTCGTCGTATAATAAGCATAGCAGGGTTTGTAAGGTCTACGTCCGTTTGGGAAAATGCAGCGAGTGCCTTCGTCGCAGTCAGAAGTGCGACGTAAAGGTAACTTAGTCCGAGTTTAAGAGGTTAGCTAAAGAGAAGAACAAACTATGCCGAAGAATACAAGAGGCGCGAGATGAGTAGGAGGCTGCTATGAGGGTCTATAAGAAAGCTCTCGAGGATTTAAAGATTGCTCAGGCGCGAGAAGAAAGATTGCGCTAGCAAATGGATTTGGTTAATCGTCGAGCAGAGGAGGCTATTGCGGTTGAGGAGAGGAGTATCGAGGAGTAGGAGGCAGCTAAGAACTCCGAATTGCTTTCTAGCGATGTCGTCCCTAAGGGTTTGGCCTTAAATTTATCTCTAGGTACCTAGAGCGCTCTAGAAGGATATAGAGATGAATTCTAGGAGTTCCCTAGTGTAAGGGGCAAGCCCCGGAAAGTAGCACCGGCGATGCCCGCGCTTACGGCTAGACAGGGGTCCGTACCCTTTTCTTCGGAGCCAGCCCTTAATCCCTCTCTATCCTGTATCGAACTTGTTGAATACCACAAGAAGCCTCTGCGTATGCGTAGCTTCCCCGTGACATTAAGTTCGATCGACATGAACGCCCCGTCGTCCGGAACCTTTACCCCGGAGACAGGTACCACCCAGTCGGGAGCAGACAGCTCTGAACGGAACACGTCGAACGCGGATATACAACGTATTATAGAAGAGATGTTCCTCCGCCAGCAACAGATGGAAGCCGAACTCGCGAACACGCGAGCCGCTCTAATGAAAGCGGAGGCCGAGAGGAGACAAGCGACCCCTCAAACTCCGCACCGCGAAGAAGCGCCCATGAGTGACCTCATGAGGACGCTAATAGAAGCGCTATCCGCTACGTCCAGACAGAATGCCGTGAGCGAACCGTCGGGATCAAGAGAATGGAAACCGCCCACCTGGGATGGAAGAGCAGAGACCTTCCGAGATTACCTAGTAAGGCTGAGGAGCTCCTATAGAGTGAGGTCCGCCGTGAAGCCCCCGCTCTCCGGAGAATACTACTGGGATACCATATACGACACGATACCCGCACGAGAAAGAGCACGTATGAGACACTTCTGGGAAAAGGGGAGCGCAACGAAAGGGAAGGATCCCGAGGCATTCTTCGCGCAGCTCGAAAACATCTTCGCGGACAGTAACGAGCAAGCAAAAGCATTAGAGCAACTCACTACTATGAGACACTCCGCCGGACAACCATGGCACGAACACCAGCTAGAATTCGACGGACTCCTGCTGAGTGCCGACGGAGAGAGCTGGAGTGACGCTACTAAGATCGGGTACCTGAAAAACACCTTCTCTAACGCCGCAAAGATCTACACGGCCACCATCCCCAAAACCGCGGACTACTACGCGTTTTCCGAGGAAGTCGAGAGAATCATGACTAACCTAGAAACTACCGACCAATTCAGAGCCGCAAACCGCCGGTGGGCCCGAGAACAGCATAAGGAATCCGGCACTTCTGTTACGGTGAGCGCCCAAACGAGAGGGCTGCCTGTTCGGGCCAAGATCGATGCCGACGGTGACACGGTAATGGCACCGACGCAAACCCACGGGGCCCCGAACAGAACGCGCGGCAACCCGCGACCAAAGGACGGCAAGAAGCGAGCTAAATGGGTGGACGTAAAAGAGAGAGAGAGACGCCGCGAGAATAAACTCTGCTTCCGTTGCGGAGGCTCCGGACACCGGCTGAGGGAGTGCCCCTACGCCCCCGCGGTCCAACCCACCTCCCTCAATGCGACCGTAATCCCTCCAATGTTGGAGGACGACGATGACACGACGGAATCCGATGTTTCCCGCTCGGGAAAAGAATAGCTCCTGCTCGCAGTCATGAGACAGGAGAAAACGAAGCACTAGCAAGGGAGTGGGAAGAGGTGCGAGATGTTATGAACGGGAACCTTGTATATACAGACGTAATCCTCGAAAACAATCTCGGAACCTCCGCTCTTATCGACGAAGGGTGCCAGTGCTATGCAGCTATTAACGGAGATCTCGCGAAAGGTCTCGGACTCCGCTGGGTCAGCCAGGAAAAGCGTGAGGTTAAGGGAGCCTCAGCGGGAATGAAAAACTCGAGGATCGAAGGAGTCGTCGCATTCCGTATGGAAATCGACGGTCACCGACAGAAAGTCTACGCGTATGTAGTGCCTAAACTCGCCTTCCCCCTGATCCTCGGAAACCCCTGGAAGGCGCACAATAAGGTACGGACAGCGCCAGAACAACGCCGGTTCTACCACGGAACCGCGAAACGATGGATACCTGAAGGTAGGAACCACAGAGAGGTTCGGGACTCCGGAGAGATTTCGACGATGGCCGTCGCTATCGCGTCGGATATCGAGAAGGCCCTAAGAAAGAAGGAATATGCGACATTAGAAGAAATCAAGACCAAGCTGCCCCCGGAGATTCAAGACATGGCTCCGCTCTTTTCCCAACGGGAAGCAGAAAAGCTAGCACCCCACCGACCGGGTATTGATCACCAGATCGAACTCCTTCAGAAAGCTGATGGATCCATGCCCGCTCTGCCATGGGGTCCGCTCTATAACATGTCAAAGGAGGAACTACTAGTGCTCCGCAAGTCGCTAGACGAACTCCTTCAGAAGGGGTACATACGGGCCACCACGTCCGAAGCAGCGGCCCCCGTGCTTTTCGTGCGGAAGCCGGGGGGAGGACTTCGTTTCTGCTGCGATTACCGAGCACTTAACGCGATTACCAAACAAGACCGCTACCCCCTGCCCCTGATCCCGGAGACCTTGAGGAATCTGACGGGAGCCCAGTGGTTAACGAAGGTAGACGTCGTTTCCGCGTTCCACCAGATCAGAATGGCGAAGGGACACGAGCATAAGACTGCATTCCGAACTAGGTTTGGGTTGTTCGAATGGCTTGTGTGTCCGTTCGGCCTCTCCGGGGCTCCGGCAACTTTCCAGCGGTATATCAACACTTTATTACGGGAACACTTAGACGACTTCGCTTCAGCGTATATGGACGACGTGATCATCTACTCGAGCGGATCAAGAGAGGACCACTTCCGAAAGGTTAGAGCCGTCCTCCGGAAGCTATGGGACGGAGGCCTGTATTTAGATCTAAAGAAGAGCGAGTTCGCTCAGAAGAAGATCAAATACTTGGGCTTTATCGTACACGCCGACGGGAAAGGCGTGGGGCCCGACCCGGAAAAGGTGGAGGCCATTAGAAACTGGAAGGCTCCACAAACGCAGAAGGAAGTGAGGAGATTTTTGGGATTCACGAACTACTACCGCATGTTCATCCCGAACTATTCCAAGATTGCCGCTCCTTTAACGTCGCTAACCGGCAAAGGAACCCCGTTCTCCTGGGGACAACAAGAGGAGAAGGCGTTCGACCTCCTACGAGATAAATACTGCAGGGCCCCGGTGCTTTCACACTGGGACCCGTCACTCCCTACGTTCCTAGAGACAGACTGCAGCGGGTTCGCATTAGGCGGCGCTCTCCTGCAAGAAAAGGACGGGGTCCGACGGCCAGTTGGCTTCTTCGCGCAGAAATTAAATAAGGCAGAGATCAACTACGACATCCACGATAAGGAGATGCTTGCCGTGGTCTCCTGCCTGAAGTTCTGGGAACCCGAGCTTAAAGCATGTGGTCCCTTCACAATCTGGACGGACCATAGGAACTTGGAGTACTTCATGGTGAAAAGACAACTAAGCGAGAGGCAGATTAGGTGGTATGAATCCCTATCGAAATTCCAGTTCTCCCTGGTATATAGGCCGGGCGCCGAGGCAGTTGTGCCGGATGCCCTGTCAAGACGAGAACAGGATACCCTCGGGGAGGACGATAAGTCCTCCAGGTTCAGAAGGTTCTTAGAACCGGACCGCGCTCCGGGCTGGCCGGAGTCCGAGGAAAAACGGGGGGTGGTAGTAGCCACTACAGTTACGCAAATGCTAGCAATCCAACAGACCGAGGAACACGAAGAAAATAGCACGGCCCCCGGGAGTCCGTTCCAGGACCCCGCCCTGAACGAGTTATGGTCGAGCACGGCAGAAAAGGACGAGACCTACCAATCAGTATACCGAGCCGTCTTAAGTGGCATCCGACAACTCCCGGCCGACACCAGACTAAAAGTCCAAGCGGGCGATTGCAGCATCGACCAGAAAGGACACCTTCGACATCGAGGTAGACTTTGGGTGCCAGGAGCATCAGCCCTCACGGACGCCGAGTATAAAGCGCTGGAAACCGACTCCCAGCAAAACGACGTACTGAGAACCAGGCTGATACAGTCCGTCCACGACTCGTCGGTATACGGTCACCCTGGACGGGATGCCACCGCTTCTATCCTGGCCCGCGACTTCTACTGGCCCCTACAATCGAAGCACGTACGGCAATTTCTGAGAAACTGTGACAGCTGCGGGAGGAACAAGGTCTGGAGAGAACATAAACACGGACTCCTAAGGCCTTTACCGGTACCCGACCAGTTCTTTCAGGAGATCTCTATGGATTTCATGACCGATCTCCCGGACTCCCAAGGCAACCGTTATCTTTGGGTGATTAAGGACCGTCTCAGTAAATGGATAACGCTCGAAGCGATGCCCAGCATGAAAGCGGAGGACTGCGCCGAAAAGTTCATGGAATGCTGGGTAAAACACCACGGAATGCCGAGAGCGATTACGAGCGACAGAGGCACTAACTGGACGAGCACCTTTTGGAGAGAATTCTGTAGGAGGCTTGGCGTGAAACAACGATTAAGCTCCGGATACCACCCGCAAACCGACGGAGGCCCCGAAAGACTTAATCAGGACGTTCAAGCGTACCTTCGAAACTTCGTAAACCAAGAGCAGACCGACTGGAAGAAGTGGCTTCCCACTGCGCAATTGGCGCTGAACGCGCGATACCACACGGGACTCGGAATGAGCCCTTCTTCGCTACCCATGGTTACGAAGTACCGTCACCCGTAAGTTTCGACTCGGAACCCGCCGCAAACCAAGGGTTAGGCGCAGCGGAGAGGGCAAAACAGTTCTGCGAGAAGATGGCTAAGATCACCGAGTCGTGTCAAATCAGTATGGCGAGTGCCGCGCAGAAACAAGAGGAAAGCGCGAATAGGTCCCGCACCCCGGCCCCTATCTACCGGAAAGGCGACAAAGTCTGGCTAGACCTGCGTAATTACAGAACCGAAAGACCAAAAAAGAGCCTAGATGCAAAGCACGCGAAATACACGGTTTCCGAAGTACTCTCCCCGGTTTCCGTAAGGCTCGCAGGGATACCGAGCAATATCCACCCAGTATTCCATACCGACCTACTAAGACCGGCTAGCCAAGACAGACTGCCAGGGCAGGAGTGCGACGACGAACAACCGGCACCCATACTAATAGAGTCGCATGAAGAGCATTACGTCGAGAAGATCCTATGCGCTAGGGATAAAGCCAAAAAGAAGGGTCGGGGAAGAGAGGTCCTTGTTAAGTGGGCGGGATACCATCAACCAACGTGGGAACCCTTGGAAAACCTCTCGGACACCGAAGCAATGGATAATTTGAACTCGAACACGGCGATGCTCGTAACCACGACGGACCAAGAATGCAGTGGGAACGAAAGAGTCGTAAGCCGCGCAACTAGAAGCGGTTTTCGGGAGTAATATTAAGGAGTTAGGCGTTTACTTTACAAGGAGCAAAGGATCGGAGTCATATTTGAGAAGCCAAAAGGAAGGAAGGCAAAGGATTTTCATTTCAGCATAAAAACGCCGGACCCCGACGCAAAACCAACGGACACCGGAGCAAAAACAAAACATTTTTCAATCATCCTCTGGGTTCTCGCGACGAGGACCCAAGACGAGAGCCAGAGGCACACCACCAGCGCTAAAAGCTCACGGCTAGCGACCGGAAACGATCGGGAAGCGAGGGTTAACTTACGACTGCCCCTGCTGGGCAACAACGTCTGTCACCTTGCTAGTGACCTCGGCGGCGACGGAGCTAAAAGAGCGGTTAGCAATGGAAAACGATCGGGGAACGGAACGACTCACGCGGAGAGCAGGCCGGCGCTCTGAAGAGGCCTCAAAGCCTTGTGGGCTTTGAGGACCTGCTTCAGGTCGTGGTGGGCGTCCTCGCTAGAAAACACGTTAGCCGATGAAAATGCGTCGGAGGCCCGGGAAAACTCACGCGGTGTCATCGCCCGACCGCGTCCAAGTGGAGTAGGCCACATGGGCCAGTTGCGGACTAAGACGGTTAGCGACGATCTTTCGTCGGAGTCCAAGGGAAACTCACAGGTTCTCACAATTCTTCTTCTGGTCAGCACAACGCTGACAGGCCCGAGAACGGTTGGACTAGAGAGAGTCAGAAACCGTCAGAAAAACACCGGAGACCGACGACTTACGCTCTGGTCCTCGCAGTCCACTCCAGCAACGGCGCAGGAGATGCAGTGGATGATGGTAGACATCTGCACGCGGTCAATAACGTACGGGTACCGACGAGAAAAGAGCGGGATCACTCACAATGCTGTTGTTGCTGTTGCTGCTGTTGCTGCTGTTGTTGTTGCTGCTGCTGCCACTGGATGTCGGAGAAAAAGGAATGGTGTAATTGAGCGGCGAACGGCCCCTTTATGTTGGCAACCGAGCAAACAGTGAATGATCGCAAGACCGGTTCACAAGCAGGTGAAGGAAGTCGCGAGGCAAGTGAAGAGCATTTCAGCACGAAATCTCGGAGCCCGGCCATATCTCCAGGGAGGCCGAGAAGAAACCTCAGGATAGCATCTGCCGCCGGTTCACAAGCAGGTGAGGGAAGTCGTGAGGCAAGTGAAGAGCATTTCAGCACGAAATCTCGGAGCCCGACCATATCTCCAGGGAGGCCGAGAAGAAACCTCAGGAGAGCATCCGCCGCCGGTTCACAAGCAGGTTCCAAAGTCATCACTCCCGAAACACGCTCACTTTAACAATAGGGAAAACCGGAACACGACGAAAAACCTCGGTTTCCGCCAGTCTATACCCGGACCACGACAGATCGGCCGCGTCACATGCCTACGCAAGTGAAGTTTGACTCACTCGACAATAGAATCACAATGGACAGCGAACGTCTGACAATACTAATCGGCAAGCACGTGTAAAGGGTCGGGGAGCGCAGCTTCCGGAGAGGAGCACGTGACTGAAGAGTGGCTAAGGGAGTGAAGACGTAAAAGGAAGGCGAGCAGTAGAGACTCTACAGAGTCCCTCACTAAACGAGAGGGACCCGAGATAAATTACACGGAAAACGACGAGATGAAGGAACATGCGGGTACCGTAGCGTATCACGCGGGATCTGAACAATCGACTGAGGGAGACGAGGAGGGGGGGTATTGTAAGGGGCAAGCCCCGGAAAGTAGCACCGGCGATGCCCGCGCTTACGGCTAGACAGGGGTCCGTACCCTTTTCTTCGGAGCCAGCCCTTAATCCCTCTCTATCCTGTATCGAACTTGTTGAATACCACAAGAAGCCTCTGCGTATGCGTAGCTTCCCCGTGACACCTAGTCTGCTTCTAGCGGGAAGTTGACTTATTCATCCTCTTAGTATAATAGCCCTATAGCTCTTCTGAAATTCTTAAGTTCTAGCTAATAGTCTCTAGCTATTTTCTTTCCTATCTTACGAGGTTTAGCTACTCCGCATTTAAGCTATATAGCGAATTTAGCTCGGCTCTAAACATCTAGCCTTAACTACATAGCATCTAACTCGTTAGCGCCTCTAAGCATTCCAGTTAACTATTTCTCGTTTTCTGGTTTATGAAATTCTTATAGGAGAGATAGATAGTATACTAGGTTCTCTAGTAGTTCCTAGGTATTATTAGAGTTTAGGTAGTTTTTCCATTTTATTAGATACTTATATCTATCCTAGTAATATATCCGTTCTACGTCGTACTAGGCTTCCGACGATTCCTCTTAATCCTAGTAGTAGAAGGTAGTTTATAATAGAGTATCCTTATCCGCTAGTTCTAGTAATAATACGTAGAATACTAGGTAGATTTTCGCATCTTTAGGGAGCTATAGTCGATAGTTCTAGGGACCCCTCTATTCCTTAATAAGAAACAGTCCGACCTTAACTTAGTCTAGCTTCTTAGTAGGTCTTCGTATTTTAAGGTTCTTAGTTAGAAGATATACCTTATCCTCCTTCTTTAGCTAAGGTACTGTTTTTCGTTTATCTTATAGGTATGCTATAGTTTTCTTCTACCTATCCTTAATATAGTCGCTATATACGTTATGTATATCTTTTATTTACTCTACTATAATCATTATAGTATCGAGCTCTAGGCTATTATATAGTTTTATAAATAGGTTCGGATCCTTACTAAAATTAGCGAAGAATAGGGAAGTACTAATGGATTTAATATATGCGTTATTAAGCGTAACCTAAGCTATAGGTAGTAGTAAAACCTAGTTGTCCTACGTATAGTTAATATAGTAGTATAGGTAAACTTCGAGTATCTAGTTTATGCATTCTATCTATCTATCTGTAATAGGATAAAAGGCTGTAAATAGTTTAAGTTTAATACTAAGTATAGCGATAAGTATTTTCTAGAATACTAAAGTAAAGAGCTTATCTCTATTACTTATAATTAACTTAGGGATACTATAGTACTAGACGATCCTATCGATAAAGATTATCGCGAGAGACTAGACTATAAAGTCCTTATTATATAGGATAAAGTAAGTATACTTCGTAAGTCGATCTATAATAATAAATATTAAGTTATAACGATTACCTATTAGCTCGTCGACTGATCCTAATAGCTTAGTAATAAAGTCTATAGTGATTTCGTCCTAAGGTTTCTCTAGAGGGTCTATAAACTAGATATATCTATATTTAGCATATTACTCTACCTTATTTTATTAGTATTTAAGATATTATTTAATATAGCTAGTAATCTTTTACTTTAGCTATAGGAATATAAAGTTCTATTAAATGAGTTCGACTATCTTCGCGATACCTAGATGTCCTTAAACTAGGTTATTGTAATACTACCTAATGTAGTCTAGTTCCTAGTTAGGTCGAATATCGAATTTCCCTTATACTACTAGGAATTCTTCTATATTATCTTAGAGTATACGTATTACATTTCTAAAGTCCTTAACGTTAGTACTAAGGCTTCTATCCTTATTAGTCTTTAGGATACTATATTATACCTTTTCCTTACTATCTATATAGTTACTATGTCTACTAAGTATATCTACTTATCTATTATCGCGCTCTAGAGTATATCGGATTTCGAACTTATATTATCTAAGGAATTCGGACTATCGAACTTATCTTCGTATTAACTATTTAGTCGTCGTAAAGTACATAAGGTTCTTATAGTCTAATAGGATAATTAGTCCGAGTACTCCTTCTGTATATACCTACTAGTATTATAACGAGGTAATGATTATAAGTAACTCTTTATTATAGATATCGTAGTTTAATTCTATAGGAATTATTTTTCGAGAGTAGTAGGCTAATAGGTATTACTACTTACTATGTTCTTAGGTTAAGTAGGCTCCTATTACTATATCCGAAGCATCTATTTCGATTCAAATTAGAAGTTTAGGATCGAAGATCTATAGTATTAGCGCTATTATATATACTTCTTATAGCTATTTAAAAGCTTATTATTAAGGTTTATCCTACCTAAATAGAACATCCTTTTTCGTTAAAGCTATAACTAATAGTACTTTCTTTAAATAGTCCTAAATAAACTTCCTATTATAATTTGCTAGCCTAAGGAAGGATTATATATTAGTAATATTTCGTAGTATTAGCTATTCCTAGATAGACTAGATCTTTCCTAGGTCGATCTTAATTCTATTAGTTCTGATAATAAATCTAAGGAACTTAATACTTTTCTTATAGAATTCGTACTTCTCTAGTATAGTCTTAAAATTTATAGTACTAAGCCTCTTAAATATAGCTTATATATCTTTAATATAGTCCTTAAGAGATCCCTTAGTATAGATTAGAATGTCGTCGATATAGGTAATAATAGTAATATCTAAGAGGTCTCTAAGTATATTATTAATAAGTTATTAATAGGATATAAGTATATTAGTTAGTCCTATAGGTATTACGAGGAACTCGTAAAGCCTATATTTAGTTCTAAATGTAGTTTTCTATTCTTCTCCTTTAGCTATTTAGATACTATAGAAGGCATTACGTAGATCGATCTTACTAAACCATTATACTCTAATAATTCGATCTTATACTTCTTCGATACTTAGTAGAGGATAGTAATTCTTAATAGTAATTTCGTTAAGTTTTTAGTAGTCCTATACTATTTGTAGTTTCCTATTAGGTTTTAGAACGAATAATATTAGAGAGCTAGCTAGGGATTTAGACTTCCTAATCTATCCTTTCTTTTCTATTTTAGCTAACTAATCCCTAGTAGCTAAGAGCTCTTTCTCTAATTATAGATATATAGGTCCCTATAGGAGCTCTTTACTAGGTTGTAGTTAAATCTTATAATCCTATAGTCAATACTTAGGTAAGGTATCTAGCCCTTCCTCTTCCTAAAATAGTTGTTTTTACTTTCTATATAGTTTAGGAATATCTAGTAGTATATAAGTTCTATCCTAGCTCCTAATAATCTCGTAACCTAACTAACCTAAGTTAATATCTATTAGAAGTAGAAGTATATCTATAATCTTCTAGTTCGACTAGGCTTAGTATCTAATATTATTAAGCTCCTTAGTCTTATCTACTACTATCCTCTATTAGTATATAGGGAAAGCGATAGCTATATAGCTATACTTATCGAATCTAAGTACTCTTTATCCCTAATCTATTATAGAGTTATACTATTCTAACTAAGGTATTCCTAGGATAATATCGTAATTAGCTATTTCGATAATATCTAAAGAAGTATCCTCGAGGTACTATTAGTAGGCAAGCCTAATCGTTTCCGTCTCGCGATCTATATCTAGTAGAGCTAAGCTATTAATAGCTTATAGCTTATACCTAGCTTTCTTCTTTCGAATAGCAATCCTATATTATTATATAAATCGTTCCGAAATAAAGTATCTATTAGCTCTAGAGTCTATTATTACGAATATCTATATATTATTAATAGTAAATAGTAATCGTAGAAGTCCTATATCTATTAAAGCTTAGATATTATTATACTCCTAGTAATTACTTCTATTATTAGAGTAAACTAGTTTTCTAACTACTCGTTATTAGGAGTATAACTATAGTCTTTAGAAGTATTAGGAGAGTATCTATATAGCTCGAATACATTCTTATAGTAGATTTCCTAATCCTTTAGAACCTATTTACTAAGGTTAGCTATTAAGCTTTATATATACTTAATAGTACTAAGGGTATAAGTATAATCGTTATTAAACTCGTCTTATATTATAAGATAGATTACTACTATTTATACTATATATATTTCCTTATATAGATATTTAACCTTAACTATATAGTCTCGTATAGACTAGTTAAAGAAGGTCCTATTAGGAGCGATATACCTATTAGGAGTAAAGTCGCTTCTAATTAGTAGTATTTCCTATATAAAGGTTCTCGTATTATATATAATTAGTACTAGTTAGTAGTTCTAGAATTCCGTATAGATTCGTTTAAGTATAATCTCGAAGTAGAATAGGTATAAGTAGGTTTTCCTATTCTAAATAGGAAAAGCTATCTTATAGTTTCTTATAATTATCTTAATAAGCTTAATAATAGGTTTACTAGCCTTAGTAGCGAACTAAATATAGTTAGTATTAAATTCCTTATCGAGCTCGTTATCTATACTATTATCTTCGGATTCTTTAGGTATACTTAGGTATTAAGTCTACGTATCTATAGACTTATCTATCTATTCTAGTTCTTTAACAATCTCGCCTTCTTCTAAGGCAGATATCTCTAGCTTCGTAATAGTCGGAATAGGGATTCTAGGCCTTATGTTACTAATCCTAAGTTAGTTATTAATATAGGTATAGATATACTAAGTTTCTTCCTTATTTAGCGCTTATCCCTTTCCTTCCTTATTCTATTATACAATCTCCCTACTACTTTCTTCCTTCTCGTCCTAGTAGATTTCGTAATTATCGCTTACGTACTTAGTCTAATTAAGGATTCTATAATCTAGATAAGTATAGTTATAGATAGGTAGTATTCCGTCTTCCTTCTCTACTTACTTAGCTACCTTATAGATAATATATTCCTTATAGATACATTATTACTAATCCGTAGTAAAGTATCTTAAGTAGTATAGATTATTAGGCGATTAGTAGATATCGCGAAGTTCCTTCTTTTCTTATTAGGTAGTAGTTTAATAGAATACTAATCTAGTAGTCCTCTTATAGATCCTCTAATCTATATCCTAGGTAGCCTTCTTAATAGGTCTAATTATTATATTAAACTCTCGGATTTTAACTAGGACTCCTATATAACTATAGTAAGCTATATTATAGCTCTTCTAAGTATATACGGTCTTACTAAATATATAATAGAATATAGCTTATCTCTTTTCTACTTTATAGTATACATAGTTATCGTTATAGTACTAGGCGCCTTAGAGTAGTCTCTAGGAATCGTAGGCTACTAGTAGATAGTTTACCTTAGCCTATACTACGAATTTTCTATCTACGCTTTGCTATATAATATTAAGTTCCTTTAGAATTCGAGTAATCGAGTTAAACTATATCTACTATACCTTACCTATAGAATAATAGTCGTATTTCATATAGCCTTCCTTACTATATTCGTAATAGGTAATTAACTTCTTTTCTAAACGATTATTCTATTACTTCCTCTAGCTAGGCTTTCGATATTATTAAGTCGTAGAGAGATCTATAGGGTTACTAGCGAGGTAAGTATTCTTAATACTACTATTAAATCTAAAGGTTCTATAAGGATTAAAGCTATACTTCTTTTCTATAGCTCGTTTATAGAGCTTATTATCGATATCGATAGCTATTCGGATTAATATATCTAATAAGTCGATAATTCTACTACTATACATAAGTTCGTCCTTAACGTTTTCCTTAAAGCTATATCGGAATATAGTTATGAGTACGTTATCGTCCTAGTTAACGATCTAAGCGTATTCTTAGAACTTAATAGAATATTCCGAAGCTAAAGTCTTCTATATTACGAAAAAGGAAAGCCTAAGCTACTATATATAGGTATCCTATATCGAGTAGTCGCTAAGCTACTAAGCTATAATCGAGCTATAGTCGAGCTATAGTCGAGCTAGTAAGCTAAGACCTAGCCTACGACTTAGCATAATTACGTACGTTATCATAACTACCTTCGACTCTATTTATTAACCTCTCGTTTGTTTATAGCTTTATATCTATCTATATGCTCTACTAACTAATATATATAGTTAGCTTCTATATAGTCGATAGCCTTAGGTATAGAGTAGCGTACCTATTCGCTTTACTATATTAAGGCTATAATCTACTACTTTAAGGTCGCGAGCTACGCTTCGATTGCTACTATACTTATCTATAACTCGACTAGTTAGTATACTCTTATTATAGTCGCCTATAGCTTAGGTACTTTAACTACTATATCTGATATAGGTAGTACTAGTAGTATACTTAGTATATCGAAGGTTACTACTACGTACTCTATAGAGGGCGTTATTAGGCCTAGTAGCTCTTTTAGTCGCTCCTTTTTAGGAGTATCTACTTCCGTCTTAGAGTCGCTCTTTAGTAAAACAGTACTATATACTCTCTTAGGTAGTATAGCTAATAAATAAAGGTATGTTTTAGCTATTCCGGATTGCTATTTCGTTCTTATAAGAGAGTACATTAAAATTGCGCTTGCTCCTACTATGCGCTAAGCCTAAGCTTAAGACTTAGTACGCTATAAGCCTAAAGTAACGTAGTCTATGCCTAAGACTTAGGCTTAATCTTAATATACATCTACTTATAGTCCTTATAGCATAGTCTTCTATACTTTCGTATACCTATAGGCCTAGTTATACTACTACCTATTGTTCTAGCTATCTCCTTTATTACTGCTATATATCGCTCTTTAGATAATATAGCTACTTCGGCTACCTCTTCCTCCTAATCGCTATTCTATAGATAGTTATATGTTTTAAAGTCCGATATGTTATTAATATACTACTCTACCTTATCCTTATTATAGTTTCCGCTTTTAGGTACTATATAGATACTATAGTAGATACTCGTAATAGGGTAAACCCTTCGCCTACGTAGTACTATCCGGCCTAGGGTAACTAGTTCCTTATATACTTCTGTTATGCTATAGTCGGGATCTACTTCTCTATCTAGTAGCTTTAAGCGAAAGATCTTAATAAAGGCTTCTATATACTACGTACTAGACGTCTTTAGCTACTATGTACTACTTACTAGAGCCTATGTATTACGATTAAGAGCCCTATCTTAAATGATAATTATGTACATTATCCTTACTAGTAGCTAGCCTTTAAAGGCGATCTTCGTTATAGCCCCTTTAGTAGCTAATATTATAGTAGGTAATTCAGACTTAGCCTAAGACTTAGTCGTATCTATACTAGTATACTCCTAGACCTAGACGAAGTTATACTACTCGTTACCCTCTCTACTATCCTAATTCGGAGTACATCGGACTAAATCCTTCTCTAATACTTTAGGATTATCTATATCTATACCTATTCGCTTCTAGCATTTTAGTAAAGGGTAGAACTATATACGAAGTAATAGAACCTAACTATTATCTATAACGACTACATTAGGCTCGTATCCTAGTACTAGGCATTCTTACTCCTCGTCTGTAGCTTAGGAGCGTAATTCTCGTACGAATACTACTATAGCCTAGTAGAAGTAATAGCCTTTAGCGCTACTAATTAGGTATTCGATATTAGCTATAGTATGCTATATATCGTACTTGATATCGAGCTCTCCGAATTGCTTACATAGCTATCCGAAGTATTCTAGTAGATTAATAGCCTTTATAGGCTTATTAAACTATTTAGAAGTTTCCCTTAGCTTAGTAACTATAAGGTAGCGTATATAGAGACTAGGATCGTTTCTCGTAATACTATTAAGCTTATACTACCTATACTATATAACCTAGTCTTCCTATCTAATCTTACTATTAGACGCTTTATAGCTACGTTTGACCTACGTAATATAGCTACGCTCGAAGTATCCTAAATCGTAATTAGGCATATTGCTAAAGCGCTTAATTAGGTCGATATAGTATACTATCGAATGCTATTTAGGGAAATTAAAATAGCCTACCTCTTTGCAATTAGTAGATATAGCTTTGCTTAGTTAGAACTTCCGAAATACTTCCTTATATTAGTTTATCCTAAAGAGGGCTAGCTATAGGTATTAGAGCGTATTATCGTTATAGCTCTTATATATTACTAATAAGATGAAATCGATAACTACGTATAGGAACTAGATAGTATTAATAGCTCTAATGTCCTAGAGAATAGGCATAAAGACTAGTATTACCTACTATAGTATACTCTTTTACTCTCGGCCTATCTACTATATCCTACTCGATAAGTACTCGAACTATCGTATCTTAGTATACGCTAGTACTAATGCAAACCTCTAGTCTATTACTACTTCGACCTTATCCTTTAGAGTAACCGTTTTATTAGTCGCTACTAACGCGAGATCTAGGCGCACTCCTATAGCCCTAAACTTAATAGAGTCTAAAGATAGTAGCTACTCTTCTAGTAAAGTATATAGCTACCTAAGGACGTACATTAATACGCCTTTTAGGAACTAGTATAGGATATTAATAGTTATCGATCTATGGATATTAACGTAGTAGTACCTAAAGGTAAATAAATTAATATCGTATACCTATTTATTACTAGTCTATTTAATCTTCGATATCCGCTACTTTAAGTATTATATCTTCGTATCCTCTTAGGTTCTCTATTCGGCCTATCCTTCTAGGTCTTTACGCTCTTTTAGGGCGACTTTATATATTATATAGTACGAGTTTACCTTTACCCCTATAAGTTTAACTTACTCCTTATAGTCGATAGAGATAACTACGAGGATCGGATAGTAGTAGCGCTCTAGGCTATTAGTATAGAGTACGTTAAGACCTTCTACATTAGTATACTAGATAATAGGGTCGAATATAACCTTTAGATACTCGTAGAAGATCCTACTCTGTATAGCAAGGTCTCTATCCTTAATAATAGGAAGTAAGCCTAATAAGATTATTCCTAGATATACATTAGAGTTATATACTTTACTAGCTAGGTTACTAATAGTAAGATAGATAGGATAGCTATTCTAGTCGCTCTAGTAATTAGTTAACTACGTCTTATTACTCGAGATAATAAGTAGTATAATAGTAGTATTCTTAATACTAACTTTCTCTTATATCTCCTATTACTAGTTCGCTAAAGCTATATTACTATAGATTCGTCGTCTTACCTCGTCCGTCGACTATATCTAGTATAGTTCGTAAACTAAGTCCTTCTTAAACCTAGGATACTCTAGGAAAAACTAGATAGCTACTAGTATATTATAGTACTATAGTATATAGCTTGCTAACTTAGAAGAAGTCTAGGATATCGAGATAGTAATCTACTTAGTTTTATAATCCTCTATAATTACTAAGAGCTTACTAATATCCCCTTATATTTTACTCTTTAGCTACTAAGCAGACCTCTAGCTTAGATATCCTACTAGTACTATCTATATATCTAGGTTTTATAGTAAGCGATTAATTGCATTGCTCGAGATATCCTCGTTATATAGCTAATATACGAAGGTAGTATCGAATAGTATCCTAAATAAGGTAGTATACTAAGTCTTAGTCTAAGACTTAGTCGTATCGTAAAGACTAAGTATATAATTTAGTAGCTACGATTTAAAGGGTAGAGGGATTGCATATATAGCTATATACTTAGTCTTAGGCTTAGTCTTAGCTATATATTAGATTCTAATTGATAATAATATTAGTTTCGCCTACGACGACCCTTAGCTATACCTTACTAATTAATACCTATTCCGACCCTCTAGCCCTTTACCTTATTAAAGGTCTTACGTAAGTACGCTTCTAATATAATAGATAATAATCGGCCCTTACTAATCGTAATTAACCTAGTAGTATAATCGCTTAGAGCCTAATCGCTCCTACTATCTATACCTTCGCCTTAGGTATACTCGTCTATACTATTATCTCCTATATAAAGTATATTACTAGTTATCTCCTCTTATTCTATAGAGCTAGGGCCTAGCTACGATTACGTACTCATAACTTCTTCTATTCCTTTATCTGCTTCTATAGAATATAGAGGCTACTAGTAATTATTTATAATTAGTAATAGGCTTACCTATTCGTAATTATTAGATAGTAGCTATTACGTACGAATTCTATCTAATACTAATAACTAGTTTCGTAGTTTAGTATATGTATTCTAATATCGTTAAAGGCTACTAGTTAAAGAGTATACCTTCCTATATATAGCGTATACTCTTAGTTAAACTATTAGGATAGCTTCCTTTTACGCGTAGTATTCGAAGTACTAGTACGCATAAACAAAAGATTATATAACTAGTTAAACTATAGACCCTAAGTCTTAGCTATAGTCTTAGGCTATACTATCTATATATAACGAATAGTATATAATGCAATTATCTGTTAGTACTATAAGGTACGAGTTACTTATAATTAGTATGTTTATACTCTCGCTATATATACTTAGTCCTAGGCTAAGACTTAGGCATAATAGTAGTAATATAATTTAAAAGGTAGTATACGCTTTATCGAAGAATTACTCGTACTTTAGAAGACTTCTACTTATACTTTTTAGGAACTATACTAATTACGTACTACCTAAAACTCTATGCTTTGCTTTTATATACTTCGAAAACCCTATACTATATTCATTTAAACTCTATTACATCGTTACTATCTTATATAGCCTACTATAGCTTAGTTAGTACCTTATTCGCCTTAGCCCTAAAGGTCTAATAACTATAGAGCTATATCGAGACTAGATCGTAGCTATAGTTAGTCTCTACTACTAAATAGTAATTCTCGGTCTATAGTATAGGCTACGTTTCTATAGACTACTAGATATAGCTAGTAATCTACCTAATAAAGTTATTATCCTAGTAGGAATCTATTAAAATCATTACGTTAGTAAGTAGGAGTAATATCCTAACGTTTAGAGTCGAGGTAACTACATTTATAATAAAAGGCTTATCGCTATAGCCTACGCGATCTAGATAAGTAGTCTTAAAGTCCTCGATCGCGATATCGTTATCCTTACTACTACTCTAGGTATCGAGCTAGACCTAATCGTCCTCGTCTATAAGGAGAGTATTAGAGGAGTCCTCTTATATATAACGTAAGACCTACTTAACTATAAAAGTATTCTATAGCTTATCGGATACGATAAGGATCTTTTTAGGGAAACTAAGTACGTTAGTTTTAGACTAGAGCTCTTTTAATATAGTTATAAGTACTATAGTAATCTACTCGTTTATGATCTTATCTTTATACTTCTATAAGTACCTAACCTTATCTAGCTTCTTTATACTAAATATCTTAATAGAGCTAATCTCGTAGTTACTAAGCTCCGTATTAAGATCTTTATCGAATTAACGATATCTCTCTAGTAATAGCTAGAGGAGAGTAATGCGGAGCTAGTAGTATAGTATTATTACCTACTACTTAGTCTTAAGGTATTGCTTCTATAGATCCCTTATACTATAGATATAAGTCCTAGACTCGGACTTAGAGGAAGAGGAAGAGCTCCTAGAGGAAGAGCTATACGCGTTATAGAGCGTAGTACTATTAGCGTCTTTAGCGTACATTTAAAATATGAAATCGAAATAGGCGTATAGTAGGATATCGATTACGTTCTCTCTATCGAAGTTCGGGTTTAGCTACTATTAAAGAGCATTATTAGCGAAGATCTACTATAGCTCGAGCTAGTACTAGAGTAGTAGTACTACTACGTTAGCTTCGTCCCTAAGAGCCTACTCCCTCTTATCCTATACCGAAGGTTAGCCTAATACTATAGTAGTATACGAAGTAAGAGACTTTTCGTATATTATAGTCTTAGAAACGACCTTATCTATTATAATATAGTTCGTATACTAGTCTATAATAGATTCCGCGCGAATCTCGCCCTTAATATAATCTAGTACTTCGTCGTACTAAATAAGGTCGCCTTTCTACTCGTTCGCTAACCTAAACTTCGTTAGGTTAGTAATGTATTTGCTAGTAGTAGACTTAAAATATTTAGTAAATACGCTTATCTAAACTAAAGTAAAGTTAGTAATCGTAAGACTTAGTATACTATCGATACTAATACTATTCGGACGATCCTTAAGGTATTATAAGGAAGAGTATAGCGCTACTTACGTTCCTTTCTAATAGTAGTATTCGTCTTAGATCTATAGCGTAAAGATAGTATTAACTACTAGCTCTTAGTAGACCCTATTACTAGGTAGGAGCTTTACGCTATTCGGGTTATAGTATCTTACCTATATATCATAAGAATTAGGAGTAGTAAGAACCTAGATATTATTCTATCTTAGGTCTACGACGTCGACGCTATCGTAAAGGGCTTTTAGGCTTAGTAAGTCCTTAATCGTAATACCTTTATCGATATATACCTTAAGCTACTTAGCTAAATATCTATTCTATTAGAGCGCATTATAGATACGATCTCCCTTCTCGATAGTAACTATACTATTAGCCCTATAGCAGCCCTAGTAGGCTCTACTAGACTAGATATTAGTATTCTTTACCTTAAAGGTAAGAACGATTAGAGGCTATATATAAAGTAGGAGGAACTTACGCATTTCTTATACCTAGTTCCTTAGTACCTTTAGTAGAGCTATTAGTAAAATAGAGCTATTATTAATAACTAGCGTACTTCTAATAAGCTTAGTAAAGTTAAAGGTTTTATAGCTATTAGTATCTATTACGTCTTACTTCTACTACTCTATCTCCTCTAGCCTAAAAAGCTTTATAGGCCTAGGAGCCTTTAGGGCGTATATGTATTATATATAGAAGAAAGTATAGGCTAGTACGATTCTAATAATATACTTACTAAGGCCTACGTAGTACGCTAGAAGGCTAAAGGGCTTGCTTCTACTAAGGCGTCCTAGAATAAACCTAACTACGTTTATTTAGTAGGGCTTTAGGATAATAGTAGACTTCTTCTTCTCCTTACCCTTCCTACTCCTTATTTCCTCGTAGGGTCGAGTATCCTAAGGAAGACTAGGTACTATAAAGCGCTCCTAAGCGGAGATTCTGCTTAGGCTCGCGCTAAAGAGCTCGTAGGATTTCTAAAACAATTCTTAATGCGACGTTCCTAGCTTCGAGTATAATACATTACTAAGATCTATATCGTTATTAGAAACTAGGATACTGCTACTACTAAGCTATTTAATAAACTCTATACTAACCTCTCTATATAAGATAAAGGATTTCGTAGGTATCGACGCTTTAACGATAGGTATAGCTATTAGTAGAATGCTATTAAACAAAACAGGGTCAAATAGATCGCTAAGTTAGTCGCACTAGGTCTTACTCTAAGACTTAGGAATAGTAGGCATAGTCGACCCTACGCGAGCTACCTACGACTAAATCGTCTAGGCCTCTTCTATTCGTAGCTAAGTCTTAATACTTAAGGCAGCCGTAACCTCAGACTTAGCCTACTCGATACTTACTCTCTAAGCTATATAGCGTACTATTTCGAGCTCTCTTTATTCGTCCTATTCCGTAGCGCTATCCCTCGCCTTATCCTATAAACACTACTCTTCTTCGCGATATTCTACTTCGTCTATAATATACGCATTCTCCTCTTCTTTAGCCTACGCTTGTATAGTAGTTTCGTAGTCGTACTCTTCTTATCGCTTGTAAGCGTAGAGTAGTACTAGATCGAAGATACCTTTACGCATCTTTATAAGCCTCTTAGGCTACGAATCTAGGAGTAAGAGCTCTAGTAGTATCTCGTTAAGGGCTTCTTCGGATATAGCGACGTAGAGGTAGATAGCCTCGTACTCGGTCTATTACTAGCTATTATATAGCGTCTTTAAGGCGTACTTAGCCTTAGCAGTAGTACGGATAGTCCTCTAGACCTAATTAGGGCCGTACTAGTACTAGAGGTACATTTGGTTAATACTATCCTTAACGATTTTTATCTTAAGCGTACGCTAGACTTAGTACTCAGCCTTATATGCCTAACTAATACTTATATCGATGTTATTTTTAGCGAATTCTTCGAGTACTTTCTTATTAGGCAGCTCGTATAGTCGAGTATCGAGTTTATCCTCGAAGTCTTCTATAGTCGTCTCTATAGAGTCTACGTAGACTTCATTCGCACTAGCGATATCCGGATCGAAGGAGAACTAGAGTATTGCGAGTAGGAGGTCCTTAAACTTTAGCTTTAGTAGAGTATACATGTAGTTATACCTATCTATACTAGTAACGACGGAAGCGCTACGTAATAAGCTACTATTAATCTCGAGCCTAGGTAACTTATTATGCAAGCTTTTAGTAGTACTAAGACTACTTATACTACTAGCATTACTAGTAGATCGCTTTAAACGAAAACTAGTAACCTAGACTTCGCTATTATCGTTAGCCTCTACGCTCTTTAACCCCTCTTAGTATCTGCTAATAGCTAGCTTTAAGAATATCTACTCTGCGCTTAAGAAGGACTTATTAATATCGTTAACGCTATCGAGCTTAGATATACTCGGAATCTACTAGTTAGGCTTAGGGTCGGACCATTTGTAATAGAAATTATTACTATCAGCTATAGTACTATTTAAGAGGTCTATTATAGTCTTCCTTCTAGCTCGCTACCTAGCTGAGTTACTACTCTTAATCTTATCCTTAGCGTCCTTAAACGGCTTTCTAACTTGTAATACCGAAGGACGAATATCGATACTATTTTTCTTAGCTTTGTCTATAATACGCTTATAGCGCTTAGTAAACTCTAGATCGGACTACCTAAAGAAGGCTCGGACGAAAGGTATAGATGCGCTTCTAAGCGTAGCCTTTACGCTATCCTAAGTCTAAGTACTAGTATTAGTAGGATCGAACGGCGCTATCTTTCTAGACTATAGGAGAGTATATAGTAGGTTAGATATCGTTTATAATAGTAGCTAGTATTATAGGTATACGTAATAAGGATTATAGTTATATATTCGGCGCGCATAGTAGTAGTAGTAGTAAACAAATAACTTCGAAAATCGAGCTTAGCAGAGGTAGAAGTATACGGTTATTTGTTAGCTAAGCCTTAGTATTAAGACCGAGTTCTAAGTCTTAGTTTAGTAGGGAGTATTCGTACTAAGTAACTTTATATTTAACTAGAGTATTAAGATTCCAGCTAAGGACAAGTACTTATAGCCGCATATAATCGACTAAGTAAGATATAACTCATACTGTTTCCAATTAGTAACTATTCTTTAATCCTACTTAGATAGGAAACAACTTCTCTAAAACACTATATTAGTATACTAGGCTCTAGCAAATAATTACGAGGACTCTCCTCTAATTACGGATAGCGTAGTCGAAGGACTAAGCGACGTATATGCTGCTAGCGACTAGAGGAGTCTGCATTATTTGTAGATCTCTTAATCTATTAATAAATCAGTCTTCTATACGCTAAGAGAGTATTAGGTAATAGCATACTGTTATAGCGACTTCATTGCTCTCTCTAGGCGAGTCTAACGCTATGCGTAGGTATACGGATAACATCTACTAGCTAAGATTATAAGAAGTAATGCAATCATAATCCTAACGTTGTTTCTAGGTTATCGGCTATCTCATAAAGCTATTTATAAAGCCGTAAAGGCAGTTAAAGTATAGCTATCTCATGTTTATTAGTACGAAGATAGATGTAAGGTCGAAAAATTACTAAGGAGTAGATATCTGCTCGCTTATATTATAACGCTAAGTTGAGATACGACCCGAGGTTAAAGATAACTAATCTTTCTAAGGGTCGTACTGATATCGCTATCTTTACTATGGTTACTAATAGTAACGAAGTCTTACGCAGATTACGGAAGCCTAGGACTAGGAGTATATTAACGTAGTACTCGAAGACTATTCCTCCTAGCGTAAAGAATAACATACAGAGCTGCCTATTCCTACCTAGCGATAGGGCGTATAAGGAGTTCTATAGCGTAATAGAACTCTAGCTAGAGGCTAAAGGCTAGATCTATTATACCTTCCGCTCGTTAATATAGAAAGAGATAGTATAGTAGGAGCTTTCGACTTACTTTACTCGTAACGTCGAGATATACGATAAGTTCCCTAGGACTATAGAAGTAGTAGCTTCTAGGGCCGAGTAGGCTACATTAGGGAAGCTAGTATACTATATCTATACTAACTCCTAGCGACGCATACGCTCGAGAGAGCATAATACGTAGTACGAAGGAGTATTCCTAAACTATCCTCTTGTATAATATCTATTAATAGTAGAAAGCTACTATAGGGATTGCGCTACTCCCTAGGTACTACGATCGAGTATTATACTTCCTAGGATAGATTTAGACTAGTTTCTGTTATTAGCAGTACGGCCTAATAGTACTATAAAGGCGCTCTATCGGTTAAGCGAACTCGCGCTAACCTAGCTAGGGATTCGGATAGGGGATAGTATATCTATCGACGAATTAGACTTTAAACGCTTTGTTAGTATTCTAGAGATAGATTACGCGTATATATATAGCATAGACTAGCTCGAATAGAGGGATAAGGCAGCGGATAAGGATATAGGAGTAGTAGTTATTAAGAACGCATATTAGTAGAAGGCAGTTATCGTATACGGACTAAAACACTTATAGAGTATATTGTTTAGGATTATGTAAGAGGACGTTAGATAAATAGAGAGGTAGGGATAGTTAAGGAGGAAGTAGGAAGGAATAAGAATAGGCAATATAAGTACTTAAAAGAACGATATTATGATCTAATATGCTCGAAGCATATAACTAATAAAGATACGTAGCTGCTAGCGAAGTAATGCTATGCGTACTCTATATGCGCTGAATTCTAAGACTAAGCCTAAGTCCTAGTACCGATTCTAACGCTAGTTAGATAAAGTAAGCCTTTACGTATCCTATCCGCGCTAAATCCTAAGACTGAGCCTAAGTCCTAGTACCGATTCTAATGCTAGTTAGATAAAGTAAGCCTTTACGTACTCTTTCTGCGCTAAATTCTAGAACTAAGGCTTAGTCCTAGCGCCGATTCTAATGCTAGCTAGATGAAGTAAGCCTTTACGTACTCTATCCGCGCTAAATTCTAAGACTAAGCCTAAGTCCTAGCGCCGATTCTGAATAGTAGAGGCATAAGGGAGACTTACGTAATTTGATAAGTACTACGCATAATATTATACCTATCCTATGCAAATACTACGCCTATACGGCTACATCTACTACTAAGCTAAGCGAATATCTTATATACTCTTACCTTATATTAACGATATTGTCTTATAGAACATCTAATAGTAAGTTCTTATGTACTATATCTTCTTTAGACCCGGCTTACTAACTCCTATACCTAAGACTACGTCTGCAAACTAAGCATAAGCGATACTACTCTACCTACTATACTAACCTACAACTATATAATACGCAGTAATGCTAGCTATCTAATCCTATTTACTATCCAGACGCTACCTATAATCCGCGCCTATAACCTTACTAGAAGACGACGATCATTAATTACTTTAAGCCTAAACATAGCTAGAACCGAGGAAGTACTCGAGCTTCTCCGCTACTTCTTAGACGAGCTTAGTAATAGTAGTAGTATTCTTATAGGAGATGAAGTAAGATATACTAGCCTTTATGCAGAGATATAATACTAACTCTATCTAGCTTAGAGGGATAATCATACCTACTATAGGTAGTTAGGAAGGCTTAAACGTAGGCTTTATTATCTAGGATAATATCTATAATAGTAACGAAGAATTGTAAGCATATTTACTATGCGCTACTACGTTTATCGACGGATATAGTACTTGCGTAATCTACTAGTATGTCGATAGCTATGATCGCTATGTACTTGTCGATAAGAGCGCGCAAAACACTATACTCTACTAGCTCCGATACTACGAACTCCCTAACTATATACTATACTCAAACGATACCTATTTTCCTAAGCGTACTAATGCTATTAAGCGCGACTACGAGCGGATATTCAGACGCTTTAGCGAAAGTAAACCAATAATAGAGAATACTATAGATACTTTAATAGGCGAGACCTTAAGCCTTAGGCTTTAAAGAGCTAAGAGATATACGAACGCCTAAGCTAGTACCGACCTCTCTAATTAGTAGAGGGACTAATCTTATATTATTATACGAGATAGGAGTAGTAAATAATGGATTAGATAAGATAATGCTTCATATCGATCGATTTGGATACTACGAGATAGGTAAAGTCTTCTTATTCTTTCTATAGGTTCTCTTTATACTAGGCGACTACTTCCTTCTGCATTTAACGGCTAGTAAAAAGTAGCTATAATAGGCGCTAAATACTTAAAGTTCGATACTTACTACGACTCCATAGTAGTTATACTATACGTTTATCGATTTCGAAGACCGATAGTACTATATACGACTGCTTTGTATATCTCGATAATTTAACTACTTAAAATAGTAATATTAATGACTATATAGGCTATTAGCTATTTGTATTTGATAATAGATAGATGTCTACATACGCGGAGTATTAGGTATGAGTTCTCATACGATTAAAGCTCTACTAAGTCCTAGCCTACGACTTAGCGTCCTCCTATTACGTAAGCTAGTATCGAAAGCGGAGAATAGTACTAATTAAGTAGGGGACTAAGTCCTAGCCTTAGACTTAGCGCTATCCTACTTGGTATGTAGTAGTATTAAAGTAGTAGAAGACTACTATATTTATTATTGCGCTAAATACGCTATAGATATAAATGACGATTAAGACTTTAATATATAAACTATATAAGTAATAGGGACCTTATTTTAAGAGATAAATCAATTTAAAACTATGCTAGTCGAGTTAGATATGATTAGCTTATACTGCTATCTAAGCTACATATAACGCTTTAAATAGTACAGATACTATAGTCTTTGCGCTTAAATTGCTCGCGCTATAATAGTAAAATCATTATTAAAAAAAACTATACAATACTACTTTAATATAAAAGAAGCTACGTAATAGATGCTAACTATTTTAAAGATACTGTAGTAGAGTAATGGACGACTATCGCTATCGCTAAAACTTGTCTTCATGCGCGCTAAGCGAGAGCAGCTTAGCAAGGTAGATACGCTATTCTTAGGAGTAGCGTACTATCGTATACTATAACGTACGTTTGATTATATTAGCGAGTAGCGATAGTCTCATAGTACGTCTTAGCATTACTAACGTAGTAGTACTCTAATTTACGAATAGCTTACTACTATATATCGACTAATTGGCGACTATAGTAGTTAAGAGTCTAATGCGCGTTAACGATAACCCGAGGGAGGTTACTAGTAACTATTAGTACTTCGATATACGATAATGGATTAGACGATAATCAAGATAGCGATAGATATAAGAGCATTCTATCTAGTACTTTATTCTCTTTAGTAAGCCTTCTAGTTATCGTAATAATAGGGAATACTAGGTTAATAGTAAGAAGGACTCCTCTTCCTATTATAGCAGGTCTCGAGTATCTAACTCCTAGACTAGTATATAGAAACGATATAGCGCAACTCCTCTTCGCGTTAGTAGTATGCTAGGATAGATACAAACCGACTAGCTATATATCGCTAAATAGAAGGACGTCCTATTCCTAGAAATAGCGACTTATACTACTATAAGATAATAGCTACTCGTAATAGCACTATTAGGAAGTAGTAGATGCGCAAGTACGTACTCGACTATATACGAGAAGCTATAGGTCGTAGCTATAATAAGGAGGCTATAAGCAAGGTTAAGAAAGGATTAAAGGAGAATAGATAGGTATGCTGATATCGCTATTCCTAGAGAACTAACGGAATAACTAATGGGAAAGGTAAGGATACTATTCCTAATATAATCCTAGCTAATTACGCTAGCTCCGCGAGGTACTACGATTCCAAAAGAATAAGACTAACGATGCGATTAAAGCCGCAATTAAGAGCAAAGCAGCTATACGGTACGAGTATACAGAAGCATAGTAATAGTAGGCGACTATACAATTAGACGACTCTACGTTTGAGTTAAAGGGACTAGGACTTATAGTAAGCTATTTTTAAGCATTAGTCGTTAGAGCTAATACGTAGTAGATATCTCATTAGTAGGGCAAGATAGTAATTAAGGCTATCCGCTAGGCTTTCTTTAGGAAAGGAATAGCAACTACAATCGCCTTAGACGACGATACCTACTATATATTCGAGCGAGTTAATTAGTTTATACTAATTAGCGTATACGCGAGCATCTATTACTTTCTAGATCGCTAGTCGAAAGGACCTAATAGAACAAACAATATTAGTAAACTAATATATCGCGTAGTCGAGCCTATTGAGATTAAAGGGATCTTTCTAAGCAAGATACGACTATTTAATTAGCAAAGCATTAAGAGGCGAGAGAGGCTCCTACAAATTATTACCAAGCAGGTTCTTAAGGGTATAGACGATACGCTTAATACCTTAATCCGAGGACTGGATACTAACGTAAGTACCTTTGCTAATACGCTAGATAGCCTAGATTCCGATAATGATAACAATTAGGACAATACTACGCAGCTTAAACTACTATTTAGCAGCCTATTATTAAACAAACAAGCGTAATAGGACGTACGAGCTACTAGGAGTGTATACGGGCTCGGTTCGCCTTTACTATCGACTAACCTAGCGCTTACTATGCCTAGTAGAAGGCCTGATTACGCTTCCGAATCTGAGTAGGAGTCTCGGAATCTAACCGAGTACGTAAGTAATAATGAAGAGGATTAGCTAATAATGCAATTTCAAGATAGCTAAGTGCTATATACTAAGTCTTAGACTGAATATAATGGTCTTAAGGGTACTCTAGAGATTAATAATCTACTAGTTAATCTATTACCTACTCCTATATAAGCTAAGAAGCGACTAAATAGTAGCTACTCTCGTAAGCGGTCTTAGTCTTAGTATGAGACTTAGTAAAGCAGCCTGCCTTTAAAGAAGGGTAAGACTATACCAGCTGAGCGCAAAAGCTAGTAGAGGAGTATTACTAGTATTCAGCATAGTACTCGAGCGAATCAGTCTAAGTCTTAGGATAAGTCCTAACTATAGCGACTACTTATTAGAAGTAATGATATAGGAGAAATTTCTAGCTAAGGTATAGCCCTAATTAGCTCCTCCCCTATTATATAAAAGTGCTGCTAATAATACATCTGTAGATTCAGAATTAACTTAAATCGACGATAACGCCTTAAAAGCCTTAGAACTGAAGCAAGCTATCCTATATAAGAGCGACCTAAAGAGCAATATAGCTTAGGTAACGATCGAAGAGAGGGTTACTTTAGTGATTAGTTATCTAGAAGGCGCGTACCTATAGTAGGCGTAGGTCTAGATAGAGGGCAGCGCAGAGCTAAAAGAGCGGGTTTTTAATAAGGATATATTTAAAGGGATAGTCGTAGATATAGCTACTACGAAGGCTAGGAAGGGGAATAAGGATTAAGCGATACTAGTACTAGCTACTATAAGGATTACGTAGTACCTAATGCTATACGAAAAAGAGTAATCATATAGCCTATATAATAGTTATAGTAATACTTGTACTTTGCTATTCTATATTATAGCTATAGTAAGTACGTAATATAGAAGACGTATTTGTATTAGCTATAGTATATGCTCTATATTATCTGTAAGCTATATGTCTATCGAATGCTCTAATAGTAGTATCTTTACTATACTAACTATCGATATTAGTCTCCTTACTCGTTGTATAATAATCGAAGCTCTAATCTTTATCGTACTAATCGTTAGGACTAATACTTTCGTTCATTATGTTAAAAATAGAGTCGATAAACTTTATAAGAAATGTATAGATCTTCTATATGCTGTAATATTGTATATAGCCGAGCTACTCGGTTACGCTCGGTAGTTTAGGCCGAGTAGCGATATGCGAGCTAGCTAAGACTTAGTATAAGACTAAGCGGGCTAATACGCTCGAGCTAGATAACTTATCTTTTTATGCATAGTATGAACTTTACGAGAAACCTATAGATCTTATATATGCTATAATATTATATACAGCCGAGCTAATCGGTTACGCTTAGTAGTATGCGCTAAGCAGCTCAGCGATATACGAGCTAGCTAAGACTTAGTATGAGACCGAGCTAGCTAATACGCTCGAGCCGGATAACTTATCTTTTTCCGTAACGTAATAGCTAGCTTTAAGAATATCTACTCTATGCTTAAGAAGGACTTATTAATATCGTTAATGCTATCGAGCTTAGATATATCCGGAATCTACTAGTTAGGCTTAGGATTAGACTATTTATAACGGAAATTATTACTATTAGCTATAGTACTATTTAAGAAGTCTATTATAGTCTTCCTTCTAGCTCGCTACCTAGCTAAGTTACTACTTAATCTTATCCTTAGTATCCTTAAATAGCTTCCTAACTTATAATACTAAAGGACGAATATCGATACTATTTTTCTTAGCTTTATCTATAATACGCTTATAGCGCTTAGTAAACTCTAGGTCGGACTATCTAAAGAAGGCTTAGACGAAAGGCGTAGATACGCTTCTAAGTATAGCCTTTATACTATCCTAAGTCTAAGTACTAGTATTAGTAGGATCGAATAGCGCTATCGTTCTAGACTATAGGAGAGTATATAGTAGGTTAGATATCGTTTATAATAGTAGCTAGTATTATAGGTATACGTAATAAGGATTATAGTTATATATTTAGTATACGTAATAGTAGTAGTAGTAAATAAATAACTTCGAAAATCGAGCTTAGTAGAAGCGGAAGTATATAGTTATTTATTAGCTAAGCCTTAGTATTAAGACCGAGTTCTAAGTCTTAGTTTAGTAAGGAGTATTCGTACTAAGTAACTTTATATTTAACTAGAGTATTAAGACTCTAGCTAGGGACGAGTACTTATAGCTATATACGATTAACTAAGTAAGATATAACTCATACTATTTCCAATTAGCGACTATTCTTTAATCCTACTTAGATAGGAAATAACTTCTCTAAAATACTATATTAGTATACTAGGCTCTAGCAAATAATTACGAGGACTCTCCTCTAATTACGGATAGCGTAGTCGAAGGACTAAGCGACGTATACGCTACTAGCGACTAGAGGAATCTACATTATTTATAGATCTCTCGATCTATTAATAAATCAGTCTTCTATATGCTAAGAGAGTATTAGGTAATAGCATACTATTATAGCGACTTTATCGTTCTCTCTAGGCGAGTCTAATACTATACGTAGGTATATAGATAATATCTACTAGCTAAGATTATAAGAAGTAACGTAATTATAATCCTAATATTATTTCTAGGTTATTAGCTATCTTATAAAGCTATTTATAAAGCTGTAAAGGTAGTTAAAGTATAGCTATCTCATGTTTATTAGTACGAAGATAGACGTAAAGTCGAAAAATTACTAAGGAGTAGATACCTACTCGCTTACATTATAATGCTAAGTTAAGATACGACCTAGGATTAAAGATAACTAATCTTTCTAAGGATCGTACTAATATCGCTATCTTTACTATAGTTACTAATAGTAACGAAGTCTTACGCGGATTACGGAAGCCTAGGACTAGGAGTATATTAACGTAATATCCGAAGACTACTCCTCCTAGCGTAAAGAATAATATATAGAGCTACTTACTCCTATCTAGTAATAGGGCGTATAAGGAGTTCTATAGTATAATAGAACTCTAGCTAGAGGCTAAAGGCTAGATCTATTATACCTTCCGCTCGTTAATATAGAAAGAGATAGTATAGTAGGAGCTTTCGACTTACCTTACTTATAATATCGAGATACGCGATAAGTTCCCTAGGACTATAGAAGTATTAGCTTCTAGGGCCGAATAGGCTATATTAGGGAAGCTAGTATACTATATCTGTACTAACTCCTAGCGACGTATATACTCGAGAGAGCGTAATACGTAGTACGAAGGAGTACTCCTAAGCTATCTTCTTATATAATATCTATTAATAGTAGAAAGCTACTATAGGGATTACGCTATTCCCTAGGTACTACGATCGAGTATTATACCTCCTAGGATAGATTTAGATTAGTTTCTATTATTAGCAGCGCGGCCTAATAGTACTATAAAGGCGCTCTATTAGTTAAGCGAACTCGTACTAACCTAGCTAGGGATTCGGATAGGGGATAGTATATCTATCGACGAATTAGACTTTAAATACTTTATTAGTATTCTAGAAGTAGATTACGCGTATGTGTATAGCGTAGACTAGCTCGAATAGAGGGATAAGGTAGTAGACGAGGATATAGGAGTAGTAGTTATTAAGAACATATATTAGTAGAAGGTAGTTATTATATACGGACTAAAATGCTTATAGAGTATATTGTTTAGGATTATATAAGAGGACGTTAGATAAATAGAGAGATAGGAATAGTTAAGGAGGAAGTAGGAAGGAATAAGAATAGGTAATATAAGTACTTAAAAGAATAATATTATAATCTAATATACTCGAAGTATATAACTAATAAAGATACGTAGCTACTAGCGAAGTAATACTATATATACTCTATACGTACTAAATTCTAAGACTAAGCCTAAGTCCTAGTACTAATTCTAATGCTAGTTAGATAAAGTAAGCCTTTATATACTCTATCTGCGCTAAATCCTAAGACTAAGCCTAAGTCCTAGTACCGATTCTAATACTAGTTAGATAAAGTAAGCCTTTACGTATCCTTTCTATACTAAATTCTAGAACTAAGGCTAAGTCCTAGCGCTAATTCTAATGCTAGCTAGATAAAGTAAGCCTTTACGTACTCTATCCGCGCCGAATTCTAAGACTAAGCCTAAGTCCTAGCGCTAATTCTAAATAGTAGAAGTATAAGGGAGACTTATATAATTTAATAGGTATTATGCATAATATTATACCTATCCTACGCAAATACTATACCTATATAGCTACATCTACTACTAAGCTAAGCGAATATCTTATATACTCTTACTTTATATTAATAATATTATCTTATAGAATATCTAATAGTAAGTTCTTATATACTATATCTTCTTTAGATCTAGCTTACTAATTCCTATACCTAAGACTATATCTACAAACTAAGTATAAGTAATACTACCCTACTTACTATGCTAACCTATAACTATATAATACGTAGTAATACTAGCTATCTAATCCTATTTGCTATCTAGACGCTACCTATAATCCGCGCCTATAACCTTACTAGAAGATAACGATTATTAATTACCTTAAGCCTAAATATAGCTAGAACTAAAGAAGTACTCGAGCTTCTCTACTACTTTTTAGACGAGCTTAGTAATAGTAGTAGCATTCTTATAGGAGATGAAGTAAGATATACTAGCCTTTATGCAGAGATATAATACTAACTCTATCTAGCTTAGAGGAATAATCATACTCGCTATAGGTAGTTAGGAAGGCTTAAATGTAGGCTTTATTATCTAGGACGATATCTACGATATCTACGATAGTAACGAAGAATTATAAGCATATTTACTACGCGCTACTATGTTTATCGATAGATATAGTACTCGCGTAATCTACTAGTACGTCGATAGCTATAACTGCTATATACTTATCGATAAGAGCGTATAAAATACTATATTCTACTAGCTCTAATACTACGAACTCCCTAACTATATACTATACTTAAACGATACCTATTTTCCTAAGTATACTAATGCTATTAAGCGCGACTACGAGCGGATATTCGGACGCTTTAGCGAAAGTAAACTAACGATAGAGAATACTATAGATACTTTAATAGGCGAGACCTTAAGCCTTAGGCTTTAAAGGGCTAAGAGATATACGAATGCCTAAGCTAGTACTAACCTCTCTAATTAGTAGAGGGACTAATATTATATTATTATACGAGATAGGAGTAGTAAATAATAGATTAGATAAGATAATACTTTATATCGATCGATTTAGATACTACGAGATAGGTAAAGTCTTCTTATTCTTTCTATAGATTCTCTTTATACTAGGCGACTACTTCCTTCTACATTTAATAGCTAGTAAGTAGTAGCTACGATAGGTACTAAATACTTAAAGTTCGATACTTACTACGATTCTATAGTAGTTATGCTATACGTTTATCGATTTCGAAGACTAATAGTACTATATACGACTACTTCGTAAATCTCGATAATTTAACTACTTAAAATAGTAATATTAATAACTACGTAGGCCGTTAGCTATTTATATTTAATAATAGATAGATATCTATATACGCGGAGTATTAGGTATGAGTTCTCATATAATTAAAGCTCTACTAAGTCCTAGCCTACGACTTAGCATCCTCCTATTACGCGAGCTAGTATCGAAAGCAGAGAATAGTACTAATTAAGTAGGAGACTAAGTCCTAGCCTTAGACTTAGTACTATCCTACTTAGTATATAGTAGTATTAAAGTAGTAGAAGACTACTATGTTTATTATTACGCTAAATATACTATAGATATAAATAACGATTAAGACTTTAATATATAAATTATATAAGTAATAGGGACCTTATTTTAAGAGATAAATTAATTTAAAACTATACTAGTCGAGTTAGATATAATTAGCTTATACTGCTATCTAAGCTATATATAATACTTTAAATAGCGCAGATACTATAGTCTTTATACTTAAATTGCTCGCGCTATAATAGTAAAATCATTATTAAAAAAAACTATATAATACTACTTAAATATAAAAGAAGCTACGTAATAGATACTAACTATTTTAAAGATACTATAGTAGAGTAATAGACGACTATCGCTATTGCTAAAACTTATCTTTATGCGCGCTAAGTAAGGGCAGCTTAGTAAGGTAGATATACTATTCTTAGGGATAGTATACTATTATATACTATAACGTACATTTGATTATATTAGCGAGTAGTAATAGTCTTATAGTACGTCTTAGTATTACTAATATAGTAGTACTCTAATTTACGAACGGCTTACTACTATATATCGACTAATTAGCAACTATAGTAGTTAAGAGTCTAATGCATATTAACGATAACCTAAGGGAAGTTACTAGTAACTATTAGTACTTCGATATATAACGATAGATCAGATGATAATTAAGATAGTAATAGATATAAGAGCGTTCTATCTAGTACTTTATTCTCTTCTATAAGCCTTCTAGTTATCGTAATAATAGGGAATACTAGGTTAATAGTAAGAAGGACTCCTCTTTCCGTTATAGTAGGTCTCGAGTATCTAACTCCTAGACTAGTATATAGAAACGATATAGCGTAACTCCTCTTCGTATTAGTAGTATACTAGGACGGATATAAACCGACTAGCTATATATCGCTAAATAGAAGGATATTCTATTCCTAGAAATAGCGACTTATACTACTATAAGATAATAGCTACTCGTAATAGTACTATTAGGAAGTAGCGAATACGCAAGTATATACCCGACTATATACAAGAAGCTATAGATCGTAGCTATGATAAGGAGGCTATAGGTAAGGTTAAGAGAGGATTAAAGGAGAATAGATAGGTATACTAATATCGCTATTCCTAGGGAACTAATAGAATAACTAATAGGAAAGGTAAGGATACTATTCCTAATATAATCCTAGCTAATTACGCTAGCTCCGTAAGGTACTACGATTCTAAAAGAATAAGACTAACGATGCGATTAAAGCCGTAATTAAGAGCGAAGTAGCTATATAGTACGAGTATATAGAAGCATAGTAATAGTAGGTAACTATATAATTAGACGACTCTATATTTAAGTTAAAGGGACTAGGACTTATAGTAAGCTATTTTTAAGCATTAGTTATTAGAGCTAATACGTAGTAGATATCTCGTTAGTAGGGTAAGATAGTTATTAAGGCTATCTACTAGGCTTTCTTTAGGAAAGGGATAGTAACTACGATCGCCTTAGACGATAATACCTACTATATATTTAAGCGAGTTAATTAGTTTATACTAATTAGTATGTACGCGAGTATCTACTACTTTCTAGATCGCTAGTCGAAAGGACCTAATAGAATAAACAATATTAGTAAACTAATATATCGTATAGTCGAGCCTATTAAGATTAAAGGGATCTTTCTAAGTAAGATACGATTATTTAATTAGCAAAGCATTAAGAGGCGAGAGAGGCTCCTATAAATCATTACTAAGTAGGTTCTTAAGGGTATAGATAATACGCTTAATACCTTAATCCGAGGACTAGATACTAATATAAGTACCTTTACTAATATACTAGATAGCCTAGATTCTAATAACGACGATAATTAGGATAATACTACGTAGCTTAAACTACTATTTAGTAGCCTATTATTAAACAAATAAGCGTAATAGGATATACGAGCTACTAGGAATATATATAGGCTTAGTTCGCCTTTACTATCGACTAACTCGGTACTTACTATGCCTAGTAGAAGGCCTAATTACGCTTCTAAGTCTAAGTAGGAGTCTCGAAGTCCGATCGAGTACGTAAGTAATAATGAAGGGGATTAGCTAATAATGTAAGTCTAAGATAGCTAAGTACTATATACTAAGTCTTAGACTAAATATAATAGTCTTAAGGGTACCCTAGAGATTAATAATCTACTAGTTAATCTATTACCTATTCCTATATAAGCTAAGAAGCGACTAAATAGTAGCTACTCCTATAAGTAGTCTTAGTCTTAGTATAAAACTTAGCAAAGCAGCCTACCTTTAAAGAAGAGTAAGACTATACTAGCTAAGCGTAAAAGCTAGTAGAGGAGTATTACTAGTATTCGGTATAGTACTCGAGCGAATTAGTCTAAGTCTTAGGATAAGTCCTAACTATAGTAACTACTTATTAGAAGTAATAATATAGGAGAAATTTCTAGCTAAGGTATAGCCCTAATTAGCTCCTCTCCTATTATATAAAAGTACTACTAATAACATATCTATAGATTTAGAATTAACTCAAATCGATAATAATGCCTTAAAAGCCTTAGAACTAAAGCAAGCTATTCTATATAAGAGCGACCTAAAGAGCGATATAGCTTAGATAACGATCGATAAGAGGATTGCTTTAGTAATTAGTTATCTAGAAGGCGCGTACCTATAGTAGGTATAGGTCTAGATAGAGAGTAGTATAGAGCTAAAAGAGCGGGTTTTTAATAAGGATACATTTAAAGGGATAGTCGTAGATATAGCTACTACGAAGGCTAGAAAGGGGAATAAGGATTAAGTAATACTAGTACTAGCTACTATAAGGATTATGTAGTACCTAATGCTATACGGAAAAGAGTAATCATATAGCCTATATAATAGTTATAGTAATGCTTGTACTTTGCTGTTCTATATCATAGCTATAGTAGGTACGTAATGCAGAAGACGTATTTGTATTAGCTATAGTATATGCTCTATATTATCTATAAACTATATATCTATCGAATGCTCTAATAGTAGTATCTTTACTATACTAACTATCGATATTAGTCTCCTTACTCGTTATATAATAATCGAAGCTCTAATCTTTATCGTACTAATCGTTAGGACTAATGCTTTCGTTTATTATATTAAAAATAGAGTTAATAAACTTTACGAGAAATGTATAGATCTTATATACGCTATAATATTATATATAGCTAAGCTACTCGGTTACGCTTAGTAGTTTAGGCCGAGTAGCAATATACGAGCTAGTTAAGACTTAGTATAAGACTAAGTAGGCTAATATACTCGAGCTAGATAACTTATCTTTTTATATATAGTATAAACTTTATAAGAAACTTATAGATCTTATATATACTATAATATTGTATATAGCCGAGCTAATTAGTTACGCTTAGTAGTTTGCGCTAAGCAGCTTAGTAATATACGAGCTAGCTAAGACTTAGTATAAGACTAAGCTAGCTAATACGCTCGAGCCGGATAACTTATCTTTTTCTATAACATAATATAGGTATTAGATAACTCGAATTACTATTTCCTTATCGTTAGTTATGCTAAAGACGAGTCTTATGTTTTCTTTAAGAGTATTAAGGTTAGTAAAGAGTCTATTAGTATTACTATCTATAGGTCTATCTTCGAGGAACTTATAGAAGTAGAGTTTAATCTAGTATTAAGTATATCTACGTAAGAATATAGTAGCGAAGAGGATCTTCTTCTCCTTTACTATAGAAGTAAAGAGGAAGTATATTTAGATCTAGTAGAACTAGTCCTTAAGCTTCTTATAATCTCTATAGTATAGATCTAGTTTCTATACCTTAGAGTCGTCCCTAGTATTACTATAGCGCTCGTCGCTAATATCACTTCTAGTAATACTATTAGGTACTATCCTAAGGGTATTTAAAGTTATTAGGACCTTATCTTAAGTAACTACTATTATATAAGTATAAAGTTAGGTAACTAAGAGGTTAGGTTAGTACTTAGTAAAGAGGGTATAGGTAATATAAAGTATAGAAGTAGAGGTTTAGTATTCTTATATACTAAGTAGTTACTATAAATAATAAGTTAAATATAAGAATATAGAAGTAATCTTATCTTCCTATATACTAAGGAGATTCGTACTATAGATATAGTAATTAGTATGATTAGTATAATTAGTTCGCTAAGTATACTAATTAAGCTAATTAGTATTACGTAACTCGTATTCCGCTTAGTAAGGTTAAGACCTTAGTCCTACTAAGTAGTTCTTAGAGTACGCGTATACGCGTAGCTCTAAGACCTAAGTAATATAGGATCGTAATATCTTTATTTTATAAGCTACCTATAGTACTTCTATCTTATATACTAGTAAGCCTTTATTATATAAGACCTTCGAGTACTTACTACTTATGCTTTACTACTACTATTCCTCGTTACTATTAAATAACTAGATAACTAACTATCGCTACTCGGCTATAGCTTATTTCTCGTACTTACCTATATGTATATAGCTTATAATATACCTACGAGCTTCTATAGAGTTATAAGTAATACTATTACCTATAGCCTCCTTACTAAATATCCTTATCGTTTCCTCCTTTTATACCTTCTATAATACTTATAGTACTTATAATACCTATAATACCTATAATACCTATAATACCTATAATACCTATAATACCTATAATACCTATAAATACCTATAATACCTATAATACCTATAATACCTATAATACCTATAATACCTATAATACCTATAACCTTAGTAACCTCTATAAGAGGCTTAGCTATATTAGTAGTAGTTATTATTATACTTATATATACTAATATTACTAGCCTAGCTTACTATATCTATTAGTCGGCTCTAAGAGCCTATTTAAATACGATTAGGGATATAGTAAAGCTACTAGGAGGAGGCCTAGGAAGACGCTTAGACGAGCGAATTAAGCTAGTTAAAAGAGAGCTAGAGTAAGCTATTCGTACGATCGATATATTCGAAACCCTTAAGGAGATTATTAAGCTTTATAAGACTACAATCTATAAGCTATATTAGTAAGCGATCGACTACATAGGGAGCTACTATAGTAGTATGTATTCTAAGGAAGAGGAACCTACTAATATTATTAATAACCTACCTATTACTCTCTACTACCTAGATCCTTAATAGGCTAGCAAGCTACTTAGGGACTAGAAGAAGCGCTATACTCGTTTAAAGAGAGATTAGAATCTATATAAGAAGCTCGTAGTTAATCTTAGGGAGCTAAGGGAATAGATACTAGACGTTTTTACTATAGAGTTCTAATCTAGAGAAGCTAGATATCTTATCCTATAAGTTAGCTTCGAGAGTAGTAGGGAATATAAAGATATAAAAGTAGTAGTATTTCCTTTCTATCTAGTAATTATCTTACTTATTACTAACTAGCTTACTATAGACCTACTACTTCGATTCCGAATTAGAAGAGCGATCTCTTTACTTTAAAAATACTCTTACTTATATAAGGGTAAATCGGATCGGACTAATAGTAATTTAAGCTATAGTTCTAGTAATAAGCTTCTATCTCCTAATCTAGTAAACTCCTATAGAAGTAACTAGTATAAGAGCTATCTAGATACCCTATAAGTATAGTCGAGCTATACTTATAGCTTAATCTCGATAAAACTACTAGGTAGATTTTCCTTATTTAGCTTTTAGAAGGTATCCCTTATTATAATAGTATAGGTTATATATCTAGCTAGACGTAATATCTGTAATATATAATACTCTAGAAGGAAACTTACTTTCCTTTAGTAGGATAGATAATATACTACCTAGACTAAGTACTTTATATCCTTTTCGCCTATATAGTCGAATTTAATACTTCCTATACCTCGATAATAATCGATAGCTTAAGATATAATTCCGTATATTAACTAAGTATAATACTACTAAAAGGATAAGGCTTAGATAACGAAGCTTACCTATACTTTATCCTAGCTTACTCTATATTTAAAGTATATATAGTCTACTCTAGTATTAGTCCTAACCTTTCTTCCTTCCCTTCGACTTAACTACTTCTATTATTTAAGTACTATGATTTATACTAACTTACTATATAATCTCTACTCTACTATTCTCTTATCGAATACTAATACTATCCTCGAGAGTTTAAGCCCTACTATTAGCTATTAGCTATAGAAGTATTCGAGCTAGAATACTATAAAGGCTACTAGCTTACTCCTCTCGAAGTAATTAATAAGCTCTATAATATATTACTATAGCTACTAGCTAATAGTTAGACCGACTATATAATATTAGGTAGCTAAGACTTAGATATCGAGATCTACTATACTACTAAACCTAGAAGGCTTATTAAGGAACCTTTTACCTATATAGAAGCTAAAGTATATACTAAACTCTCTACTTAGTATAAGAAATCGGACTCGAACCTAAACGATAAGGATAGTACTAACGATAGTTCTAAGATATTAGCTAGCGAGCCTAGTATAGAGAAGACTAGATCGAAATTAATATAGGATCCGCTCGAGTTACTCTTCGTAAATAGTAAAGCTAAAGCTATTCGCTATCTCCGAGATCGTAGTTATATTATTACTCTTCCTCGTATCTCGATAAGTAATCTCGAAAGTATTATTCTATTACTACTCTATTCTCGATACCTATTATCTTCGTAGCTAGTATAGAGTATTACTAGATTTATAGACATTATAGTTACTTCGACTAATAAGTAGAAACGTAGCGATAATAGGCGAGGTAATAGCCTAGGTAATCGGAATACTAGCCGAGTAACTAGTTATCTATCTATACTAACTAGGAGATTTATAATAGTCGATATCCTATCCTAGACTAGTAGTATAAATACTAAGTCTTATAAGATTAAAAATAGCGATACTAATCCTAATAGTACTACTACTACTACTACTACTACTATTACTAATAATAAGGACGATAAGGATAATAAAGTTATCTCTATACTATAATATAAGAAGTATTAGATAATAAGAACCTCTAGGACTAAACTACTATAGAAGCTAACTACTCTACCTTAGTACCTAAAGATAAAGAAGAGAACTCTTACTAGTACTATTTCGTACGAAGCTATAGCAGAACTTATTAGCATAGCCCTAGGGACTATAGATAGGCTAAGCCCTAATACTAAGAACGATACTACTATCCTAGGATACGATATAGTTCGCGACCCTCTACTAATAAGTTTACTAGAAGAGATTAGTACTCTAAACCTATTCTTACTTTATATCTCTATTCCTAATATACCTATACTAGATATATCTATAGATAATAAAGAAGATAGCTTATTCCTCCTAGATAGATTCCCTATAGAGCCCTAAACTACTAGGCTAATAAGCTTTTACTAGGATAAAAATTTAATCTTATAGATTACGAGCTTACTAGATACTATAGACTCGAGTAGAGCTAGAGATAGTAGGAATGTAATAGTCGTAGCTATACTAAGTACTAAAGAATAGAGGCTATATTACTACTTCTATAAAGACGTAAAGATAGTAGAAGAATATTAGGACTATTCTAGTATAGTAAAAGGTATAGCTACCTTATAAAAAAAGGATCCCTAACTATATATAACTTTCTAGAAATATCTAATAGTCGCTCGTTATACTATAGGTAAAGGAGTAGTTTATAAATAGTAGGATTTCTAAGAGGAAGAATAGGAGAAGCGATAATAATACGAGAAGGATACTACGTAGCCTATTAGTATAGTAGTCTCTAGTAACTTAGTACCTATAGCTAATCCTACTTAGGGATACGTAGTAGTAGAAGTATACTACTAATTCCGTAAAACTATTAAGGCGAAGATAGGAGATTAGAAATCCTATTTCTATTACTAAAAGGCGACTATTAGGTTAGATACCTAATATAAAGACTATACTAAACTTCGTAATAAATAAACTACTTATAGGTCTAGCGCATTATAGTCTAATAGATCTATAAGACTCTATACTCTATTCTACGAGATATATTCTAACTAGTATAATAACCTCTCTAATAATTTTATAGATAAGTAAGCAAAGAACTAAGAATATAGCTAGGAATAGAAGTCTTTTAATTAGGCTATATAGGATAGGTAGTAGTAGAAGGTATTCGTCGATAGCCTTAGTCTTAGTACCCTACTACTTATTAATATATCTAGGAACGTCGACTACCTTTAATAGTAGATTCTAATACTAGTCTTTATAGTATAGATTCGATTAGTCTTAAGGATTAGGCTAAATATAAAGAAGGTAATAGTAAGAGTAGAAGGTTATTATAATAGTATAGAGGATCTATCCTTCTATACTATACGGAAGCTTAGGCTACTAAGGCTAGAGTAATACGCCTACTATACTTACTTACCTAGTAAGTAATTCGAGTTTTTAGGTAGCGAAGGTAGGAAGATACTAACTATAGACCTAAATAACCTTATACGGCCTAGTAATAGTATTATAGGAGAGGAATATATAATCGAAGATTTTATAGATTTATTAGAGTTAGAGGATATAGATATACTCGAATTACTAAGATTAAGTATTTAGGTATAGTTATATATATAAAGCCTATATTATTATAGTATCTACTATTACCTATATTAAGGACCCTTTATTAGTATAAGTATTTAAGTATAGACGAGCGAAAGATCTAATTAGTAAAGAGTATAGAAGAAGGACCTACTTCCTACTAGAGCTAGTAGGAAGTAGGTCTAGCTAAACGTATTTTAACTAATTAGTACTACTTCGTTACTAGTCTAAAGTATACGCTTATTATCTAAGTAGACTTTACTTCGTAGGAAGCTACTTGCTATATAGTAGGCGATATTCTATAAGGTAATACTAACTTAGTATTATTAATACTAGTACTCGTCCTCGAATATAGGTATATAGATAACTCCTATTAAAGGACGGATTCGAGGCGAAGCGTATTTATACCTTTAGACCTTCTCTACTAATACAGATAGCTATTATCCTTTATACTCGAGACCTATCTTTTTCTATTATTATACCTATACTCGTAGCTATAATATTTCTGTATAGGTCTAGTATATAGATCTCGATTACGTATCTACTATATTAGACGTATACTTAAATAGGATCGTCCGATATATATAGTATATAGGATATACGCTTATCCTAAAGTACCTATACGTATAATAGCCTATATAATATAACGAATATTACCTATATTAACTCGAAAGAAAACTAATATCTTATACTCTATCGAACTCTTTCTTAAGCCTTAACTAGGTATTACTAAGCGTAATACTATTCCTAATAGGTATATAAGGATACTCGATCCTATATCCGACTCTCTTACTAGTAAAGTATACCTAAATAAACTTCTTATATACCTAAAGGTAGCCTTAAAGCTCTTATAGATATACTCTTTAACTATTATTACTTTAATATAAGTTATAAGGGAGAGGATAAGTATATTCCCCTTAGTAAAGATAAGGTAGGCTATAAGGATAGCTAAGGCCGATTCTACTACTATTAAACCTATATGTACTACTACTCGTAGATAAAGAGGAACTATTACTCTTATATTAACTAGGTATAGAAGGTTCTTAGTTATAAAGTAGTCGAGGATCTAGCTTCTAAGGTCTTATATAAGAGATATATAAGTAGCTAGCTCTATAACTTCCTTAATACCTAGATCCGTAGTAAGCTTATCCTAAGAGTAGTTTCGATATCCTTATAGATAGAGAGGAAGCGAAGTTCCTATTCGCTATAATACGATACTCCGAGTAAATACCCTCGTTCTTATCCCGAGCTATATACTAGCTTCTCGACTAGAAGCGAAATACCCTAGGCGGATACTAATACCCTATAAGCTACCTATACTACTCGAATAGTAATCGATCGTTAGATCGTAGCCTTAGCTAGGACTATATCTTCGTCTACTATTCTATCCTCCTTCCCTAAGTCGCCTATTAGTTCTTCCTTCGATATTATCTTTATTAATAACTCGGATCTTAATAAGGTCTTCCTCCTCCCTATATTCCTAATAACCTAAACCCTTCTATAGCCTCTTTCGACTAATATCTCTAATCCTACTATATCTCCTAATACTATCCATTTCCTCGTTTACTATTTTAAGTAAGTAACTAACTCGAATAGGCGTAGTATAGTCTATAAAGAAGTAAAGAAGCTTAGCCTTATAGCTAAGTTCGAAAGGGAACGATCGAAGGGAGATAAGCTACTACTTAGTTCGAAGCCTTCGACTATTCCGAGTCGGCTATTTAAATATCTAAGGTCTGCTAAATTATAAGTAGACTATAGTAACTAGGCTAATTAATAACGATATATTTAACTACCTATTTATCCTCGAAACCTAGTATATCGAGTACGTAGTATAGCGTATAGATCTAAGGATTATTATAACTATAGATAAACTATCTTCTCTACCTATATCTAGTTACTATTCTAGTAGAATCATATTACTTAGTATACCTCGAGCTAGAGGTTAGCTAAGAAGGCCTACTATTCTATATAGATAGGAAGCTATTACTATTCCTACTAGTTATAGTCGCCTAATAGATATCTACCTTCTACTTCGCCTATCTCCTAAGTAAGTTAAGGTAGTATTAGATACGATTACTAATTCCGATATTATCCTTAGTAATATTAATACTAGTTTCGATAGACTACCTTTATAATACGAGTTACTAGGACCTTCTTTATAACTAGAAGTCTTTCGCTAATAGATAGATAGTAACTATCTAATCTACGTTATACTAATAGGTAATAAACGATTTATTACTAGCTCGTATTACGAGACTATATTAAATGTTAATTATTACTTTATATAGGATAGTATATAATCTTATACGTTATAGCTCCCTAGTATAAGTAGCCTTAGTATAGTAAGCGATTATTATTATATTCTTTTGCTAAGCTTAAGTAGTACTAAGAATAAGGAAAAGAATACCTTATAGCTTCTACGTTATTATATTAGCCTTCTAAGCGACTAACTATGCGTAGATACTATCTATTATAAGTAGGGCTATCGTACTAGGTATAGGCGTAACCTATTACGATTTACAGCTAATATCGAACGACGAAGCGCTTAGATTATTACGTTATATTAGTAAGTAAGTAAGGTAGTATTAGGCGAGAGACTAGAGAAGCGAAGGAGATATTAAACTAGAAAGGCTCCTAATAGTAGTTAGTCTATAGGTATAGAGGATAATACTAGTATCCTTAGTAGTATTAGACTATATAAGCATATAGCTCGCTCTTTATAGGAGAATAGCCTATTATTACTAATTACGAGTATATGCCTAAAAGGTCTATTCGTACTTAAGGAAGTAATAGCTAGACTATCCGAACGTTTCTTATCTAATATACTTAGCTCTACGACTTTCGATAATATATTTAAGCTAGATACTATAATCTAGAACTACGTTTCGATTAAAGATATTATCGTAGAGCTTCGATACTAAGATTCTAATAAAGCCTATAGTATAGATAGCGTTTATATCTATCTAATATAAATACTAGCTTCGACCTCTTTCGTCTATATCCTTATAGTACTATATAATTCCTATATTAGGTATAGGAAGACTCCTTATACTTAGAATAATACTATAGTCTATCTAATTATTAAAGACTATACTCGGCTAAAAGATATAGATAATATCAGACCTATCATACTAATTAGAATATTCTATAAGGTCTTCGAATATTTACTCCTCTACTACTTCGATACTAGTAGCTAGGTAAAGGTATAACTAACTTAGGTAGGCTTCTATAGCTACTACTCGACTTGTATTAATACTACTATCCTCTATACCCTTCTTAAGTCTAGTCGAATTATATATATTATCTTCCTCGACTTTAAGGCTACTTTCGATATAGTCGATTACGCTCTTCTATTAGATATCCTCTATTAATATAGTTATCCTCTAAGAATATAAAGCTTAATATCGAGCCTAATATTCTATTATATCCGTTCTCGAATTATATCTAATAGTAAAGCTTTAGACTAGTTCTTACGAAGTAAAGGTATCCTTTAAGGATTACTCCTTTCGCCTTACCTCTTTAATATCTTTATTAATAGATTCCTAGAAGATCTTAACGATAGTACGATAATAATTTATCGATTACTCTTCTATATAGATAATAGTATATTATTTGTATCTAGCTCTTCCGAGGTTTAATAATTACTAGATATAGTCGTATCTTAGTCCGCTTACTACTATATAACTCTAAATATAAAAAAGTATAGCTATATTACTCTACTAGAGGACGAAGGATTAGTATATTTAGCTAATAAGGAATTCCTATAATTATAAGAGTACTCGTACCTTAGATTTATAATAACTCGTACTAGAGTTAACTTCTATAAGTATCTAAATAAATATCTCGAGTAAGCGTATAGCTATATAACCTTCCTCTTACTATATTCGGATTATTAGGGTCCTACTTATTACCTCTATATCTACTAGTAATATCTAGCTCCTTTATTCGAATATAGTACTCCCCTTATAGCCTTATATGCGGAATACTATACGAAGATATAGAAGGTAGTAGAGGATACTATAAAGAGGCTTATAGGCTAGATTATAGGATATATGTCGAATACTTACTTTACGAGAAATCTCCTAGGCCTATAGCCTTTATCTAATCATTTTATAAACCTAAAGACGACATTCTAGGTTATTATCTAATAAAGCTCGAATAAGAGTCTACCTAAGGCTCTCTATAGTTTATACTAGTAGTCTAACTCTTACTATAGATATCTTACTAATAACTATACATTCTATTAATATTTAGACTCGTAATTAGATATCCTAGCTAAATAGGAGAAAATAAAAAGGTCGATTCGATCGTTCCTCTACGAGTAATAGGACGTAGCCTTTACTTATAATATATAATAAAGAAAGCTTATCTACTTAATCCTACTAACTAGTTACTTAAGATATAGCATAAGAGGAGAGGACTCTATCCTAAACGCGCCTTATATCTATTAGAAGTACTTCCTATAATATCGCTATAGTATCTATAATATATATTAAAAGTATATATATAATAATACGCCTATCTTCTATTATAGATATAAAGCTTATTATCGAACTAATAGAATATCGTAGCTTACTAAAAGGGAGTAAAGAGCTAAATCTCGTAGCTAGGTAGTCCTTAGCCCTAAGATCTAACTAACTAATATCGACTTTCTACTTAATACTAGGAAATTTAACTATATATATACTATCTTACTATATATTATAAAGATACTTACTAAAGTAAATTCGACTATAACTTTATAACCCTAAGTCCTAAGCATAATATTAAACTACTTACCTAGTCCTAAGAATAATAGTAAAAGACTCATTAGTCCTAAGTATAATAGTAAACGACTTTTTATCCTAAGCATAATAATAAAGTATTTATTTATCCTAAGTAAGATAATAAAAGATCCGATATCCTAAGCATAATAGTAAAAGGTATATAACGTTCGAGTATAGGAAGTATGAATATATAATAACCTATAATAAAAGGTCCGAACTAGCGCTATACTAAACGATTAACTCTATTTAGACTACCTGTTTATAGTTATCGGCTTATAATAATACTCTATAGTCGCTTACGATTAACTCGAAGAGCTATTATAGGAGAACTAGTACCTCTATAGAGTAGTAGGAGATAAGCGCTAGTACGCTTATCGAAGGATATAGTATCTCCTAGTCGTTTGGGCTAGTTTTAATACCCTAACTAAAACTACGTAGGAGATACTATATCTCTACTCTAAGTATATCTAGATATCTATCTACTCCTCTCCTTATAGTATTAGTATAAAGGAGAGCTAGAGATAGTTAATATATTCTAGTAATAGTACTTAGGTTATAGTATCTAGCGATTATTAGAGATATATACCTTAGTTATTACCTAGGCTAGTCTCTTAATAGAAGGACTAATAGTAGATAGATTAGCTAGTACTATCCTAATACTAGACTATTAGTCTAGGAAGTCGGACTATTCTAACTAGTAGATAAGCTTATCTGCCTTAGTAGGAATATAGGACGAGTAAGTTTAGAAATAGAACTACTAGGAAATAGGATTAGTATAGAAGAGTACTCCTTTTGCCTTAGTATTATAGAACTCTTTTCGTAAACCTCTTAGAGGAGCATTAATACTAGAATATACTCCTCTCTAGAAGAGACTTCGTAGTCGAAATAAGGGCTCGCATTTTATTACGTATTAGATTAGGTATAAAGGTAGACTAGCCTATATATAACTAAGTTAATAAATCCCTAATCCTAAAACCCTAAGTATTTTAATAGGAAGAATAGAGAGCTATTTCGATTCTATCTAATATAATTTCTAGAGTAAGTTATTTTTAGCTAAGAGACTTTAAGGAAGATGTTATAGTAATAAGATAACGAATAAAAGATAGAGGAATAGCTACTTATTAAGCTTCCGGAATAGAGCTAAGCTAGAAGAGGAATAGTATTACGATCCGAACTAAGCCCTAGGTAAAGCTATAGCTAAGTAGTAGCTATTAGTTACTTATAACTAGGATTAGCTTAGATATAATAGGAAGCGCTTGTATTACGTAATAGATATAAGCTAGCTAGAGAACTCGATCTTAGTCTTAGACTAAGTATAAGCTCTTAGTCTTAGTTACGACTAAGAAATACTAATTACTATAACTATAATACGAATCTCCTTAGTATATAGGAAGATAAGATTACTTCTATATTCTTATATTTAACTCATTGTTTATAGTAACTGCTTAGTATATAAGAATACTAAACCTCTACTTCTATACTTTATATTACCTATACCCTCTCTACTAAGTACTAACCCGACCTCTTAGTTACCTGACTTTACACTTACGTAATAGTAGTTACTTAGGACAAGGTCCTAATAAGCTTTTAGAACTATAATATTTAATATTATAGATATTTAAAAGTATATACGACTATTAGGGTTATAGGTAGCGTATAGTAGATCTTACTTCCTACTAAGAAGGAAGTAGATATAAAGACTAAAAGCTACTACTTTCCTTACATAGTAGGTACGCTACGCTTATAAGATAAAGTGCAAAGCGGGGTTAATCAGCTATAGATCAGCTGACTTCTCTATCGTACAGAAAGATAGTCGTACCCTGTTAGGTCGACCATTACACTGACCCTAGTCGTAGGTAACTAATAGCGGCTGCTGCTTAGCTACGACTTCGCCCGGGGCTCAGTTCGGATCGTAACACAGTGCGACGGATTCCAGGAAATTATAATTGCGTAGGAAGCCTATGATGATGACACTGAAGCCATTCTCCTCAAAAATTGAGCTGTAGACCTTGCACGCTCATTGGTGCGAAACAGATCATCTATCTTTTTCATTGCGGTCGTTGCCGCGACCTCAGCATCGCTCGCTTTGCCGGCTCCCGACTGTGGTCTAACTTGCATTCCCGGTGTACGAACAGCATTAAGGTGATATAACGCGATACCCAACGGAAATGTCGCATACTGTGGTCCAACGAGGCCAGTCGTGGGAGTGAAGTAGCGATGGGCATGAGTGGCGATGACAACGGCGCATTTCTGCGCGTTCGGCAGTAGCGACGCAAGAGCTTGTAAAGCAGGAGTGGACTCACTGACGCGATCGAGTACTGCACAGCAGCGGGCTGAGAGTAGGAGAGAGACAGCCCAGTAAGACATAATTAGGTGGAAGACGCCAAAGCCTTGCTTGGCACATATGTCTTCGAGTCGAGCTCGCGGCCATGCTTCGCCTGCCTCCATCTCCCACGCTTCCAATTTCATGGCTGACGTGATACACGTACACGCGCAGGCTTCCACAAGTTTGTCAGAAGGCTGACGATCCGAAGGCAAAACATGGCCACACCGATCTAGCTGCTCCAAAGAAGCAGCAACTGCAAGCATTGAGTCCACAAGTTTATCTTTGAGGGTCCGTTGTCGGTAACTCATATTCCATGGCACTTCAAGCCACTGAACCGAGTCCAGGTACGTCCTACGACGCTGCGCGATGCCCGCATGGGCAATGACAGACCGCGCGTGAGCGAAGAGAGTAAAGCTGTGCTCGTGGGCATGCTTGTAAGTACCCCGAATTTCCAACAGTCTTGCAGTGCCTTCAATATGCCTTTGGAAATCGGTCGCTTGTGTAGATGACTGAGATCCTACATGAGGCCGGTATTTCTCACACATAGCTAGTACCTGACATGTAGCAAGCATTGCATCCGTCTGCGCGGTCGCAGCATGCTGCAAAGCTCTGTTGGTCTTCGATAAAGCTTGGCAATACATAGCCATGCCATGATTCGTGAAGTCGAGGTTGCTTTGTATCTGACCGAGTGCCAAAAGAACGCAGCTATCGAATGCGAGCCTCGTGATGTGATCTTTGCTAGCAAGGTAACGTATCGTGGGGATCCAGGTTGCGACGACGGAATTGGTAAAGACCATTTCGGTCGTGGCTTCACCACTGGGCAAGTAAGCCTCTAGATAAGCAGTCTCGAGTTGTTGTCTCTGGTCTGTCAGAAGGAGAGAGGGAGGACCGAAGGGAGCTTGCTTAAGAATTGATGGACCTTCCGTGGTGGCACACTGTTGGTGGGAGGCGATGAAGATCCAAGCCCGATCTTCATAGGCACACTTTGCGCCCAACTTCGAACATTGACCACAGATTGGTTGTGACAAATCGCAGCCTCGCTTTTTCTTTCGACATAGCTTGCAGCCTCGAGAGCTTCGAACGCCAACCATAATGAGTTCTCGAACAAACGAACAGTGGACAAACTACTTCGTCGTGAACGCCGATGAATACGTATCTTGATGCACAGCCCATCTTGGCTTCTGCCCTGACTCGCCAGGATGTCAGAAGCCGTATATCAATTCAGCCGCAATGCACTATCGAAAACTAGTCGTGGGAACGGCTAGTCCAAATTCTAATTTAATCCGAAGGATTCGCCAAGCTATTCAGATTCTATATCCAGAACAAAAGACCGCCAAAGCGCTCTATGAGTAACATGGCTTCTGCTCTGTGAAATATGAATCATCTTCTCCAGAGCAAGCTACATCTGTCGCAATTTTCCGTCGGAAGATATCACAAGCCAGCCGCTTCCAGCCGTGATCCTGCGGTTGCATCAGGGTGTTAAACGAGAACGAAATAAGTGTCAGATACCTAGTTGATACGCTTGAGCCCTTGGCTTTGGCCCCACAGTCATGTCTGAGGTCACAGGCTGCATGTTTGTCTGGTCGACGGGAGCACTGAACCTGTGATGGCGAAGTTGTGCACCCCAGCACTGGAGCGCTGAGCTGCTAGTCACGACAGACTGGCGTAATCTAGCGATAACTTAGACTTGGCACTTGGCATCCGAAACGTCGCATAAATCTTCAAGTTGGGCTATGATATTTGGCAAGTTGTATAATATGATCACTGACCAGGTCATTGCGAACCACTTCAATCACAGCATTGATGCTACTTGGCAGAAGCTCGGCTGTTACTACAAGCTGTCTGACAGCAAATTCTAACACATTGGTGCTGCAGAATTTTCTCCCATATGGATGAAATGGCGCTGGCTTGAGAAACATATTACGGACCTCGAAGCGGTAGCTTTAGGACTGACTGCGAATGACTGAGCGATATGTGCAGCTCACTCACGTGCCAGTGAATAGTTACTGCACATTATGGTGAACAGGTCACGCACGTGACCGTCGCTGCTCACGACGCTTACTGACGAGCAGGGTGAGTATCACCCAGGTACGAGTGATCAGAGTGATCAGCACCGGGTCTGTTTAGTATATAGAGTATCTGGAGTTTCGTCTGTCCATCTTTCATAGGAGTCTCGTGCTCACTTAAGTGACATAATTGAAACCATTGTGTATAATGCAACTTGACTAGCGTGCTACACAAAGCTGTCCTCTTTACCCCGAAACCCTTACTACCTCGTTTGCGCACCTACCCCAAGCAGACCCCATTGCAAATGACTTCTTGCTTTGGTTACTGGGGATTCCGGCTAAGCTACAGTCTGCGGAGGAAGGGATGCTACCTACAGTGTCTATCCTCCTCGAAGCGATCGCTGATCTCATATCAAGAGTTCGACATAGCGAACCTGTTTCCGTAAGACTGCAATTTTGCAATCATATCAATATTCAAGCGCTTATCGCCCCTGAAAGCACGATCTGGTATGCAACAACGATGTTGTTTTCGTCTGCGAATACCGCTTTGCTCGCGAAGGTGTAGTACTCGCGGCGATACAGAATACGCGTTAATATACTGTGAGTATAGACACGTTCCGCTAAGTTAGGTCTTAGAAGTTGCAAACGTCGTTAGCATGTACGCCATAACACACGCAGCAGTACATTAGTGACACCAGCATCGATGTGGGGCGCCGAACAGTTGTCCCGTTTATTCGACCAGCCGTTTAGGTGGGATGCTACTATACTATATGCAGCCTCGCCTTGATGGTGATCATAGACACAGAATCTCTTCTGGACAAATCAGCGCCTTACATTCAGTACAGCCGCTTCATTCGCACGCATTACCTCCACTCTAAGGATAGACATGCCTTCCTCTTGCTTCGACTTCGTCTAAAGGCTGTATACTGCTTTCTATTTTATGGTTGAAACATTGCATGATGCGCCTGAGTCTCCTTGGTAAGGCAGAGCGTGAGTGGAAATCATAGAGCATGTTATCACGCACGTGAAGCATCTCTAATAGCCAAGTATAAACCACGCATAGAATTACTATGGTTTTATGGGAATGAATTGTCCGCCTCTACACCATAATGTTAACGCCTTTTAGTCTGCTTTCCCACGCTAAACGTCAAACGCGCATGATGAACGAGGAAAGCTCTATGCAAGACACAAGTTGCCAAGATGACACGCACAAGCAATGATGAGCTCTGTTTACATCTCTTGCCTTTACTGTAGATTGCAAAACAGATCGCTTATCTTGTTCTATGCCGCCGCGTAGGCGCTTATGCCTCAAGTGTTTTCTCCATTTTTAAAGAGCAGGACAACTTTGTTGGACCGTTGAACGAAAGTATAGGCATGAGGGGTGAGGTCAATTTAGCGTTTTATAAAAAGACCAAGATCGTCTCCATCCAAAAGGCTTGCTAGTTGAAGTCGAGCCTCATAAAGCAGTCATGTCCCTTTCCAAGATGACAGTCCTCTACAATCGTCTCTTGCATGGCATCCCACTATTCTCCGTAACTTCAAGCAGTTTCTCCAACTCGTTGACCCACAGGCTGGCTTTGATGTAAGATCCATGGCCAATTGTATCGTTGCTCGTGGGAATGATCACAGCTTTGCCAAGACCTCTGCTCATGCGGTTCTCCACTGCTTCCTCCAGTAATCTGAGCTGTGGCGGGTTCATGAGATCGTCTTCATTGTTGACGGCGGTCAATGGGGCTTGGATTTTGTGAAGATCAGGCTCAGGCTTGTAGTCCCACGATGCATTCCATGCGTAGATCTGATTGTTGACATCGAAAGCATCAGGGTGATCTAGCACGCTCTGGAAGCTGAGATCGAAAAACCTGTCCACTGCCTCTCTTGTCGGATATTCGCGTTGCATGGCTTCTTGTCCCTGGAACATGACTTGCAAGAGGCCCATAGCACCAAGCAAGCTGACGAGCGGTTGGCTTTCGTATTCGCCGCCCTGCCAAGCAGGGTCGAGACGGATCAATTCGATGAAAGTCTTCCTCCACAGCCAGTTGTGTCCTCCCATCTCCACTGGTAGACAAGCTATCGGCATGAGGGCGTCCATGAAGTCTGGATACATCTCACCCCACATCCAGGTCTGCATTCCGCCCATGGACACCCCCATTACCAACCTCGTGTGATTGATGCCGAGGTGCTCAGTGAGGAGCATGTGGTCCGCTCGGATCATGTCTCGATAACCGTAGCTTGGAAAACTGTTGTGAAGACCCGTGTTGCGAGGTCCGCTGGAGTTACCGTGACCGATGCCATCGCGGAGCACGATGAAGTATTTCTCTGCGTCTAAAGCTTGGCCCTGCTGGAACAATGAGCCGGCGAATGCCTCGTCCAACAGCTGAGCACCCTGTGCGCGGCTACCGTGCATGATGTGCACAGCGTTGGTGCTACCGTCCTCGAAGACCTGCAATTTTCCCAAAGTCTTGTAGTGGATATTGAGAGTGTCGAGAGTTTCGCCAGATTCGAACGTGAAGTTGGTAATAGGAAACAGGCCAGGCGTTGGAGTGGTAGCATTCAGTGCGTAAGCGAGACTGAGCCCAGCAGCTAGGAGAGACTGAATGTGAAGCCTCATAATTTGTGACTGATCGGTGGCCGATTCGGAGGAACTGATAAGAATGAATGATGTGTGAGAAGGCATGAATACTGTTGCGTTCAGTTTCCACTCATATATCTATGTGGGCTGTGGTGAGTGACGTACGGAAGAATGACAGCTCCATTATTGTGATAATCGTCCACAGCCACTATCGTATGCACAGTCGCAAATTATTCCTGGATTGGACACTGTTCGATCGGCTACGGTGGAGTGCATGTTCGGTCGCGAACATTCCTGGCGGAAAGACAAACCAAAGCTTCCTTCAGCACTCATGTGCAGATGCCAAGGCTGAACATATAGCTTTCAGCCAATGGTTTCGTGTCTCAAATCGAGATAGCGCCTCTAGCGCCTGTTGTAACTTCCAACTTAGGCGATACGACGATGTGTCTAGTTGGGCTCCAGATCTTGCCAAGACTTTCGGCGCCGTGAAGCTCGCAACGTCTACTAGAAGGGGCTAGCGCCTGGGCCGATTAATGCAGTACACACCAGCCAGTGTTCAGTAAGCGACTGGCTCAACAGATGACCGGGAATTACGATAGCAGGGCGTCGAGAACATCGACGGCCGGTTTGACGTGCCCGATACTGAAGACTGGCGGGGCAGTAGCAGGTCCCAACCAATAATCTGTTTTGTCTACACATGTCTACACTGGGCTTCGTGTTCGAGCGATCGCATTCCGACGGATTTCTGCGTTCTCAGCGTGCTGCTGAATGATGGTGCTCCGAAGTGCGGCGGCCTTGCGACATTTGCGCATGCTCTGCCTTGACTTTGATGTGCGTCGCACACGATAACTCGACTTGCAACGCGCTCAGCTGACCGATCGCATATATGACGGTAGTATCACTATTCCAGGCTAGCGTCATCTGTAAGATCTCTACATGTTTAGCTTCCCGCTCGAAGAATCTGAATGCCCCGCAGTACTCCCACTAGCACCAAGCTGCTTCGGGCTGTATTCTGCGACCTCGCATTCAGCTGTGACCTCATATTAACACATTCTTGCTGCTTGCTTAGTAAATCCTTTGATGTCATGGATCTCCAACATGAATGCCCAAGAGTAGGCGAGATAAAGCATCGCTTTTAGGTAAATTATGTGAGCCGAGGTTCAATCCGCTTGCGTTATCGCGCTTCGCTCGGTCGAGATTATTGCAGCCAACGTTATCAACGAGGTTCTAGATTTCTATCGTCAGATGTCTTATCAACAGATTGAGTGTATTGAGGTTAAACCATTAGGATTATATGCTAGCTACACTAGCGATTTTTCGGGATAGGGGCTATCAGGATGTTGCTAGTCATATCGCTATCGAACTCATAGCAGCTTCCAACGTGTCATCCCTGCCTGTGATTGGTCAATTGGAAATCCAGGGGGTCGATCCAGATGATGGGTCGATCCATTCGGCGCATATGTAGTCAGGCACGACGGTAAAAGGCCAATAATGTTCGGACGCTTGAGGCGTGAACGTGTAGGGACCCATGATAAAGGGTCCGGACCACCGTCGCTGCATTGGACGATCAACTCTATCCAGACCGCCCGTCTGTAGGGTCCGGCTTGCAACGGACTTCATGGTCATTTGTGATGGACTCGGGGAGTCGTCACGGAAAATCTGGTACCTCTGCAGTGCAGTGGAAGATGGGCGCTGGTACACTCATCGAAGGAAGCGAAACCTCCTAGTCGATCGGACTAGTATTTGATGTCCCGACCAAAACCGCGCAGGGAATATTGCGTTCCCACTCCAAGCATGTCTGGACATCTGTCAACCCCTCTTCTTACGGTGTGAGCACGAAGGAGAGCTGGAAATAGTGGATATGTTATGGCGACGGTGCTCGGGCTACAGTATCTGGCGATTGTTGGAGATACACACCTCAGTCGTCGTCTGGGCTGGTCTATTGATGGAAGGTGGATGATGGAAGATAAAATGGCTGGTGCTGTCCTAACGTTGAACCATCAGTCAGGAAAGTCAGACTGTTCCAACCGATGGACAACCTCGTCTGCCTTGGCGGGAATACAGGACGAGCGAGTTTTTTTATAGAATCATTGGGAAACAGGGTCGGTACGGAGGAGTACCCCTTTTGCCTCAGCATCGTAGAACTCTTTTCGTGAACTTCTTGAAGAAGCATCGACACCGGAATGTGGCCCCCTCCAGAAGAGACCTCGCCGTCGAAACAGGGGCTCGCATTTTGTCGCGTATTGGATCAGGTATAAAGATAGACCAGCCTTAGAACTCAGTAAACGAACCCTTGACCCTAAGAGTCCCGCAATCATGATCGATCAGCTTAGCAGGTCTTGGATGGAACGGCAGCGATGGTGAGTGGGTTGCAACCAGTGGAGGCTCCGCGCGGGCCTTGCTGAACATTGTCATCGATACACTCGAGGATGTCGATCTCTTGCGAGCTGCTCTTGCAAGTGAGCTGACCGGTGGTACTAGCAACGCTCGCGGGTTTGTTGCCAGAGTCGATGAAGCAAATCACTTGGTCAATACCGTATTGCGAACGCGAATAATCGGTCATTGAAAGATTGTAGTAGACGGAGCCGAAAATTCCGGTGGAGGCCCAACCGAGCTTTTTGTTGTCGTTGTAAATACCACCATCGAGAGGTACAGTCCAGGCTGTCGCATCGGAAAAATCAGCATAAGAGACGAATCCGTAGGTGACATCAAATTCTGCGACAGTCGATTCACCCCGAATTGCTTTGCCGTTCCGTCCCTTCAGCGAGCCACTAGCAACGATGAACTTGTACGTTGCTACGCAGGCAGTCTCAGTGGCGACGTCGGTCACTGTCACAGTCGGGTTCATATTGACAGTCTCAGTGACGAGCGTGGTCGTTGTGACGACCAGTGTGGAGATGTATGTCGCGCCAGTCGTAGTAGAGGTGCTGGTAACGATGCTGGTAGTGGTCACGGGCTGCACAGCTGCCGAACAGGCTGAGGTCAGAATATCCCATGGGTATCGAGCCAAGGTACTCGGCTACGGAATGTCGCGCTTGAGCAGCGCATCACACACTGTTGGCAATGCGAGGGCTGTGACGCCGTTGATGGTGGTAATTGGAGTAGAAGTTACGACTTCATCAGAGGCTTCGCGCTTAGCGTTGACAATAGTTGTGACCGTAACAGTCGCGGTGACGGGTTCGGTGGCGGTGACGGTAACAGCGTCGGTTAACACGGATACTGTAACATCTGTAGACAGGATGGTGGAGGTGGCTGTAACCGTTGTGGTGGTAAGTGGGATCGTGTAGCCGAGGATAGATCAGCAGTATGGCTGAAGAGAGGAAGCCGAGTTCGCCGAGCTAGCTGCACTGATAGAGGCCTTAGTACAATACGATTGTCGCCATATTTAGTAAAAGCTACCAATGAATCAATCAATTCATAACCCTACTAATCAATCCGAATTGATTGTACCTATGTCTAAGAGGAGTCCGGCTGACATCCTACGACGAAGGCGTATGCCGTTCTACTAGCTACTCTCTAAGCCGCTAGAAGAACGGAAAGTGATCGAAACCTAAAGCGAACTTGGGCAATAGGATTGAGGCGAACCTATGAGTTAGACAATTGAATAGAAGTGCTAAAGCCACACGCGAAAGCTGGTTTATCATATCAACGCGTTCGCGAGGCTAAGGTCTGGAAGGCGACAATGGGTGCAAGCGGTAGTGCGAGTGTGAAGTCGACGAGGCTCAATGGGAAGAAAGTGGCGTCTGGTCCAGACGAGTGGGGACCCAAAGCTACCGTTGCGGGGAAAGCCAGTTTCAAAGTCCAGTTCAAAGTCGAAGTAAAGGGCAACCCTAACGGGCTAAGGCAATTGAACGCACATCTGGAAGCTAAGACTACATGAGAAGCGACGAAGCAAATCAATTGGGGTCTTGAGTCTGCAAGTAGCAGATCGCAGGATAAGCTTGCTAAGACACAAAGGCCCTGTCTACCAGACCGCGCGACTAAACTAGAACAACAACAATCAACCAACGCACAAGTTTACATCAAAGAGAGGTCCATGTTCACTCTCCTGTCGCTACTCTTCCCCAGAGTAAGATCACGACGATCCTTCAATATGGAGGTCTATGCCCTCCTTAAAGTACCAACGCAAGTCTCTAGGAGAAAGGCGACGGAGTAGCGAGTCTCTAGAAGTAACGCTACGGCGGCGCTTGGATAGCTGATCCCTTGAACAGCAATCGTGATAAATGACACAGTTATTGTTAGAATCGTCGAAAGAGTGAGCGATGCAGTTATTATCTGCAGCACACGTGTTGTCACAACCGTCAGAAGTTGTAACAGCACAGATAGTCTGGATGGTGCATTGTGAGCCGTCTGAGCACCCTTCGATAAACGTTTGCGTTGCGGTACATGTTGGTGGCGTACTAGGGGACTGTAAGCTTCCAATGGTAGAGAGGCAGGATTAAGATGCATCTACTTACGAACTAGTGGTGGTAGCAGGAGTGGTAGAAGGAGTGGTAGAAGGAGTGGTAGAAGGAGTGGTAGAAGGAGTGGTAGAAGGAGTGGTAGAAGGAGTGGTAGAAGGAGTGGTAGAAGGAGTGGTAGAAGGAGTGGTAGAAGGAGTGGTAGAAGGAGTGGTAGAAGGAGTTGTTGAAGGAGTAGTCGTGCATTTCGGCGTGAGCTTCGAGCGAACAATCAGCACATGGGGCACTCACAATCTTGCATTCGACCAAATTGATGAACGACGATCTTTGTCAGGGTTCAATGTCGAAACACGTACCGTTGTCGTCTTTGGTGTGACGTACAATTTGCAGGCCTCTTTGATCACTGAACAGCCGAAGTTAATAATCTGGGCGTTTGCACCTTTGACCGTGCATTGCGGAGCTGCAGCCGTAGTAGAAGCCGTGGTCGACTTGGAAGTGGTGGTCTTAGCAGTCGTAGTTTTGGCAGTTGTGGTTTTGGCAGTGGTGGTTTTGGCAGTGGTGGTTTTGGCAGTTGTGGTTTTGGCAGTCGTGGTTTTGGCAGTTGTGGTCTTAGGGGTGGTGTTAGGCTGCCGCTTGAGCTTTTTCGCAGAAGTACAGGAGGCGGTAGCGGTGACGTCTGTGACCGGGACGAAGGAGCTGCAGAATGCAGAAGCCTTGAGGGCTACCAGGATGGCCTTGCAGTCACCGACATTGTCGCGAGCCACAAGCTCAGAGCGGCGAATGTTGACTGCAGAGGTCAAGGGAGACAATAGAGTGAGGGCAATGACGATCGAAGACGAGGAGATGTACATGATCAATCACTAAGTGAATCTCTGCAATGTGGTATTCAAAGGACAAGGAACGTGGTGTCAACCTGGTTCTATATCCTTCAGGTCAGCCACTGGTTTCAAAGTGCGTATCGACAACCTGCGGTCCAGATCTTTTGTGGCTTTTTGGAGGCTGCCTGAAGCATGCATGTCTCAGTACCAGTAGCAGTGTCGAAGTCTACGCTGGGCCGCCTAGGAGTGCCGCCGCAGGCATATGTGGTGGTAAGTTGAATGGGACGACCTCTCGCCCGAAAGGCTATGCCATGGAAACGCTGCCTGCTGTGGACAGATGCGTGCTGGAGGAGTTAGGCATTGGTCAGTGATGCTGATCTAGCTTAAAGTAAGCTGGTAAGGCTCCAACGATACTGTCGCTTCTCTATGCTCGGACTTTAATTGGTATCACCGTGCGGAGTGACAAATAAACTCTCACCTAAGCACTTGGTCCGTCAACGGGATGAATGTTCCATCACACTGTTCCATCCCTCGAGGCCGGAGCAGCAGAGGACGAATTTCTGTGTTCCTGTGCAATAAAGTGTTGGTGACCACGTGATCCCACACCCAAGACTCCAGCAGGCGACCAACAAGCAATGTCAAGCCAGTGTGCAAGTTGTGATATTTGGTCCGGGAGTCGTGACGATCTTGCCGTGCCGCAGGACGTATCAGTCCTCCAGCTAGAGAACATCAGGCGAGACCTTCAGCGCCACAGTATGTAGCCACCCACCCGAGACTGGGCACTGTTACCTGGATGGTGCGCGGAAAAGACTTTGTTAGCGAAGAGTGAGGACTAATGCTCGTCTCGCGCCCTGATTGACTTCAATACCATCGCACTCACTGATTATGTGTATACTTGTGTGACTTTGTCGTAGAGGTATGTCTGATCCTTGAGCCTGGATGGAACATCTCTCCTATGATCGTGGACGGGTCTGCAACGCGCGTGGTCCAGCTTCAAGAATCCGTACTGCTCACCGTAGCGCTTAGACGCCGGTCCGGAATTCGAAACTAGACCGTGAGCGAGGACCCAGCCTCGAAAGCCAGTCTCGCTGTGTCAACATTCCCGGCAAAGAAGACAGGTATTAAGAAAGTCTATGAGTCCCAAAAAGGCTTGAGATGAAGCAGAATAAGCTGCCGAACGTTCTAAGATCGTGCAGCTAGAGAGTTCTATAGCAGTGATATCGGCAACACGTGGTCGGCACGATCTGAGGATCAGGATGCTCAGGGACGCTGCGGGGTAATTCGATGGAACACTCTAGCACGAGGAGCTTGCTTGCCAGCTAATGTATAATTCAGTCTCTTCCCGGAGGCACTGGGGATGATTGAACCCAAAAGGTCTACCCTCTTACCAAAGAAACTCTTTTCGGCATCTCTTACCTATGAGAGTTCGCGCGTGGGATTCAGGTCGTTCCAGATTCACGTGGCTTGGGCTACGCCGCGCGCAAGTTGTTGTGAGTTACTAGAACCAACCCCACAAGCGGGCGCCGCACACAAAAGCTCTCCAGCATCATCTTTTCTAGCATTATCCTCTCCTATGTTGTCTTCTTCCTCGTCATCTTCCTCCCTCTCTTGCTCGTCGCTAGTATCATCTGAACCGCTATGTCCCTCTTGCGTTAGTTGCTTAGCCATGTTTCGCCCGCCTTTTGCTGAAGATCCCAGCTCTTTCTGCCTCCTGGCCTTCCTACAGCTGAACCTTACTTTTGCCCTAGACTTAGATCTAGACGAGGCTTTGGCTGCATGGGAGGCTTTGTCGGTAGCTCTGGCGTTGACTTTGTACACATCTTTCGACTCGCGTGAGGTCCAGCTAGTTGCGTCCGGGGAGCTCACAACACACACAAGGTGTTCTGGGTCGCCGGCTGATCGCGTGTTTCTACTTGAAACCAGAAACAGCTTCATAGGGATAGCCTTACTCGAGATACCTTGTGCGGATGGCTTGACATCTGAAAGCCGCAACTTAGAGCGCTCGAGGACTTCTGGCACGTCATCGATACCTGCGAATTTCGGCGGCGTAAGAGACAGGGTGATTGGCGCCAGGCGAGCGCTCCGCAGGGACCGAGTATGTCGAGGTCGTTCCATCGTACTGCAACGTTGGGAGTCCTGTACAACGGGAAACCGAATTGATCTGGCCAGAAGCGTCGAGGAGAGTGACCTCATAAGTAAACAGCGAAGGAGGCAGCCGTCGTCGCAGAGTGCATAATTGAGTCTTCAAACAGTGGCTTGATGCTAGACTGCTGTGTGCCTCGTTACTTTCTGCCTGTTCAGGGGCTCCATTGTGCGCCTTCCATCGAGCGCTTGCTCCATATCCGCTGTATAGCTGGTTCTATTCAAGGCAATCTGGTGAATAGATTCATGCCTATCGTGACGCGCTGTTAGTGCAATTCGTCTCGCTCTTATGATGGCCTGCAGTCAATTGTTATTCGATGTTCCAGCGACAAGGTTACGTCACGTACTCTCAAGTTCTAGGATCTTCGGTGAACTTACCCGTGTAAATCGCTTGTTCATCCGTCTCCCATGAGCACAGGCCGGAAGTTCAGATGTTCTTGCCTATGCAGTACACTCTCGTAGATAACATGACTTCACTTTCCGGTCTCCCTGCGGAACTCCTGTATGACATCCTGGTCCGGTTGGGACAAGAAGGTCTGAAGGAGTTCCGGTACGTGGCTCGCGAGTCTTGCGTACGCGTCACCCCTATACTTTTTGATAAAGTGAATTTCGACTTCGACTTAAAAACCACGAACAATCTCGTTAATATCCCTCGTCAACCATACTTAGCCACATATGTGAGGTATTTCGTGTGACAAAGGAGGAGCGGCCTCAAGAAATTAGATAACTTCTGGACATAGCAACAAGCCACTATCTACGAGTAACGTTATGTTTTCTTGGCGAATTTGGCGACTGGCAAAGCTCGGCTGGCTGGCTGACTAAAACGACAGGTCCACTCGCAACTCCAGCAATTCGTCCTTTCCACACAAGCTGCCACCAGAGATCCGAATGTTCTTCTATGAGTACGTTCTAGGAGGTAACCGCATCAGCTTCGGCGTCCTCCACCGCTTAGAGTGCACTGACGAGTGCCACCCCGACAGATATCACTTCAGACCGTACGTAGCCAAATGGTCGTTATGTGATCTTCAGCCAGAGTCGCCTAGATCCGAGCGAGTGAGAGTGGTATCAATGGTCGGGGAAGGAGAAGATATATGGATGGCTGCCGCCGACCGCATCGGACAAAAAATGCAACTGCTTTTGGCGTGCCGCCAGATCTATAACGAAGCCGTCCTCGTGCCCTTCGGCGCAAACGAGTTTGGCCATCACAGTGAATCGTTTGGATCCGCGTCAAAACTTCGCAAAATCACGCCATTCCCGCGAGACCTGAGCCTAGACCAGAGCAGAGAAATCTCTACCTTATATGTCCGAGGTGATGGACTTTGCGGATTCCCATTCGGCAGGATATCAACGCGCTGTCGGGTCTCAAACGACTTGTGATCGACTTTAACTGGGACTTGCTAGACATCAGCGGATCACCTAAGCTTCTAATGGAAAAAATCGAGGACCGATTTGGTGCTTGAGGCGTGAGCGTATCTGCGAGGACAAACCTAGAAGCGGTAAAGATCAAGATCTATCTGACAGTATCTTCGCGGGATATGCCAGCAGTCATGGCGCAGAAAGATAAATTCGGAGACTGGTCAGAGAGCAAAGAAATCTTTCTGCTCAACATGGCGAGGCCTGTCGCCTCTTCCCGTGGCTCAAGGACTGCAGTCGTTCAAGTATTACGCAGTTCCGAACGCATTCGAGCTCGCAGGGAGAGGCAAAGACTTCCAATGAGCAATAAGTCTCATAGCAAACGGCGACATGAAAGATGGAGAGCAGGAGGTATGGAAGGCTGAACGCGAATGGAGTCTTGAGTGCTATCTATGTCATTGCTGGGCACTGCAACTTTACATCGTGTGCACAGCGAAACTTTGTGCTCTGGCAGAAATGTGATTAGATCGTGATTCGATCTTGCAACAGCACGTTGAGTCCCACCGTTCAGTTGGATGTCGTCGCCCTTGGTAGATGAGAGTGTCATACCACAAGTCAATGACAACTCTTCCAGCCTGTACACTCCGGATCTTTACCATGTTCGCGGCGTGGCCTTTGTTGCAACAACCATCATCCGCATTAGTGTTTGGTACTTTTCCGTTGTCGGAGCTGAATCTCGAACCATCGTCCACCTCCATAATTTCCCGCAATGTTCTCAGGTCGTTCAAAGGTTCAAGTGAGTTGCAATGGTCCCTCAACTTGCTTAGAATTGCTCTCATCTCCTCTCCAGCATCCACCATGGGAAAAAGAGTTTCGAAGCAAGCCTCTCCTATCGACCCGGGTCTCAATGCTGACATACGCGTTATGTCAAAATACGAAGTGCTCGTGTGGCAGGCCTTGCACGAAGATGGCCACAAATATCATTCCATTGTCCCACTTGGAATCGTTTGGTGGATTTCTGTGATCTCGCTGTTGACAAACTTGCAGACGCCATGGTGACGACTCTGATAGACCCTATGACCGTAGTTCTTGGCGCGAATGGAATTTCTGGCAGTGTATTTGTTGTGCGCTCGTAGACCTGATGTGTTGCCATGATCGAAAATTTGGTGAAAGCATCAACAACCGTATTTGGTTTCGGGTTGGTCCGTTATGGCAGATGGTTCACACGCCGACACGATGTGTGCGTGAAGAAGCAAAGTGCTCGGTACAATCCATGGCGGGCTGGAAAAGGATGCGACACCACGCTGAGCTAGGCCTTGAGATTTGCACCCAGTCACAAAGCGATTTTCGGAATTTATCCAACTTTCATGCCCGTGTAGTCTTGTCTTGATTCACGTACTGCAAAGACCAATATCCTCGAAGATTTTCGCAGCTGCAGCTAGGTTGGGTAACACATCAGAACTCATGCCAGTGCCAAGAGTAGCCGCCATCTTCTCGTGCTCTGCTGCTTCACCGAGCAACCACGGCACAACGGTAGGCAGTTGTCTGTCATCTTGATGCAGCTCGCTGGGCCACTCGAATGGACTGCTGTGGAGACTGTGATATAGCTGCCCTAGCAGTTTCCAGCAGGTGATGTGCATCTCGAAGTGGTTGAAGGTCACCTCGAAAGTTTCCGCATGGATCTGCAAGCAAAGTAGACGCAGGATGTTGTCTACTGAGGCCTTTGAGAGCAATTTCTCGGACTCAACACCATCCATTAGAAATGAGTTGTGCAAAGAGGTCAACACATTTACCGGACTGAGATCTGTCCGGCCGTCAAAATCGCAGAAGCGTTTCTTGAAAGTCCACGACACGGGCGCTAGCGTGTCCAGCTTCCTCTGTTTGCTAGTGGTGATCTTCGAATCTCGTGAACGAGAATTTCGGGCAAAGACGCTTGCCGAGAGTCCACAAGCAATGACACAGCGTTTGAAAGAATCGATGAACGTGGTTGGAAGAGACCCGATGAACAAGTTCTCTGCACCATGCATCGAGATGATGCTCTCCATATCATCCCACATGTTACGGAGCACTTTACCCTGTCGAAGGCTGTTGTAAAGATGCGCTACCGCCATGATAGATTTCCAAGAGTTGGCATTGATAATTGCGCCCTCATGTGCCGACATCCGAAATTTGTAGAGCAGCAATCCACACCACAGAGGGTCTCGCTCCAGAAGATAAAAGTCTGGAATATGTGCTACGACACTCGGATCTACCGCCCGCTCTTCTCGGTTGAGGAGTTTGCGTATGTGGTCTTTCTCGACAAAGGACTCCACAAGATCCACCACTTGCTGCAGGCTGGTATCATGGGGTGCGAAGTTTGCAATCTTCGCCTCGCGATGGAATTTTAGAACTCGTCTTAATGTTGGACACAATCATGCGCCCGCCTTGACAAAGATCTTCGAAACCCCGACGAACACTCTCTCCAAGGATATGTCGAATATCTATGAGAAGTTGGATCGCAAATGTGGTCCAATACGGTCGCTCCTTCTTCAAAACCACCTGTCGTACTGCGCTCACCATCTCGTGTTCTGCCGTTAGGCAAGAGTTCGTGACAACCAACGCATAGAATTCTGGAAGCACTCCCATGGCAAGCTCAAAATCGAAGTGGAACTCATCTTCTCCTTGCTTGCAGGACCTATCCTGACCTTTTGTGTCGCCATAAAGATTGACATGTGCTGGGTTTGCGGCTGCAATGATGTCCAGCGAATCGTACTCTATGTTCCGCATGAAAGCAGACAAGATGGGCCGCGCAGTTCGGAAGCAGAAATCCATGTGATCGTTTGGGTTCTCATATGATGCTTCGCTTTCGTGTAAGAAAACACAGTAAAGGCAACCCTCCTCATGAAACTTCTCTTCGTGTTGAAAAGTCTCATCGAACTCGTATTGCAGCTTGCGGCAGAAGTCGATCGCAGTGTTTGTTGTGATCGAGGCTGCAACGAGGTCAATGTCGCCATCTAGATACGATCGCCAGATCTGTTGGATTGCGAGTTGCATGTCGTGGACGTCTCGAGAGAGCATGATTGACGCAATGAAAGCTTCGTCTTTCTTGAGATCGTTGCCTTCATCCACATCGACTTTGATCTTCGGCGTCTCGCTTGAGATCTGGTGAGGAGTGTCTGAGTCTCCTGATTCATCAGGATCTTCGACCACCAGGCTCCGGAACATGTTCGTCAGCGACACTGTAGCGTGATTTTCACTCTTCCTAGACTCGGGCGAAATCCCTGCTTCGGGTGCATATAAACGCAATATCTCTAGCACATTCTCCAGAATATGGATGAAATGAGCATGGCCGTAGTCTGACATTGCACGTCCTTGTCCATCTTTGTACGAATCATAGAAGAGTTGGTGACTCTTCCGTATATCAATCGCTCGGGTAAGTGCTCTGAGAAAGAACCTTGGCACTTGGACGCGCGGCTACTTTGTTTTCGCAATAGACTGAGCCATGTTCACGAGCTCATGAGACTTGATGCGATAGTGTCGGACAACTGGGATGCTTCTGTTGTTCGGCACTGCGCCAGAGGCTCTGGCAATTTTCCTAGCCTTACCTTTCAATCGAGAGGTCTTAGGTCCAGCACCTGGCCTTTCGTCGGTAGATTCGGGTCTCTGAAACCCGCACTTTGTAGATGTCGCAAGTAGCCATTCTGTCACGGTGTCCGTGTCGGCTTTATAGCGGCTGTAGCTGGAGTGCAAAGATGATGGATTCATGCTGTATGGTGAGTCTCTCAGCCTGAGAGGTGCTTCCTCGGCAGATTTGTACTCGTGGAGGAGTGTTTGTTTGAAGGAGATGAGAGCACGATGGGAAAAGACTCGATTCTCGGTTCTACAGGCGCTAACAAGTATGCATACCCAACATGTTGAGCTGTAGGAGACGCGACAGAACATTTGCTTTTGATTCGTCGCCTCAGAAACCCAACACGATGAATCTGCTTGATTCGTCGCCTCAATATTCCAAGACGATGAATGTGCATGATTGCTGCGGGGTCCGTCTACGCCACGTACATTAAGATGCATAATCCCCACGCATCACCTCTCAACGAGGCCGAGACGATCATCGGCTCCATGGATGAGAATGCTCTCACCTCTCTGTTTCCCTCGAAACGGTGACCTGGGAACACCGACAACGGATCTACCTGCTCCACTGAAGATATCTCGCTGGTAACTAGTGGCTTGAGTGGGGCGCGCGAGTACAGTAGAGTCCCCTCGACTTATCATAGGTCTACTACAGAATCATTCGGGCTAATTTCTTGGTAGACGCGGCAGAATGTCAAGAGAAGCGATGGAAGCGAATGTATGACTACCTGCACCCCTATCACACACCGAACAGACTTCGCGACGCATTTCCACTAGGGCTGCATCGCGACGTGTGCATTTGGCTCCAAGTTGAAATCGCGACGCGTTCTATTAGTACTAGCTTCCGATTTGGACGCGACCATAACTCAGATCAAGGAGCTCAGCGATCTGGTAGCAAAAAGTAACGCTGCTGGCCTGGGAAGCCTCGAATTGTGCAAGAAGTGTAAGTGTTAATATTCTCAATCGCATTGTCCGACTCGAGCGCTTGGTAGTGTAACATATTGTCAAAGGGATACATGTCAAGTTCACGATGTCCCGTCTGTGACTCGTGGTTCCTTTAGATAAGTATTGTCGATGGACGCTGCTATAACTTACAAGGCATTCCTAATATAGATAATATTGAGTTGACATCATCTGTCATTATGCAAAGAGTAGGTGCTTTATCATCTCATCTTCCCTGCACAGTCGCATCTGCTCCAACGGCCAACAATAGCTGAACCACATTAGCGTTACCCGACAGCGAGCCTGCCTGTAGAGCAGTATTATGCTTTCCGCCCTGAGAATTCACATCCACTCCTGCACGGATCAGTACATCTACCACGCCTTCCCAGCCTTGTCGTGATGCTGCTTGAATCGCTGTGTCAAACTCGCCTCCCCGCATGTCAGTCCTTGCTCCAGCTGCCAATAACATCTGCACTATCTTGATGGAACCGCCATACGATGCCGCTTGAGACGCGTTGCCATAGACTCCGCCAGTAGCATTGACATCAACGCCCAGTCCCAAGAATTTGCGAACGATCTCTTCGTGGCGAAGTAGTGATGCTACCTGCAAAGCATTGCCGTACTCTCCCCCCTGAGTGTTAACATCTGCCCCAGCGTCTAGAAGGAGCTCGACTATAAGTAAGCGGCCTGGCCACGATGCCGCCTGCAGCGCATTTCCGAAATGACCTCCTTGCATGCTGACATCAGCCCCATTCTCCATGAGTAGCTCGACTATGTCCCATGCGCCTTTGACCGATGCTGCCTGGAGTGCGTTTCCAAAATAGCCACCTTGAGCATTAACGTCCGCTCCTCCACCGATAAGACCTAATACTGTGATGAATATACCTTTGAATGATGCAGCTTGTAGCGCGGTTCCATAATGACCTCCTCGAGCGTTGACATCTGCTCCTGCGTCTAGCAGCATCTGAACCAAGTCGTCGTACCATTCATAAGACGCCGCCTGTAGCGCATTTCCATGGTAACATCCTTCACACTTTGCATTCACGTCCGCCCCTGCAACCAGGAGCATCTGGGCTACCTTCTTGTGGCCCCAGCGCGGTGCAGCTTGTAGTGCAGTGCCGTCGGGTTGCCCCTTTGCGTTCACATTTGCCCCCCAATCCAACAAAATCTGCACAGTCTCCTCCTGCCCTTTTTGAGACGCTGTTTGTAATGCGTGTTGGGCATAACCCGGATCAAGACCTGAGGCATTGACGTCTGCTCCTGCTTGCAGTAGCTCAAGCACCATGCGGTTATTGCCTTCATAGCAAGCTCTATTCAGTGATTGAAGATCTTCGTTATTGGTGTGGTGATATCTTGCTGATTCTAGAGTGTGGTTATGTTCGTGTTAGCCTTGTATGCATAAAAATGGTTACAATGTCATACTTGTTTCGACAAGCTGTGCGACTATAGGTGAACCTTGATTCGACATGCTGGGGAAAGATACGACGCGAAGTGGGATCAGTAGTCGTTGAAGGCGAGCCCGACTAAGGGCAACAAAACGCAGATGTTAACATGAATCAACTTATGAAAACCAACGCGTTGCGGAGACGTACCAACAGCCTCTGTGCCACGCACTGGCGAGCACGTAACTCAAATATCGATCTGCAGGCAGAATTCAGGCAGCCTAACCTAGCAGATGTGAACCGGTCGTCGTACCAATGTTGGTTTGGGTTATATACAAGACTGGGCTTCGATATAGCCCAAAATGCACCGTGTTATCGCCAAAGCCCGTGAATGCGCTTGTCCCGAGAAACACCGAAAAGTCCGATTGCAGCCGCACCCATTTGGTGAAGCGGGCGGAGCGGCAAAGACCTCATTTTTCAGTGCGTCTGGCACATCGGTCGTCAGCCACGCACTAGAGTACTTCTGAGCAGAATCTTATGAATCTGTCTGACTTGGCCCTATAATCCATGCGTTGTATCCGTCCATATAACCTCTGGAATTCTGGTCTTGTGCAACAAGATTGCTATCGAAATTTATGTCCGGGGCTATGACTTATGAAGAAACGGCGCGCATAAGAAGCGAAACTCGAAAAACAGGCTTAGAAGATAGATTGACCGTGCGCTGGACGAACGATAAACACACGAGTACCCCCTGAACGGAAGAACATGCTGAAGCTTGACTGACGAGAGCATCCAGACCGCGATAGATCTACTGAAGTCATAAACCAGCGGATTGCCCCAGCAGTAGTCACATAGCTTAATCAACTCTGTCACACTTAAACGCTGTTCAGGTTGAAAACAAAAGAGCACTACGCCTGTTCTGCTTTCGTTCATTCATTGCCCATCCTGGCCGGTCGTAGTAACTAATTGCATGGAATCATACCCAACTCCCGTTCTCGACTTCTCGACAGACAGACGCCAGCAAGCTCCCCAATCGCACGTAGTCGGACTCTCCAAGGTATATCTGAGCACTGATGTGCACCCACCAAGCGTCCGTATAGAGTCCCACAACAATGCTAGTCTGGTGCTTCTCCAGAAGCGTCTCTGTCATCCACAACGAGCAATGATTTGCAGTCTGTACATCTCCTCCAGCAACTCTCGAGAAAGACAGTGGTAGTCTAACATTTGCAATCGCGCAAAGCTTTCGCAGATGACCTTCCAGCTCCTCACCCATGACCGCTGTGCCCCCTAGTGCCCGTAACACGATCTCGGCGCCACGAGCTGACAAGTGACTAAGGTACGCATATATGGCATCTTCCCCGCGTTTAGTCTGCCATGTGATACATTGCCTAAATGCAAGTGCTTCGACTATGCAAAGGCTATTGCGTCCATCTAGCGTGCTAAGAGCTTGAAATTTCTCTGCGAATCCGATAGCACTCTTTCCAGAATGACCTTGAGGATCGCAATACTCGCTGGTCGGCAGACTTGATCGTATCTTTGCATGATGCTCTTCAGCAACGTAAAGCACAGCACACTTCCGCGGCACGTACAACCACTTGTGGCAGTTGCTAGCAAAGAAATCCGGTGCCAAAGCTTTCATATCGAGCGGAATCTGTCCGATACCATGTGCGCCGTCGACATACGAAAGGATATCGTTTGACTTGCAGATAGCGATGATCCTTTCGAATGGCATACGCACGCCAGGGAAGCTCGAAATGGTATCGAGGATGCAAAGGAGGGGTCGTAACCCATTCGACCGTAGACGTAGAATGATATCTTCGAAGGCCTTGCATAAATGGTCCTCTGGTGCCGTGGGATCGCAGTCGACCAATTGGCTGGTAAGAGGAGTACTTTCTGTGATATACTCGATGGTTCTTTTGCAAGCGCTGAAGATGTTTGGGAAGTAAAGTATGTAGTCACCTTGACGGAACCGTAGGTTACGCAGGACAACGTTCAATGCCATGGTGGCATTCTGAACAAAAACGCAAGAGTCTGTTGGCGCATTGAGATACTGAGCGACGGCATGCCGTTGTTTCTGCAAGATGTCGGGAAAATGCAATTTGACAAAGACATCAGGTCGTGATTCCGCCTCATCTTGATAGCGTCTAAGGACTTCTTTGACTTGCGAAGGATATGTTCCGTAGGCACCTAGGTATAGAAGAACTTGCTTTAGAAGTGAGCGTATTGCCGAAGCCTAAACGCAAGCCGCCCAGCAAGATCGCCACTTTTCTATCCAAGCTCGAAGCGTACATCAGAGCGCCATTCCGCAGACGCAAGCAGTGACAATATCGGGTTGGATAACAACTGTAGCGCTTTCTGGTCCTGTTGTGTGCATGAATCCTACTCAAGAAGCTCTTTCCGTGCCCGATAGATAATCGATCTTCTACATGTTATCCTTTTGATCGAATTTGTTCGAAAATCCTTCTCTTAAACTCCTCTCCATTTCCAGATCAAGCCAAAATCCAGAGCAAAAGAAACTTTTGTTGCATTCGCTGCTGATTAATCCATAATACATCTGCATTTCAGAGTCGCATCCCCCACATTTTCCTAGTGGTCGCCATTGACCTGCTTCTCCAAATTCGCAACAATCGAGCTCTGCTGCACCTCACCATTGCTCTCAGGCGCGCCGTTGACCACTTGCCTCAGCGGGCTGAGACCAGCGGAGCCAGCTAGGGAAGTAGACTTGGGGCGGAAAGGAACGGGAGTTGTGGGGCGGGAGGAGAGGAACTGTATGAAATGGTTAGTAATTGTCGGGATCGACACATTCGAGGAAGAAAGACTCACAGAAGAAGCAGCCGAAAGCAAAGCATGCAGAGAAGCCAAAACCACATCCTCATGAATGCCAACACCCCAGACCTTCTGCTGGGAGCCGGAAGCCGTGCACTCGATGTACGTAGCAGCCTTCACGTTCTTGCCGCCCTTCTCGCCGGACTTGGTGGTGGTGATGGCGTGCTCCTTGTAATCAGCAATATCCAGCTCGATGCCGAGATTCTTGATCGCGTTGGCGAGAGAGGACAGAGCACCGTTGCCGACACCCTCGATGCTGTGCTCGTTGCCGTCGATTTCAATGACACCCTTGAAGCGGCGGCGGAGATTGCGCGAAGAAGCGGTCTTGCCAGCTGCGGGAGGCGCGGGAGACACGGAGCGGTCGGCAGTGATGTCGTAGTCGACTAGGTGGAAGCGGGGGTTCTTCTCGAGGTGGTATTCGTCGACGAAGAGGCTCTTGATCTCGGCGGCTTGTAGTTCGCGGCCAAGCTTGTCGGTCTCGCGCTGCACGATCTTGGAGAATGCAACTTGCAGGCCGCGAGGCAGGTCGAGTTCGAGAGTACGGCTGATGATCCAGGCCACGCCACCCTTGCCGGACTGGCTGTTGACGCGGATGATGGCCTCGTATGTGCGGCCGATATCTGCAGGGTCGAGCGGGAGGTAGGGGACCTCCCACTTGTCGTTGTCTGTTGCGCCGTTGTCCTCGCGGATCTTGAAGCCCTTCTTGATAGCGTCTTGGTGAGAACCGGAGAAAGCGCAGACGACAAGCTGACCTCCATAGGGAGCACGAGGGTGCACGGGGATCTTGTTGCTGCGTTCCACGACTTCGATGACGCTGTTCAGGTCGCTGAAGTCGATCTTGGGGTGAATACCCTGAGTGTACAAGTTGAGACCGAGAGTGACGAGGTCGACATTGCCAGTACGCTCACCGTTGCCGAAAAGGGTACCTTCTACACGGTCTGCACCAGCCATCTGCGCCAATTCCGCAGCAGCAACAGCGCATCCTCTGTCGTTGTGTGGGTGCAGGGATACTGACACCTTCTCCCTCTCGCTGATATTCCTGCAGAAGTATTCGATCTGATCGGCGTAGACGTTGGGTGTGGACATCTCAACCGTGGCGGGCAAGTTGAAAATGATGGGGTTCTCAACACTGGGCTCCCACGCCGCCTTCACAGCCTCGCAGACCTCGAGAGCAAAGTCAGGATCCGAGTCTGAGAAAGTCTCAGGTGAGAACTCATATGCCCACTCCTCCACACCCGAGTTGGGGTCGTCCTTGGTGATAGATCTTGCGTATTTTGTGCACTCCACAGCCATGGCTTTTGACTCCTCGTTGTTCATGTTGAAGATGATCTTCTGGAAACAAGGGCTTGTGGCGAGGTACAGATGGAGGATAGCCTTCTTCGCGCCCTTCAAGCTCTCTACCGTCCTTTTAATCAAGTCCTTACGACAAGGCGACAGGACTTGCAGCCAGACATCATCGGGGACTATGCCGGGTGTCCTGACGAGCTTTTGTGTGAAGTTGAAGTCGGTGTCTCCGGAGGCAGGGAAAGAGACCTCGATTTCCTTGTAGCCGAGCTTAACGAGCATCTGGAAGTAGGCCCATTTTTGCTCGCCGTCCATGGGGTCGACTAGGGACTGGTTGCCATCACGCAAGTCGGTCGACAGCCAGCGTGGGGGCTTCTGGATGGTCTTGCTGGGCCATTGGCGATCGGGAATGTTGAGCGGCTTGAAGGCCTTGTACTTTGTGGAAGGGTCCGCGAGCCTAGCAGTGGTATGAGCATGTGCACTGTGTATTCACGCAAGAAGAACAAGAAGACGAGAGTTTCACACTCACATGGGCATGGTTGCGATGTCGGCGCGGTGGCCAGCTGGTTGAGAGAGGTGACTGGTGATTTGGGTGTAGGAGAGACCAAAAGTGACGTCTGAACTGGGTGATATATAGCAATTGGGTATATGGGAAGTCGAGTGACTGGAATGAGAAGAGTAACAGAGCGCGGTATGACTCTACCGTGCTGGCGATTGGAGGGAGGGCCGACAATTTTCTCGTTGGCGACCTGCGTGAATGCGTCAGAAACGCGGGGGAAGGAAGGAGCGAGCGGGGAGCGACTTCCGATCTCGCACGTGAGAGTGAAGTGTTTGAGGGGTGTCAGCGTGATCAGCAAGCTATTTATTGAATCGACTGGGAAGCTAGTCATCAAAGCCATGAGTATTGAATTGATACATTGATGACTTAACACTTCTCACTGAATATCTAACATGAATAAAATGTACGCTTCTACACAATGCTCTCGCTCTATATCTTCGAACAGCGTTGCACACCACACCCCGAGAACGGCGCAGCTGAGTCAAGACGCACGCCTTACTCATTATACCACGCCCTACGCGCCTTGTCGATCCCAACCACTCCGCGTCGCTATATGTGACACGAGAGCCACAGAGAGGTCACTGCCAATCAAGAACATGCGGTAGATATCAATATCCGGCAGCTTCCTGATAGCAGAAACAGGATATCCAGTTTAGCGCCGACGGTGTCGGTGTCGATGTCGGTGTCGGTGTCGCTGTCGTCGTCGGAAGCCAGACAGATCATCTCGCCAGTGTCGAATGTATTCTTCGTTCGGTGGAGTCGCAACTCCCGGAATCTGATATGCTTGATGGAATAGCAATATCGAACCAACACTTCACAGCTTCGAGGGCTTCTGCTTCAGTCTCACCACACCCTGTTTTCCAGTCAGCACATTACCTAAACATCAAAACCCTCCCTCCCAAGAAACTCACCTCCTGCACACAACTCGCCACCAAAGTCCCGTCCTTCGTATACATCTTCTGCATCACCAACCCCCTCCCATCTCCCGCCCACGGACTCTCACACTCCGTGAACATCCACTCATCTGCGCGGAAAGCCTTGGGGTTATGGAAGTAAATCGTATGATCCAGCGAAACCATCATGCCAATCTCAGGCCTGCGTTCCGTGAACCCAACGATCTTCCCATCCTTGATCTCCGTATTGCGCAGCTGGTCTATGACATCCTCGTCCATACCCTCCATCCTCCTCAACGTCTCGTCGTCCATCGCCTTCAGCTTCTCGATCACTTCCACTGTGATGCCCATTTTTTCGACGCCGGTCTTGCCGTCTTTCTTGTCCGCGCTGTTGGTGTTATACCTCCACAACTTATGCACCCTCGCCACAGTCCCAATGAAATAACTATCGCTCATATAAGCCAGCGCACTCAGATGCGCCTGGTGTCCTCCATCATCACTGATCCTCCCCCTAGCCTTAATCCACTGCCTCGTCCTCTTAACCTCCGGCCGGTCATCCTCCTCGTTCAATATCCCCGCCCGCTGGCTCAGGAAAGGCGAAGTATTCCCCCTCAGCGAATTGTCCTCATCGGTCGTGGGCTCCACAACGCCAGCCGGCATGCTCTGCATGTGCCGCACCGTCTCGATCCCCCCACTGCCCTCCCTCGTAAAACTCAGCGTCGTCGTGAAAATCGGCTGCCCCCTCTGCCTAGCCTGCACAGTCCTCGTAGCAAAACTCCTCCCCTGCCTCACATTCTCAACATGGTAAATAATCGGAATCTCCGCATTACCGTTCAGCACAAAATAGCAGTGCATGGAGTGGACGTAGAAGTCTTCAGGAACTGTGCGCTGCGCGGCGGCAAGACATTGTGCTATGACGGCGCCGCCGTAGATGCCGCGGGCGCCGGGGGGGTGCCAGAGGGGGCGGGTGTTGGTGAAGAGATTGGGGTTGATGTCGGAGAGGTGGGTGAGTTCGAGGACGGCTTCCATTGGGGAGTGCGAGGGGCGGGGAGGGGGTGGGGGGATGAGGGTTGCTGCGCCTGCGGGTGGTGGCATGGCTGCGGTGGTGGTTGTGGTTGTTGGAGAGGGGATTTGGGTGGAGAATTCGCTGTATGCGGTGTTGGTGTTGGTTGATTTGGGTAGAATAAGTGTAAAAGAATGGCTATGATAGAAGGACGGGCGTACCCCCTGCTTAGATATTTCTTGCGCCTTGGTCAGCTTGTTGGTCTGCTTTCGTCCGTATCATCAAACGATCGGCATCTCGCCTGTGCCGAGGCAACTTCTCGGCGCACGTGGAACTTTGAACATGCCGGTCCCAGCGCCGGCATCATCACGGCGGCATTGATGATGGATTGAGATAAGGGGTTCGCATAGGCACGTGTATGTTCGAATAACATCCAGGAAAAGACATGGAGACAAAATCGAGTATTGCATCTTTGGGGCAGCATGGCCTTGATCAGCCACTTGTCTCTGCCGTGATGACATTGGGGTGTTCTGCTCAGCAATTCCCTTCGAACCGTGCCTTCACCAACAATCCCTCCTACCTCTCAAGCAACACAAACCTCCTCTCCACAACCTGCGACTCAACATTATCCATCTCTCCCTCAAACCTGACTCTCACAGATCCCCCATCATGCTTCGCCCTCCAACTCGCGCTCACCTCGCCCTTATAGAAAGTAGTGGTCTCCGGGTACAGCGCTAAAACCTGCTTCCCCTTGGGTAAATCCGGCAGCCTCTCATTCGACTCCGGAATCTGCATGAGCGACGAGATAGAAGCGCGGAACGAGCTCGTAGCGCTAGGGTTAGCAACAGCAGGCGCTTTGCCTCCCGCAGCAGTGCTGGCCGTCGTGTCTGTGTCTACGTCCTGAATCTCATAACGTCGCTGCTTGCCTTCGCCTATCACAGCCGTGACGCGGCATAGAATGCCTTCGCCCTCGAGCAGCTTGTCTTTGTGTCTGTAGAACACTGTCTCGCCGGCTTTGAACGTGACGCGGTTGGTCAAGCGGGCGCCAGGCGGTAGGCTGTCGCCTTTGCTGAAGCTAGGAGCGGAGTCCATGCTGGCGACACTCTCAACACCATCTTCGATCTTCACGCTTGTCTCGCGCGTGGCTGGTATTGAGCCTGCGCGTGAAGACTTATCTTTTGCGCTGAGGCGGTTGGCTTGACCGAGGGTGATGCGTGGCGAGGGAGCGGTGGAGTCGTCGCCGCCGTCTTCTGTGACAGCGGCTGAGTTGGAGCCTCTGCTGCCGGATTTCTTTGGTCGGTCACGTCCTAGTTTGCTGCTGGCGGTGCGGTCGCGTTGGCCGAGCGGTGCTGCGGCTGCGGAAGCTTGCTCGGCGCTGGAAGCTTCTCGTAGACCAGCTAGGATGTTGATGCTGTCTAGCACATTCATATCGCTTGACGCACCGGCAATGAGGTGCTGCACTTCTTCGCATAGTTTGAGGTTCTCGCGGTAGAGCTCCTCTAGTTTGCGGTCCAGGGCGGCTTCGACGGGTTTGTTCGCGTCAAGCAGAGCGGCTTGTTGGGTTTCAGTCTGCAGGATCTCGTTGCCTATTTCGTTGGAGCGGGCGATCATGCTGTCGACTTCGTGGGCCTTGTCTTTAATCTCTTTCCAGAGGCGGCGTTCTTCGTCTGCATCTTGGTTGTGGTTGGCGCGTGGTCTGCTGCGGCCGGACATGCTGGGCGATGTGGATGTGGAAGTTCAGAGATTGGTCTTGTAATGGACCAAATGCTTTCAGCAAGAGTGAGTAGATGAGCCTAGAGTTCTTATGACGCTGAAGCTCTGATCTTGCTGTTATCTGTATGTTGACGACGACGTTGCTATGTTGTATGTCGCCGGCGTGAATTGGTGCTGTGAATTCACCGCCAACTTTCCCCACACAAAGAACGAAGATCGGTGTGGGGGCGGATGCTGTTCAAGCACTAACTTACTGGCTTCCTCCCGAAAACATTCTTCCTTTTATGCAGTCAACACGCGTTATCACGCATTTTCGCACTCCAAGCAAGAACCTATAGCATTGGCACAAAGTCGTGCTACGCTCCAATCCGTCCTCCATCGGCATGGACAGACGGACGCAACTTGGTTGACGCAGGTGAAAGTCACCACGGTCTCGGTGAGGTTTTCAATGACCACACCTTCCCATCTGTTCTAGGTCCCTAAGAAATGAAACACCTGAACACCTGGCTCCAGAGGGGATGTCCACGGAAGAGAAGTGTACGTCAGTACTTTGTGTTTGGAGCAACTGTTTTGACCACCAGTAGTGATCGGACTTCGAGCTAACTAATACCACCACCGACTCCTTTCGCCGGGCTCGTCACTGTGACCTCGCAATAGGAAAGAAAGTAGTCAAGCTCGAACTTCCATCGCAGTGACCGACAGGCCACTCATTGCATCGGTGCAGGGCATGCACGCCTCCACGAAACACATGATGCCTCCATTTTTGCACTTCCTGCGACCTGGAATGGATTCGTCGTCAGTAAATAAGTGGTGCGAAATTGTTCTGTGGACTTCGTGGACTCACTTTTGTTTGGGATACCCTCTCCTGGCTTGCCCGGCGCTCTAATTTCTACGTCGTTGGGTTGCGGTTTCTCCCAGGGATCCGATCCGGTATCTCCAGGGGGTTCCTAGGCTTGCCTCGGTGCGTATTGGAAGATGCAATATTCCCTTGTTGTGTCTACAACTGCCCAGCAGTGCTGGGCTCGTCATTTGCTGCTTCTGGCATGTTTTAGAGCGAGTAGCCGGCTCCTCGAACCTTGTTAAGTTAAGTTGACGGAGGAGCGGAAATTGTATTAGAGCTATCAGCCTGTCAAGAAGATTACAACCAGCTTGTATCTCCTCGACCGGTGAAGGCCTTCGGCTAGGCTCCATGTTTCTGCATGCAAATCCGAGCGATGATTTGGCGCTATCGGTTCCCTCCCAAAGACAATCTACCTCCAAAAGAAAAAGACCAACACTCACAGTTACATGTTTGCATTCTCAGAACATGAGCTCGCTCAATGGCTAAACGTGTCTGAACCTCCTTTGTGTGGCTACGCGCGAATATGGCTATCCTGCAAGGAGCCTCATGCGGTCTCTGTGTATACCAGCACACGACGAACCAACATACTATCAGACTGGAGTTCGCAAATCGGCACGTCGCTGTGCCCTCGCAATACGAAAAAGAATAGCGGTGCTCATTCCATCGCATCACTCCACATCGCACTCATTCCACAGGTACATGGTAAGCACGCCATTATGAGACACATAAGTCCTCCATTCTTGCACTTTTTACGGGCTGGAAATCGGTTATGTTGTTAGGGGATGAATACTACGAGCCTGATCAGTGGTCCTATCAATCCACCTTAGATAAGACCTCGTACACTTATCTCTAGTCCTGGAACCTTGTCCTGGCTGCATTTGCTCCCCACCGCCCGAATCGTTGTGTTGCGGTACCTCCAAAGGGTCTGTAGGTTCTGCCGCTTTCGTGCTCAGAAGGAGGTCCGATATTCCCCTGCAGCGCCGAAGCCTCCCTAGCAGCGTTGTGCTCGTCATTGGTTACGTCCGGCGTATTTTATTGGAGTTGAGTGTCGGCTTCTCGAATCGCCATAAAGTTGAACTAGTAAAGTAACGCAAACCATATGAGTGGAGCTATCGAGAGAGTTGTAACAACCAACTTATGCGGTATCTCCTCGACCGGTGAAATCATGCGGGTAGGGTCAGTGTTCGTGCATGCAAATTCGAGAGATGATTGGTAACTTTTACCCATGAGTGCTTCGATTTGATGTCATGATAACTCTACATGGATGATTGCCATCTCGAAATATCATAAGAGCCTTTTGAAACACGATGTTGCGAAGGATATTCCGGTTAAGGAAATATAGCAAGTGCCACCTTCACAAAAGGATGGGTTTATAGTGGACTAGGGTTAGGGCTGACATTACAGATCGCCGGATCAAAAAGTCGAAACGATCCCGACGACATCTCACCATGTCATTGTGCACATGTGCTTACTTGCATTATCTCCGATGCAACCAGAAAGCATGCTCACCCCATCATCAAACTGCTGACCAATACGTACCCGCGACCCTGTCTCCCGATACGATGTGGCCTACTCCCAACACCGCTGCTACCGGTTCTCCGCCAATCTTCCTATTGGGTCGAAGCTTACTCGATATATGTTGCATGCTGACGAGACTCTGTCGGACTCCAAAATCTTTTTCACTGTTTTGTGCCATCAGGAACTCTCGAATCCTTTGGTACATTCGTATCGACATCTATAAATCCATTTCTACGTGTGACAGTACAACACTCCAACCGCTCGTCCGTGTATCCGGAAGTCACCGGGTGTCTTTCCAAAATGTCGTTCTCAGTCTCATACCCTCAAAATCCGTTCCTGCCAACTTTTGGCGAAGTCACAGCTAAGTCTAAGTGAGCGATATGGACTTTTAGGCCCGCTACCTTTGCTGATAGGAATAGCTTTTGCGAAGAAGACTTCGTAGTCACGGGATATGCCGGAGAGTTCGTCAACGCTATCTCCAGCGTTGCCTACAGTAATGCTCGACTTCTTGTAGCAGTAATAAGCAGTACTGATGCGATCTGTGATAGTATGGCTCGCCGCCCAAGGACTCCGGCAGCTTCCGAAGGGTTCCTCCATCGATGCGAAGATCTTGTATTACGGTCTGGCGTTGGTGGGCGTCTGCTCAGGACTATTCCATGCGCTCTTGAAATATCACGCCCAGATGTGTAAGTGATTGCGGCATCCGACCACAATAAACTAAATTACAGGCTGCTAACAAAGGAAACCCTCTTAGCCGATGACATGTCCATGATCGTAGCAACATCATGTGTCCTGCACCGCGCAATGACTTTCCAGCAGAGTGAGACATATACGAGGAAGTTCACAACAATTCTGCTGGTGTCGATGGTCATCGAGACGGTGTACCACAGCGTCATGAACGAAGAGTTCGTCCATCAGGCTTCCTGGTTGGTACTTCTTGTGCTCGTCGCCTGGAAGACTAGGGCCTTAATCCAGGAGCGGGCTAAGACTCCGGAGCAGAAACAGACATTCACACGTCTTATTGCCTTTGGTACTTGTAAGTAAAACCCACATCTATCATCGTCGGTCTCATGTCTTGATCATGCTAACTCGGTTGTTGCAGCAAACATGGCCCTAGGGTACTTCCTTTGGCAAATGGACGGCATCTTCTGCTCAGAGCTGACAGCTCTCAAAAGATCGATCGGGATGCCTTGGGGCTTTCTTCTTGAGATGCACGGATGGTGGCACCTTCTCACAGCGATCGGAGCTTATGTGTTCATGGTCATGGTGGACAGCCTGACTAGAGATGTGATCGAGCTTCCTGGGTGGCGACTGATCACATGGTCGGAGAAACCGGCGCGTGGTGCGGAGAAGATGTGAGTACCATCGATGCTGGCGTACCGTGTACGCCAGTGCTACTATGATCTTGCGGGATGAGCACATATGCCGTCAAGATCGTTCGGGTATCTTCTGTCAGTGTGCTCTTGGCTCTTACATGACTATCGAGTGAATGCAGAGATACATGGAAACTTGCTCTTAGAAGTTGGTGTGCAAAGACCTGTGTCATCCCATACATATGCCGTCATGTATGCCAATGAGAGGTCTAAAAGACCATGCTCCAATTCCATGAGTGCATGTGCACATGTGTAGCACAGCTTACACAAGTGCTGTAGTCCACATCCTCGAGACACTAGTTTCCTCCCATGAATTACAGAATATACGCCTACTTGTACTTGTTCCCTCTCATCGTGAATGGGTCTCACCGCTGAGAGAGTACTCATTTACTCCAAATACTATGGGTATATATCCAAGACCACCTTCTTGGACACCATGATGCGTGCCGTCGAGGTAATAATATGGCCTCGTAGGCCTGCGGGCACGTACTCCACAAGTTCTAGACAAGTATCACCATATTGACCGCTGAGAGAGGTCTGAGCTTTCTGAATCACGCGTGCACATACTTGAGACAACAGTCGAAAAATCATTGTGTCCGCCATCGAGAGGGTAAAGTAACGGTCGGCAGTCCCCATGTCTTGCGTGCAAATCCCTTGTCACGTTACATCATTCACAAATATTGCAATGTACACCAGTGAGATGGCAGATAAGTACAGTTTGTGCCATTGAGAGTTAATAGAGAAAACAATGCCATTGTGCTACGAATTTTGAAGTACCTGCATAACTCTACATCTCTTCACGCCACTGCTTCGGTGTAAAGGAGTGCGAAGTGTTCCTGAGAACACCGTATCCTTCCGGCACCACATCGCCGTAGTGGACCGTCCGTTGCTGGAATGTCCGACGCTGGGTTACCTTCTCACCGAACATCTTGCGGTCTGCAGCAAGTTTCTCTTGTTTCTTCGCGTAGGCCTTGCTCTCGGCAAGGTGCTTCTTCGGACTCTCGTTCTCAAGCATGAGCTCCTTCTTCAGGTCCTCGTTCTCGCGAGTCTCTCGATGGATGGTGCTCACACTCGTGGCAGTGCCCGCACCAGAACGACGAGCGTCAAGCGTCATCGGCTCGGCGAATCGACTGTCGATGGCGAAGAAGCCATCTGCACTGTGGAGGCGTATGTCGATATAGACCGTGACCATGGCGCGGGCGCAGAACAAGTAGACGAAATCTTCGAGGTTTGGGTACTTGGCTTCACGCAGAAGCTCATGAAGTGCGCCATAGTGCAGCATTCGAGGCGCCATACGTACTTCACGCAAATCAGCATAATCTCAGCGTATGGGTGATTCAGAGTGCGTTATTTTTCGATGGTTTGGACCTATTTCGGCGCTGTCTGCGCAAGGTATGTGGCGTTCTCGACGAATGAATACTCTTCGTTGGGCAAGGCTGCCAGGAGGAGAGATCTGAGTTGAGAATTCTCGATGCATTCTTTCTTCCACCGCGCGATGCAATGCACGGCAGGAAGTCGTTCGACGTCAAGTAGCCGTACAACACCGAGTCATCCAAGAACAGCAGGGCATCTGTGCTGAGCTTGATGAGGCCAAGATCGAGAGCTGGTGGCTGAATCCGTGACTCATTTTTGAGAGGTGTGGTATCACAATACGTGAATGTTTCCTTTCCGGCCTTCATCAGGTCCTGAATGACCTGATTGATGCGGACTCGGCTATTCTCATCGGTCACATGGGACGGATCGTTCTCTTCGGCACTGCTTTCGTTGTCCGAGGAGGCGGCGGCGTGAGGGGCACTTCGTTCCAGTGGCCAGCGGGCTCTGCTAACAATTGGTCGGTGTGACCTGCAGACCATCAGTATCTTAGTGACCGTCGGGATCTGGAGGTTTTGTCAGCTAACATGGACATGATCGTTGCAGGAGAGCATCGCTACCACTGTTGTTTCTGCTGGGCACCAGCATCTCGGCCCAGATGGGAGACCAAAATCGTCCAGAGCAGGTACACCACCTAGATGCAGTGAATGGCAGCCGGGTGGAGTGAGGTGAAGTGAAAGGCGCTTTTTACTCTAACGACTTCTCCCAGTCAAGCGGTGACTTCGAATTGCTCAAGTGAAGAGCGCACGCTGCACGCACGTCAATGTATCCCGCCATCCCGCCACCGCTCCCACCACCACACAAACAAGACCAAGCTGGCTTTCTGTCGACTTGCAACTTCTATCTTCTCACTCCACCACGCCACTCTTTCGCGCCACTTCCTCCTTGCAACTGTTACATCCTTTACTCCACCGCGACCACTCTTTCGCTCCATCGCCCTGCCACCCCCTCGAAGCGCCCTCTTTACCAGCCCACGACACGCACCTTTGGCAGCGACTCGCGCGCCTGCATCCCACCTCCTCCGCGGCCACCCTTTTGCGCCACCTCCTCTGCCACTCTTCCGAACGTCCTCCTTATCAGCCCATGACGCGCACTGTTGGCAGCGGCTCGCACGTCAATACACTCTAGGGACGAGAGGAGCTTCCTTCATTTATCACGGAAGGAGCAATCAAGCCCCTGCGCCTACATGAGACAAACTTGCGCTCGCGCACTTTTCGGTTCCCCCCTCGACGTAGTTCTCCGGCGTCATGGGAAGCGTCGCGCTGCACGGCCACACGGGACTCGACAGAAAGGGCTTTCAAGAGGCACTCATGTTGGCCTCCCCGACTCTCCGATGCGGCTCAGGATCCCGGGTTCGGCGCAGTTCAGGAGCTGAAAGTATTATCGCCATACCGTGCCTCACTGGTCATGCCACTGGGACCTCCAACGAGTCAGTCCTGATCAGCCTAAGCACATCGGATCCGCCTAACGCTTGACACCCGGGGGCAACTTCGGGCGCGTCTTGATTGTGAGTCTAGGTGGTCTAACCCGTAAAAGCTGTCACGGCCGCCGATTGGAGATCAGGACGCTGGAGGGACCAGGGATGTTCATGGCATGGCACTGAGGAATGCGTGGGAACACCGTCTCACTGCTGTGCAGCCAGGGATTGCAGAGGCTGATGTCACGGTAAGTATCCCCAAGGTAAGACCTCCTCAATTGACCATTCGAGCGGTGCTGGCCCGCTCGCCAGGCGTTTCGCTAACATTCGGTGTCCTCTCTAGGCCATCAGTCCTCAGCAGTAATTGCTGGGTGCTGGAGGTCTGAATGAAATCAGCATTTTGCCAATATGCCCTCGTATTACCGCCTTTCACTATATGTCGAGAGAGGTGAGGTTGTATGCGGCAGTAGTGGGGCTTTCGCGCTGGGCCATGATTGGCTTTCCGTTATTGTGGTACGAAGGAACATGCAACAAAATACCACGGCTAAAGAGATGCTCGAGCGTGGGGATGTTTAATAAAGACATTTATATTCATAGGTGAACGAGGCGTGTCATCAGACCCAAGCGTCTACCATTAGAATGCTCCGCAAGCAGGCAAGTCGACCGCACGCAAAGCTTGGGCTCAAGCCAAGCAGCGGATCTGCTTCAAGTTGATCAGGCTGATCTGAATGCGTCTTCTCCACGTCGCACCACCACTCTAGCCACGACCACGGCCTCCGTGTTATTTCGGTAGCGGGCCTGCAGTGGCCTGCCTCCGGACTCTTACATGCGACAAGCCTGCGCGCCATACTCCCACGAGTGTGAGATAGATACATTACCCGCAATTCAAGACATGGAGCACTGCAATACATAATAACCTGCCACCCGGCCGGCCACCAACAAGGCTGAGTACCAACACCACCTCTCTCTTTCTTCCACCATCTCGCGTTTGATACTGCGAATTTAACTCATCATGCGTGTCTCCTCTATCGCCGTCACGGCCCTTGGTCTGGTACCAAGCGCCCTTGGAGCCGATCTCTTTGTCAGCCACTTCTCCGGCACCGTCTATACTCTTTCATACACTGCTGGCAACAATGGCAATGGCTCTTTGGCTGTCAAATCTTCCGCCAGCGGCTGTGGCCGCATGCCGTCTTGGCTCACCTTTGATGCGCCGTCGAAGTCTCTCTACTGCTTTGACGAGACGGGATCGTGGGGTGGCGGTAGTGTTGTCGCCTCGTTTGCTGTCAACGCTGATGGCAGCGTCAAGTCTAGCGGTCAGGCGAAGTCCACTGGTGGTGAGGTCCATGGCTCGCTTTATGGTGGTGTGAACGGCACGAGTTTCGTGGCTATGGCTGAATAGTAAGATGGACATGTGAAGTATTGCGTTCCAACAAGACTAATTATCTCCCAGCGACCCTTCCACCGTCACGACCTACAAGCTGCCTCTTACTTCCAGCTCCCAGGTCTTGCAGAAGGAGAAATTCACCATGTCCCAGCCCGGCCCTGTCGCCTCCCGCCAGAACGCTCCTCACCCGCACGCCATCTTCAAGGATCCCACCGGCCAGAACCTCCTCGCGCCCGACCTTGGCGCTGACCTTATCCGCATCTTTAGCGTCGACTCTTCCAGCGGCAAGCTCACCGCCTGCCCAGCCGCCCAAGCCGGTGCCGGTGATGGTCCACGCCATGGTGCCTGGTGGGCGCCCACAGCCGGCACGACCAAGGGCCAGATGCTGTACACGATCAACGAGCTCAGTAACACCGTCTCCGCCTGGACTGTCAGATACTCCACCAACGGCTGCCTGTCCCTCAGCAAGACGCAGACCCTGTCCGTCTTCGCTCCCGGCAAGACTCCCGCCACCGGCAAGCAGCCCATCAAAGCCGCCGAGGTGCGTGTCGCCGGCAACTTCCTCTACGCCTCCGTTCGCAACGACCAGACTTTCGGTTCGCAGCAGGATTCCCTGGCGACGTACAGCATCGATGCCACTACCGGTGCGATTACTTTCGTCGAATCTACCAAGGCCAACGCCTGGTACCCTAGGACTTTTTCTATCAACAAGGCTGGCACTCTTGTGGCTGTTGGTGGCCAGACTTCTGCTAATGTTGCCGTCGTCGCTCGCGACCCGACTACTGGCAAGTTGGGTAGCCTTCTTGCTAGCCTTCCTGTTGGATCGAAGGGCACTGATGGTGGCGAGGATGGTTTGAGCTCTGTTATTTGGGCTGAGTAGGCAGGACTTCGTAGTCATTGGTATGAACTCATTTCGATGGTCAAGCGGCATCAACATGCTGCCTGATTGCATGTTTCGCTGAGACACCTGCATTCACAGCTTATGTGTTGTACAAGTCTTCGAGCCTACATCGAATAAGGTCGATTAGCTCAGTTGGTTTAGAGCGTGGTGCTAATAACGCCAAGGTCGTGGGTTCGACCCCCATATTGACCATAAACGTCCAATCTTTTGCCTCTTGACATGGCGTAATCTCCCTTTTGCTCGTTGACAATAAGATTTCTTCATGTGTTTCGTCCTCACTCCGCCTTGACGCCGAAGAGCCGTCGACACTCGTGCCACCAGAATAACGAATGTTCATGGTTCAGCCACAATCCCACGACCAATTCATGCTCTCACTGACACGGGGTCTCACGATGTTTTGCTGGACAGTCTCGGTCGTTGTGCGACAGCTGGAGCATGAGGATGAAGGACGCCGTTGCGCACTACTCAGTCCGATGTCAAATTGACCAACTAATTTGATTCGCTGAGCGAATATGGCTGCAGATGTGGCGCAAAGGCGCAGCCTGCGTCAGGCTGAACCAGGCTGAGATCTCTTGGGCTCGAAGTCGGTGGTGGTAGCAAGGCAGCAACCTCACACTCCGGCCTTCACTACACAAACCATCACATCGGACCTCGACAATACAGGCCCTTTGCGGCGCTAAAGAACCTTGCTGAAAGAGGCGGATGGCAGACCATGGCGACGAACCTGGCGCCACGCATCGACCAACTTCTGACCGCAATACCATGAAAGACGGTTCGGGTTCGAGAGCTCAGCTTGGAGACCAAGATCACCATAACCATCATGGACCAAAGGACAAGAGTCTTGCTGCCGTCACGCCTTCAATTGCTCGTAAATTCGAATTCGACGGCATGGACAGGCGACGCACGGCAATTGAGGCGGCATACAGCACCACCTTTCAGTGGTTCTTCGACAGCCGGGAGTACAGAAGATGGCGTGACAACTCCCTTTTGACGACGCACAGCGGCATTTTGTGGATAAAAAGGAAGCCAGGCGCTGGGAAGTCCACCCTTATGAAGCTTGCAGTCGAAGAAGCCAACTTGCGGTTCCCAAGTGACTTACAGATATCCTTTTTCTTCAACGCCCGTGGAACAGCGCTCGAGAAGTCGCTTGAGGGAATGTACCGCTCTCTTCTTCACCAGCTACTGACCCAATGCGCATGGCTGGGAGAGGGTCTGGACGAGCGAGCGTTCAACCAACCAACATGGCCCTTGAAACTCCTAGAGGAGTGTTTCCGTGACTGTGTGTTGCGACTTGGATCAGAGAAGCTGACATGTCACATCGACGCCCTTGACGAGTGCAAAGACGCTGACGTTCGCGAGATGATCGCGTTCTTCGAGGACCTCGGAAGTACGGCGGTATCATCTGGTGTGTCCATACATGTCTTTTTCGCAAGCCGCCATTATCCACACATCAGCATATCGAAATGTGTGCATATGGTCCTCGACGGTTGCGCGGAACATTATGAAGACATCAGAATCTATGTCCAGGCTAGCCTCAGAATCTCGCAGACCGCCCTTCGTGACGAGTTTGTTAAAGTGATCATGGCTAGAGCCAGCGGCGTCTTCCTTTGGGTTGTAATCGTGGTGCGGTTATTGAATCAGCAGAGTGATCGTGGGTACAACTACAGCGAATTGCGTGCTACTTTATTCGCTATACCAGACGGCTTGCACCAGCTGTTCGAGGACGCCATACTAGAGAGCGGCCGGGCTAACAAGTATCTTCTGCCAATTTTGCTCTGGATCCTGTTCGCACGGCATCCGCTCACGCTCAAGGAGCTTTGCTGTGCCGTCTTTTTCCACCGCTGACGATCGGCTCATCGACTCCGAACCCAATGGACAGTCCCACCCCAGCTCATTCGAGGGATTCATTCTCAGCGCATCCAAGGGACTTACCGAGATTGTAACCCATCCTCATGACAGCAAAGAAAAATCCGTGCAGTTCATCCACGAAGTAGTGCAAGAGTTCTTACAGGAGAGCGGCATAGGCAGGCTGGATAAATCCCTCCGCAACAATCTCGTTGGAAGCTCTCACGACAGACTCAAAACATGGTGCCTTGGATACGTGTCACTCGCAGGACGAACATTTCGGCAATCCAAAAAATCAACGGTGGCCGGATCTGCTGCGTTTGAGAAATCCAAAAAGCAATTGCTGGACAAGTTCCCTTTCCTGTCTTACGCGATCCAAGGATTAGTTGTTCATGCTGAGGCGGCTCAGAACAGCGGCATCACGCAAGCCTCTTTTGTAGAAACCTTCCCCCTGGAAGTCGTGATTGGGCTCAGTTATTTGGTCCTCGATGGCGACAAACAACGCCCACCCCACGCTCCATCCACAAGTAAAGCTGACTTGTTTGCTCGCTTGAATGCATCCGAGCTTCTGTGATTGGAACGCGCCATAGAGGAAAATGAACTCAGACAAAGACAGCGGCCCCAACTGACAGACTCTATGCCTGATCTAACGATGGGGTCATCTGATCGATATGACTCTGGAGAAGACAATTACAGCGATACTGGCAGTATCAGGGCGGACAACGAAGACAACAATATCAATTCTGGAGAAAGGTTGTCTTACTCCAAAGTTTTCGTGTCGGAGTTGAAAACAGGACTGGACGGGTTCTTGCACTCCAAGCATTGCGATCACCATGCTCGCTCGCGCATGTCCGCTGCGCTCCCCGATTTGTTGAAATCATACGCCCTCCTGCTTGCTCGTCGTGCGCGTCCAGGCTTCGAAAAAGACGCGATCACATTCGTCCGCCACAGGAGAAAGTACGTGATGACATCCCGAATGACCATATATATGCAGCAGCTGATGTTCTGTTATATACAGTGGAATTGCCGAATCATTCCAAACCCGGATACTCACGATGCCAACACAAGCCGGTGTCCCCGGATTGTATGAGAAGATGGACCTTTTGTCCAATGTTTTTCAACTCGATCACCAGTATCATGACCCGATGCCTGACTTGACAGACATAAACCCGGAAAACCCTGACATGAACCCGACAGACATCGACCTGGTCTCTCCGAAAAAAGATGCTCTCGTGGAGGAAGAAATTGAAAAGTATATTGATATCATTGGAGAGACCAAGATACACCTCGCCCGAAAATTCATGATAGAGGGAGGCAAAGACTTCCAGTGGCTGTTGCGCCGTGTGGAAAATGCTGCTGGATTGATGACTACCGGTACAACAGAGACTGAAGTCCGCAACGAACTTCTCGAATTGATCGGAAGCAATCTCGAATTCACGCTGGACTTGGATTGGGACCCGGTGGAGTTCATGAATGAGCAATACAGACTGTACAACGCGACGGAGTGCCGTTTGCAAGAAGTCATCTGTCTTTGCGGTGCTGGTGAAGAAGTGCAGGCACTGAGTTGCGGAGACTATGCGAGTAAAATGTGGCCCCATTTCGGTCCGGCGCTACTGAATATCACATCGCAGGCTATAAATGCTGCCACTGGCATGTACAAAGGTGGGTTATATCGCATTTACTTTGACCGGTTTATCTGCTAATGGTTTACAGGCAGTGTGCAAGGAGATTTACCCATTGAGATCGAGGTTAAGTTCACACGGTCAGGCACAACCATTGAACTTCGAGGCGATACGCCGGCACTAGTCGAAAGCAGCACATTCTTCGTCTGGCTCAGTGTTGCTGTGCGCGCAGCGCCGCAGGAAAACTTGGCTTACTCCACGCCTGAGATACAACGAGCTGGCGCTGCGATTTGCCGAGTCACCCATAGATTTTCTCAGCCTTTATGCGATGTCAGTCAGACGTGCTGGCACGGGATGTTTCGAAACCCAGTGATAGCACACGGGTATCCAGTTGCTCCAAGGTCAGCCAAGGAACAGGGACTCGAAATGCCATTGTCTATGATGGCAGTCCTAGCTCAGACGCCTTTCGCCACGTCTTTCGAAGGCGGGACTATGCTCAAGGGATTCAGCACCATCCTTTCCTTGACCAAACGAGCAGGGGAATCCTTCACCTGGCATTTTCTGATCGACCAACAGTGTAAACGGATGCCTTATGGCGAAGGGCTTAAAGTGACCGACTTGCGACAGGCAGTTGAAGGACACGATCTTGAGATGGGACGTCACTTTGTTGGTTGGACACCATGCGTCGATACGCTTGCAGGTGAGTATCACACTAGTGACATTGAGTGACTTGACTGACAATTTCAAGGAACGACTGAAGCCAATTATCAAATCGGCCCAACTGGCCAATTTCCTCGCAAGCCGCCCCTCGTTAGCGTTGGGAGCGTTACTGTCGGGTTTTCTAAAGTAGTCAATCTTGGCTTGACGCTCGTACCAGGAAAGAAAGATGTCCCAGTCGCATTGCATGATACAAGGCCCGTCGAAAGGCGCATTGTGGCGGCCGGAGACTGGCCTGTCCTCTTTTACGATATCTCGACACGGCAGGCATGGCTTCTTGATGGTCACTCTGCCCTACTTCACACCTGTAGAGCCTGGCTCGAGTCCGACCATGCGAAAAAGTTGTTCAAGCATTGCAACGGACCCGCCGATCCTATCAACATCTTCCAGCACGCAAGCGCCGAGGGTGGTATGGATGAGGCTCTTGGTCTTCTTCTGAATACTCGTAATCGACAGATCAAGCTTTACGGGACTGAACGCACGAGCGAGCATTCGCCCAAGCATCAGAAAACAGAGGGGAAGAGCACTCTATCACAGGACACTTGGGGCGATATTGTTGACGCACAAGTGCGCATTCTCGAGTACCTTCGCGACCAGAGAATCGAGAAACGAAGCAAGAGAACGGGCGACGTTCGATCGCCTTTCCAGCAGCAGCGTATGAATGGCTATGATTTTCAAGAAATCTTGAAGGAGTATCGCCCGCTCCAGGATTGGGAAGTGCCATTACGTTCCTCGTTCGGTGGCTGGCTCGATTTCGTCGAGACTTGCAACGCAATCCCCGTTTTCGGAGCGGGCTTTGGAGATCTACTTCGCCCAACCAAAAACCATTCCAGCGGGCATCAGACTTGCTTGCGAAAGACCGCACTACCTCAAGACAGCGATTATCTCGCCGTCTCTATTGAGGTCCTTTCCCAGCTCACCAAACACCATCTGAAGAATGACTCCCACTGTGTCAGACTTGGTAGCTCGACCTACTGGACCAACCCGGGAGCAAGTTTCACGCCATGCACTTGCGACCAAGCCTCATGCAGTATGCCTATCGCAAGTTTATCTTCAAGCAAGCCGGTGTCTACCTCACCTCTGACTCCGGTGAGCCAGCTTTTCATGGCAAACAAGAGGGGTGCTGTCATTTTCCCCTGCGCGCCTAACCAGGTTAAAAAGAGTCCGCCGCCGAAACAACCTTTTGGCAAGTTTCCTCGGGTTCTCTCGAAGATTCCACCTTCGTCGAACAACGACCAACTCTCACAGCACGAACAGGACTCGACTTTTCCTCGAGACGGAGAGGATGCTCGCGCCCGTGCACAGCCCGAGGATGATCCTGCGGTGTCAACGCTGAACGCACCGCCGAACCAGAACACAGATGCGGCAGACAAAGTTGAGGATCCGCCGTACACGCCTCATCACCCAATGTCCCCTCCACTGCCTTCAGCGTCGGGTACCAATATTCGTGCTGCCGGTGAGACTGAGGCTGCCGGTGCACCAAATGCAGCCCAGCATCAAAGCAATGATGACCCTGTTGAAGAGGAATGGACCGAAGAGCCCACAGCTCCAACGGAACATCTGGAGAATGTCCGTCGTTCTGGTGCTACAGGTGGGAACGCTCCCCAGCGGCCGCGCTCGCGTAAGAAGAAAGCGAGTCGACGACCCCGTAAGCAGGAAAAGCCAATTCGCACCCAACAGACAAGCATAGACTGGCTGCATGCTTGGGTTATCATTTCGACCATTGTGATCGCATATCTTCTAGCGATCATTGCAGGGGTGCTTTAGACACGGACTTGGAGGTTTTCCAGTGTACTTCCGTCGCGTCGCAACGGCCGATCGACATAAGAACCGAAACGGATTTCTTCGCTCATGAGATACTCCTCTACTCTGACTCATTCCGTGGCGTGAAGCATGCTGCTGCTCTTAGTAACAGACATCACCGTAGCCTCATTGCCCTCGAAATCGTACACGCAACCCCGCTGAGACTAACATTCTCCTAGCATCAGACGGACCTAGTAAAGGTAGTGAGTACTATGAGCCTATAACGTATACACGAATGCCTATACCCGTGACGAAGCTTATGTGAAGTTACAGTCATTAAAGACGCTACTTAGCTGTATGTAAGCTTTCCTAACATTCATAGTTCTGTAGCAACACTAGAACTACTTACATATACGGCAAAATTAGATTTGAGACCGCCGACGATTCACTAATACTCTACACGAACAACATAGGCGTCTTCTCTTCTATAGAAGAAGAAATTAACTATTATCCCGAGACACTATATGATGCTCACTAGAGACAAGGAAGCACTTGAGCCCGCTCTGCCAGAATATTTAAAAGTATAGGATTAGTGGACACGTGCATCTTCACAAGAACTAACAGCGGATCATATCATGCGCTGAAAGTCGTAGACAAAGAAGTTGCTTTTACGCAAATCCTCTAGATCTAGACCTCTACCATCTTATCAAAACAACCCTCACCCACCCAAAGACAGTAGTAACCCCAATAAACGCCTCGCCATGCCTTATAATCACAAACACAGAACATCCAGTATCAAGCTCTTCTTCTCACATCACATCCGACAATAAATCAATCGATCGATCAATCGAACGTAATCTTCGTCGCAGCCTTCATACCCTCCGTATCCTTGTAAAACGCACCGTACGCCTCGTGGCCCTTTTTCTTAACGGTAGTGCCGTACTTCATGAGCTCTTCGGGAACGGGCTGGCCGGCGGCCTTGAGCACGTTGACGAGAGCGCCGGCGAGGTGCTTCTCGGCTTCGCCGAAGAACGTGATTGCGAGGCCGTCTTGGCCGGCGCGGCCGGTACTAAGGTAATGTATTAGTGATGTGCGTGGGATTTGGGATGAGGGAGGGAGGAGGGTGGTTTGACTTACCGGCCGATACGGTGGACGTAGTCCTCAGCTGTGAGAGGGAAAGTAACATTGATGACGACTTTCACGTTAGGGATATCGAGACCTCTTGCGGCGACATCGGTGGCGACGAGAATGGGGACGTCGCCGCGCTTGAAAGCGTCCAGAGACTCCGTGCGCTTGTGCTGGGGAAGGTCACCGTGAATACCGCCGACCTTGAAGCCGCGGCGGCCGATGAACTCCTCAATGCGGGTAGCCTCCTTCTTGTACAAGCAGAAGACGAGGATGCGATCGCTCTTGTTCTTGCCGGACTGGTACTGCTTGAGCAGCTCTATGAGGCGGTTCTGCTTGGCGTGCTGCTCCATGACTTCAACGGTCTGGGTGATGCGGGTGTTGGCGCGGAGCTCGCCGGAAGGGTTGTCACCGACGGCGACCTTCACGGGGCTCTTCATGAAAGTGGACGCGAGGTCGCGGACGGAAGGCGGCCAGGTGGCGGTGAACATGATGGTCTGCTTGCCGGTGGTGGGGGTGACGGAGATGATCTTGCGGATCTCCTGCTCGAAACCCTTGTCCAGCATGCGGTCGGCTTCGTCGAGGATCATGTGCTCGACCTTGGAGAGGTCGATGGAGCCCTCCTGGATGTAGTCGTTGAGACGGCCGGGGGTAGCGACCACGATGTTTGCGCCGTTGAGCTGCACGCGCTGCGCATCCTTGGGCACACCACCGTAGACGACGGCGATCTTGATGTTGTAGGGCTTGGAGAGCTTCGCAAGCTCGTCGTGAATCTGGCAGGCCAACTCACGAGTCGGGCTGACGATGCAAGCCTTGATGCTCTTGCGCTCCTTTGCAGACTGGGTGCTCAAGCGGGAGACAGTGGGTACACCGAAGGCCAGAGTCTTTCCAGAACCAGTCTCGGCAACACCAATGACATCCTTGAAAGCGAACAAGTGTGGCCATGCGCCAGCCTGGATAGGTGTGGGAGTGGTGAAGTTCTTGAAGGGTGTGCGCTGCTCCTCGCTGACGGGCAGGTACTTGAACGAAGTGAGAGGGCGAAGAGGCTCCTTGGCGTCGATGGTGATCATCTTGTCGGTCAAGAAAGCGTCGATCTGGGACTGAGGGAGAGCAGTGAGCTCGGGGTGCTCAGTGTATCCAGAGGAAGAGGGCGAAGAAGCAGCAGCAGTGGTGACCTTCTCGACAACGGCCTCAGAGTCGGTCGTCTTCGCAGCCTTCTTCGCCGCTTTCTCAGCAGCCTTAGCAGCCTTCCTCTCCGCCTTCGCAGCAGCATCAACATCACCAGTACCCTCGGCGACATTCTCAGCAGCCTCCAGCGCCTTAGCAGCCTTCTTCGCCTCCTTCTTCGCGCGCTTGAGAGCCTTCTCGTCGCTCTCCGCAGCAGCATCGACAGCGCCCTCCTCAGCAGCCTTTTCATTCTCCTTCATCTTGCGCTTCATCTTCTTCCTCTCTTCTTTGGAAACATTCTCGCCAGCGCGCTCGTCGGCTCCGATGGCGGCGAGCTTCTGCTTCTTGGCCTTCTTGGTGGCCTGCTCCTGCTGCACCGCAGCTTCGGCACTGGCGACGTCTTCGTGAAGTCGCTTCGCCATGTTGGGTATGGGTGTTGCTGTGGAAAATAGTGAAGAGACGAATCGCAAACGACCAGCAAAAGTCGCTTGCGAGAAAGACCCTCTCGCTCGGCCGGCCCCAAATTTTTCGCCTTGCCCCAGATCTTGCAGCCGGCGCGATCTGATTAGGGCGGGCCCTTGGGATTGTTGACTTGGCCGATTTGCCGATCCAATCGGAGTTTTGAGTGAGATGTAGATGATAGTGATAGACGTGTACATGAGAACAAATACAGACAGAGAGAAAGAATATAACATATCTATGTAGATGTTCGGGTATACAACCGCTTTCCAGGAGCGTCGCGAATAAAAAGACAAAAAAACGCCGTCAGTTCGGTGCCTCGTGAGCACCTCTATTCTCGCCCCTTGAGCCGACGCAAAAGTGCTCCTCAGCCCGTCAAGAAACTCCACTGCTCTATACATTTTGACAACAACCCCCTGATACCAAGATCAAGGGTGGCGCTCAGGCTTCAGACACTGTCCCTTGCCTATAACTTCCTGCTGCAGAATCTCCAGTCTGTGCTGGTCGCCTTCAGGGTAAAACTCGCCAGACCAGAAGCCACAGCCGATATTGCTGGTTTCCTTGCGCCACTTGACCTGCTCTAGTCCGGCTGCGTCAACAGGTGGTCGGGGCACGGGGTCTGTCTCTTCGCCTGCGATGAGGCTCTCTCCTTCCATGTGGTGGAATAGCTCTGGCTGTAGGGTGTAGCAAAGAATGTGGTTGTCGCGGCAAGCGGTCAGGATTGCGGCGTCGTAGGCTGTGATGTGCTTTTTGATGTCCTCTTTTGCTGGGGCGAGGTCGTTGAGTAGACGCTCGGCGGTGCGGCGTGTGATGGCGTAGCCGAAAGTGCACAAGGGCCAGACCGAATGGTGCAGGACGCGAGTGCGCTCAGGCACAGTAAGGGCTGTGAGGAACGATGCGGTGTATGGGTGCAGGTCTGTATGGTTGAGCATGCTGGGATCCTCGTACAAGACGTGCTTCAACTTCTCCAGGTCTGAAGGGTGGTGGTGTCCAACGCCAACACCGCTTGTAATCTGGTTGAGGTAATCGCCGCAGTGTCCTAGATATAGCAGATCCCAGTCTGTCGGTGCGCCCCACGGATACACAGATGTGTCAACATTGGCCGTCTTGCCCAGCGAACGCGCAGCGCGTTGCGCTAGTGGCACTTGAACAGTCTTGAGCCGGATGTCCCAGTCAATGTCGTCTTCAAAGATCAAAGCCGTCTCCTGTCCTGATTCCAAGAACTCGCGCAAGACCACGTGGTGGCTCAGCCATGCCTTCACCGTCCCCGTCATGACCTCCGACTCGCTCTTGTTATGCCATTTGAAGTTGTCCACATCTTCGTCCGTCCAAACCGGCTGCACCGGAATCGTCAGCTCCAAGCCAGTCACCTCGGCAGCCTGCTCTAGGTGGTTTCGTCGCGGCGACCCAGGCCCTGAGACCGCCCATAGTCCACCGAAACCCAGCGTCGCATTTGTCGCGGTCAAGTCGCCGCTGGGGTAACTGGCCAGCGGGAAGGTTGGTCTGCTCGGTGAGGCGCCATTATGGTAGTATAGGAATATGGTAACCAGGCCGATGGCCAGCAAAGCGTATAGTGAAGGCAGGCGTGAGGCGCGCGAGGCGAGCATTATTGTGGCGTGACTTTCAGCAAGGCTGAAGCCAGATCGGGGTCGCGGCGTTGTGGCCTCTCCTCCTAGTGCAAGGCGCGCGGAGGGAGCTGGGGTGGCATCCAAGGGCCACGGCGTGTGCGTAGTGGTGAGTGGGTGTGTGCGAATGTGAAGGCGAGGTTGCAGGACGGCAAGGCAAGGCAAGGCGATGCAAGAGAAGATGTGATACAAGAGACGGGTCGTGGTGCGCGCCTTACATGGATCAGGTCAGGGCACGCATGGGCGACGACGACGAGGGGACGTTGTGGATTATTGCGACACAGTAATCTCCAGTCTCAAACCCCGGCGCGGGTTGGACGCAGGAGGCATACGTAAGATACTGACGTTACTACTAATGTTACTACTACTGCATCAGTGCATCACCACCCAAGAACCTTGTGCCCCTGAAGGCCATCTTGGCCAAGTTGTTGGGACTCGCTCCGCCCAAGATCGAACAACTCCCCTGCCCCGCCATCGTGAGAGTCTGGGGAGAGTTTGTGAAGATGATATCCTGTACTCCTCTCGTGCAAAGGTAATCAGCACCACAACCAAGGACTACCTGTCCTGGTTGTGCAGCTATTCATAGGCTCATGAGGCTCAGCCTTACGATCCTCTCCATGCATGCGTAAAGGGACTCAGGTGTTTAAGCCCCTCTCTACCGGCGCTGATACGCCACCCGCTAAGGTTATTTGTGACGATCGGCGCATCATAAGGCAATAAAGTGTCCAACAAGTCACAAAGTGCAAAAAACTTGATATTCGTACCTATCGTCCTTCTGCGCGTTCAAGACATTCTCATGCTCGCAATCGCAGCAAGCAGCATACGAGCTGTACCTAGGCTCATCAGCAGGGCGCGGCGTCGTCATCGGCCTTCGCATGGCGGCGTAGTACCAATCGTGCTGGAGCTGCTCTACCGTCCGAGGCAGCTGGCCGCCGGCATGCTGCTTCAACAGCTGTCGCGGGAACCATTGTGCTTCTTTATGAGACTCCGGTCGGCGGAGCCACCATGAAGATCATCTCACTTCTATTTGCTAAGCTATTTAGCGCCCATTGCGAGAGACTCAGAAGAACAGGAAGAGACAAACGGGACTGGGTCTCATCTTCAACGACTAGGTCGGAGAAGGCAGAGTGTGCAGATACCGCTGCACCGGTGAGGGAGGAAGAGGAGGAAGAACAGGGAGGTTAAACGGGACTAGGTCCCAACCTTTGACGACTAGGTCGACTAAGGCACAGTGTGCAGATACGCTGCACCGGACCACCTGCAACAACCGTATCTTACGATACAGTTGTTGCGAGGCTTGAAGGAGGAAAAGAGAAGGAGGAAGGAGCAACGCGGAAGATGTTAGGTGGAAGCCTGAAGGCCAGGGCTTGGCATTGACCTCAGGCCTTTCACTTGCAGCAGTGCAACAAGAGGGGTATCGTATGCTGTTTATGGGATATTCGATGTTATTAAAGTGATCTGGAATGCCTCGTGTTGAGATCTGTTTTGTTCTCACTCACTAGAATCGCCGAAAGGGCCAGTGTCGCCATCTGCCCGGAGAGATACCGAGTGAGTGAATGGCCCGTTTCGCAGGCTGAGGTGTACTAGCATCGCCAGGGCTGACGAGCATCGATGGAGCGCCTTGTTTTGAAATTGAGTGTGTTCTCATCATTCGTCGCTTATTCATAAAAAGTTTCAAAACAGCTTACAAGTCCCGCCCTCGCCAAACAAGAAAATGCCACTGATCGCTGCCACGCTCAACCTTGTCTCTGAATCTTAATCTCCACCTCCATCATCTCCTGCATCCATTCCATCCTCGTAACTTTTGAATATGTCAGTATTCGTTTTCTCATCTTCATATTCTCGTTCAAACTCACCCGTCCTGGTAGTCGTCATTGTCGTTTGCCATCATGCCACCAATTGCCATTCCTCCAAGCATACCAGCACCAAGACCGAGTGCCGCACCTCCGCCAGCACCCATGCCGCCGCCTGGCCTTCTTTGAGGCTGACCATATCCGCCGTACATTGGCTGTTGTCCATAGCCCCCATACATTGGACCTCCCATCATCGGCTGATTTCCATAAGGCATGCCCTGCTGATGCATCATGGGCTGTTGACCGTATGGCTGCTGATAATGTCCACCTCCGCCATAGCCTCCTCCTCCTCCGTACTGCTGCGGTGGCCTTGAGGAGCTGCCGCCGAGCTTCGAAGAGATCTTGGAGAAGAGACCGCGCTTCTCCTCACGCGGTGGCAACTGGCTCTGCTGGCCATAGGGACTCGGGCTGCCAGCGCCGTGCTGTTGTGAAGGTCCGCTACCGCCGGCGCCGTAGTAGTTATCTGCTGCGCCGCGATTGCTCGAGCTTCCATGTCCTTGGCGCGTCTGCTCCTCCTGCTGCAATCTCCTCGCCATAGCTTCATCGCTCTCGCCTGTAGCGTTCGGCGTCACGGCGCCGTAAGGATTGTTGCTTCCGAAGGCGCCGCTCTTCTCTGACGGCGCATGACTTGAAGAATTGTGGTCGTAGCCTGGAGGGCCGCCTGGCGGCGGCGCAGCGCCCGAGGGGTACGCAGGTTCGGTCGGCTTCGTCCATGTTGTTTCCTTTGTGACGGTGTTCGCGTAGAACCACGCCTGATATTGCTCGTTCCAGATTGGTTTCCAGCCCGCGGGGAGGTCTGTGGGAGGAGGTGGGCCCTGGACGGTTCATGCAAGGTCAGTAACTGTGCAGTGCAGTACGGTAAGGCGCATGCGCATAAGGTTGTGGTCTTAGCGCTACAAGGGTGTGGTTGAGGTAGGTGGACTTACGCTGGGCGGCGCGAATTCTGACATGTTTGTGATCGATTTCTGGTGTGACGAGCGAGGAGATCTCTTGTCGCACGACGACGAGGCTTGGTGGCGGCTATATACGAACGAGATGGCTTGCCTGGACTCTCTCGCGAAGACGACCCGACTCCTTGGAAGTTGTCGTCATTGTCGCTGCGCCCCGCTCTTGTGACTTGCTTGGCCTCGCATTCTGAAGCCTGGAACAAAGAACCCCGCCACTTTCTCTTTCCGATCGCCGTTGGGCTATGCTTTTAAGAGCCACGTTGTTCTGTGGCGATCTCTTCACTTTGGGTGGTGGCGAAAGCAGGGATGATCGTCTGTGTAGAGCTTCGTTCACTTACTCCGATTCAATATCGAAAAACGGAAATGTGGCGCTCACTCGAATGATCCCGAGTTCCAAGGCTCCCATCACTCGCTCTGTGTCCAGATTTACACGTATGCAGGTGTTGATTTTGGCCCAAGAGAAAGGCCAATTATCATTGTAGATTCGCAACGAGATTTGACAAATACATGTTCCCGCCAGTCCTGCCCTTGCAACACAGGATCAAGAAAGCACACGTGCATGTATATGTGCATGCAGATACAAATGTTGTCGTTAGGGTTAGGGTTAGTGCACAATGAGATCACAAAATCTCACGTATATCACATCCGTTTCGCCTACTGTGTCTGTGAATTGGTGTGGAAAGTTAGATGAATTCGATAGATACATGGCATGTAGCGGCCATCGGACAGTTGTAGATTCCTCCGGTAGATAGTGACCTGTGACGGAAGGTGACACTACCCAAGTTACATCTTATATACACCAAACTCGAGTGAAAGCTTGCTTCTCTACTCTCACGACTCCGTGTCACAATTACCAACGGACCGAAGTTAAAAATCGATCACAAAAGCAAGATACTAGATAAGCCATCATGGAAAAATATGAAGAGTCTTTGTCTCGGCACGCTTTATGTTTCGATTCTATTTGGCGTGACATCTGTGATGCTGTAATTTGCTGCGGAATTTCAGACATAGTGCTGTCGAATGTTTGTCATGGAGTAGTCTGGGACCAATACAGACATGAATCGACTACTGTGATTTTGACCTTAACAATGCAAAACAATCCGTGAAATTGTACATTGAGATGTGAAAGTCAGATTCTTGAGGGTGTATGATGTTGTTTGGTGGACTATATCCAGACTTGTGACACTAATAGTCCCTGGTGAGATACAGTTTCAGAAGCCGATGCCCCGAACCATGAACAAGGCAGTCAACGTGGTCGAATATAGAATGATCGACCCAAGAATCGTTGATGACCGCTAATACTTGTTGCATCACGCTCTCCGAACCACTTCATTTTTATTACGATGAGAATACATGTTTACAAGAAAAGCTACTGGCGGACGAGATCGGACGCAAATGCGGATCACGTGAGGGTGGTGGCTTGTTAGTGGCTGTGTCTCTGGTGGAGTCGGCCAGAGCTTCGTTGTCGGCTTCGCGCGTCAACCAGAAAGCGACCTCGACCTCGACCTCGCGCCCGTCCTCATTGTATATCATTATCCATCTCTTGCAAGCAATATACTCGGCGGGGTGTGCGTGGTGCCGCCTTGTTTTAGGATATTGAAAAGGCGACCGCGATTAAACCATCAGTCCTGGAGCGCGCCATGGGGAAGTCGTAATCAGCAAGTGCCATTTGAGTCCAGAAGGTATACGCCTGCTCGCTCTGCCGTAGCACTTGCGCTTATATTCTACCTCGCAGCGTGGTGAGTTCCGACCCAAAATCTCATAAATTGCTGTCCATCGCCATGGCAAACAGACATGGAGCGCTCGTCCGCCACCATGCCGCGCAGGAAGTATCGCGCCCTGGAATCCCAGCAACTGACTCTGCTGTCCAGATCTACATCGCCAACTTCCAGCAACTCATCCCAGCGCTGTGAGACACTCTCGTCTGACTTTGCCGAATCAACATTCTTTTGTAGACGTGGACGAGTGCGCTCTCAGCCATTTTCGCCCGACCAGCATCCTCTTGAACTTCCAAACACATATCTTTTAAAGACAGCTTCAAGGCCAGCGCTTGAGACGTTACGCTTTGGATCCTCGGAACTTGCTCCTGACTCAAATCCTACCCGCGACCCTCCTCTCTCAGAGAAGCCTACGGAGACCGGGATCTTTTTAGAGAGCGATTTTCCGCCTTTGCAACAACATTCTTCGCCACTTCCGATTATTGTAGATAGCGGCTTCGAACAGCGTCGCATCACGCTACCAGAAGCACGCCATCTGCGCTACTCCCATAGGGTCTCTTCAGCCCCAATCTCAGACTCTCGGATTCGGTCTAGGAAGCCGACCCTCAGATCCATTCGGTACCGAGACGGCGGGCTTGACAGCCAAAGCAGCCAAGAAGCAAGCCCGGCTCCAGTTGAGATTGAGACATCAAGTCCCGTTGACGCTACGATTAAGCCTCCACGCAAAGATTCGATCTTAACACCGGTCGAGGCCGAACAGTGTCGAATCCGGAATGATATGGCCTCGGCCTTTTCGCAAATGTCTGGAGATGCGCGGAGGCACTACCCTTCGGGTACACCCCGCTATGAGAACCGCCCGCCCGTAAACCGAGCAACACCATGCAAGAATGGACCTTTGTGTAGGAAATTTCAAGAAGGTCGGATTTCATGCCCTCTATGACTCTCCATGACCTCTGAAGCTTATCGTAACCAGGAACATGTCCGTTCAATCATGACTTTTCGTCGGCCATAGCGCCAGCAAATGGACTTGGCGTGTTCGTTTCCCAGTCCGTTCAATTCGTACAATATGCTAAAGCCTGTTCCATAGCCCGAAGAAATCCTTCAATGTCGAATCGCCTTCGTTTACCCCCAAGACGCTGGCCGCACAGCCCGCTGTAGTACAGACCAAGAATATGGGCATATCGCCCAAGGCTGCCGCCGCTGCTGCATTCACCCCTAGGGGCTCAGGTACGCAGAAACCCGGCCGTAAGGAACGTCGGGCAGCGCCGCAAGGCTCACAGCTCGAAGGCACGGTTACACCTGCATCAATTTCGCACTCGAAAGCACCGTCGAACGAGTTCATCCCTCAGCAGGGCTTCCAGACTAGCTTTCAGGAGTTCGTCCCACAGAACTTTGTATCACCATCGCAGGTGCGTATCGCAACATTCTGACAGGACACACGTTCTGATGACAATTTTCTAAACACTTGCAGGTGGATTCGCAAAACCAGTTGAGCGGTCAAATAAACGCATTTGCAGACCCCTTTCTGGCCTCTCAAGCATTGCAGGGCCTTGATGCGACACAGGCAACAATTAATCCGTACGCAGAGCAAGCACCTAGTGTTGGCGCGCAGGCCTTCTTTCAAGACGCTACAAGTTTCAGACACCCTCTCAACTATCACCTATACGCTTCGCTAGGCCCCAGAAGGGACCAGATCACGCAATACCAACGAGCAACAGCCGACTTCTTCATCCCTGATGACCTCCGTGAAGATCTGCAGCGGAAAGCAGAAGCGACATTGCAGACGTTCCCTAATAGCACGCTGCCGCAGAATGTCGACAACCATTTCCACTCTTTAGTCGCACTGGACACGGTCAATTCGAGAACATCTGCCACTTTCGGATACCCAAGTTGGATTTATAAAGCAACATCGAGCATTGATGGCAACACATACGCCCTGCGACGCATCGAAGGCTTTCGGTTGACAAGCGACCAAGCCATCAATACCAAGACAGCATGGAAGAAAGTTGTCAATGGCAACGTTGTGCGAGTGCATGATGCATTTACCACACAAGCTTTCGGCGACCGGTCACTTGTCGTGGTCGTGGACTACCACCCGTTGGCGCAGACTGTGGCGGACAAGTTCTTCTCACGCGCGGCGCTTGCCAGCAGAGCTAATCAAATTGTCCCCGAGCACGAAATCTGGAGCTACATTGTCCAGCTTGCCAATGGACTCAAAGCTGTCCACTCTGCTGGCTTGGCGGCTAAGACTTTGGTTGCGTCAAAGGTTCTGGTGACATCCAAGAACCGACTACGACTCAGCGGCTGCTCAGTACTTGACATTGTACAATTTGAGCAGTCTGCGTCGCTCATCGACCAACAACAAGCAGACTTGCAAGACCTCGGTCGACTCATCATCGACATCGCAGCACGCAATTCTACAGCACACAACAATCCGGCGAAGGCGCTGGAGCTAGTCAGCCGCAGCTATACGGACAGACTACGGGCATGTCTACAGTGGCTGCTTTCCCCGCCACAAGTTGACCCACAGACGGCGTCTGAAGAGGCGTTGGCCTCGAGCGCCGAATACAACGTCAACACACTCATCAGCAACATTTCAGATCACGTCATGACCACCTTTGATAGCAGTCTCTCGCAAAATGACGACCTATCCTCTAACATGATGACAGAGCTAGAGAATGGCCGACTTGTCCGCCTCCTCACAAAGCTCAACGCCATCCTCGAACGACCCGAATCATCTCCACCCAACTCAGCAAACCCACCCGCACACCTTAACCAGCCATCAAACGCATGGAGCGAGACCGGCGAGCGCTACTACTTGAAACTCTTCCGGGATTACGTCTTCCACCAAGTCGACCACGAAGGCCGCCCGATTCTCGACCTGGGACACATGCTCACATGTCTCAACAAGCTTGACGCGGGTATTGACGAGCGCATCCAGCTTGTCAGTCGTGAGGAACAGAATATCTTCATCGTCAGCTACCGCGAACTTAAGAGGGGCGTGGAAGCTGCGTGGGGAGATCTGAGCCGCGGCAACCGCGCTGGCAGGCGCTGAAAGCCCGGCGTGCTCAGAAGGAGACGCACGATTTGCGCACGACAAAGGATTGTGACAACACAGCGCACGATCATGGCACAATGAAGGAAGGGAAGTGGAATTTTGGTGGGCAGAATTGGGTTAAAGTACCGTGTGACGAGAAAGTGAGGAGACAGAAGCCCGCCGGCGCGAACGATCTGGACGTTAAGCAACAATTTTAGATAGACCTTTTCTACGAATGCAATTGTGCGTTTTTAACATTTTCATCTGGCCGTGAATCTGATTTCCTGCTGTGCTGGTTGACGTCAGGCGAAAGTGGTTTCGGACTGTGCAGATCAGACGGAAGGGTGTTCAGCATTCAAGGGAGCTGGCGGAGACGTCTGACATATGACGTGGGAACATCCTGTACACATTGCGCACAAGGTATGCCTCTTGTTTGGATATGTGCAACGACAAAATGACTGTAAGTGCCGCGAAAACTCTGTGCCAACAAGAGGCTTGAAAACACACTGTATGTTACAAAGTCTTTCTGTTTTGCACAAAGTGATAGATATGTACGATTCCAGCCGTCAAAAGATCATCATGCTCTAGATGCCGATCTTGTAGCCACCAGGCAACAGCTTCTGGAACACTCTCTCAGGGTCGTACTTGCGAGACACATCGAGCAGACGCTGCTTGTTCTTCTCGCCGTAACCATCATAGATATCCTGGAAGTAAGTCGAATCGCCCATGTAGGTGAACGGGTCCCAAACACCAGCCTCCTGAGTAGCATTGCCGATGGCCCAGGTAGTCTCCTTGACCCAAGCGTGAACCTGCTCGTCGTACTGCGTGCCGTTCCACTCGACGACCTCAGCCCATGCCATGTAGGTGCCCTTGGCCTCGGGGTCGAAACCCAGGGCGTTGCCACCGGGGTTGGAGGCAAGAGAGCCCTTGAGCCAGAGGTCGCCGATGGGCTGCCAGTCGACGCAGACGAGGATCAGGTCTTCTTCGGGGACGATGGCTTGCAAGGCGGGAACGCGCTCGAGGAACATGTCGTTGACGATCTTCACGCCGCGGAGGAGGTCTTCGTAGGTTTTGCCGACGTGTGTGCCGGCGATGAACATGTTGTTGATGCCGTCAACGACGAGCTTGCCGGTCTCGTCGGCGAACGCGGCGTGGGTGGTGAAGCCTACGCTGTTGGCGACGGCGGGGATGTCGAAGAAGGGAGCGAAGCAGTCTGGCTTCTCGACGTCAGGGGCATCGTAGTACAGGATCACGGCGCCGATGGTGGAATCGCCCTGCTGGATGACCTGGGGAACAATATGGGCGAGAGGGTCAGTGTTATACTGGGAGAAGTTGGCGGTAGCCTCGAGGAAAGCCGGGATGTCGGTGACGGAGTAGACGCCAGCGAGGACCTGGTTGGAGGGGAAGGTGTTGAGCTTGAACTTGGTGACAATGCCGTAGTTGCTGCTGCCGCCCTTGAGAGCCCAGAAGAGCTCGGGGTCAGAGCAGGCAGTGGCGTACTTCACAGTGCCGTCCGCGAGGACAATCTCGTACTCGATGACGTTGTCGGCGGCCCAGCCGTGCTGGTTGCCGTGGAAGTTGACACCGCCGGCCAGGAGGAGACCGGGGACACCAACGGGAGAGAGACGACCTCCGGCGCAGGTCAGGTTGAACTCGCTGAGGTAGCTGAAGACTTTGCCCCAGTTGTGGCCGGGACCGACCCAGACGTACTTCTCCTCTTCGTTGACCTCGAGGGCAGTCAGGTTGGACATGACGAACAGAGGGCCGTCGTCGATGCTGTTGGAGCCCTATGCATGATTCGTTAGCTTTGTCTTGAAGCGTGATGTGAAACGTGGGGTCTACGGCAAGTTGCCACCGTAGGACTCGCAAGCCACAATGGCTAATTGAAGACACGGCATGTTTGCAAGGTCTGGTAGTCATATACCATGACGACTTGCCCTGGGCGTAAGTATAAAAGCATAGTACATACCCTGATAGCCATGTGTCCACCACCACGGACAGCGAACTGAGTGTTGGTATCCTGCATGATCTGGACGGCCTGAGAGACCTCATCGGCGCTGCTTGGACGGAACACACACTCCGGGTCCATGATTTCGTTGTTGGACCAGAAGCGAGTGTTCTCGTACTCGTAGACATCATCGCCACGGAAGAAGATGGTATTGGGGACGTTCTCGCTGAGGGCATTGCAGCCATTGGAGTCGCTCCTCCTGGTCGTGGCCGCCGCAGCGGCGGTGAGTAGCAATGGCGCAACAAGGGACAACATCGCTGCTCTGTGGTGTTTAGATCAGGGTCTGAATGTCTCGTCGTTTCAACAGGACGGGCGATCGAGGGCCTTTTAGCGAGGTCGGCAGGTGAGGTCTAGGCGGAGATTGCCACCGAGCAGTCCACAACGATTATGAAGCGCTTCTGGCGCTCGTGGGCTCTTGAACTCGCCGGACAGACGGCATGTCAAGGTCGAGTCAAGACCCTGACCCGTTGCAGGCCGCCTACCGAGCACATCGTGGGTCTTGGTGTGGAGTTGCAGATGTGCAGACGGGCACTAGGCGTGTAAGGAAGTCTGCCCGCCCTTTGCGGCTTGCAAGGCTCGAAAGCACTAAGTAATACGCTCAATTTTTAATTGTTCGTTCACAAATGCCGACTGTGCCCTGGTCCGCGGGTTATTGTATCCAGACTGCTGGGTCGATTGCGCTCGAAAAGAACCTCACGGCCGAGAGCGAAAAAAACAGGACTTTGACGCTACGGACATGGTCGAATGCCGGTGTTCTTCTAGTGCGGACACGGTGGCCTTGAGAGAGCAGATCTTCAGCAATTCCAGTTCTAGTGTGCGAAGAGGGTGGCAAATTGCCTACTGTTGTGTTGCAACGTGCGAGACATGCACTCATATAGGTAGAGCGGAGGACGGTTTCGCGTGCTCTTGACAAGTTGGAAGGTACGTACCTCGTGGAAGGCTTGCAGGAACAGGCGGGAGGATCTCTCCCAAGAAACCTTGTGCTCGGCACATGCTGTTGTGGCGTCTGCCTTTGCTGCGGCTCGGCGCTGCAGAAGCGCTGTGAGGCCGAACACCACGACACATCAAGCAGAGCCGACGAGTCAACCTATGTTGATGATCGTGATGTTCATCTGCCGTGTGCAACAGCCTATCCACCATTGTTCCTTCCAGCGCGGCAAAAGTGATCTCCCCAAGGGCCAGCCCTAGAAGGCAGGAGACAGTCGAGCCGCCACGTGTTTAATGTATTCTGCTATCGGAAAACAATGTGCCGGCGCAAGGTCGAAGGATGCAGCGAATATGCAGCCTTGCAACAATGCACCCGTAACTCGGCCGAGCCTTTAGCCTGCATGCATAGTAAGGTGTAAACCCTACTTCATACCTTCTAGTGCCACTCTAGGGAAAGAATAAATGAAAATGTCTGACAGGCTCTTTCACGAAGCAGATAACCGATAGCACGACGTGGGATGTTTGCATGCAAGCGAGGTAACAGCTAGGGCCGCAAACTCAATTCACACCGTCTGCGTTTGGCGTCGGGGAGCCCCAGGCACGGAATTTAATTGACTGGAGCTGCTGGTGCTAACGGTGTTCGGTGCGAGGTACGGATGTATGCGAGGGTAAACCTGCCACGGCCCCATCGCACGATTGCATATGCTACTCCACCTGGCCACAAACGACGACCCTCCACTGTTCGACCTCTTTGGGCGCCCCTGAACATCCACCCACTGCACGGCTAGGTCATCGTCCGCTAAACCAACTCGACCATCAGTCGACCGTGCGGATCGTGATGGTCCAGTGCACCGCACCACTGATCCTGCCGAGGATGCAAGCCATGTTGCTCGCTTTGACAGAAGAATATTCTTCATACAGTAGCTGTGCGGCGATGGCGGGTCCTCGTACTTAGCAGCCTATAGAGACATTAAGGACTACTAGCAAACTTTGGCGAATCATGGGCACATGATCGCTAACACGGGTTACACGGCTGTGTGTGTGTTTGAACGAAGTTGATACCCTTCTTTGGCCCACGCCGCGGTGGTACGGACTACGGAGACTAACTACTGTATGCATGATCGCCCCTAAGAAGACTGAGATGTAGCACCATGCTTCAAGGACCAAGGTGTCGGATAAGCAAGGGTATGATCCTTAAAGACACCCACCCCCTGCTGGCACCAGCATATACGTCTCTCTTCGACTTCGAAACGCGCCATTGCCCGACGACTTTGCTGTTCGTGCTGATTGCCATTCATCATGTCGGAATACAATGGTGTTCTCTACCCGGCGGATCCGCCGGCGGGCATCGAGAGGGATCCAAATCAGAAGCCAGAAGCAGCTGTTCTTACGATTGTTACCGGCATCACGTTCGCCTTGTCAACGTGCAGCATGATCATAAGGTTATATGGCAGGACAGTGCTGATCAAGAAGTTCTCTTTCGACGATTGTGAGTTTCTTTCCACACCGAACAATCGATCGAGCTGACAATAAGATGCAGTCCTTATGTTACTTGCTTACATATGCAATGTCATTATGGTGGCATTCGTGCTAGACAGTTTGTTCTCTCCAGGCCGATCGCCCGACCTATAGAACTAACATGTCACAGTGCTTCGTTTCGGTCTCGGAAAGCACATGTGGAATGTTCCCATAACTGATCTATATCCGGGTTTCAGCATTGTAAGTCCATGATAGTCGATACTTCTCATCCACACAACTAACGCACATTCGTCGCAGAGGAACCTCCTAGCAGCCATCTTTTTCTGCGCCGCTACAGGTCTCGCCAAAGGCAGCATCTTGCTCTTCTACCTACGCATTTTCCCCGGTAGATACATCGTCATCACCGTCTGGTCATTATTTGCTTTCGTCATTGGATACTCTTTGGCTGGAGTGTTCGCCAACATCTTCAGCTGCAATCCAGTCTCTGCGAGTTGGTCCTTGAAAGATGCTGCGACAGCCGTCTGCATGAATCGACCGGCCTTCTACTTCGCACAAGCAGCTCTCGGCATCTTCACCGACATCGCGACTGTCCTGACACCTGTGCCTCTATTAAAGGGTCTACAATTGAGGACGCGTCGCAAAGTTGGTGTTGCGCTTGTGCTGACTCTGGGTGGATTGTAAGTCGTCCGAACTGAAACAAGATCATTAGCACACCTGCTAACATTCTTCCGCGCAGTGTTTGCGTCGTCAGCATCATCCGTCTGCAAAGTCTCACAGTCTTGCTCAACAGCGCCGACCTTACCAGTCAGTCAAGCCCGCCTGATACGCAGACCGCTACAACAATTACTGACAACAATCCACAGACAACACCGTCCTAGCACTCATGTGGTGCGTCCTCGAGCTCAACCTAAGCATCGTCGGCGGCTCCATGCCAGCCATGAAACCCGTCCTACAAAAATACTTCCCCAGACTGCTCGCGTCGACCCAAGGCGCATCAGAGAGCGGCAACTACTACATGGACGACACGCGCAGCAAACCCAAGCGCTCGCGCATCACAGACCCATACAACATCAGCCGCGACCGCGACAGCAAATCCGATAGCGACAGCGAGCGCCGCATCGTCAACCAAGTCGTCGGCGGGAAATCCGCAGAGTCCGGCGTTATGGGCGCCAGCTGGACGGTGGGAGATCATATCACGAAGACCGTTGAGTACGGATATCAGGTTTCGGGCGATGAGGGCTCGATGCCTCAGACGACACATCAGGATGAAGAAGCGCAGATGGTGCGTGGGCGGTCACCACCAAGGATTTGAAGACGGAATGGTTTGCGATTGAGATACCCATCATTGTCACGGCCGGCGATACTGTACCACTTCTGGAGCCATCAGATGACCAGTCCTGAGGCGATATTTTTTCCTTTCTTTCCTACGCATGGTCATGCAGTACTTTCTTCTTTTGTAATGATAATTCAAATTTCCGAACGAACATGACCCTTGCCATACTCAGCAGTGTGTACTCACAAACCTGTGCCATCGAAGCAGCGCACCGCCCGTCGCAATAGGGATGATCGCCTGACGAACACATCATCACACTTTCTGCATGGTCGGTGGGTTCCCATGCAGGGGTTTGGACTTGTCGACACTAATGCGCATATCAAAACCACACGCTCGGGTTATATGTACAAGCTTGCACTGCAACCGAGCGCCTTTACCGACACGCAAGCGACCCATCCAGCTGGACCCGAAGGATTTCTTGGTTATACTGTAGGATTGTGCAATCATTTGGCGGAGGTCAAGCTGTCTCCACGTCTCCATCATCCTCCGCTGCCGTTGAAGAAGTCCCCAGCCAAAACAACTTCCGTTTAGCCTTCTGTCAATTGATCTGTCATGGAAGATAGTCGTCATCGGGCCGTGCCTCAATTGCGTTGTGCCTCCCGACTTTGAGTTTGTTATGATCGCCGTGGGTTTGTGGGGCCTGTCCGTTGCAGTTGTCAATTTTGCTTTGACGCCTCCCCGAAGTTCGGCCTGTTGATCGTCGTGCGAAGCGCACTTGCGAGCGATATGGTTACTAAGAAAGTGTCCGGCGTGACCGTTGGATGCCATGACAGGATTCGTGCTATACTACTATAGGTATATGTTCTGGCCTTGGTCTCGTCAGAAAGCCGAACCGTTGTTGATGCGTTGGCATTGTCGCGTGGCCTTTGACAGGAGTTGGACTACATATGACGACGAAAGGAGGTGGAACGGGGCGCTCGGAGGACTGAAGCTTCTGCTTTGCGCATGGAGATCACGACGAAGGTGGATGCTCAGACTCTCGGGAGATTCGAAGATTGGCACGCGCGAGGACATCATTTCATGCTCTCTCCTGTCTTCCTTCTTGGATACGTCTGAGCTCGTCCACGTGTTGTTCTGTCTTTGCTCCCGCTCTGCTCGGACTCCTGTGACATGAGCGACGACGAGGGTTTGAGCATGATCAGCTCTGGCCTTGTGATCTGCGTGAGACTTGCGCAAAGATCGTCGGGTCGTGGGGAGTGTTGTAGAGGTAGGTTCGGGCTATGTATATTTACCGGATCCCTGTGGCTCCTTTTGTGGTCTCCAGTATGGATACACGGACCGAGAGAGCTTCAGGAGCGACAGTACCGGCCCGAGTATAATTCACGGTACTTGGCTGGGGATGTACTAATCAACGGCTTGATAGGCTTGAATCTGCTTGAGTATAATCAGTGCGCTGGAATATGTTTGAATGCCATTTTGATAGTGCCTTGGAAAGCAAGATCTTATCTTATCTCACCTACCCTCTTCATCTTCAAGCTCAGGTCCAAGCTCGCGAAACTCACACGACCAGCAATAACACTTCGACAACATCACTGAGGAAGCTCCCGCACCATCGCATATTAGCGTGCTCATCACACAATTAGCAGCATGGACAGAGAAGTACACATCCAACGAGCAAGCCTCAGCATCGCGCTCGTACGCTCCGGTGCCGCCGACGCGCCAGAAGTGAGGCGCGAGGATGCCGCACTGTTCCTCAAAACCCTGCACCGGACAATGAACATTTGCACACGACACGATGTGAAGGTTAGTAAGGCTCCTTTAATCATGTAATCAAGTGGCAAAAGCGAGCGGCAAGGGCGAGGCGTATGTGGACGTAGTGCAGCTGACAAGTCGAGCTTCAGGCTTGCAAAGACTTCATCATTAGGAACATTCTCCCGGCGCCTTTCAGGATGGCTGCGCTCACCAAGTACCTCTTAACTCTGAGCAAGAGCTTGACTCCTCGGCCTGCTGGGTCAATTACAGAGACTGCGAAACCAAAGGAAGAAGACGAAGGCCTTGGTCGCACGAGAGACGGTAATGTCGAACAACCGCCCGACGCTGCTTTCAAGCGCTTGCACATTCTTCTCATTGTGCATGATGTGCTGGCTTTTGTGACCGTGAAGTCGAAGGACAGCCGACACAACCATCGCATTCGGTGCGACGATGCGGCATGGGAGTCTTTAAAGACTCACGCAGGCTTCCTTGCGCAGCTTGCCGCTAGCTCAGAAAACAAAAATCGCCCTGGCTGTGCTACTCTGGAATCCGTGCGGCGCATACTGCAGGTCTGGCAGAGGCTCAACATCTTCGACGCCACCGCTTGCTCCAGCATAACAGCAAAGTGCGAAGAAGCAGGCACTTTATCCTGGAACGACCTGCAGCAGAAATTCGAAGCAGATGAAGCACAAGTTCTGCTTGACGAACAACGGCGACGCGAGGAAGCTGCAAAGTGGCTACTACCTGTGCAGCACCATCTACCACACGATCCCGCAACTCCCTGGCACGACCTCCCAGCCACAAACGCACTATTCCAAAAAAGGACGCAAGGATATCCTCTGCAAGCCTTCAGCCTGCCCCGCGGAGGCTACCGTTTGAAGAATGGCGGACAGCAGGCTGATGAGGCTTTGAAGTCTGATGTCGCGGAGCTTCACAAGGAGGCTTTGAGGTGCTTCGATAAGTACACAAATGCCGATGAGGTATGCGACATCGATGCTCTGGGCAACATCATCTGGAAGGACAGGCCTACGAGGAACTTCTGGGGTTTCGAAGTCAAGTCTTGAAATTGATCGGACTCTGGTCTTTGCGTCTTTGCGCCTCATCTCTTGCGACGATAATTACCGAAAACTTCTCGGATGCACATCAATGCTGGCTTCGCTTCCAGTTACCGCATTGCCTAGAATATTAGAATGCTCTGGATTTTTGTTCCCAGTATAGCGTACATATATGCGACACAGCTTTGAATGAAATCAACACCGCCCGGCTCATGCTTTGCCAGATGATCCGATGTTGTCCATCCACCATTCCATCAGCTTCTGGATTTTTGCCGTACCCTCTTCGATCAATTGGGTCAGCGGTAATTTGCCTGTGTTTTCAGCGATGTAATCATTATAATCGCCGAGGACAAGCTTATTCGCATTAATGCGAGTGACGCCGCGCTCGATGCACTTGGCCATGATGTCTGGCGGGAACTCGTTTGTGCCATGAAGCACAACTTGTACCTTGCCGCGCGTCTTCTCATAGATACTCTGTAGTCTGTGGAAGTCAGAAGTGTCAGTCAGCACTCATCAATGACACCATTTTGCCAAGCTCATGATCGGATGCATCTCACCTCTCATAATCCAAATGTATGTTCTCAACCCCATGATAATCCCCATGCACATTTCCAAAAGCCGGCGCAATAAAATCAATTCCCGTGGCCACAAACTCCTCAATCTCCTCCGCCGTAGTCATCATCCCTTCCAACTCAGCCGTATCCTTCACCCCATCCTCCCCACCCTCAATCCTTCCCGGCTCAGCCTCCGTCGCAATTCCCCTCTCATGACAATACGCCACCAACTCCTTCGTCCGCGCTAGATTCTCCTCCTTCTCAAAATGGCTCATATCCACCATAATAGAATCAAACGCCGGCGTGCCATCCGCCGCTCTCAAATTCGCCGCGCGCTTGATTACATCTGCGTCCTGCGCGTGGTCCAAGTGTACTGTGATGGGGACTGTGGCTTTGCGGGCGGCCGCTGCTACGAAGTCTACCAGAATTGTAGAGTATTTGAGTGCCCAGGGGAAGAGGAGAATTTGCAGTGGCGAGCGCTTGGTTTCGGCGGCTTGCATGCATGCTACGACGGCTTCCATATTGTAGGCTACAACGCCCAGGACGCCGTAGTGGCCGGCTGCGGCGGCGTCCAGCATTTGTATGGCGCGGTTGGACGAGAGGGACATCGTTGCGGATTGTTCGAGCTACGGGATTATTCTTTGTGGTTTTAGTGTGGTTCGATGGTCCAAAGATTTGGAGGCACGATGTAAAAGTATCACGAATGTGTGGCAAACGAGGTGGTAGTATGGGGATCGATCAGTACATCTCCAGTCTTGAAGTGTGGTCTCAACCTGTGCTAAGCTGCTTGCTATGTACTACCGAACACCCGGCCCTTTCTAGGCAGGCTTCCAGGAAGTGATGTCGTCTGACAAGCAACTGTCCAATCGGGTAGGTTGAGAGCAATGGTTCGTGTCGGTCTTTGAGTTTGCCTCGTCTCGAGGCTGCGCCAAGGTTGGTATAACCGTACACTTCGGGGCAACTTCTGGCCTACATACGTTCTATTCCTTCTCACAACGACAAATAATCAGAAGAACGACATGGTATATGAAATTCACTCCAATAAGCTACTAGCGCTTTATCAGCCTTTTGAGTAGGCCTTACGTACTTACTCGCTGTCCATACCCTTTTCCGAGCGAAACCATCCGCCTTTTCCACTTCGCTCTTCGGTAGAAACATTGTCCGATGCTCCATCCTGACGGCGAATATCCGATTTTATCGGCAACGGAGTCTCCGATTTTTGGCGGGGTGCTGAGGGGCCATTTACTGTTGTCGGGCTCTAAAACCTCCTAGACATCCGAGGCGATTACATAGTTGCAATTGTACATTCTATCTACTTGGTCTGCCTTAACTACTCTTCCCAACCTCACATCAACCCCAAACCAACAATCACATCCTATCACACACACCAACAATGAAGATTCTCATAACCGGCGCCGGCGGCTTCGTAGGCCAACTCCTCGCCGAAGTCCTCCTCAACGCCAACCACACCGTAATCCTCGTCGACATTTTCGAGCCCCCCATCCCATCCAAAGCCACCAACAAACAAAATGCCACCACAATCAAAGCAGACCTCGCCCAAGATGCCTCCTCAATCCTCAGCGCAGACCTTGACGCCCTCTACGTCTTCCACGGCATCATGTCCGCCGGCAGCGAGGAGAACTTCGACCTAGGCTACCGCGTAAACCTACACTCGACCCTCGCGCTCCTCGAAGCAGTTCGACAAATCTGCCCTGGTGTCCGCTGGGTCTACGCTTCCAGCACCGCGATCTTTGGCCAGCCGCTCCCCGAACTCCCCTCCGAAGCCACGGTCCCCACGCCGCAAAGCAGCTACGGCACGCAAAAGATGATGATCGAGTCCGCAATCAATGACTACACCCGTCGAGGTTTCATCAACGGCTTCACTCTCCGCTTCCCAACAATCTCCGTCCGCCCGGGCAAACCCACGCAAGCAGCCAGCAGCTGGATGAGCGGCATCATCCGCGAACCGCTCCAAGGCAAAGAATCCACACTCCCGTGCTCCGACGATTTCGAATGCTGGCTGTGCTCGCCCAAAACACTGGTGCGCAATCTCGTGCACACGCTGACACTAGAGAGGGAGTGCATGCCGACGCACGTGAGGCAGATCATGCTGCCTGGTATTACGGCGAACGTGGCGCAGATGCTGCAGGCTCTGAAAGACGTGGGCGGGCAGGAAGCGGTGGATTTGGTGAAGAGGGAGAAAGCGAGTCCGGAGATTAAAGCGATGCTTGATAGTTGGCCGGTGAGGTTTGATATTTCGAAAGCATTGGGGTTGGGGTATGTGGCGGATGGGAGCTTCAGGGATGCTGTGGAGGATTTTGCGGGTAGTTTGAAGGAATGATTGCGATATGTCGTTGTTGTATAGAGCACAAAAAGCTGTCTGTGGTTTTGATCAAGAAATTGTTTCGTATATCGTGCTCATATCCTGTCCATGTTCGTGTCTTGCCACGAATGCACACTAGAACTTCGATAAATCAACCCTCCTTATCCTCCGCAACAGCATACCCCCTCGCCACTCCCGCCCTCCCCTCTTCCATAGCCGCACCCCTAATCTTCCCGTTCTCATCCCTCTCATACTCAATCGCATAATCCCCTCCCAAACCCTGCCACGTTCTCTGCGAACGCAGATACTCGGCACCAGGCGAAGCAACGCCGTTGACAGAAGCCATCTCGCCCTTGGTGCGGTGGATCAAAGACGAGGAAGGCTTGTTTGATGCCGAGACTGAAGAATCGGCGGCGTTTGTGCCGTTGGAAGTGTTGGTTTTGGTTTTCGGTCGGCCCATGGGGCGAGAGTGAGAGACGTAGCGGCCTGTGCGGAGGTCGAATTCGGGCGGCTCGTCGTCTGAGGAGGCATTGGCGTAGGGGTCGTCGTCTTCCTGTGATGTAGATGTCTGTGTTGATTCTCCCTGTACCTCCTCCGCAGCAGCAGCAGCTTTCCTCTCCTCATCCCTCAACAACACAGCCCCAAAATCGCTAACCCACTCCCCACCCCAAACCCTCTCCTTATCATCCGTCATCGCCATCTCCAGCTCAAAAGGCGTCACAATCGGACGGTAAAAGTCCGAACTCTCAACCAAACTGCTCTCCCAGCACCCAATAACCACCCAGCCCTCGACTTCGGAGAAATTGGCAATCTTCGCGGCGTTGAGCTTGCCGACCACGAAAGTGTAAGACTTTTTGCCCGCGGCCGCGATTAGTTCCTGGCAGTGTTGCAGAGCGGTCATGTAGTTTTTCACGCTGAGGGTGTTGATTAGGATGCCGATGATGGGCGCTGTGGCGACTTTGGTGAGAAGGGCGTAGCGCCGGCGGAGAGCGGCTGTGGTGTTGGTCTGGAGAGCGCGGGGAGAGGCTGTGGTGTTTGTTGGGAGGATGTGGACGCGGGAGACGCGAGAGGAGAGTGTGAGGAGTAGACTGGCGGGTGGGTCTGAGATGTGGAAGATGGAGAACTCTCTGAGGGCCTCTGGGTTCGATTGAATCTCGGAAGGCACTGTGCGGTTAGGAAGAGGGCTGGCAGGGTTGTGCAGGATTGATGTTTCGTGGACGTTCGTGTAGCCTTGATCTTTGAGCTTGCGATGGAGCTCGGCGATGTGGTGTTGGAAGGGTATGTCTGCCATCAACACGACCTTCTCGTCTAGGTCTGGGTAGGTTGCTTGGAACGTCGTGACTGTGCCTTCCAGATCCAAAGTCTTGGTCGTGAAGACATAGATGACCGGTAGCCTGGCAGTAGGACTCAAACAAGATCTCCCATAGTGCACTACGACCTCAGCAGCGCAGTGCTCAGCAGCAACCTCATCGACACAGCACGCACCATACGAAGTATCCCCCAAAATCGTAAGATGCTCCTCCTCATCCTTCTCCCCTTGCCCAACAACATCAACCTCAAGCTCATCCTCCACCTTCACATTTCCAACTCCCTCCGTAACTCCCTCAATCGCCTTCGCACCATGATTATCCGCTTTCCTTTCATTCTTCAAATCCCTCTTCAAGTTCTCGCACACCCTCGGCGCATCCCCAAGCATATCATCCGGAAACTGCAGCGCGATCCTCTTCCACTTCCCACTGCGAATCTCGCTAACCGTTCGGCGGATTTCATATTGCACGTATAGTTGCTCGTCTGAAAGTGTGCTGCCGGCTTCGGTCAAGGGTACGGGGGTCTCGAAGACGTGTTCGGCTGGGGTTGAGAGGACGGGAGCGCTGGAGGTCTCCATGTTGGCGTGTTGGTCCAAAATAAGTTGAGTGTAGTGAGGTTTTTGTGTTTTTGTGTTTTTGTGTTTCTCGTGAGTCGTAGTTTTGGTCATCTTTTTTATCGACCCTTGGACTTCGACTTCGTTCGCGAAGCGGGGTGTGTGGGACTATCAATCCAAACCCTAATCTTATCTATAAACACAAAAATAACTTATCTGGTTGTGCAGTGCACCGGGTGTCAAGGTTGGTGTTGACATACATGTATGTGAACGAGAACATGACCACACAAATGCATCAACATACGTGTTCACATTATGACGGTTGTAAAGTACAGCACAGAGTCAGAATTCTGCTTCCGAAGAAGGCTCGCTTTTGACGCTCTCAAATACAGCTACATCTACAACGACAATCCCACACTTCAGCTAGTGGCGGCAGGAGCAGCATCACCATTCGTAGCTTTAGGCATAGGAACCTTTCCACCAGGCGAATCCGCGAACCTCGCAGTAAGAACCTCAACACCATCCTCCGTAACAAGCAGCGTGTGCTCAAACTGCGCCGTCTTGCTGCCATCAGTCGTCACACTCGTCCAGTCATCAGGCCAGGTCTTATCCTTGTGCGTGCCGAGAGTAATCATAGGCTCGATAGTGAAGCACATTCCCGGCTTCGCCTCGCCGACGGCTTTGTTCTTGGCGTAATGCGGCACGTTAGGTGCGCAGTGGAAGCGCTGGTCGATACCGTGGCCGCAGTAGGTCTTGACGACGCCGCAGTTGTTGCCCTTGGCGATCTTCTCGATCGTGTTGCCGTAGTCGCGGAACAGCGCACCGGGTTTCACGAGCTTGATGGATTCGGCGAGGCAGTCGCGGGCCGTCTCGACGACGCGCACGGTGTCGGGGTCTTGGTCGGCTTTGCCGATGTAGTAGGTCTCGTTCAGGTCGCCGTGGAAGCCGCCGTGGTAGAGGGTGACGTCGATGTTTAGGATGTCGCCGTCTTGGAGAGGGCGCTGGTCGGGGATGCCGTGGCAGATGACTTCGTTGACTGATGTGCAGACTGACTTGGGGAAGTGGCAGTAGTTCAAAGGGGATGGGTATGACTGAAAGATGTTAGAGGTGTGGTTTTCGGTTTTGAGATGCTTCTGCGACATACGTTACGCTCAATGCAGGCGTCGTGAACGACCTTGTCGATGTAGTCGGTGGTCACGCCAGGCTTGGCCTCGCGGGCTGCGATATCGAGAACCTCGCGGGCTAGTCTGCAGACCTTGCGCATGCCTTCTTGCTCTTCCTTTGTGAGGATCTTGATCTTGTTCCTGCCGGCGAACATCTATCCACATATCAGTATCCTGTCCGCATGCGGTTTTCCGCAAATAATGTCAACCCACCTGCTCGCTCTTGGGAACACCGTGTGAGGCATAGTCGGGATGTCTAATCTTGTCCGGCACCTGTCTCCTTGGGCTGAGTGGATAGGAGGGCCTCAGGGCGCCAGTGAAGCTGTATGTCGGGAATGGGTTGAAGTGGCCTGCGGCGTCTGGTAAGGATACGACGCTGGGGGGAAAGATGTTGGAGAGCATACTGTTTTGCGATTTGTGGAGTTGCTTATGCGTCGACTGTATGAGCCGTTAGCCTATGGTCTACATGTATGTAAAAAATCGCCCAGCCTTGCAGATGGTATTCCACCAGCTCGGCCAGGCTCTCTTTCTATCTCTTCCTCTTGGTGCCCTCCTCTTCGTCCAAGAGCACTTCACTGACCTACCCAGTTGCGCTTGAAGCAGTCCTGGCCGCAAAAGTAGGATTCCTTGCCTAGCTTCTGGCATGTCGGGCACTGAAGGCTGCCAGCATCGTTGCTGCAGTCTGCGCCCTCGCATTTGCGCTCGTTGTTGACCGTTACCTCTTTCGCCGGCGCTTGATCCATGGTCGCGGTGTGTTTCTAGTTTAAAGGTTTTCGATAGATTTAAAGAGACGGCGGTGTGAATATTCCCCTCTGGCGGCGAAAGGAGTTGGTCGAGTGCGTCTTGCCTGGTCGCGGTTTCACTGAGAGTGTGAAGAATTGCCGTATGCGCCCTACGCTTCGTAATGGAATTGTTCGAGAAGCCTTCTACTTTAGCTCAAACTTCCGGCCCGTCTGATGATCGTTCGTGTGGCTTAAGCTTCGCATGCCGTCACCTGAATGTGTTGTATCAACACTCCTATACCAATATAACAACCATAACAATATACAATATGTCGACTTTGGTATGGCCAGCCATTAGCGGCGCAGACCTGAACAAAGAGGTCGAGACAACATCTGCGCGCGAGCTAGAGTGGCTCCTCTCCACTCTCCAGGACACGCTCACCTCTCTCAAAGCCGGCCTCGAGGAATGCGCCGCGCTGCTTGCACCCACCGACCCTGGCTCAACACTCGTCCTATCTTCCCTGCGGAGTGAGAATCTCAAGGGCTACATTACCCGCCTCGGAGCACGAATCGTCAAGGGCGACATCCAACTGCGACTGCCCTCATTACCTCCACCTCGTGGCCAGAATGCATATAGGCTCTCGCTTTCATCCCAACCCTCTGCACCGACAATCGTCCTGGAGCAGCTCACCACAACACGAACCCTGATCAACTCATGTCTCGATGTGGTAGACACAACCCGCTGGACCGGCGACGCGACAAACGCCAACTTCATCTCCGGCCAGTTAAAGCTGCTACACGACAACATCCAGGACGCAAAAGCAGCATTAAAAGGTGGATCCGACGGACACAGAATGAAAGCATGGCACGAGGATCCCGTGGATCCACACGCTTTCGACCCGCCTCTTCCAGGCAACGTCTCGTTCCATCTCTCGATATCGGAGGCCGCTCTCTTGCTGCACGTCCGCACGCTCGAAGCAGCCTATCCGATCACAGGGACTAATACTCCGCTGTCGACATCGGGAGGCTCGTACACTGGTTTCTCGTTGCGTGAGAGACTGACTACTGCTTTGACGGGCGGTAGGCCGGCTTTCCATGATGAAGCGCATGAGGTATTCGCGTACAAGGGGCAAGAAGTTCGTGTGCGAGACAAGGTGCGTGTTGAAAGTCAGGATCCTAGTCTGATTTCTGCTATGGCTAAGCTGGGTGCTCTGGAGAGAAACATTGCCATGTCGAGACGCTCGCTCGGTGTTGTTATGGGGCAGGAGTTGAGTGATCTTTGATGATCAGAGGCCAACTTTCACTTTTCTCCCTATATATCAAGCGGGCGTCGTTACTTCAAGGCACGTATATCCGCGGCTCCGCCTCCCCATTGATCGTTCTGCCTTTTCCTTGGGCTACGCGTCTATTGTGCACGACGTAGATCGTTTCCTGCACGGCTGCTAGAACGACCCCAATCGTGACAAGGATGATCATGTACAACAATCCGTTGTTGTAATGCGGCGCATCGCTACCCTGGAATAGCTGCGTTCCAACCATCAGGCCGGAAATGGAACACATCACCCAAGTCGCGATCGCTATACTTCGCTCACCTGGGGATTTGCAGTTCAACTGTAGCCCTAATCACGTTGTCAGCACCACAGAATCGAACGCCATCCGCCATCGATGGGAAACTCACATGTATTATGGATCGGATGGTATCCCACAGCAAAAGCGTTCACCGCCGTCCAGACTCCCCACCTGCCCCAACGCCCGGCCGAAGGCTGCACTTGTCTCGCAACAACGAGCGTGATCAAGTAACAAACCTGCGCAAGCATAACACAGTATCCGCGACGATTCGTGCGATCGCTAAGCCTCGCAAAGCAGAAAACCACAACAAGAGCCAACGATGCCCCAACAGCCGCCAGCGCATTCGCTGCGATCCGATTGAACCCGAGATCGACGTATATGGAAGGCGTGTACGTTGTCAAAGGACTCCACGTCGAGAACACGCAGAAACTCGACAGTAACGTCGGCCAGCGCTTATAGTGCAGCACCGTCTGCCTGACGAGTTTCCATGGAATAGCCATACCCTGCGCGCCAACGCGCTTCTCCGCATCGTCTGCCACGAGCCGCTCTTGCAGGATATACTGGTCCTGTTTACTAAACCGCACAAGACCTCTCGTAAGCAGCGGCCTCGGCTCATCCGGCGATCCAGGAAGCACAAGCAACAGCAAGACCCCAACAGCCATAGTAAACACTCCCTCCAAAATGAATATCCACTGCCATCCCTTCAGCCCCTGCGTCCCATCCAGCTGCAAAATCCCAGACGCAAGAATCGGACTCAGCGCATTCCCGCCAAACATCCCAAAGAAAAAAATCGCGACTCGCGTCCCGAGCTCTCGCTTCTGATACCACGTCGACAGCGTGTAGATCGAACCCGGGATGTAGCCTGCTTCTGCGAGACCAAGCATGCTGCGCACCACGAGGAAACCTTTACGATCTGTGATGAGGACTTGCAGCGTAGCAATAAGTCCGAATATGAGAACCTGTGTTGCGATCCATTTTCGCGGGCCGAGGCGTTGGAGGATTAGGTTGAAGGGGATTTCGAGGACGACGGTTCCGAGGAACATTAACTGGTTTCCTAGGTTGACGGTGCTTTGATCGATGGCGATGGATTGGCGGAGGCCGGCTGTGAGGGCGCTGGCGAGGTTCATGCGGTCTAGTTGGAAGACTAGGAGGCCTAGGAAGAGGAGGGGAAGGACTGTTGTGTCGACTTTGCGGAGAGCTTTCTTTTCTGAGGAGTGGGCCCATTTGGGAGGAGTGGTGTCGCTGTAGCTGAGATGTCCGTTGTCGGAGTTTGTGGTTGATGTGTGTTCTTGCTTTTCGGAAGGACTTGGGTCGCCGCTCGAGTGTGCCATCTTTTTCTTGGTTTCTAGGTAGGTCCAGACAAAATGCAGGAACGCACCATCGAAGACAGACACAGAAGAAGTGCAAATTTATTGCGAATGTCTAAGACACTACACATTTGCTTCTTCTTGTTTCTGTTCGGTAGTTTGGTACCTTGATGATCACGCCAGTGCGCCCAGGCCCACATCCGAGCGCACCCACATGTACCTTATCCGTGCGACACGCAACATCACCTTTCGGAAACATCTTCCAAGATCTACCCTGGTAAGTAAATTCAATCATTTGATGAGAGATATATATGCTATTGGGCCGGTTGATGTAAGATACTTATCTTGCCGAGGCGTCAAGACAAGGCGTGAGGCACGTAGGATATGGTGTGATTGCTTGGTATTTGGAAGCTTGTGATGGGGAGTGATGGGTGTTTGTCTACAGGTCTAGTTATTGCTGATATTGACGAGTGAATAGATGTGACTGAGAACCTCTGAGCTCTCTAACCGTGGATTCTATCGTCTTTCTCTAATCGACTGACGAACACCATGAGTCCGAATTCCGTGAAGAGGGTGGCTATTGTTGGAGCTGGACCTGCTGGTGCTATCGCGATCGATGCTTTCGCTCGAGAGCAGGCTTTCGATATTATCAGAGTATTTGAAAGGAGGGAGGCGCCTGGTGGTTGCTGGTGAGTCTCATGTCGCCGACGAGCAGTTGCTCGAATTCATCATCAAAGTCGCTTACTCAAAAAACTCATCCTAGGCTTCAAGACCCCCAACCACACCCCAGACTTAAGAACCTTAACAGTCTCTCAAGCAGGACTACAGTCGACGCCACCTCCGAAATCCCTCCCAGACTCCCAGCACAAACCCCGAGACAGACCTCCGTTCGCTATGCCGAGACCAGCGTATACCCATACTTGGAAACGAACGTCGATGCCTCGATCATGGAATTCTCGCAAGAACCCATTCCCATCGAACGCAGCGCAGCCTCAGTGGCTCGACACGGAATAGAGACGCCTTTCCGACCCTGGCAGACTATCCAGCGGTACGTCCAGAGTCTCGTCGATCGCAAGGGTTACCAGGATTTGGTATCCTATAACACGACCGTGGAGCTTGTGAGTAAAGTCAATGACGAGTGGGAGGTCGTTCTACGGAGATCCGGTGAAGGGAGCGATTACTGGTGGAAAGAATACTTTGATGCTGTGGTGGTGGCGAACGGGCATTATAGTGTTCCTTATATACCTGAGATTAAGGGCCTCCAGGAGTTTGAGCGGAGGAGGCCTGGGAGTGTTGTTCATACGAAGGGTTACAGGGGGAGGGATTCTTATCGTGGGAAGGTGAGTTGGGCTTCTGGCTTGGTCGTTGAGATTTTGCTGATAGTGGGAGAGTAGCGTGTTGTCGTGATTGGAGCTTCTGTGTAAGTGGACACCAAAATCTCATGGCGATCGAAACGACTAACACTCCCAGCTCCGGCGCCGATGTAGCCGTCGACCTGCTCGGTGTAGCAAAACACCCCATCGTCGCCGTCGTGAAAGGCCATCGACCAAACTTGTACTTTGGCGACCACGCATTCCAGCATCCGGATATTGTGCAGAAGCCATCCATCTCTCACATCGCGGGCCGAACAGTCCACTTCATCGACGGGACCTCGATCGAAGAGGTTGACGCTTTCGTCGTAGGCACAGGATACTCATGGTCACTTCCATTTCTTCCGCACATCCCAATTAGGAACAACCGCGTTCCGGATCTTTATCAGCACATCTTCCATCAAAGTGATCCGACTCTCGTCTTCATCGGCGCTGTAAGCCATTCCCATACATACATACATCACTACCGAAAAATAACTGACCCCTCACCAGGTCGCCGCCGGCCTAACCTTCAAAGTCTACGAATGGCAATCCGTCCTAGCCGCACGCGTCCTCGCAGGCCGCGCACAACTACCTCCACTTGCAGACCAGCAGAAATGGGAACAAGGTAGAATCGCGAAGAAAGGAAACGGGGTGCCTTTCACCGCAATCTACCCAGATTTCGAGGAGTATTTCGAGACGCTGCGCAGACTCGCTGGCGAGCCGGAAGAAGGCCAGCCTGGTCGTCGCTTGCCGCCGTTCGATACGAATTGGCCGGGGATCTTCTTGCAAGGGCATCAGAGACGGATAGAGATGTGGAAGAAGGCGAATCGGGAGGCGTGGCAGAGGAGGGAGGGGGCGGAGGAGATTTTGGCAAAATTGTGACTGGCGTGAAGCTCAAGATTTGGTACTTATAAAATTTGCAGCACCCATGTCTGGTGCTCTCTCACTAACGAAATGTCAATCCCCGTACGCCAGTTCTCTGCGATCTCTCCACAGCGTGCAAGGATTGAACCGCCACGCCCCACGGTGCTTCCTAGCGAAGACATAGTGGATCACATACGGCACGAAGAACGGCACAGAAGGGAAGTCATGAATTCCGCCTTCGAAGCTTCGATCAGCAGTTCCAAAGACCAGTGGTGCGATGCGTTGCTTGATCATCGTCAGCGGAGTAATCATATTCGATTCATGCACAAGACTCACATTATCCGTAGCCATCAACGACTTCTCAAACCGCTGATACGCTTGCCTAATTCTCACGCTGTCGTACTTGTCAAGCGCACGCAGTGTCTCAATCTCATCGTAGAGGTGTCTCGTCAAAGGCTCTGCAAAACCTTCGACCAAACTCTTAAGCTTCTCCCCATCGTACTCCGCCGGCGGACAGGTCCGACAATACTCTTCAAACCTCTCGAAGCCAGGCGTGAAAGCTCGATGCTGCTCGACGTTCTGGGTCATCAACCCTTCGATGCCGGAGATGGCTTCGATGCTAGGGAAGAATTCTTTCTCTTCTGCGTCGTGATGGTGGTGCATCGATTCACTCCAGCATTGGCAGTAGGTTAAGAAGTCTCTGGCTACTGTTGGGTTGTTGGGGGGCAGTTTGGTTGCTTGGAGGTAGATTGAGTTGAGGCCGCGGATGATGCCGTTATGAGCGAGGGACATTTGTGTTGCCACGTAGTACGCTGCATGGGATGGCTGGAGAGTCCATGTTAGTGGTGTGTAGTATGCTGTTCGAAACGGAACAAGCGGCATACGTCCTGCGAGAGTTCTTTAGTAGATATGAGCATATACGGCCCATCCACCCACTGAGGAGCCATTGCAACGTTTAATGAACAAGGCTATTGCAATTGGCAACTCTCACGAACGAGGACATCGACGCCTTCTATAGCATTCGCCCCGGCATGAAAGCGCCTTCATCATCAGCATACTAAACAGGCTAGCTCAAGCATTCAGCTCGCTTGTCGCAAAATCCTACGAGGGCCTTGTCTAGATATACAGCAGGCTTACAAAGAGGCTTGGTAACCATGCAGGTCGGATTTGCAGCCAATTGGTCTGGTTGGTATAGCCCCGCTTACGCCCGGTCGACTCGGCCGGGACATTCGACTATATCGCATCCGCCATCGCAGGCAACAATAGCATCAACGCATCGAGTCTATATATATACCATATGGAACTCGACAAGCTGCACGATCCGGCCCTTGTTAGCATCATCAGCTTGTGAACACAATACTCAAACACTGTCAACGCATCACAACACGCATCGAGCAACAACCGAGCAGGCACTCAACTCTCAAACAAATCCAGCAATCAACACTCAACCAGATCATCACCATGAAGGTCCTCCTCCTCGGAGCTACCGGCAACCTTGGCTCACGCCTCATCCCAGCACTACTCACCCATAACCACGATGTCGTCGCATACGTGCGATCAGCTCACAAACTAGAATCTCTGGTCCCCGCGACTGTCCACGAACAAATAACAATCGTGCAAGGCGATGCCACCGACTCGCAGGCAATCAAGACAGCCATCATCGACCACAAATGCGAAGCTGTTGTCAGCACGGCAGGAGTTGCGGCCCTGGCTCCTTGGGCGAAAAGTGAATTGCCTGCAATCTTCAAGGCAGTGCTTGAAGCTGTGCGTGAGGCTGGAGCGAAGCGAAAGAGTCCTTTGAGAGTGTGGTTTTTGGGTGGGCAGGGTGTGTTGTACTATCCGGGGACACAGTCGATGCTGTCGAATTAGTGAGTATGCTGGATGCTTCTCTCGAGTCGGCATGTTTGCGACTACCACGGAGTCAAGCAGCATCAGTCCGAGCCTCCACTAACAGCAGACAGCTTTCCAATGTTCCTCGAGCACCGCCATAACTTCCAGCTGCTCAGATCGCTGCCACCCAACATTGTAGACTGGTCTATGCTTTGTCCGAACTGGATGATCTCCGAGTACCCGGACGTCCAACTGCCAGGCACAGCGCCGAAAGACACGCTCGAGGCGAAAGCAGGCACGCCACCTCAGTGGAACGATTCCTGGATGAGGCACATTCCATTCATCGGGAAGACCATCGTATCCGGGATGAATGCCAGCCGCTACAAGACTACGCTTGAACAGAATGCAGAGTTCATTGCTAGTGATCTTGGTAATGCAGAGAGCCAGTGGAAGGGGCAGGCTGTGGGCGTGATCACTACGTTGAGATAGACCTGACGGCGATGGGGTGATTGAGAGCAGATGAATGTGGGTATTTTTGACAAGGTCTGAGATGAAGATGATTTTAGGTAGCCATAATAAGGTGTATTCAATAACTGTCAAACGAATGTTGCATCGTTCACAACCTGTCTCCAGAGCCCAAAGGGAACAGGCTCTCGGCCCAAAGCGGGCAAGCGCATCTCACCCAGCACTTTCTCCAGCCAGGATGCACCACCTCCTCACACCAGAAACACCTGGGACCAAAACAAGCCGTGGGACGATTGACAAGCTCCATCTCGCAACAATCAAACATTACCGCCATGCCTGGCAGTGGCAAGCAAAGTGCCGATGTACAACAACAGATCATCGAGTTCCTTGAAGCCGGGATTGATCCCACTACCATCCACCGTCGTTTGAAGGTGGGACGGAGCAGCATTTATCGCATGAAGCGTAGCCTGCAGCAACATGGCACCGCTTACGCCCCACCTGAGACGAACAAGAAGAATGGACGGCCAAAGGTGTTGACCGCTGAGCAGGAGCAGGTAGGACTCCGCCTTGTCACTTGTTGTCTTCTTATGTTGTAGACGAGGCAAGCATATCATAGGCCTGACATGGAACGATACAGGAAATCAAAGCCTGGCTACAAGAAGGCAAGAACCGCGAACGCTTCTTGGATGACATGGTCTGGTTCATCCACGACCGCTTCGGTATGGTGTGCAGCACGACTACATGCTCTAAGATCAAGCGCAAATGGCTCAGAGTTATCGAGGCTGAAGAACGCGGCGAGCATCTTGATCCAGCAGAGGCCCAGGAACAAGTACGGCTGGAAGCGTTTCGAGTTGGCAAGAAATCGCCTGCCACTTCGCGTAGGCACGAGATTAGCGATGGGCTATCTTCACAAGCCGATATGCACATGTCGGCGGCGATGGGATTGGCTGTGCAGCAGCAGCAGCCGTTACCGCATTACACAGCGCATCTTGACCAGAGCCTACATGGATTGGGGACATCGGCAGACCAGCAGGTGCAGGCGCAATTGCAACCCGAGATCGCACATGCTGCCCTGCATTAAGGCAGTCTTTGGCCTTAATTGGAGTTTGCGCTTGCAGTCTTGCAGCCACTATTTACGATTACGAATTATGAGAGACGAAGAATGATATACAGAATGCAGGCACTCTTAGAAGTGACACAGCGTTTTCCGACATGGGTAGAATTGTAAGAATGGTTCAACGAACTTTGCGCCACTTTTTCCTTTACTCCGTGACACGCAGTAAGAAGTATTGATCGATTTGATTCAGAAGGCACACTACTGGATGCTCCAACCAGCTGTCACAGATCGACTGAGGCACTATGGTACTATTATATACCTCTATTACCTTCTACATGATCGTTGAAGGGTCATCTCTTGGATCGACCCCACGATTTGAACGGGCCCACTTCAACCTTCGTAGAGCCGCATGGCATCATATGTCTCGGTTCCCAAGTTCCAACCCTCCTTCAATTTACCACCAACATCTCAATGCCGTAGCCTGCAACCTACCTCACAAGACTCCTTCCTCTTCCTCCTCACGTTGTCGTCATGGCAGACTTCGACATATCATCCCTCAGCGAGGAACAACAGCTGGCGCTACAGCAGTACACCTCTGTAACCGACCAGGACCTCGCTGCCGCTGTGCCACTATTACAAAAGTGCCAGTGGAACACGCAAATAGCCATCACACGCTTCTTCGATGGTGATGCCGACACCATCGACCCTGCTGCCGAAGCAGCTCGGGCTCCTCCACCACCTCCAGCGAACGCGCGACGATCAGAAACGCTTATGGACACGATACCCACACGATACTCAGCACGAAGCGCAAGAAGAGGTCTTGAGCCTGCACCTCGAGTGGTGCCGACACCAGAGAGCCAGATCTCTCAGCCGATGCCCTTCCCGTTCAACATTATCTTCCTGCCCTTCAACGTGACATACACCATCTTCCAGCGTCTCTTCGGCACAATAGGATACCTCTTCCCCTTCCTTCCTCGTCTGCTCAACCGTATCTACTCTGGCCGCGCTCTTCAACCCTCCCGCGATACCGGTCGCCGCCCTCTCAACCCCACCGATACTGCCGCCCGGTTCATGCGCGAGTTCGAAGAAGAATATGGAGTTACACACGGCACATTACCCTTCCACGAAAGCGGTTATGCGCAAGCCTTCGATCTCGCAAAGCGCGACCTTAAGCATCTGCTTGTCATTCTCCTCTCACCCGAACACGATGACACCGCGCCCTTCGTCCGCGAGACCCTGCTATCACCCGACCTGATCGAGTACATCAAAGAACCAGCCAACAACATCGTCCTCTGGGCCGGCACCGTGCAAGACGCAGAAGCCTACCAAGTCGCCAACGCACTAAACGTCACCCGCTTCCCCTTCGCCAGCCTAATAGCACACACGCCCTCCGTCTCCTCCACAGCAATGAGCAAAATCGCTACCTCCGCCGGCCCTGTTTCAAGTCAAGATCTAATCAACAAATTCACAACCGCAATCAGCGCTCACAAAGAAGAGCTAGATCGCTTGCGCGCACAGAGGCAGGAACAAGAACTCAATCGCAGCTTGCGCCAAGAGCAGGAAAGCGCTTACGAGCGCTCGCTAGCACAAGATAGGGAGAAGGCGCGCAAAAGGAAAGAAGAAGAAGCCGAGAAAGAAAAGTCCGAGCGGGAAGAACGCGAACGCGCAGAACATAAAGCAGATCTCGCACGGAAACTGGCACAATGGCGGCGCTGGCGAGCGCAGAGCATACCCAGCGAGCCGGATGCGAACGATAAGGACGTCGTACGAGTCAGCGTGCGCTTACCATCCGGCGAGCGCGTGGTACGCAAGTTCCGATCTGAGGCGGAGCTCGAGGAGTTGTACGCTTTCGTTGAATGCTACAATCTGTTGGGAGAGCAAGGAGACGCTGGCATGAGTGAGAAAGAGGCTCAAGAGCCGGCGGACTACGAGCATGTGTACAAGTTCCAGCTGGTGTCGCCGATGCCGCGTGAGGTGTACGATTTGGAAAAGACGGGCAGTTTGAGGGAACGGATTGGCAGGAGTGGGAATTTGATTGTTGAGAGGATTGTTGGGGAAGATGACAGTGATGAGGATGAGGATGGAGAGGATGGGGATCTTGTGGGTTGATAAGATTTGTTGTACAATTGAGCTTGAATCAACCACTGTTCAAGCTATTCTTCGCGCCGGGAGTTTGTGAGTTGATCTCAACGAATATTGAATGTCAGACGGCCAAGAACCAATCAACTGTGCTCTCGATCGGAGCACTACTGCAAAGACTTGACAATCCAAAAGGCTGAAGCACCTCCCTAAACAAAAGCGTCTGCTGGCCCCTTACGTGTCTGTCTAAAATGCTGAACTAGGCAATGGATTCGTCATTCAACAGCATGTGGATCCTTCGAAAAGCTTTAATCTCGACAATCGAGACAATCATCATAGACTAGAAACGACTTCTTAGTCCACAGATGTGCGGAACAGTTAGATCTGTTGTTCGAATGATTAACTAATCGACGCAGAGTTCCGAGCTTCACGTGCATACTAATGACATACGAATACATTTAGAAGAATGAAGAAAGGCAGCACTATTGAATTGATTGAAAAGATTTGATGGTGAATTGACTGCAACGGCCTGCCAAAGCAGCGCCATCAATACACATGTTCATAACACCATAAGACAACCAGCCTACCTGCAAAAGATACCTCAAGTAGTTTTGTTTCCCGTAGATCCCATGGAGGTACTCAACAGGTATATTCAATCGACGTTCCCCTAAGCCCCTTCACCTTCTTCTCCTTACTGTTGGGACGAGATGCTAGAATCGCGTGGAGGAGTGAGCACTTTGTAGAAGTCCTGTGCGTTCCTGGCATTGTCAACGTTGTCCTTCAAGCTCATGTTGCCTTCGTCTTGCTTGGAGCAATCGATTGGTGTCTCGAAGGTCTGGTCATGGACATCTGCCAGCGTCAAGAGAAACAACGCTACTTAGTGACGGTACCTAATGGATCTCGGTCTCTGTCACAGCATTAGCAGCACAGGTAGCAGCGATGATTAGTCTCCGTCGTCGCACAGCTCGAGCAGCGATATCACAGAATCCGCTCGGATCAGCCAAAAGCTCGGAACAACGGTCAACGACGATGGTTGAGTGCAAGCTGGACATATATTCCAGTCTGGGTTGAAAAGGAACCTCGATTAATAAATGGTATAAGCTCTCCTCTAATCAAAAGTAGTCTTCTTTCCAGCCGGCGCAACAATAGCCGTGCTAGCCCTCTGCGCAGTCGCAAGCGCCTTTCCAGGAGCAACATTCCTCGCATCGACGTGTCTTTGCCTACGCATGGCCTGTCTGGCGTCCGCGTCCATCTTTCTGGGTGCACGGCGATCAGGCGCACCACCTTCGCCTGCGTCCTGTTCGCCACTGTCACGGTTGCCCCAGTTGGGACGAGGGCCGGATTGGCGAGGTCCGGAAGCATCGCCAGCAGGCTTGCTGCCGTAGCGCTTCTTGTATCGCGTCTGCGCGTCTTCGGCGAATTCGACGCGGACGGGGCGGCCAGCGAGACGGTTGATGAACCACTTGCGCTTCTTTTCTTTCTTTTTCTTGCTCTTGCTGGATTTCTTCTTGTCGCCTGAGTCCTCTTCTTCCTCCTCTTCTGCGTCCTCAGCCTCTTCATCGTCCTCGTCATCATCGTCACCAGATCCAGACTTGAAAATGTAACCCCTCACCGCCGCAGCCGCAGCCTCCATATCGTGGAAGCGCACCCACGCGAAACCCTTGCACTTGCCCGTGTCCTGGAACGTCGCCATGTGAATATCCTCAATCGGGCCCGCCTGCGCAAAGTGCTCCATGAGATCATCCTTGGTGACATCGAAGCCCAAGTTGCCAATAAAGATCCTCTGCGTAGGCTCCTTTCCGTCCGGCGCCGCAGCCGCCTTCTTCGCCAGCTCAGCATCAGACTTGGAGGGCCTGCCTTCGAAAGACTTGGCATTCTTGATCAACACTTTACGGCCGCCCATGAGCTTTTCTGAGAGCGCGAGTGCGAGTTCGAGTTCAGGCAAACCGAGGAAGTCGACGTAGGCGAAACCTTTGTTCAAGGGCTTGAAGCCGGGGCGCGAAGGACCCTTCTCTTCAGGTGGGGGAGGCATGTGCAGGCGAGTAATGCTCTTGTCGTCAATACCCTGGTCCTCGAACCACGTGCGGAGCGTGTCCTTGGTTGCGCTCCATGGCAGATTGCCGATCCAGATTCCGTACTCGCTGCGTTGGCCGGGCGCGGGAGGTTCTGCGGCTGCGGGCTTTTCTTCTGGCTCGCCTCGCGCTGCTCTGGCTTTCTTTTCCTTCTTTTCCTTCTTTGCTTGACGCTTCGCCTTTTTGGACTCGGGCTCGGGGAGGTTGATGTCGATCTCGATTTCGTCTTCGGGAGCAACGGCGGGCCTCTTGCGCTTCTTTTCGACGGGCGCTGGACTGACGCTGGCGGAGCGTATGCTCTCGCTGTCGGACATTTTTGCGTGTGTTGTTGAGAAAAATATGTGTACAGGCTAGACGTCTTGTTCGCGTGAGAATGAAAATGTTAGGGTCTGGGAAAAGTCGACGGAAGAGATTCCGCGAGTCAGGCAAGCAAGCCATTGATCGGGCTCTCTTTGAGCCGAGAGGGACGAGTTGGTTAGCGACTTCGGCTTTAGATAGATGTCCGTCCCCTCTTCAAGCACGCAACCGCATGCGCCTATCGCTGTGGATAGCGCTAGAGCTGTAGTACTCACGCATACCAAATCAAATATTGTTTCCTTGTACTCATCGTGACTATCCTGCCAATTGACTCGCATGAAGCTCTGCCACCTCCTCCGCTCCTCCTCTTCTCTCCTCCTTCGTAGACCAACAAAAACACCCTCCTTCATCCCATCCCTCTTCACACCAACCACAACACGCTCCCTCCTCGCCACTCACACCAGAACCATGTCGACCGCAATGGCCAAACGCCTCGAAGGCAAGACCGTCCTGATCACCGGCGCCAGCTCAGGAATCGGCAAAAGCACTGCGCAAGAATTCGCCCGCACAGCGCCCAAGAACCTCAAACTCATCCTAACCGCCCGCCGCATCGACTCGCTCAAGCAGCTCGCCGCCGACATCACCAACGAAGTCGGCTCCGGCGTGCAAGTCCTGCCCGTGCAGCTCGACGTCTCTAAACCGAATGAAGTCGCCCAGCTCGTCCAGAACTTGCCGAAGGAGTTCCAGCAAATCGACGTCCTGGTCAACAATGCCGGGCTCGTGCGCGGCGTTGACAAAGTCGGCGATATCAAGACTGAGGATCTAGATGTTATGTTCGCGACCAATGTCACCGGCCTCATCAACGTCACCCAAGCCGTCCTCCCGCAGATGAAAGCCCGCGGCGAATCCGGCGCAGGCGACATCATCAACGTCGGCTCAATCGCAGGCCGCGAGCCGTACCCCAACGGCAGCATCTACTGCGCGACCAAAGCCGCCGTGCGCAGCTTCACGGACGCCATGCGCAAGGAGCTGATCGCGACGCGCATCCGTGTGATTGAGATCGATCCTGGCCAAGTCGAGACGGAATTCAGTGTTGTGCGCTTCTACGGCGACAAGAGCAAAGCTGATGCCGTTTATGCTGGCTGCGAGCCACTGACGCCGGATGATATCGCGGAGATTGTGGTTTTCACGGCGGGCAGGCGGGAGAATGTTGTCGTGGCTGATACGCTGGTTTTCCCTAATCACCAGGTGAGTCTTGGTTCTTTGATGAGTTGTGAGGCGAGGGTTTTGTGGCTAACTTTGATCATGATCCAAGGCGGCGGCTACGGTCATGCACAAGAAGTCATAAGCAAGTCTTGGTCTGACTTGAGTACTACTAGGCGGCTGCTACGATTATGCACAAGAAGCCTGTGGGCACGTCGAAATTGTAGATACACGTTCACGAGTTGTACAGATGTGTACAGAATTCATGTCCATTACTGGAAGAGCCACAAGTTTTCTATCATGATCTCAAGTATTCAGAATCCATCGGCATATTACCCGCCAGCAGGGAATGTTTCTTCGTGCATATCTGCTCGTGACAACTGCTCACTCGAACCCGCCTACTTCGACGGATCCAACAGCAACTTACCCGTCGTCTTCCTGCCCTCCAAATCCTGATGCGCCCTCGCAACATCGCTCAACGCATACGTCTCGTGAATCTTCACATCCATTTTATCCTTGACGATTAAATCAAAAAGTTCCTGCGTGTAATGCTCAAACTCCTCCCTCGTCACAATAAAGTTAAACAGCGTCGGCCTCATCAACCGGATGTTCTTCGCGCTCAGCCTCGCAATCGTAAGCGGCGGCACCGCACCGCTCGCATTGCCGAAACTCAGCAAACTGCCCTTGCGCGCCAGGCAGTCCAGGGAAAGATCGAACGTCGACTTGCCCACGCCGTCGAACACCGCGATCACGCCTTTACCACCCGTGAGCTCGTCGACGCGCTTCTTCACGTCTTCGTGGCTGTAGTTAATCACATGGCTCGCGCCCGCTTTGCTCGCGAGCTCGACTTTCTCCTGCGTGCTCGCCGTGCCAATCGTATTAGCACCCACCGCCTTCAGCAACTGACAAAGCCACAGTCCTGTCCCGCCCGCAGCAGCGTGCACAAGCACCCAGTCGCCCTTCTTCACGGCGTGCGCTTCGCGGATCAGCGTCAGGGCCGTGAGGCCTTGCAGGAGGGCTCCGGCGGCGATTTTGGGCGGCAGGGCGTCGGGAATCTTGGTCGCTTTGGCGGCGGGCGCGGCGGTGTATTCGGCATAGGTAGCTTCGGAGAGGCAGACTACGCGGTCGCCGGTTTGGAGGTTGTGGGTTGAGCCCGGGCCAGTGGCGACGATGGTGCCTTCGGATTCGCGGCCGAGCATGTAGGGCCAGTGGGGAGCTGGGTAGAGGCCAGTGCGGAAGTATCTGGGGAGGAGATGTTAGAATTGATGGTCTCGCAGATTGGTGGCCTTGAAGATTGATTGTAGGGGTATACATACGTGTCGATGAAGTTGATACCAATGTAGTCGTTCTTGATCAGGATCTGGCCTTCTTTGGGCTCAGGGACGGGAAGGTCAGTCTTGTATTGCAGGACCTCAGTACCGCCGTTCTTCTCCATGATCACGCCCTTCATAGTTTTGGGAATGGACGCCATTGTGCGGATGTGCGTGAAGCTGTTTGTTGGTGAGAGCTGAGAGGATAGAGCAGCCGTGCGGCGAATAGAGGATGATAGCAATGGCTTTGAGAGGACAGTACGTGCTGTAAACATGAGATTAAATAGATAAACGAGTCAATGGTTGTTGAGCTTGCGCCCTAGATGTCAGGTTGTTATCTACTATATAGACTTCTTACAAATCCGCCGTCGTTCTGCAGGGCCATTGATGATGTGATGTGTCGTCGACCCCGCCATACAAACTGCGACCTCGGCCAAGGCGATCGCTCTTCAGGCTGGAGACCAATGCTTGACCAAGGAGACATTGTTGCCTTATGTAGATCATTTACTTGTTGATTCTCGAACTGCTTTTCGTTCAAGCACTTCGCATGTTTCAGGCATTGCTCTCTTGTTCTTTCCATGGTCATGGCAGCTCTTAAGTCTAATACCTTCATCTTCTTCGAGGGGTCGTTGTTGCGTCCATCTAATAGTCAGAACCCCCTCTCACCGTCAACAATACCGTCTATCAAATGCGAGAAGTTTTGCTTTCGAGCAATGGGCGATGAACAATGTCGATACTTCGATGGTGACAGGTCACATCATACCAGGGTGGCAGGGCGAGATCCCATCCCGTCGATATCGGAATCCATACTCAATCATACGCCCAACATGCTCACACTTACATACAGCCCGAGTTTATATTACCCCTACAAAATGGTCGTCAGGAAGCTAAATTTGTCTGCAGACCGGAACACTTGCATTTCAAGTGCCAGCGTGCCGGCTGTGGCATAAATATCAAAAAGTCGTGAGTCGCCGCTCACGTCTGCGAGGTTTGCCGTTTGTCATTCGTGCGCAGTATACTGTAGGTTCTCATACACCGTTGTTTCTTTCTTGCATCCCACATCATACACAACATTCTTCTTGAAGCGAGGATCATCGACTGCCAGGAAACCTCACAATGGCCTCCAACGAGCCAATTGGCGCTCAAAATGCCAGCGACGGAGCCACAGACTCGAGAGTCCTTATTATCATGACTGGTGGTACTATCTGTATGCGACCCAGCCCTGAGGGTCTTATCCCTGCCAAAGGCTTCCTGGACGCCGGCATGGCTCCACGGCCATCTTTTAACGACGGCTCCGAACCTGGATCTCTCCAGGCTTTCCCAGAAAATGACGGCCCAGCAGTCTCACTAAAGAGCTTGAGGACGCCTCGCAGCCGTTACGGACGGCATGTGAGGTTCTCAGTCCTTGAGTTTGAAGAGCTGTTGGACTCCAGCTCTATCGACTCAAAGGGTTGGACACAGATCGCCAACACCATCTACAAGAACTACACGCTCTTCGACGGCTTCGTCGTTCTTCACGGCACAGACAGCCTCGCATACACCAGCTCAGCGCTCAGTTTCATGCTCAGCAACCTGGGCAAGCCCGTGATCTTGACCGGCTCACAAGCACCCATCTTCCAGCTCCAGAACGATGCAACAGACAACCTGCTCGGCTCTCTCATCGTCGCCGGCCACTTCCTCATCCCCGAAGTCGGCCTCTTCTTCAACCACAGACTCTTTCGCGGCAACAGATGCACAAAGGTCTCAGCAGACCAATTCGCCGCCTTCTCCGCCCCCAACTTCCCTCCTCTCGCCACAATCACATCCTCCGACATCCACGTAGCATGGAACGCCATCTACCGCCCCCACGAAATCAAACCCTTCAGCATCCAAACAAGCCTCGAGACCGCCCACGTCGCCTGCCTCCGCATCTTCCCAGGCATCAAACCCGAGATGATCGATGCCGTGCTCCGCGTCTCAGGCCTCCGCGGTTTAATCCTCGAGACCTTCGGCGCAGGCAACGCGCCCGGCGGCCCGGACAACATGCTCATCAAGATCTTCTCCGACGCCGTCCAGCGCGGCATCGTCATCGTGAACGTCACCCAGTGCCTCTCCGGCAGCGTCAGCCCGCTCTACGCGCCCGCCATGGTCCTCGGCCGCGCGGGTATCGTCCCTGGCCACGACCTCACGACCGAAGCGGCGCTCACCAAACTCTCCTACCTGCTCGGCCTGCCGAACATCACCACCGCCGAAGTCACCCGTCTGATGTCCGTCTCGCTGCGCGGCGAACTGACAGAGCGCTCCGGAATCCAGCAATTCGCACACCTCGCGCAAGAAGAACAAGCGGGACCGCAAGCCTCCCGCCAAGCGCACCTCAGCAAGCTCTCCTACGCCATCGCTGAAGGCGACCTCACTCTCTTCCGCGACATCCTCTCCTACGAACCCGAATCACTGCTCAACGAGGCCGACTACGCCGGCAGCGTGCCCTTGCACGTCGCGGCCACGGGGCCCAACCTGGAGGTTTTGAGATTGCTGTTGCAGAAGGGCGCGTCGGTGCATGTGCGCAACAAGGCGGGCAGGACGCCGTTGTTTTTGGCGGCGAATGCGGGCTTGGAGGATCGCGTGGAGTTGTTGAGGCAGAGTGGTGCGCATTTGCATCCGGAGGAGAGCGGGGTGGCGAAGGTTCTGAGTGAAAAGGCTGGGGGGTTGGCGAGGAGATGTTGGGAGATTGCAGGTGTTGTTGTTTAGGGGATAGATAGATAGATGCATATGATTGAATTTGGCATGATTTTCTTTCGATTGGTGTTTCATGAAAGACCGCATTATTACATGTGTGTAACGTGTCGGCGTGAACAAACCTTCGACCCATTCAATTAATCCTGGTGATCGCGGAAGGTAACCCATGACTAGGCGTGTTGTCTCATACTGAGATCGAACAATACTCTTCTGGCGCTGTCGGCGTTCCGATGCCATCTTGACTGTTCTTACTTGAAATGTATCTACATGTACCTTACATGTTCATGTTTCGTCCCTCCCATGATCAGTGCAGTCATTTACCACATAACCCTAACCCTGATCATAACCAATTTTTGCCTTACAGCGGTTCCTTTCAGAGTTCATGTAGTTTCAATTCGCGAAAGAATGAAGAAGGAATCGGTTAATTGCTTGCAGAGAGCGTGTGCGACCAGACGGCATGTATGTGTATCAGAGAAGGAAGAGTTGCCTCATACAATAGTCGTCTTTGCTTTCTAGCGTTGATCATTCATTTCGGCCTGCGCTGCTTCACGCTGGTGGGTGTCACATGTACATGTACATGTCATAGCATTGCTGCTTCATATTCGCCATCCGTGCCCAGCTAGTCCTCGTCTGAAGAGTACGCGCCCAGGCCTAGACCTGCTGCAGGAGCTGGAGGCGAGACAGCAGGAGTGGAAGCAGGCTTCTTGTCACTTTGCTCCTTGATCGAGGCTTGCTGTTCCTGAACCTTCGAGGGGGCAGTCTGGTCGTCAGGCTTGGTCGTCACTGCCTTAGGTGTATCCTCAACCTTCTTCGCCTGCTCCCCCGTCGACGACGTCCTTCTGATCTTCAACCCCCCAATCCCATCCTTCTCCTTCCCCTTCTTACGCTTCCGCGGCCCAACAGCCCAGCTTTCAGAAACCGTAGGCGGCGACACAGCGCCCTCCTGCTCTTTGGCAGCGCGCTCGGCTTCTTCCTGCTGCTTGCGGAACTCCTCAAGGCCCTCTTTGGTGGCTCTCTTTTCCGCAAGCTCTTTGGCCCTTGCGGCTTCCTGCACGGAGTCCAGGAATTCAATCTCGTCCTCGTCGAGCGAGCGGAACTGGTTGGTCAATTTGGCCGCTTCTTCAAATGCTTCCTGCTTCGCGGCTAAGCGCGCGAGAAACCTACCCCGGTCAGCGGCGGTGTTTCACTATATGTAGATTGACGATGAATGAATGACTAGAGGCAAAGGCAAAAGCCATTGGAAGAAGGAGGATTTGGCGCACGAGCATACACACATGCGTGTGTGGCAACGTGCTCGCTCGGAGATGTAGCTGATCGTGGCAAGGCAATGCAAGGCGAAAGAACGGTGGTAAGGGCTTCAGACACCTTTATTCGCTTGCAAGGTCTCGAAGAGACTTTTGCCGCCGCCTGCTCTGGCAGCCTCTTGCTTGGCGATAGCAGCGGCGTCGAGCTCCTGCTGTGCTTTCAGCCAGGCCTCGTCGCGTTGCGTGGGCTGCTCGTCCGTGCCGCCACTCACAAAGCGTGACATTTTGCTGCCCGGCAGTGCTGCTAGTGGAGGGTGGGTGAGTGGGTGCGCGAGTGGACGTGGAGGGTCTTGGGTGGTAATACGCTGGTAATACGCTGGTCACAGGTACCAGGCCTGAGGTTGCTCTCTCTCTTGCAAGTGAATGGCTAAAGGCGACTAATGTTGGAGGGAGATGCGCCTCGGTGTTCCGACGTGCCGCCTGTTTTGCTGTTCCCAAAATTGATCCGGCTTCAGGCCAAAAAGATACCCGATGTGGGGTGTGGAGGGACAGATGAGGGCAAAAGGCCAGAGTTCAGCGGCAAGTCCATGCGCATGAGAGCCTCAAAATAATGTGGAGGCAATGTGAAGCTTGTAAACGATGTCCCTCTGGTTGAGTTGTTAAAAGTAATCACAGAGCAGGATGACTTCTCGAAAAGAAGTGTCGGTATGCACCTGCAGCGCACCTTGCAACCTTCGCGGTCATCTCACCAGCATATCACTCAGCCTGTCGCCATGAAGAAGAATGTCTGGCAGCAGCATAAAATCATGGTGGGGCACACGAGGGGCCCAGAGTGACGCATGAACGAAACGCCGGTTCCACGTGCATAAGGCCTCTTCTTCCGCCATTCGCGCCATTTCAAAATTGTTCAGGCTAAATTGTCCTCCAATCATATCATTCCAACGCCGCAATCGAGGGTCCCAGGAACATTCATGGTGGGATGTTGGTGACGATGGTGGGGCAAAGACAGACAACTGTTCGTGCCGGAGGGCTCATGCGAGCACGCATCTTATCCAGCAGGGCCGCATCAAAACACTTCCCTCTCCCGCATATCTTCTTTCCTCGATCTACACTTTGCTCACACACAACTTCTCTCAAACCACACAATACCCTCTCCAAACCAAACCACAACCCTCACAACCGCAAACATGTCTAAGAACTGGACTCAGGAGACCTTCACCCTCAACACGGTAAGCAATTGTCACAACATGCTGCTCTCAAGAATACAGACAACTAATACCTTCCACAGGGCGCCAAGATGCCCGCTGTTGGTCTGGGTACCTGGCAGTCCAAGCCCAACGAGGTTCGCGAGGCCGTCAAGGCTGCGCTCCTCGCTGGTTACCGCCACATCGACACTGCCCTCGCATACGGCAACGAGCACGAGGTCGGCCAGGGTATCAAGGACTCTGGCGTCCCGAGAGAGGAGATCTGGATCACCACCAAGCTTGACAACCCCTGGCACAAGCGTGTGGAAGAGGGCATTACCTCTTCCCTCAAGGACCTCGGCGTCGACTACGTCGACCTCTACCTCATGCACTGGCCCTCTTCCACCGACCCCGATGACCTCAAGAAGCACTACCCCGACTGGGACTTCACCAAGACCTGGGCTGAGCTTGAGAAGCTTCCCGCTTCTGGCCGCGTGAAGAACATTGGTATCTCCAACTTCGGCATCAAGAACCTCGAGAAGCTCCTCCCTGGCGTCAAGATCACCCCTGCCGTCAACCAGATCGAGCTCCACCCCAACAACCCCTCCCCCAAGCTCCTCGACTACCTCAAGGAGAAGGGCATCCACGCCACTGCCTACTCCTGCCTCGGCAGCACCAACAGTCCTCTCGCCAAGGACCAGACTCTTGCTAAGATTGCTGAGGCCAAGGGCAAGACCACCGCTCAGGTCCTCCTCGTCTGGGGTCTCCAGCGCGGCACCTCTGTCATTCCCAAGTCCGTCACTGCTTCCCGCATCGAGGACAACTTCAAGCTCGACTTCACCCTCACCGACGAGGAGATGAAGGCGCTCAGCTCTCTCCCCGACCGCTTCAAGGTCTGCGGTGACGCTTGGTTGCCCGTCAAGGTCTTCTTCGGTGATGACGAGTAAAGCAGTCGAAGGCTTGAGGGCGCGTTGCTTGATTGCACCACGCCTTGATGAGATTGCAACGTGACACGAAAATTCATAGCACAGCGCTTCCTTTTTATATATTCAGAATAGATCATGTCGTACGCGACCATGTTACTCGCGGCTACAATCAAGACATTACAATTTCCGCCGTACTTCCACTTGAACATCTTGCAGATCACGCAATCAACAGATAAACAACAAAAATCCAGGCATACGTCAGGCTGTCAACTACAACCGAGAAAAGGCCGTGGGTAGCTCTGTCAATGCCAAGACATTGGGGAAAGTACTTCAGCTCGACTTTCTTCTAGAGGCTTCTTTCACGCTGCAGCCCATTTACGACTCTCCTTGCTTTCTTTGCTTTCTGTCTTTCCTTTAGATACCCCGGAGTTTTTTTTACAGTAAGCGCTCCAATCGCATAAACAACACAGGTATGTCTGCTCTCTACCCCTCCTCCTGCACCTCCCCTCTGTAATGATGAAACACCAGCTGGCACCAGTCCTAAACGACTTGTACTCTGTGCATGTGGACAAGCTTTGCAAACACACGTTGTTATGTCCTGATTTACACTTAATCCTTCGCATTTGATCGTCAACCATTTCGCGCAAGAGACCATTGGCTAACGTGTCGAAAAGTGCAGAACGTGACCGCCATATAAGCAGTATTACCACATCGTCGAGTCAAAATGGTTCTTCACAACCCCAACAACTGGCACTGGGTGAACAAGGATGTGAGCGAGTGGACTAGAGAATACCTCACTACGGAGCTCGTGGGCCTCAAGGCTGAGAAGGATGGTCACACCGCTGAAATCAGCAAAATTCTTTCCATGGATGGTGATGTCGACGTCTCGCAGCGCAAGAACAAGGTCATCACCATCTTCGACGTGAAGCTTCAATTAGAATACACTGGCAAAGTCCAAAAGGGCGACGAGACCACGGACGTGAGCGGAACCATCACCATCCCTGAGGTCGCTCATGACACCGAGGAAGACGAGTACGTCTTCGAAGTAGAACTCTACGGTGAAGATTCATCCAAGCAACCCGTAAAGGACCTTGTGCGTGCACAAATCATCCCGCTCATCCGCCAGAAGCTCACGAAGATCGCCCCAACTCTTATCGAGAAGCACGGCAAGGATCTTCAGCACGCTCCTGGCAGCAACCCTTCGTCGGGCTTCAGCACACCGCGCACCCTGCAACACTCTTCCATCAACAAGTCTGGTGACGAGTCGAAAAACTCCACCTCGACTGCCACCTCTGGCAATTCACATGTCAACGTGACCTCTCTCAGCGACCAGCAGGAGTTCCGTACCGATGCCGATCAGCTCTTCCAGACCTTCACCGACCCCCAGAGAATCGCCGCTTTCACCCGCGCGCCTCCCAAGGTCTTCGACGGCGCAAAGGAGGGTGGCAAGTTCGAGATCTTCGGTGGTAACGTCTCTGGCGAGTTCACTAAGCTCGAGAAGCCCACCTACATCGAGCAGAAGTGGCGTCTAGCACAGTGGCCCGCTGGCCACTTCAGCACCATGAAGATCAAGTTCGAGCAGAACGACGTCGACGCTGTCACTATCATGCGTGTCGACTGGGTCGGCGTGCCCATTGGCCAGGAGGAGCCGACTAAGCGCAACTGGGAGGAGTACTACGTGCGCTCCATCAAGACTACTTTCGGCTTCGGCACTATCCTGTAGAAGATGGGCTAGGGGAGTTTGCATATAATAAGATGAGGATGACCGGGACGAAGCAGAAGCATGAATGACGCAAGCGATACAAAGCCACAAATACATCAACGATACCATTTCATCAGCGTTCCTTTGCCGTGCCTTAGCTGTTGTATGCCGCTGCCCATCTTGTATTCGTCTCGTGCCGATATGCACTCTGCTGGTTTTTTGATGACGCACATTCGGCGCCCAGATGCGGCCAGACATACACCCAGCGCAACGACTATGGCTATACAAAACTTTAAGGTGCAGTTTGCAATCAATTTAGTAGAAAGGCATGATCTCAAATGCAGTCCATGTCGTTGTGTATCTTTTGATCCCTTCATGACCTGAAGAAAGCGAGTGGCTCGGCTTGGTGGGGCAGGGTCCTGTCTGGCTTCGTCAACCTTGAGGATTTTCGATCGCGAACTTCTTGAGCCGAGCACATCTTCCTTTCGAAGAACAAAACCAGACACAATGACCGCCGTACCTCCCGCGAATGGCATCGCCAATCTCGATATCTCTGGCAAAGATGCGCCCGCCAAAGCCAACGGCGCAAACGCCAACAACGACGTAGAAAACGACAACTCAGACGACGATGAGGCAGAGGAGGGCGGCGAGGGCGCTGGCGAAGGCGCCGCTAAGAAAAAGAAGAAGAGAAAGCCGCGCAAGAAGAAAAAGGCCGGTGGAGGAGCTGCTGCACAATCAAGCCCGCCGCGCACAGAGGTCTCGAAGCTCTTCCCTAATGGCTCGTACCCCATCGGCGAGGAGGTCGACTACCTCAATGATAACTCATACCGTACGACCAACGAGGAGAAGAGGGCGATGGACCGCGACAACATGGAGTTCCTCACCGAGTACCGCCAGGCCGCAGAGGTGCACAGGGAAGTCCGCAAGTACGCGCAGCAGAACATCAAGCCCGGCATGAGCTTGACTGAGATCGCTGAGATGATCGAGAACGGTACACGCGCCCTGACTGGTCACCAAGGCCTCGAGGAAGGCGACAACCTTCTCGGAGGTGTTGCGTTCCCTACCGGTCTCAGCATCAACCACTGCGCTGCACACTACACGCCCAACGCGGGCAACAAGATGACCCTCAAGCAAGAGGACGTCATGAAAGTCGACTTCGGCGTGCACGTCAACGGCCGCATCGTCGACAGCGCCTTCACCGTCGCCTTCGAGCCCAGATACGACCCTCTCCTCGCCGCTGTCAAAGACGCCACCAACACCGGCATCCGTCTGGCAGGTATCGACGCCCGCCTCGGCGAGATCGGCGAGGGCATCCAAGAAGCCATGGAATCTTACGAAGTCGAGCTCGACGGCAAAGTACACCCCGTGAAGTGCATCCGCAACCTCAACGGCCACACCATCAGCCAGTACAGCATCCACGGCGGCAGCGCTGGCAAGAGCGTGCCCATTGTCAAATCCGCCACCACAGAGAAAATGGAGGAGGGAGAAGTCTACGCCATCGAGACCTTCGGCAGCACCGGCAAGGGCTACGTCCACGAGGACATGGAGTGCTCGCACTACGCCAAGATCGACGACGCGCCCAAAGTCGCCCTGCGCGTGCAGAGCGCGAAGACCCTGCTGCGCACCATCGAGAAGAACTTTGGAACTCTGCCTTTCTGCCGCCGCTATTTGGACCGTCTAGGACACGACAAGTACTTGCTTGGTCTGAACAACCTCGTGCAGAGTGGCATTGTGCAGGATTACCCGCCGCTTGTGGACGTCAAGGGTAGTTACACGGCGCAGTACGAGCATACTATCTTGTTGAGGCCGAATGTGAAGGAGGTTGTTTCAAGGGGGGATGATTACTAGATGTTGGACTTGCATATAAGACTGCTTCTTTCTCGTGTTTGGACACGATTGAGGCTTTTGTCGATTAAAAAATTGAATAACGATACCATGACCTTGGACGTAGTCGTTTGCTTGCTTGCTTGCTTTCTTGCTTCCTAGCTAGCTAGCATCTCTGTGAGAGAGTGGGTTGGTGGGTAAGGCATTTCGCTTGCGCTGAAATCTATAGTCTGTACCTATTTACTGACACCGAACAAAATATAGAGTAGTAGACATATAGGGGCGAGAGTACAGATAGCCTAGCTAAGGATAATAGCTAAGCATTATTAGATAATGTGCTAGGACGATCTAATAGCTGGTCTAGCATTATCGAGCTGTTAAAAGAGCTCGGCAGTAACGGAATGCTCCGCTCGCGCTTCGATGCAAGCTGCTCTGCGTTATAGAAGCATGAGATAACTTATGATCGTGGGATTTCTGTCAGGGTATACTTGCCTCCTACGCTACTAGACTTTCGCTTCTGCCTCTGCGCATAGATCCCACGTAAAAACACGCGGGGACTGTGCTCAGATTGTGCAGTATTATTGAGCTTCGTGCACTCGTGTAAGTCCGGAATGGGCTTTAGCACGGATCGAATTGACCTGAATCACGACGGGAACGATAGATAGGTTTATCTTGCTCCTACGTCCTTCAACATCTGCACCAACCTCTCGTGGCCCCCTTGTGATGCCGCCTGTAGCGCATTGCCATATACTCCTCCCTGAACGTTGACGTCTGCTTCTGCGCCTATGAGCAGCTGCACCACCTTCTCGTGGCCTCCATATGATGCCGCATACAGCGCGCTGCCGAAGTGGTCCCCCCTAGCGTTGACGTCTGCTCCTGCGTCAATCAACATCTGCACCAACCTCTCGTGGCCTCTTTGTGATGCCCCATACAGCGCGCTGCCGAAGTGTCCTCCCTGAGCGTTGACGTCTGCTCCTGCGTCTACCAGAACCTGCACCACCTTCTCGTGGCCCCCTTGTGATGCCGCATACAGCGCGCTGCCGAAGTATCCCCCCTGAGCGTTGACGTCTGCTCCTGCGTCTACCAGAACCTGCACCACCTTCTCGTGGCCCCCTTGTGATGCCGCCTGTAGCGCATTGCCATATACTCCTCCCTGAACGTTGACGTCTGCTCCTGCGTCTACCAGAACCTGCACCACCTTCTCGTAGCCCCCTTGTGATGCCGCCTGCAGCGCATTGCCACATACTCCTCCCTGAACGTTGACGTCTGCTTCTGCGCCTATGAGCAGCTGCACCACCTTCTCGTGGCCTCCATATGATGCTATATACAGCGCGGGGCCAGCCGAGCCTTCCTGAGCGTTGACGTCTGCTCCTGCGTCAATCAACATCTGCACCAACCTCTCGTGGCCTAGACGTGATGCCAAAAACAGCGCATCGTAATACAAGCTTCCAGTCCGAACGCCGATTCCACTTTCAGGCACATGCGCTAGAAGGTGTCTGGAAAGATGTACCAAACCGTTGTAGATCGCCCAATGCCATGGCTTCATGCCCGAAAGACCTGGAGGCCGCGCGAATCTGGTTCTGGATTGCATTTCCGTGATCGCTTCGTCCAGGCTGGACATGTTCATTCCTTTCAGAAACTTCCTCACCACCTCCCAGCTTGAGTTCGCAATCGCTGCAACCAAGGGTGTTTGATACCTTTGCTGATCACATCGTGAAAGGGGTTCAGAAGGCTGGGAAATCAGCCTCGCCAAATTTCTCTCGGCACAGAGATAAGTCAAGCTGGGCGCTTTGATGTAGACGTTTGGCTTGCTTTTTTGGAAAGCGTTGAATCGATGTACCCAGTCAGGTATTTGAAACTGGCTGGTCAAAAAGTGCTGTTGGCTGAATCCGACTGCTGCTTGATCTGCATGGTGCAGGACATATGTCGTGGCGTATTCAGCAAAGGGATACTTGGCCCTCAACGAACTGTGCTCCTCATCGGTGAGTAGCTGCTTCTTGCTTTTACTCTGCTCGAGCTGTCTCGGCAAGTCGAACGCCATTCCTCGCAAACAACAGTGCTTAAGCCGCTCGTGTGCTGTGCCTTCTAGCAAATCACGCTCACGACAAATCTCCTCAAAGCCACCCTGAAGAACCAGGAAATCACGCACGGATTCGTGAATGAACTGCGCTGTAATCGTCTTTCCCTTTGTCAGCTCTGCCAAGCCTTTAGAAGAACTCAGTAGGAATGTCTCCATGCGATGGTCTGTGATCTCTTCCGTCCATTCGAGAGGGCCCTTGACTCCAGACATCATCGCAAAATACCACTCCTTGAGGGTCAGCGATCTCCGGGCATAAAGAATCCATCGCAGACAGAGCAGGAACTCGTCTCTGTGCCTACCATCTCGAAGGATAATCGTCTTGAACAGAGCGGGTAGGCCTTCTGGTATCTCATCCAGTCTTGACTTCATAGCGTGGAATCTGGCGTCCCTCACATCCTCTTTAAGTATTCCCACGACCAGAACCACCCACAGGAAAATGCCGTTCGCCTTCGCGACGATATCCTGTTGCATTTGTGCCAGCTCCTTGCCTTCAAGATCAAGCTTCTCGACGTAAGTGCTCAGATCCTGCTTATGCGCATCCACTTCTTCGAGCACTAGCTGCAATTTCGTGGGCACCTTGACGATAGGATAGTGACGGCTAGCAAAGCAGACATAGAGCTCTGCATCATGAAGCTCTTGAAGAAAATCAATCAGCTCCTGGACGTCGCCTTCGCGACACTCGTCGAGCGCGTCGATGAAGAGCCAGACCTGTGTGCCAAGATTGCGAACGGCAGAAGCGAAGACGCTTTGTAGCTGTGGCAGATCGAAACTGGTGCTGAGAGTGTCGAGCTCGTGCGCGAGCTCTGGCACAAGGTCTACGAGCTGCACTAGTAGCGATCGGTACAGCCCTAGGAATGATTTCTCAAGCTGCGTCCCGCGAGCGTTGAAGTAGAAGTAGAGACCAATAGCGCGAGACTTCTTCATCTTCCGGGTAATGTGCAGATCCAGGTACTTTATGAGAACCGACTTCCCAGCTCCAGGCTTTCCCTTGATCCAGAATAACTTGTGCTCCAACTTGATCCATTTGGCGCAGGCAGGATGGCTCAGTATCCATTTGCAGGTCTTTGCCAAGGCTACTTCGACAGTCCTACGTCTCGTCTCGAGCGCGTCGAACCTCAAGGCCTCTAAAACTGCTGCTCGATGATCCTTGTCTGTAGCTGCGTCTGGAGCTGCGCCACGACCTTGTAAGGCAATCGTCCCTTGTAGGGCAATCGTCCCATGTTGTTGTATGATGGCAGCTTGCAACCGTCGCCAAGCTGACTCCCCTCCCTCGCCGTATCGAGGATCCAGGGACACATCACATATTCCAAGCATGCAGTATGCCTTATCTTCGGGCCTCTTCGTGGTACGTTTGGCGACCCAGCCGAGTCTTGTCACCTGGTCAGGCAACGGATAGCCGAGATTGATGCCAGTGATACTCTTCAGCGCAGGCGCCAGATCCTCTCCGTTCCCAAGATGGCCATCTCTTGCATAAAACTCCACCTTCTTCGACGCCACAAGCTCTTGCAACGTCCATCCTCTTGTGAACCATCTGCAGTCCTTCAGAGTATCTCGCCAGTCTGTATCATCGATCTTCCTCTTCTTCGACAGGTCCGGCAAGTACACAAAGCAGACATGTGCCTCGAAGTACCACCTCCACATCGACCTGATGGCATAATTGATCTCCGCATCATTCCGCTTGTCAATACAGCAGGTATCGATCCAGAAGTATTCTAGGTTTGCATCCTCTGTCCACTGTCTGCACAGCTCTAGTTTGAGCAAGGACTTTGTGGTGCCATCCTTCAGATCTTGATATGTCACTTCCTCTTCATTCTCCTCGCTCCAGGTGTGAGAGAGAATAGCGTATGGCGGCGGTTTGTCGTCGTAGTCGCAGAATTGGAGCTTGGTGTTCAGAAGACGCATGTTGCCGTGTTCCTGTGGTGTTTAGTATGTTTGAAAAGTACGCCGAGCGTTCCAGACAGCATATACGCAGGACTCTGGTGGCAAGCGACACAGCAAAGGTGGGAGGAAGATGTGCAAGGAAAGGCTGAGCGCTGCGCATTGCGGCGGTGCGAATTATGGCTGCGCCCGCCTGCAGCGCAACCTACCTGTTCATTCTGGCATCATGAGAAGTCGAGCTCGATGCGCCCACAGACGTGGTGCTCCACGCAATGGTCACAGTAGTCACGCAAAGAGCGATTGTGTGATGTATGCTCGACGAGACTAAGTTACATGCGTTCGAGAAGAGTCTTCACGACTGGCATCTTTGGGGGGAATTAAAGCATTCCTCGCTCGCGGGCCACGGCGCATCGGACCATCCGCTCACAGGGCAAGCTCAGCCAATCAACGACTTTGTGACATCATTCAATTATTGCTCTTCAGTAAGAGCTGCAGCCTGCACTGTTGACAGCTCATCCAGACGAACCTAATTCTTCGCGTATTGTCTTGTTTGCCTCTCTTTGATGGTGTCAGTGAAGACTTGGCCAGGGAATTACAGTGCCCTATGATACAGTATGTGTATTATCACCTAGCGAGGTCAACCACACCTTCGCCTTCGAATAGCCCGACATTATTGGAGTGGGACTTCTGATGCCTTCTGAGTTACTATCAAAGACAAAAAATGTACAGCAACGCCTTACAGGGTATTTTTAAAAGTGGTGGGAGCATGTGCCAATCGAGTATACACTATAATGATACACGCCAAAACCAAACCATAGATCAAATCCTGCTCCTCGCATAAATATACAATGTTATCAATCTGAAGCTTGGATATTAGCAAGTCGTCTTGCCACAATGGACGCACAAGTAAATCCATCACTTTGTTGGTTCGAACGAAAGCACACTGCAGTATGCTGACAGGTCAGCACTCACGATGTGCTGGCGATCAAGAGCAGTCTCGCCAATGTTAGCGCGCTTTTTCCTTGCGGGCTACCCTACTGTTGACTTTAGGTCGTGTATTCCCACTCGTCTTCGCTTTCGCTGCTTTCTTTCTTGCCACTTCGGCTTTTGGTTTCTCTTTCTCAGCTTTCACCTGTTCCTTCAAATCCACCACGGTATAACATGTCCACTTGCTTAAGGTAAGTTGTCTTGAGTGGCGAGAACACGCCGACATCGTACGGCTGCGTTTTATGAGTTGCGTAGGAGGGCTGACGGCAGAGTATGATGTTGTTGTCGAAGCAGAAAGTCATTATGGCCTCTGATGCGTGAGTGTTGAAGCCGTCTACGATAAGAATACGAGGTCTACCGCGGGCTCGGTCCTTTGTACTTGGATCGAACACGCTCTCCACCTAGTACAGATTCAGTTTCGAGTTCATGTACCCGGTCTCGTTACAAGCATAATGCCGGCCTGGAGTGTCACGAGATACCCACGTGGCCCGCAGTAGTTAATGGAGAATGAATCTAGGTGAAAGTGTCCGGTGTCGCGGGGTGTCTGGCGACCTAGGGAGGGACGTTACATACAGATGCTTTTGCCGCCGAAAGAGCCGCCCTATACCTCACCTCACTTCGACTTCCGGCGTTCAGCAATTCTCTTGACACCGCGACAGAAAGCGAAGCGAGCATTAGGGGAAAGCCTTCAAGTATGCGTAATCCCAAAAAATCTTGATATTCCAAAGTTCGCTAACGTTCACCTCCTTGCATCCCTCACAACCACTTACCTCTATCTACTCCTCATACTTCCCCCCCGGCACCATCTCCCTCCCTCTCTCCAAAATATCCTTTAGATACTCATACACCGTAAATGTCACCGCCTGCCCTGGCGCAACCCTCATCACCCTCGGCGTAATCCCCATCCAAAATGCGCGAATCCCCTCGACCTTCCACATCTGGCTGGCGATCGCCGTGATCCTCCCCAGCGCCGTCTGTCCGGGCTCCGCAGGCATCTTCTGCAAGCGCGTCTTGATAGTATCGATGGGAGCGTTGGAGAAGGGTCCTACAGCGCCGGAGACCAAGCCTATGATGCTCGTTTGCCAGCCGGGGAGTTGGGCGGTGGGGTCCGGATTGCGTTTCTGGATGTAGTCTTTGAGTTCGGTGTAGGCGGTGAAGTTGGCGGCTTGGTTGGTGCCTTGTCGGAGGGCGGTCAGGGAGACGCCGCGGTAGAGCGCGCCGAAGCCTTCTTCGCGGACGACGGTGAAAGCCGCGTGCGCGGCGTTGCGGTATTTGGGCACGTCGAGCGGGTCGGACATGCTGTGGTATTGGCTCTGCAAGCGGATTTTCACGACTTCCATGGGGCATACTACGGCGACTGCTTCGGTGACGCCGGCGGCGAGGCCCGCGAGGAAGTTGCTGCTGCCGGAGACTTGGCCGTCGGAGGCGAGGAGCTGCTTGTACCACTCGTAGCTGGTGAAGCGGATGGCCATCTTGGGGACGATGCCGGTCATCACGGCTCCAAGGCCTTTGTAGAGGGCGAGGGGGGATTCGCGCTTCACGATCTCGGCGCCGGTTGTGATGAAGCCTCGTCGCTTTGCGCCGGGGGCTCGCGCTCGTCGTGAGAGTTGCATGCGGACTTTGATTGTGTCGAGGGGGTGGCAGGCGAGGGCTTCCATCATGCCGGCGCCACCGCCTGCTATGAGGTTTGTTGCGGCGGATGCTGGCTTCTTGCCTGCCGGCCCTGCTGTGGATTTCGCTGACATGGTTGAGGTTGTGTAGGTGCTGTCCCGTTCATGCAAAGAGCGTGTAGTGTTCCTCGTCTGGGTGTTCTAGCTCGCACTCCTCTTGTAGGTTGAAAGCGCTCGTTCGTCTGTCCTTTCTTCTTCCCAAGTAGCCAAGCACCAGAGTTGTACAGCAGCAACCACAGTAAGTATATCGGTTATAGGTATAGGCAGAAGAGCAATAGATCTCAACAAAGCAGGAGATCAAGTAGAGAGGCAGGAACGACAAACCTTTGCGAGGAAAGACCAAAGAAACCAACAAGCTCTCCAGCAGCTGGTCAGTCACATCTTAATATTACGTAGGTCCAGAACGAGCCAAGGGTTTCGTTCGGAGTATGCTCAGTCGCGTCGTTCTCACAGGCACAGGACGAGCGGGTGGGTGGTGCGTGGGTGGGCGAACGGAGCTCTACCTCGGATGATGCTCGTTCTTTCGACCCGACCCTGGCTTGCGTAGAAACTCTCGGCCGTGAGCGCCATTGTAGGTAGCCATAGTAGCGACTTCGGCGAGTGGCCGAGGATAGAATAGAAAGGCTTCGGGCTGCATCGTGTGGCTTTTGTGAGTCAGGATCATATGTTTACCTAGGCTGTGTTTTATGGCTTCTTCAGCGCTGCAGCCGGTGTGCCGCGGCGATTGGGTGAATGTGTGTCGCGGCTTAGAGAAAGATTCACAAGCCGCAGCGTTGCCGCACGCATATTCACATGCGTCGATCCTCTGACGCGCCTTCCCCACATTCTCTGTCTGCCGAGGCCGGGGAAAGGAAGGAGAGCAGAGTCTGTGCTGGTGGTGCGCGAGAGACATACAGCATGACGGACAGGTGATGCGATGAATGCGATGCTGTGTGAGAGTATTTATCCTGAAGTCCATTCAAGGTGGTACTGCGCGACATGTGGTTGTTGCAAAGTCTGTATCATTGTGTTGCTCTGCATAACAGATGTATCTGAACTTTTTCTCTGTATTGAAACATAAGAGTTTCACATAACCAAACGCCGGCTGACTGTGAGTCCTTTCCAGCATCCGCTTTCGTTCCGATATCAAACGAAGACGAGAACGCGATACCCGACCGAGGCTCGGAAGCGATCGCATCTTCACACCTCGTCGACCTCTTTGGACAATGTAGCTTCACGCTCTGTTTCCTCTCTCTTCAGCCTCGCTGCTCTCGTGCCGGGAGGATTCTGCACCTGAGGCAGTTCTTTCTTGACTACGTTGAAGTTGTTGAAGGACTTCAATCTGTCGATTGTCAATTGGGCTTGGCATGCTTCCGGGGATTTTGGAATGTAGACCACGCCTGTCGAGTCTTGCGCGAGCTCACGTCGTAGGATCTCAAGGCTGCTGGGTGATAGCAACCTTGTCAGCCTGTAATCCTGACAGGCAGTCGTAGCCTGCTCTCCAGTCTCACTGTCGCCGTCGAATGCAAGAGCGAAAGCGCTTTCTCCCGTAGCCAACGAAGAAGAACATTTCTCCCGCCCTCTTACTTCCACCGCACGCTTAATAGCATCCACAACCTCCTTCTCCAGCAAAGCAATCGCAGCACCCACCTGATCCTCCCAAACCCAATTGTCTCTAATCAGCCCATTCGAGCTAGCGCTCCGATGCGCCATACTCGCAAACTTCTCCTTCTGCCTCTCGGAGATGAGGTTAATCCAGTGCTTTTGCCGCGACAAGTGGCGGACCGTATCTTTCCGGTTCAGGACATAGCTCGTCTGCGCGAGTGTGTTCTCTGTGAAGTCGGCAGGACGACCGGGCTGGATGCGGGCTTTTAGTTTGGGGGGTTGAGTGTTTGTGGCAGCCGGCAATGTCTCGATCGTTGTTGCGAAAGGTAGGAGGAAGTGCGATGGGAGACGTGCGAGTGTGAGAGCGCAGAGGCGAATTGGAGTCGCTAGCGCTTGTGCTGGGTGGGACTATCAGTATTTTGCCTGACAAGTGTAAATGCGGCACATGCTTACCATATGGGTTCATGGCGACCTCCTTTTGGAAGTCTTTCAATGAATCTTGTTGCTGAGCATTTTGCCTTGGAGGTCCATTTGCGTATCTCTCACGTATAAGAGGCGAGACAGGCAGAGGCTTGAAGCCATGCTTTCGGGCTCGCAATGGCGGCGCAGACTCGTTCACATGGTGCTCAACATCGGTTTGTCCATGAACGGAGTCTGCGGCAGCAGTGTCATGACGACAGCGCACTTGTGCACATGAGCAGATCCTTGAGGATGTAGCGAGCTGCTTAGACAGACGAGGCAGACGAGGCGAGACGGTGCGCGGATTCAGGATGGGCATAAGGAAAGGCGCATGTTGCGTTGTGGTATGTCTGTGTCTGTCGCAAGATCATTTGTGCGAAAGCAGCATCTCAACTTCCTTCTCTGGCCAGCATTGGACCCTCTCCGGCGACTTCGGCACTTGCATTGCATCATCTCAACTTTATCCCCATTGATGGCACACGCAATCGAAGCGATCTCACCATATGATAAGCACACGTAAGCTATATAACAATTTGCGTTGATACCAAGACTTCTATTCTCCCATAATACTAAATACCAACCAACACAAATTCACAATGACCCGCGTACTTCTCACAGGAGGCTCTGGCTTCATCGCCGCCCACGTCCTCGATATCCTCCTCAAGCGTGGCCACAGTGTCGTCACCACTGTTCGCTCACAGGCAAAGGCCGACAAGATCAAGCAGGCTCACTCCAGCTTCAACTCGGACAAGCTTGACTTTGCCATCGTCGAAGACATTGCCCAGGAGAATGCTTTCGACAAAGCCGTCGTCTCGGACCCGCCGTTCGAGGCTGTAATCCACACTGCCAGTCCGTTCCACTTCAATGTGACGGACGTGCAGAAGGTATGTTGGCAAAGACATCCTTCATAACAAACAATCACAACAACTAACCACCCCAAAGGAACTCCTCGACCCAGCCGTCATCGGCACCACAGGCATCCTGAAATCCATCAAAAAGTCCGCCCCCTCCGTCAAGCGCGTAGTCATCACATCCTCCTTCGCTTCCATCGTCAACCCCTTCAAAGGCAACTGGCCAGAGCACACCTACAGCGAAGAAGACTGGAATCCCATCAACGCCGAACAGGCAATCGAGAACCCGGCCAACGGCTACCGCGCCAGCAAGACCTTCGCTGAGCGCGCCGCATGGGACTTCCTCGAGAAGGAAAAGCCCAACTTCACTATTGCCACCATGTGCCCTCCCCTCGTTCTGGGTCCTATCGTGCACTACCTGAACAGCCTGGACGGGCTGAACACTTCTAACCAGCGCATCCGCGATATCATTCTTGGTAAAGCTAAGGATGAGATCCCGCCGACCGGAACGTTCATCTGGGTCGACGTGCGCGATCTCGCCGAGTGCCATGTCGCTGCGATTGAGAAAGACGACGCGGCCAACAAGCGCTTCTTCGTCACTGCGGGCTACTTCTCGAACAAGGAGATCGCGCAGATTGTTGAGAAAAATTACCCGCAGTACAAGGAGGGTTTGCCGACAGCGAGCACGCCCGGTGGCGACTACCCAGAGGAGGGCGTGTACAAGTACAACAACAAGCGCGTGACTGAGGTGCTGGGCGTCAAGTTCAAGTCATTGGAAGAGAGCATCAAAGACACTGTGAAGAGTTTGCAAGCAGTTGGTGCGTAAAGAAGTGTTGATTGAGAAGGTATTTATGACACGACATGGCACTGCCAGATGTGAACATGAGTAGAGTAGACTAGAACCAGCCAAATACGTCGACTATACGAATTTCCTTGAACAACACGCAGAAGCAAATCGAAGTAAACCTGTCTATGAAACCCGTTAGCAAAAATGCTCCACGAATCCATTCATCGCATATTTGTGCAAAACACGCAAGTAGTCTTTGTCGTTGTAAAAATATCAGACTGTTGAACTTGACTAAAAGTATTTTTTGGACCTCATTGAAGTAAATCCTCAGCAGTAGCTGGTTATGTAGTCATCACCAAAGACTTGGCTTGCGCGTGCGTGGAAGTATTGTACCTCCCATGAAGAGAGGAGGAAGAGAGAAAATTGCGCGTAGCGTACGTACCTTTTGCTGTGGAAGCGCCGACCTGCTGGCCAATTCAGATTGGACGAGACAAGGTCGGCGCGTTACACGGCAGCACCAGCCGGTCAGTTTTAATGCCAGTTGCTGCCGTGTAAATGTGTGTGAATCGTGGTCGGAGTGTGTGTATGAGAAGAATCGTGTACAGACGCGAAGGCGGAAGAAATAGCTTTGCTTGCTAGCGGAGCGGAGAGACGGAAGAGAGGCTTGGCGGGACTTGCGAGTTGCGCGAGAGGATGAGCCAGCCGAGAACAAGGAGACCCTTGGACAGCCTGAGAAGCATGGACGGTTTCTAAGCAAGGCCAGTGCAGCTGATCCGACGACTTGTCAACACTGACTGACTTGACCAAAAGGGGATCATTCATCTTCTGGTTTAATCACACAAGGAAGTTGTCTTTGTTACTTGATACTTCTGGAATTGCTTAGGGAACTGGAAAACCGAGGTCTGGCCTACATCAATCATCATCGGCAACCTTGACTCGAGCTTCACCCAGAAATCAACCAACCGAAACCCAACTCCAAAGCACACCAACCTTCGAGACCTCCAAACGACCTCAAACCAGCCACTGTCACACTCACTCAACCTCACTGCGACCCCTCCAAGCAAAACCCACACAAACAACACAGCAACCATGGGCGGCGCCCTCTCCCTCTTCTCCCGCCTCCTCTGGTCCTCCAAAGAAATCCGCATCCTAATCCTCGGCCTCGACAACGCCGGCAAAACCACCCTCCTCTACCGCCTCAAAATCGGCGAAGTCGTCACCACAATCCCCACAATCGGCTTCAACGTCGAATCCGTCTCCTACAAAAACCTCAACTTCAACGTCTGGGACCTGGGCGGCCAAACCTCCATTCGTCCGTACTGGCGCTGCTACTACTCCAACACCGCTGCCGTGGTGTTTGTCGTTGATAGCACGGATATTGAGAGGTTGGGGACGGCGGCGGAGGAGTTGAGCGCGATGCTGGGGGAGGAGGAATTGAGGGATGCGGCGCTGTTGGTCTTTGCGAATAAGCAGGATCAGCCGGGCGCGAAGGGCGCGGGGGAGATTAGTGAGGCTTTGAGGTTGGGGGAGCTGAAGGATCGGAATTGGAGTATTATGGCTTGTAGTGCGGTGGATGGGAGGGGTGTGAATGAGGGGATGGATTGGCTTGTGGTGAGTCTACCTTGCTGATATCTCGTGGGGTTGTAACGCTTTTTACTGACTGATATCTTTACAGCAAACGGTCGGAGAAAACTCATGAGCCAATCATTTCTGGCGCACACACGCGACGAAGGCTGGCTAAAAATGGAGAAGTTTATATCTAAATGATGGAATTTTGTTAAATCGCATGGCGTTGGGGTGTGAATACATTTGAGCAAGAAAGAAAGAAAAGAGAAAGATAACAGATTTGCTAGAAGCAGAGCACGCTTTTAAACACTGCCCATAAAGCAGAGGGAAAGTCACAATACGACACGGTCGTTGTGTTGAGCAATGCCGCGATGATAGCTTCCACACAACACGCACAGCTGTAGGAAGCAGTCGAACGAGAGCTGCTCATGCGAACGCATGCGTATCCAATGGGCAATCGATATGTGGACTTGACTTGAATATTTTGCTGCAATAAGGGGTTTCGAACAATAAAACCAGCAATTGACCCAGTTAAATAACGTGAATGCTCGAATTGGCACACGAGTTTCAGAGTACATCGATGGCAACAGCTGCGCCAGTATCGATAGGCATGGATGCTTCTTCAGGTCAGCTTGCAACATCGCACATTCAGCTACTGCCGAAACTTCGTTTGTGTCTTATTAGCGTACATTATACTAGTATAATCAGATCAATAATTTTGAGATGACTGTGCCTTCTACTGAGGTTAAGCTAAAAAGTGTACGAAGCTGTACGGAGAATTTCATACGCAAGAACTGTATTTACAACGAGAGGACGACTAGCTCAAGGAAATATTGTGGTTTGCGCGGATCAGTACTCGAACCTGTCCGGCAAGATAACAGGCGCCATTAACGTCCAGCCAAAGATGCCGTAGCATACCCACGAGCTGACGATCTTGACCCAGCTCGCCCAGTAAGTGCGACCCACAGGCATGAAGTCCTCGTGTCCGGTGTGCAGGTGCTTGTCGGCACCAATGTTCTGCGTCAGCAGCGTAGCAATCCAAGCAGTAGCAAGCATGAAGATGAAGTGGAAGAGCGCGTAGTTGTACTGCGTGTGCGACTTCTCGTCGTCATTGCGGTTGTAAGGGCCCTCGTCTTCGTCATCGGAGTCCTCGTCCAGAGCAGAGGCGGGTAGAGCACCAGATTCGACTGCGCGACGGAGGGCTTCGGCGCGCATGGCACGGCGGCTTTCAGGCTGAGTCGAGACCAGATCATGACCGCCTTCCTCGGCCTCGAGTGGTGAGTACTCGCCACCGCTCTTGTTGGAACCAAGGGCGAGGCCGTAGGTGGCCGCGCGGGTGGTGGTGTAGGCGCAGGTGATGAAGGTGACAATGGCACCGAGGACGATGGAAGCCTTGCGAGTGCCGTTTGCGCGGACTAGAGGGTTGCAGTGCTGGTCATCGGGCTCCATGGCGACGGCTGAGAGTGTCAAATAGGTGCAGTAGATACTAACAGTGGCAGCTTGGGCGAGGCCCGCACGCGGGTTTGACGCTTGAACTGTCGGGTGGATGGCCATGGCACTGATACCCAGAACAAGGATGAGGTTGACCTGGAGGAGAGTTAGCAAGTTCCATGACTTCTCTTGAATGAGCGTGATTTACAGTAATAGCAGCCTGGTTCATCGAGCAGTTAGACTGGGCGAAGAAGATGTACATGACGATTGTGATAGCAATGCTGCCCAAGTACATTCCCAGGGTGGAGCCGATGAGCAGGCTACGCCAGAGCTTGGAATCGGTGTCCTCAATCTTCTCGATGCAATGCTCGGCCCATGTGTGCGCAAGGTCCACGAGCAAGACCAAACCAAGAAGCAAGAACAACATGGCACCACCGAAAGCGACATAGTTGCCCCAGACTTCGAAGAAAGTGTTCGGAATCAAGAATGTGAGAACGATAAGACCCAGCCACGCAATAATCTTCGGTCCCCAGAACCCGTTTTGAATAGGCGCGCGGCGATCTTTCGAGCTGTTGACGCCGAGGAGTAGGATGGCGTGGATAGCGTGGAAGCAGCCGAGAGCGAAGTTGACGCGGTGGACAGCGGTAAAGCCAAAGCACTGCTTGCCGGCGCAGTCGATGGTGACATAGTCCAGAAGAACACCTTGGAGCTTCTTGACGGCCCAGTCGGTCATGGTGAGCCATGAGAGGATGGAGTTGAGGAGGAGGATGAGCGCGTACGCGATACGGGTTGCGATGCCTGGTGGGATGCTTGTAAGTGTTTATTGTCGCGTGCGGAGGCTATATATATCTTCTCTTACTGTTATTGCACTTGCCACATGCGCTGCACACTGCGCTACAGGTTGCGGCGCCGCAGCATGATGCTGCTGCTGTTGCGATCTGGGAGTAGGCATCAGTATGGCTGTCGCGTGGTGGGCGAGTGGATGCGATCCAGCTCGTGTTCACTTACAGTACCGACGCTGGGGATAGCCAGCAAAGGCAGACTGAGTAGGGCGCCCATATTGACGATGTGTGGTGTTACTGCTGGTAAGTGAGTCTGCAATCGTGAAGCGCACGCAGTCTTCAAGTCCAGTCGCCTTGGTCGCCGCTGCGGTTTAGCCGAAGCCAAATATGACGTGCCACCTTTCCCGATGTGGCAATCCACGAGAATAAAACCTCCCTGTACCTCGTATACAACAACCGCATCCGTCAATATCGTGAGTCTTATACATATATTCAGTCTGGATCTCATGAGTCATTGCGTTCGTTCCAACCTCGTCAGAAAAGTCTTACAGTCTTCAAGAAAGACCATATTGCCCTGCGTAACTCGATCATTCACAAACACCTCATCAAAAATGGACCCTGTATCAACAGGTCTCAACTCAGTAGCAACCACCAACGGCGAAGGGAAACCAGCCTTACGCTACGCAGACGTCCGCCAACTACCCTCCTCTCGATAACAGTCCCAAGACTAACACAACGCCAGAACAGATCGGCATAAACCTCTCCGACCCAATCTTCCGCGGTGTGCACCATGGCAAAAAAGCCCACGAAGATGATCTCCAGCACGTCGTCACCCGCGCCCTCGCAGCCGGCGTCACCAAAATGATGGTCACCGGCTCTGACCTTGAAGAAAGCAAAAACGCCCTGAAACTCGCCGACGAGTTCCCTGGCCTCTGCTACGCCACTGTCGGCGTGCACCCTTGCTCCGCAAAGACCTTTGAAGACTACCCCGAAGGCCCCGAAGCCCTCCTCCAAGCCATCAAGAAGCTAGCAGAAGAATCACGTGATTCTGGTAAAGCGACGGCGTTTGGCGAGTTTGGCTTAGACTATGACCGCTTCCACTACTGCGACAAGGAGACGCAGCTCACGTATTTCAAGAAGCAACTCGACATTGCCGTCGAGCTGCAGATGCCCCTATTTCTGCACTCGCGCGCCGCGGCCGAAGACTTTGCTTCGATACTGAAAGAGCGCCTGCACGAGCTGCCCAAACGCGGCCTCGTGCACTCTTTTACCGGCACGCTCGAGGAAATGCAGGAACTGGTCGCCATGGGCTTTGACATCGGCATCAACGGCTGCTCGCTGAAGACCGAAGAGAATCTCGCTGTAACAAAAGAAGTGCCCTTAGAGCGCATGCAAATCGAGACTGATGGGCCGTGGTGCGAGATCAGACCTACCCATGCTAGCTCGAAGTATCTCAAAGACGCGCCGCCTTTGCCTAAAGCGATGAAGAAGGAGAAGTGGGCTGCTGATGCGATGGTCAAAGGGCGGAACGAGCCTTGTCAGATTTCGCGAGTGGCGTATGTTGTGGCTGGCGTGAAGGGGATTAGTGTGGAAGAGGTTGCTGAAGCGTAAGTTTGATGTGCCACATCTGCTGCTATTAACTTTGATTTGGTGACTGACTTTCACTGCAGAGCTTGGCGGAACTCGATACAGATGTTCGGTCTGGGAGAATCGGCTCCATAAGCTGCTTTTTGGGCATGTTTTTCGTGAGTATGTAGATGATACACGCATACAGGGCTATGTTCGGTTTTCTACGATCGGCGTGTCAATGACACAAAACATGGCTTGCTCTTCACGGTCCGATACATCGCTTGCACTCTCTACGTCACTCCGATTGCTCAGCAATCAACGATTGAGACTAACGCATTGCTGGTACTAACATCCTGTTTTCCGCATCACCAGCCCTAAAGCTTGAACTCTTCGATTACACGCTGTCTATTATCTATAGCGTTTTGAACTATCCTTGCACTCGATGCCGCCCATTCGAAGTCATGCGGTAAGCCCGGATAGACATGCAACTCCACCGTGTTCCCTTCTTCCAGCAGCCTAGTAGCATAGTCGATATCCTCCCTCAAAAAGTAGTCCAACCCACCAACGTCAATATATGTTGGCGGGAGGCCTTCGACGCTCCGAACACGAGCAGGTGCAGCATATTGATGCCCATCAACTTCATCATCTCGACCTGCGGCTGAGCCCAGCAATGCTCCCCACCCAGTCTTGTTGTCGACTGCTCTCCACTTAGTATACGGCTCAATCGCTGGCCGCGGCTGCAAGTTCCGATCATCAAGCATAGGATAAATCAGCATCTGATACGCCACCGGAGGCGAAAGACTTTTATCTCGCGCCATAAGGACTATCCCTGCGGCGATACCCCCGCCGGCGGACTCGCCTAGGACCAATATCCGCGCGGGATCGACGCCTAGAGTTCCGGCGTTTGAGTGCAGCCACGAGAGGCCGGCATAGCAGTCGTTTGCTGGGATGGGGTGGGGGTGCTCAGGAGGCAGACGGTAGTCGATGGAGAATATTGGGAGGCCGTAACTTTCTGCTTTGACTGCGATTGAGGGTGCGGAGGCGGACACGCTGCCGAGAATTAGGCCGCCGCCGTGGATGTGGTAGATTGCTGGGGAGGTGTTGACTGGTGCGTTCGATGGACGGAATTCATGGAGAGTTATTGTGGTTGCGCCGTCTAAGGTGGGGATCTGGTGAGTATGGCGGATGATGTTGGGTGTTGGTGGTGCCGTTGAGAGGGATCTTTGGATGCGGGCGTTGAAGCGTTGACGACGGCTGGTTATGTCGCCGATCGGGAAGGAGGGAAGGGGGTTGAGGGGTTCGTTGAGGGCTGTGAGGGCCAGGGCGAACTCGCGGTCGAGTTTGGGTGCATTCTTTTGTTCCATTTTTGCTGTATTATATGATCAGGATTGTGAGTGGCAGTGGTTGACGTGTCGAAGCGTTCGTGACGATTATTAGCACTGAGAACTAGGTAGTCCGCTCTGAGGAGCCTTTTCTCTCAAATGAAAGGAGAGGTCAATTTTCGAAGATGGCAGGATCTGGATGATATGGAACATTTCGAGGTGATATATTGACGCGCTGGGGAACATTCTTACTGATATAGCACCTGGGTAAAATGTCATCCGATTTGATTGGTGGATCGCCAATTTCGCGCAGTCTTAGATCGAGACTAAGTGGATCCAGGTTATCATCAAGATACAGGCCTGTCACATGGTAAGCCTGTGAGGGACATCGGCCAAATAGAAGGTGAAGTTGTGAGATGTTCCGAGTTCCCTGCTTCTGGGTACCTCTTACCGGTACTTAGAACAAGCAAACGAATCAGAGCTGTGCACACAAAACGGTACAGAAAAATATCATTAATATGAGCATTGCGCAGCTAGCTACCCTTTATTCCCTCATTGCACTCGTATTTACTGCCTGATCTCCTGAACACGCTCTACCTGCGCCTTCTCGGAGGGAAGACCGTCCTTCCCAACGTCGGCGTGGTGTGCATCCTCAATGCCCATAACCTTGCCTCCCTCGTTCACATGGTTGGCACCGCCGAACATGGCGTCCATCTCTTCCAACATGACGCCCTTGGTCTCGGGGATGAAGAAGTAGACGAAGATTGCTAGCAGGATGTTGATGCCGGCGAACATGTAGAAGGCGTAGAAACCGCATTTCTGAGAGGAAAGTTAGATGATGTGATTTGAAAAGAGCTGGTGCGCAGACTTACTGTGAGGAATGTTGGGAAGAATTGGTTCACAATCAGGTTGGCGATGTTCTGCGTCTGCGAGGCCATTCCAACGGCTTGGGCACGGATGTTCATGGAGAACACCTCGGATGTCCAGATCCAGACGGTGGCGCCCCAAGAGGGCTTGTAGAAGAAGATGAACAGGAAGAGCAGGAACACGATCGAGATGGCGACGGGATGCGATTTAGCTCCTCCATCAAGAGTCGGAGTCTGCGTCTCTACCGTAGCAACGACCAGCATGCAGAGCGCCATACCGATACCTCCAACGATGAATAGGAATCGACGACCGAAACGGTCCACAGTCCAGGTCGCGTTGAGCGTGAACAAGATTCCAAAGGTTGCGTTGAGCGCGTTGATGAGTGCGATAGTCGAAGCACTCTTGAAGACCTTCTTGTAAATCTTGGTAGAGTAGCTGTTGAGGGAACCTTGACCGGTAATCTGTTGGCCGGCGTTGATGACAAGTGCGAGGCCGAAGCGCTTACGCACGGAGGGATCCTTCCAGAGGGCAGAGTATGACGATGAGATGGCTTCTTTTTCGAATTCGATCGCCTCGCGGATCATGAGGAGTTCGTCTGCGACTTCTTGTTCTGTATCACGGACGCGAGCGAGCGAGTCGCGGGCACTCTCGAATTTGCCCTTCTTGACGTACCAGCGTGGGGACTCGGGGATGAAGGGTGTTTGCGCGACGATGAGGATGGGGACGAGCAGTTGGAAGATTACGACCATCTTCCAGTCCCACTCGCCGAGGCTTCCGCTACCGGCGATGTTCTTCTGGCAACCATAGTTGACCCAGACTTGGAGCTGTCAGCGTTTGCTGCGATGGCTTGTTATGTGTCGGTTGTACTTACAGCAAATGAACGAGCCTACGCTGTAGAAAGTCTGCCACAGAGACATGATCTTGCCACGAATCTCCTGGGGTGCTAGCTCTCCGATGTAGATAGATCCGGCGGCTACGTGACTCGTCAAAAGGTGGTCCGACAGTAGTGGATGGTAATGGCAACTTACTCAAAGCGAGACCTTGTCCAACACCGATGATGATGCGACCGGCCATAAACATCCCAATGTTACCCCTCGGCGAGAAGGTCTGCAGTAAAGTCGAGATGATAACAAGAATGGCGCCGATGCCCATTCCTGCGCGACGACCAAGGTAATCGGCCACCGGTCCGCCGAAGAAAAATCCAGAGATGATGGCACCGATGGTGTAGACCGTGTTGATGAGACCGATCATGTTGTCATCAGGGTCGTTGAAATACTTCACCCAGTGGTCTGATCCCTGAACGGCGTTATAGACGGAGGCATCGTAACCGTACAGGACCATGCAAGATGCAGCGACGAGAGAGATGTACCTGCAAACTTTGTCAGGCACAATCCAACGTGAGATCGATCAGTGAAGCTTACCAGTTGTACGCCCGAGTTGGCGACATTCCGAGCATTTTGCCCATGATGGCGAGTGCCCTATCGCAGGGGCGACTTGTCAATTAGAAGAAAGTAGAATGATGCGCGAAGATGCAGTGTTACGTGTCGAGGTGGATCGTGTGCTTGATCTCTTGGTTGAAAACTGTGCGACACTTTATGGAGGGAGTGGATCATGGTATATAGACCGTTGATACCTCCCCAATTCCACGTGCTGCACCATTCACAAAGCCATCTGGAAGTAGGATGGTGGCACGAACCCTATGTCAAGATTCCACCAGTGAGCTTGCAGCCCAGATTCAGCCTTAAAATATACAGGCGAAGGCCAAGCGAGATTCAGAGAGCTTGGTAGACTTGGAATGAGAGTCAAGCCTCGCCAGGGCGCCACGTTCGTCTTGTGATGTACCTCCGTACCGTGACATGGTCTGGAGTGTGGTGTACAGTACTTGCCTCTTGTGTCGTCTTGTCTGCTGTTAGCAGAGCAGCGTGATCAACGACTGCTGCATTTCACTCAGCCATTGATGTGATTCGCGGAACAAAGACAGGGAAGGACAGAGGCTAACTGGTTAGTGGCGGTTCCAACGCCAACACGGATACCCATGCCGAAAGTCTCGAATGCTCCACGAGGCCATCAACTCTCTGGCGAGCCGAGCTCGATTTCTCCCCGCACGGAGAAAGAATTCCCCATGGGAACGCAAATTGTAAGGTGGAGATTTTTAGCCCTTAGTCTTTAGTCTTATCGCAAAACTGTAACCGAAGTCTTCGGTGCTGCGAAGGTGTGGAGAGTATTGCCACTGCGGCAAACATGGATGACCCACAACTTTTTGGCAGCTCAATCACCGAAGCATCATCTAGGGCTCTTGGTACGGCCCATATATAACAGGTGGTAGTCAAGCACATTCCGTACTTTAAAGTAGCACTCATTCTCAGCACGAATCTTTGTCTAGCCATAATGTTGAAGCCACTGATCCTAGGGCTCCTCCAAGCCACCGGCACCTTCGCCACCTGGACTGCATACCAGGAATATGTGCAAACTCACAACACGAGCGTCAAGGCGCATGAGAGCAACAGGCCTTCACTGATATACTCGCCGCAACGTCCGTACAAGAAGATGCACGCTTCGCCGAAACGGACCAAGAAATGCGTTGTCAAGAGCCACAACGATTTCAAAACGGACGATTCGGAGTATATCTTGAAAGCGGTGGAGAAATGCAACAATGGCGGGCACGTCGTTTTTCCGGAAGGAACTACGTATGTCATTGGAACTGCTTTGGATTTGACGGGATTGAGACGCATTGATATTGGTATGTCTCTAGAAGTTGCCTCTAGCTTGATGCTTGGAGCTTCACGGATCTAAAGTAGAGGAATATCCCACTGACACGAGATATCCATCACTAGACATCCAAGGCTATGTCCAATTCACCAACGACACAGACTACTGGCAAGCCCACGCCTTTAACCAGACTTTCCAAAACGCCACCACCTTCTTCCAACTCGGCGGTGAGGATGTGAACGTGTACGGCGGCGGCATGCTCGATGGCAACGGGCAAGCATGGTACGATCTCTACGCCAAGGACATCTACATTCTCCGACCCATCCTCTTCGGCGTCACCGGCATCAAATATGGCTCGATCTCGGACCTGGTGCTCCGCTACTCTCCTCAATACTACAACTGGGTCGCCAACAGCTCGAGCGTTACCTTCGACAACATCAACATCGCAGGCACAAGCCAAAGCAAAAGCCCGGCGAAGAACACCGATGGCTGGGACACCTACCGCAGCTCCAACATCGTCATCCAGAACAGCGTGATCAACAACGGCGACGACTGCGTCAGCTTCAAGCCTAACAGCACCGAGATCATCGTCCAGAACCTGCACTGCAACGGCAGCCACGGTATCAGCGTCGGCTCGCTCGGCCAATACAAAGGCGAAACCGACATCGTCGAGAACATCTTCGTTACCAACATCACAATGGAAAACGCCTCCGATGGCGCTCGCATCAAAGTCTGGCCCGGCGCGCCCGCTGCTCTCTCTGGAGACCTCCAGGGCGGCGGAGGCACCGGCCGCGTCAACAACATCACCTACGACGGCATGTTCATCAAGAACGTCGACTACGCCATCGAGATCACGCAGTGCTACGGCCAGAAGAATCTGACGCTTTGCAATCAGTTCCCGTCGAACCTCACGATTAGCAATGTCAAGATGACGAACTTCAAGGGCACGACTAGCAAGGCGAGATCTCCGTACTCGGGATATGTTGTCTGCTCGAGCCCGACTGTTTGCAAGAACATTGAGGTTGATGATGTGGATGTTGTGTCACCCGCTGGAACGACGAACTCGTTCCAGTGCGGAAATGTTGACACGGGACTTTTGCATGGGATTAACTGCACTAGTATTCTCTAGGAGGACACTGTCAACGTAGGGCTCGAGTCAGAAATTGTAATAGCAAGCCTCGCTGTGTATATATCCGGGATTTCTGATTCGATGTCTTCGTAGCTTTACCAGGCAGACCAAGCTCACTTCTTCTCAGCGGCATAGGCACTGCACTCTCATCCTGGCGAATGTGAATGAGTATTGTGACGTATCATACTGTTCAAAGCTCGCAGGCAGTGGAGACTGTCTGGTAACCGAGAGTTCTCTGGTCGTACTGCCATGCAGCCATGCCAGGCGTGCATACCGTCTTGGCTCATAAGTCTGCATATCAGCACCATGACTTGCCTTGCTCTTTTAGCCAGAACTGTAGGACTGGATTGTGGAACACAGTATTATGACGACGACATGTAAGAGCAGCTACATGTATACATCGTTATTAGTCGTGCTTGTACTATCTTCCACAAATGTAAAGACTCCATGTATCAATACTGCTGAATCCAAGCATGCAAATTTATGATGACTCGCGGCTTGGTCGTAGCAGTACCGCCCGCACGACAACCGGACGAATGACAATCGGGTGATCGAAAATTTCCACAATAACATCTTCTTGTCCTTGATTAATAGTAACGAATTCTTTCAAAAGCCCTCAACATGGACATTTCGATCGTTGCTGTGCTTTGCTGCCTGAGGCAAAAACATCGCGAGATCGGCCATCGTCATCACCGGCACATCGACGACCCACTTTCTTACAGCTGCCGGATCGCGTAGTTTTGACTTTCGCCGAATCCTTCGTTGAGATCTACTGCTTCAATCGCAGCTATACTCATTACGAGCATGTTATGTATTCGAGAAAACTTTTTGAGTGGTTCATGCTCCATGTCATGGATACACGCTTTTTCGGACACACTATTGGGCAGCATGCCGATACTGGCGTAGCTGGAGCCCTGCATTTGTTGGGGAGAGCTGCGATCACGGACCCAATCGCGTGAATCGAGCAATACTGCTGTTGAGCATTGTACCTAAGCTTCGGAGCATACCGATCAGCTTCCGCACCCACTCCGACCGCCACCCTCCGACATGGCGCAATTTATTATACGCTGCGCGTTATCATCCTTCAACATCACCTGTTCCTGAAGTCCCGCCCATGCCATTCGAGGTTGTGCTGTTTGCGCAAGGCTGAGAGTATGATACTTTGTCCATCGACACACTGAGCATGGAGTATACTGACCAAGTTTCAAGTACACAACCTTGCACGCTTCGGACCTCACGGCCACAAATACTACTTGGGAACAGTCCGCCAAATAAGCAAGATGCTGTCCTCACAAGAGATCACCCCGCTCGTGCTGGGCGTCCTGGTCCTGCGATGGCGCCGCCAGTACTGGATGTCCGTTTACAGCGACATAGGCGCATGCCTTGCGTGCCTCCTATTGCACCTCTTTCAATTCCCTGAGCTGTCGCTCGGTCTCGCTATCGCGTACGTGGCCGGAGTCTTCTATATCTCTTGATCGACTGGGCTCTGTCCGCAGAATCGCCTTGCAAGTATGCACCTCGAGGAGGCACTCCCTGCCACGATACAGAAAATGCGTGTGCATCGGAATTACTGGCAGACCTAAAGATGCCCGGGCCCTATGCGCTCATCTTCGACAACGACACCTACTCTGCATTCCCGGCACCGTCACGATCGTACTATCTGCAGAAGGGCATTTTCACGACAATAATCACAAGACTGCCGCTGCACTTGCAAATGAGAACCACGAAGCTCGATTCCATCACAATGAGACTCTCTTTCAATCTTTCATCAAGATAATTCGCTCCATCGATTTAATGCACCCTCTCTCTTGCACCTCACGCAAGCGTGGCCTCTCTTAACTTCCCTACAGTTGCTCTGCTTTTGCGACATAGGAGCTCCGCTATCATATACAAATTCAGCCTTGTACCTATCTGGAAGCTTCCACGCAAATTACTTAAGTATCGCCCCGCTCGTACAGCCTCAGCTAGTTTACACTGCTATAGCAATGGGTTGCTAGGATATCTTTACGATAACCCTGTTTCAGGCGGTTTATGCTAGGCTAGACAAACATGCTTACAAAGTGGCATAGCAATCATTTAAAACACACCCCGGGTTGCCAGTTCGGCGATGGCGCTCCTATCGGACCCGCTACGGGCTTTGGCAAAATAGGTACACTGGATTATGTCATTCCCAGTCTCGCTAGATCTTCTTCAACCACGAGCCTGCGCCCCCAACACGACCAACCGATAGAGCTTGATCAAGCTGTTGACAGGCAGCATAGGAACGAAGACCAGCCATCCTCGGGCCTTCTTGAACCGCCTTGACCAAAGCAAACCTCTTTGCGCGTTAGTGACGTCAAATGTGTTCACATGACATTGCTCCAACCATTCGGTCACAAAGTAAGCCAGACTGGTCAGAAGAATGGTGCCCGCCACTCCAGCGCTGACGCTCCAGACCGTGACGGTGAGATCGGAATGATTGATCTCTACGTTGTCGAACTGGATGTAGCCTAGATTGCCGTCAAACCTGGTGCTAAGGCAGAAACAGGTTTGGTAAAAGCCGAAGGTCTGAGCGAGGGTAGTGCCCAAAAGCCAGCAGACGTTGAACGCTTCAAGTGCGAGCAGTCCGTAGTTTCCAATGCGTCGCACCGTGGAGGTTGGGGAGCTTACACTCTCGAGGATAGCTTCTACCATGGCTGCAGCGAGAGTGGAAGTGCCAAAGATAAGGTATCCAAAAGCCCGACAACTGATTCCGACAGGCAGCGTGAAGTAAGAGATCAGAAAGCCAGCGCCTAAATTACCGTAGATGACCATGAACGCGGCGACTGCTTGCATAAGCAAGCAATGATCTACTACGTTGAAGCCTTTGCCTCCGTAGGGTACTAGCATCGCGGCCTTTGCCGGCGAGCCATGTTCGAGCCAGCCGCGACCGTGTTCCGCGGAATATGACTTTTCGATTCCAGCAAGTATGGGATGAGCCACACCTCGGTGCCATCGTAGTCTGCCCTGTCCGGCGAACTCCGCGAAAATATCCTCGGGCAAGGCGTCCAACAGCTTGTCGCTGATGCGCAGGTGTACTCCTTTCGGCAAGCCGTCGACTTCGATAATCTTGTCATGCTGGCCATGGAGTACCGCCAATGCTTCCCGCGCCCCTGCGAAGATCCAATTCAGGTTTGAGCGAAGGTCCCGTGTTGCGATCGCATTCCGATCGACCAAGGCTCCGACGACCAGAGGTGTAATCCAGCTCACTGCGAATCCCATACCGAGATTATATCCAGCTGCGTTCTCACCAATGTTGTCGAATGCTATATCTGAATCAGCGGAAGTCCTTTGGACAGATTTTTGGCGGCTTACTATTACGAATGGACAGTCCAAGAATAAAGAGGAACCAGACTAACCCAAGTAAGATTGGGACCATTCCGCCTCGGCGATGCGTGCGAATCTTCGTGGCGACTTTACACCGCCGCTCTTGTAACGTTTCTTCCCGAGTCTCTAGCTTGCTGAAAAGGGCGATGCGTAGGACTTGTTCCGCGCACCGGCTCTGTTCGTCGCTCCCATCCACCAGGCGAGAGTCCAGGAGGAACTGGTTCATCGTTCCCAGAATCAGCATAGCATCGCGGAAGTCACTGGCCTCCGTTCCCTCTTCGATGGCCGTGTGGTACGCTACGCTCATGTCGACCATATGCGCACAGCGGCCACTAACCTGAACATTGCACAGGATGTACCACATGGATATGAAGGGCGAGCCGAGCCATCGGATGGATGAGACTATGGCATTGCGTGGCTGCCTTGGCTCGAAAGGAGCAAGCAGGAACATCACCAGCATGGGCAGTACCCATGTTAAGATCGCATCCGCGGTGGTCCGCCATGGGTAGAACTCGGGACTGGTACCGCAGAGAACATTGCAGCCATGGCGCGTGATGTAGCGTTCGCCCGGAATGTCATCGTGGATAGGGCTAAGGTAGGAGTACAGCTCCAACGCTGTTTCGTTGCTGAGGAAGTCGACTTCGCATTGCGTGAAATTGACCATGGTGTTACTCACGTCGAGTACCAGAGTAGTTGTGGCCATCTCTGATGTCGATTCAGTCATTGTGGTTGTCGTGAGATAGGACCGCGCCAGGAATGCTTGGCAAATTGGGACGAACGTAAACTATCGAGTGCAAAGATCTGATTGTTATCTAAATATACTTGATTGAGGCTCACCATTGCGACAGAGCACCATTATAGTGTCAATCTACGGTATCAAATCATGAGTCTCGATTGCTCTTGGGCCGGACTTCTCCTCACCCGCCAGATTCAGCACACCCGACGGTCCAACATTCAGAGCTACGCCTGGCCGACTTGCCCACACCACATGCGGATGCGCAATATACAGCCAAGGCGGGTTTTCCTGGACTCTCTTCAAACAAGCCGCATATGCTTGCGCGCGATCGTGATCCGTCAATTCTTTCCTAGCTCTTGCAAACAAATCCTGGAACTCGTCATCGTGATAGCCCAGCCACCAAGTGGCATTGTTGGCACTGGAGATCTTATCGTCTAGAACCCGGAAGGTCGTGTTAGGCGTGGAGTCGAACAGAGCAAGGTCGCCAACGTATTTGCGCAACCCAATTGATCGCGCGTACTCAGGACGATTGGTCTCAAGATCAATCTTGACAGTGAAACCGACGGCCTCAAGCGAATTGGCGACAAAGCGCGAGATCTTCTGAGCATGCTCGGGCATGTACACAGGTGTTCGCAAGACTACTGGAGCAGTAAGGTCATAATGCTTGAAAATCTCTCGAGCGGCAGCAGGATCGTAGGGAATTGGTTGCAAGCCAGATTCCTGGAAGCCGAGATGGAACGGACTGACGACTGTGGCAGATGGCGAAGCAAATCCCTGGTATACTTCTCTGACGAGAGCGGTATTGTCTACTGCTAGGTTTGCAGCAAGACGCGCTGCTGGCGAAGCAAAGATGCCATTCGCGCAGTTCAGGTAGTAGATCGCTGACAATGTACTGGTCACCCTCCCCCAGCTCAATGATGGCGCGAAATCCAGCACACTGAGATCTTCAACCCGTTCCAGATTCAGCGCAGCGTCAACATGCCCATCGCGCAAAAGCTGTAGTCTCTTTTCTCCATTTGGCTCATGGACAGCGATGACTTGCTTAGGGTGAGATGATAGTCGAGATGGGTCGATGAGCTGCAAGGTAGCATTGCCAATTCCATCACGCCTCTCGAATTCTGTCACTCGATATATGCCAGTGCCGATGATTGGCTTCCCTTGCTTATCTAAGCGAGATGGCCAGAAGTCGTTGAGAACATTCAGCAAGTCCGCAAAAGGCTCGGCGTTTAGAATGCGGACAACTCTCTTCCCTTCAGCTTCGAAGGTTGTACTTTTGAAGTAGCGTGCGTAGCTCCAGCTCATACCAAAGTAGTCTCGCGAGTCCAGAAACCCCTTGATATATGCGACGATATCATCTGCTGTACATGGTTCGCCATCGTGGAAGACAGCGCCCTCACGAATGCAGAAGCTCCAGTCCTGGGCGTTGGTATTCTCCCATGACGCGAACAGTCCTGGAGTGACACGTCCATTTGGCTGCCATCGGACTAAAGGTTCGAATGCGAGGCTCTTAAGGGCTAGTACGCTGTTGTCGTCGGTGACTTGTGTTGGCAGACGGAAATCGACATTCTCCAATGTTATCCTCAGGACGTTGCCCGTCATGTTGATAACAACAGCTGATTAGATTGTGAGAGGATAGAAAAGGAAAGGATATTCTTTGGAAATATCTGGATTGATATGTTTGCAATAGTAGGAGGTTTCCTAACAGTCTTCTGTCCAGCCTTCCGTCCGAAACCGTCTTAACAATTGCACCTGCGACGTCGCAAAGCATTGCGGACCGCACGTGGCAATCACGCGTCTGGAGAGACCCACACGATTCATACATGGATTGACTGACACCTGAATGTCTGTTAGGCAACCGGCCAAGCGCAAGTAATGTATCCATGCCATTTACTTTGGAATAGGCGAGAAAGAGGTGATGGGGATGTTGTGAAGCGCGCCAAAATCACGCCATGCTATTCGCTGCTCCGCTTGCTTATCTCAACACTTCCATCTTTCGAGGACAGAACGTCAAACCACCCGATGCAATTGGCGGGCAAGCTCCGCCGGTATGGCTAAGAAAACAAAAGAAAATGGCGACAATGTCTTTGCGAGTCAAGAATCGCAAGCATCTACCAAGCTTAACTTTGCCCGACACGGCGGACTCTTGCCCTCACGGCGCCTTGAAGTATCGTTATCCGTAAGATCTTGGAACGATGATGGGAAGTACCGATGGGGAGGCCTGGAGTCCTACATTGCGGATCCAGTCTTGGGTAACTGCAACCTCCGACAGACGCATGGCTAGGGTTCGGCCAACTCAACGGTACTCAAGATATAGCCTTCACAAAATTGTATAATGCTTTAGATAGCTCCACGCAAGTCCGCGACGACCTTTTACCGGGCAATCAATACTATTATTCCTAGGCTTACCATGGCCGACGTGAAGCAACCAAGCCTTACGGCAACGCCAATCGAAACCCAAGACAACGACAGCACCCACGCAAAGAATGCTACTAGCGCTCTGTCAACACCGGATTCAAGCGAGACAGAAGCAAAATCGTCTCTCTGGCGTCGAGTGTTGTCTTTTGTTTGGGACTCTGCCGATGGCGACCCCGAATACCGCCGTTACGTCCAACGTCTGGACCTTTTCCTGTTGTAAGTACATCGCACGCCGCTTTGAGATTGGACAGAATTAACACGGCTGCTTGTCTTTAGCCCTACAGTCATATTGGGTTACTTCATTAAGTACCTCGACCAGACAAACTACAGTGAGTAACCCAACTATTTCCCGAAGCCTGTCGCTAACGTGTATCTCTCAGGCAATGCTTTCGTCAGTGGAATGAAGGAAGACCTTGGCCTTTACGGAAATGAGCGCAATTGGCTGGGCACCTGGTTCAGCCTGGGTGTTATCATCGGCAGTGTACCCGCACAAATGTTGCAGCTGCGTTTCATCCGTCCGTCAATCTTGATCCCATCCTGTGAGATCCTTTGGTCGGTCTTGGTCATCTCGATGGCGTTTGCAAAGAACATCCGCACTGTAAGTACACCATCAGAGCCTAGTTCTCGGATTTGGTTGTCCTAATTGATGACAGATGTACGCACTGCGATTCTTCATCGGCCTACTGGAGGCTTGCGCTTTCCCAGGCTACATCGCAATCTTGGGTTCCTGGTACGGTCCGCAGGAACTCGCCAAGCGAACGGCAGTACTATTGGAGGTCGAGTCGATCGCCAGTATGTTTAGCGGGTACCTCCAAGCAGGTCTTCACAGTAGCATGAACGGTACTGCTGGACTGGCTGGATGGCAATGGCTTTTCATCATGGACGGAGTCATTTCTATCCCGATTGCTCTGTGGGGCTTCTTTGGTCTGCCTGATATGCCACATAACACACGAGCGTTTTACTGGTCGGCTGAGGTATTCGGGGCCAGATTCTTGACTTGAATGCAATTGTGACTGACATTTTGTAGCACATTCGCTACGGCATCGAGCGAGTCGAGCGCTTCGGCCATAACGCACAAGAGGAACTGACACTGAAGGAAATCAAACGGATTTTCTCAAGCTGGCGGCTCTGGATTTTTGTCGCGTCTTACGTGTGAGTACCATCGTTTAAGGATCTACGATAGCCTTCGCCGGAAACTGATGCATATTGCAGCATGATCGCCGCATGCCACACCGCAACCAGCTACTTCAACCTCTGGCTCAAAGCCGAAGGCTACAGTGTATCAAAGATCAACTACTTGCCCACAGGAGGCAACGCACTGGCAATTGTGGTCACCTTAGCCTGGGGCATGGTCGCGGATCGCACTGGGCAATTCTACTGGCTGATCATCGGTTTGCAATTCTTGATGATCTTGTCGAACATCCTTCTCTCCGTCTGGACGATACCAAAGTCGGCGCTTTTGTTCGCATATTACATTTCGTACGCGGGCTCTGCTGCTACGCCTGTGCTCATCGTAAGTCGAGCATCGCTCACTCGGGATTCTTGTTGTTTATGATTGCTAATGCAAACCGAAGGCCTGGGCTGTGAAGCTGAATGCGGGAGACCCGAATCTGAGACAACTTCTCGTCGCTGTGGCTAACGTAATCTCTTATACCTGGGTGCTTTGGGTTCCATGTATGTTCATCTGCATACGACCGAATGAGCTCCGCTAACACTCAGCAGTGGTACTTTTTCCGACATACGACGCCCCAAAATACAAATATGGCTACCAGATTCTTATCCTCTTCGGAGGACTGGCGATCATTTTCGTCACTGCTATGAAGCTTCTCTTCAGGCGTGAAGAGTAAGTAATGCATCTCATGATCTTTTTCCTCAGAATCAGTACACTGACAAGGATCTCGACAGGCGGACTGAACGCGGAGCGACTATGGACGATGGGCAAGTGGAGCAAGGGATCACGGTAGCTAAGTGACCTGATATTTTCGCACGGGTTGAGCCCCATCGTCGCCAGATGCAGCATCGAGGAGACTCATAGAGTAGCGTTACGTAAAAAGTGTGATGTTTCACCACAGTAAATCACGTCTGATCAGACAACAAAGAGCTTCGTGAACATCATTTGACATCAGAGACCTATTTCGACGAAGGAGACAAGAGCTTCTCCAAACGCTCCTGATCCAAAATCTCACCCTCAATCAACCTCCCAACCTCCTTAACACCCTCGCTCGATCTCTCAAAACGCAACAGAGCAGGCACATTGTTCACCTTCCACTCCGTCCTGAACGCGTTCTTGGGGTCTTTCCATCTACACACACAAATCAGCCAAAAATCCTCTACCAAAAGATTGCAGTAGTCAGTCATACTCCGGCCTCTGCCCGACTTCAATAAACGCCGCCTGCGGCTTGTTTGTGCCGGTGAAAGTCGATTCAAGCGTCGGTAGCGCTGCTACAACGTCGGGACACCATGGCTTGTTTGTCTGCGGGTCTTTGGAGGCTAGGAAAGCGATGAAGAAGGCGTCAGTGGATGCTGGGAATGCTAGTTGGCTGACAGCCTTGGGCAGGGCGAAGTCGCGGATGATAGGCATATTGTCAGACGGAGTTGGTTGATGTGAGGCTAATTGCTGAACAGTTGGCTGGTATGAACGGTTGTTGTTGATATGTTTATCGTTGGCCGAAACGAGTTCGGCGGCGAGGCGGCGAGGCGGCGGCGAAGAAGGCGAATTTGCCGCCCCACTTTGCACCATTCCTCCTGAACATGAGGCCATACAATAGGCGAGTGCGACAATGTCACTATCTACGAGTCAACCAAGGGCGTGACTTTTTGTCCAAGCTGGATCCACGCTGATACCAGGATGATTGAAACCGGAAAAGCTGTTAGCATGACCATCCGTGACTCGCGTGCAGACATGGCAGCTGCACGTCTGATCATGAGCCTCAAAGCCCATCAGAGTTGCGAAGCATCCTATCATACCATCACTTGAATTGAATTTTCGTGTAGGCGACCGGAATGGGAATACTCGAGCAACAAAAAGCTCTCGCAACCAGCTTTGGCAGCGAGCCACTGCTGGTACGTCCCGATGGACACATTCTCGATCTGACCACTGGTTATATTCCGCTCTTGTCTACATTCACGACGGAAGACAAAGCCGCGAAAGGACTTAGAAAGGGCAAGGAGACGTCTAGTGAGCCTGTCTACTTTCCGTTGCTGGACTTGGTGCGCGACAACCAGATTTTGCTGCTAAGCGGGCCGGCTGGGAGTGGCAAGACGACATTTGCAAAACACCTTTGTTTCAGTCTTGCTACACAGGATTATGACGAACAAAATGCTGTTTTTGGGAGTGTAGCGAGAGAAGAGTGGGATCTACTAGGCTCTCGAGCGTGCTACTTCGCCATCCATAACGCTGAAGATTTGGAAGCACTTGCATACCGTACGGTGCCAACATTGCTCGCTGACTCTACAACTTCGGATTCACCTGGATTGGTCATCATGATTGATGCCATTGAGAATGCTGGACCCAAATCTGCTGATCATATTGAAAGTATCGCCGCACATATATCGGAATCCTTGCACCAGCGGCACAGACTCGTCCTCCTTGGCGATGCAAGCGCTTTTGGCCATGCGGCTGTACCTCTTACTGTCCTGAGATACAACATCGGGCCGCTTTCATTGGTGCATCGCCGGGAGACGATCTCAAAGCTGATGAACGTGAAGGCAGAAACTGTTGGTTATGCACTTGGCAATGCCGCTTCGAATCCAGCACTCTTCGGTCTTGCATTTCAGGCCAAGCATCGGGGTGAACAGGCGGAGGCGTTGTTGGACGCTTGGTTGGACTTGTCATCGGATAGCACCGTGTCTGTTGCTTCGATTGAGCAGAATGCTTTCCACCAGGTATGCCAGGACATCCGCTACATCCCAGCGCTAGAGGTGAAGCCCGGATCTCCAAGCGAGAAGTTGCCATCACTGGCGCACTCGCGCAAGGTCAAACATTTGATCAATGCTCGATACCTTTCCAGTGTCTCAACAGATACTGCGGTGGCATTGTACAAGCACGATCCCATCTTGACTGCCGACATCATCCAGAGCTTGCTCACTCGCTTCCGCGCCGCCTCTCTGGAAAAGTCCAATAGCTTTATTCAAGCACTTCTGCAAGAAAGAGACACCACATCACAACGTGCTGCCCTCCTCATCGCTAAAGCAGGCAGTCTCTCCACGCAACTAGAGCAACAGATATGCCATACAGCACTCGCAATCATTAACGAAGGCCAACTCCCCATCGCCGAGCGCCAGGATGCCGCGAGTGTTCTTTCACGCTTCGGCGATCCTCGTGGCCTGGCTACATTAGTCGACGTGCCGGCTGGCACCGTCAGACTCGGCTCCAACACTCACCCAAACTCAAGACCTGTGCACAAGCTGCACATGGATACCTTCTGCATCGGCGCTTTTCCAGTAACGATAAAACAGTACTCAGCATTTACAGCAGCCACTGCTCGCCCTTGGGCAAGCCCAGACGCCCACAACCCACACAAACAAAACTTCCCCGCCACCGACTTGACCTGGCACGACGCCGTAGCCTACTGCGCATGGTTAACCCCCCTCTGGCGCGCCTCCAAAACCATAAGCGAAAATGTGCACGTCCGCTTGCCGACAGAGCCAGAATGGGAGAAAGCCGCCAGCGGCGGACGGAATAGTCCTGAACTAGCTGACTGCTTATATCCCTGGGGCACGCAATGGCAGCAAGATGCGTCCAACAGCGAAGAAACAGGTCTCAATCAGCCCTGTGCCGTTGGATTGTTCCCCACAGGACGCTCTGTGTATGGATGTCATGATATGGCGGGGAATATCTGGGAGTGGTGCTCGACGCTCTGGGGCGAGGATATGGCTGCTCCATCTTTCCCTTATCCGTGGCAGAACGACGGGAGGGAGGCTTTGGAGGCAAAGCCATCGCTACGCCGTGTCCTCCGAGGCGGCTGCTTCTCAAGCGGCAGTATGAAAGCTAATTGTACGTATCGGGGGAGTTTGGAGCCAGCTGGATATTGGCGAGGGAATGGGTTTCGGATTGTTGTGGCGCGACACATGGACCATGAAAAATGATGGATTTGGGCTATGTAGGAACAATTTGAACGCGGGGAAATCAGCCTTTGAACAAAACACTACAACACCATGTCAAATTCACAGACTATCAAACATTCACTGTTTCATGCTCTTTGAAGCAAAAGCAATCTTGGCTGCTAAGAATCAATACCTGCTCTGACGGTGTGAACAGGCTTGGCGATTGACACTATACACATAAAACCCATGATTGCTCATCGATAGATTCAACGCCCTCAGATATGCTGTTAATCCGGAAATTGAAGGGCAAAAAACAGGACAAAGTATCACACAAAGGTTACACGGATACCAGACAACGCTGGACACGGAGCTGAATCGGCGTGCCGAAGACACTTTTGCCAAGCTTTACTCAGCCTCATGCGTTGTCGGCTTCTTCGAACAAGTGAACAGCGATAGGTTCTCTTGGACTACGCCATCGAACCGCCGAAATGGCGGATCTTGACGAAGTAGTGAGCCTCACGAAGCGCAGACTGAGCAAGGACACCATGAAGACCAACAACAGCTCCTCGCAACCACAGCAAAGAACAAAAATGCCATCTGGAATGAGCTTTTCACAAGATGCCTTGAGACCAGAGGGGAAACACAGGCATGCTGAAATCTCTATGCACCGTCACTCGTTTGCCAATACTACTGCCAACGACCATGCTCGCATCCACATGGGGGACGTGTTCAATTTCGGCGGTGAAGACTCCAGAGAGAGGGAAATACTCTACTGGTTGACAGGTGGAGAACCGTCTGACAGCCACAACCAGGCATTTATGCAGTACCGCGAGTCTACACTGGAATGGTTCTTCGAAGACGATCGCTATCGCACGTGGCGTGATCACTTTCGACGACCGCGTGCGCTGTGGTGTCAAGGCAACATAGGCACAGGGAAGACGACCCTGGTGGCACAAATCGCAGAACGTCTCTCTGCTGGGGGTACATCGCAAAGCAAAGTCGCTGTAGTCTACTGTCGGCTGGCTGAACAAAGTCATCAGAGCGCGGAGAACATTCTTGGCCTGGTACTCGCTCAATTATACCATTGTAGAGACCAGGGCGTGGAGTTACCTGCTTGCATCGAGGCTGCCTTCGATAAAGCCAGTTTCTTATCGATGTTCAGACGCAAAAAGCCGACTTTAAGTCAGCTCGAGGGCTGGCTCGTGTCTAGGTTGCTCGCGGCCAGGGGTTCCACTTATGTACTCATGGACGCACTTGATGAGTTGCACGACAAGTCACATCAGAGGGTCCTCAAAGTCTTAAGATCACTTTCACTGAAAGGTTGTGCTTTCGGACTACTGATCACAAGTCGATACTCACTCGAGCACAATATCGGTGTATATGATAGCCAGACCATGGAGATACGCGCCGAGGTGAAAGATTTGCAAACGCTAGTAAGCTCAACATTTTCCGAGGCAAGTGACCGACGGTTCCAACAACTCCTTGCGAAGCCTGCAAGGAGTGCACGCTTTGCGACCATACGAGAAGAGATATCACACCAAGTCGTCGTTGCGGCCCAGGATATGTGAGTTTGTGTCTGGTCAGATAATCTTCATTTATTGACACTGACACGCTTTCATAGGTTCCTACATGCTGCGTTGCACTTCGACCAGATTCTCCAGTGCAGAACCCCCGACGATGTGTACTCTCATCTGTACCATTTCCCCAAAGATCTAGACTCCATTTACGACAGAGCATGGGCAAGAACGTCTGGCAAAGAGAGTTTGCCCAGCTCTCAGTGCGCACGACTTCTGCTTATGTGGGTGACGCATGTCAAGCGACCGCTTACTGTCTCTATGCTCAAGGAACTCTCCGCACGGTCTGAAGCTCTGGCCGGGCTTGCGCTTTATAACGACGAGGACCTTGTGTCGTCATGCGCTGGACTAATATGCGCCGAGCCTTCTTCAGTACATCCTGGGCTGGTATCTATCGAGATGGTACATCCAAGCGCTTATCGTTACCTGGACAAAAGGAAGTCATCGTACTTCCCAAATGCGGAAGACATGATTGCTTCAACGTGCTTGTCAGTGTCCAGCGCAGACGACATTGCTTTCGCGCTCCCCGGGTATTTATCTATGTTCATTGAGTGTGTCCTGTAAATCTTTCTAATTCAGTACGCCCACTGACAGTTAAGAAGCATTCCGCTATGCCTGCTCCTACTTGCCATGGATGCGCCTCTAGTCCCTCTACTGAAACAGAGAAACTTCCTTATGATGAAATGGAGCGGACTTCTGGGTTTGATTTTCCTCGACTATAGTGCTTGCTACGATACCGAACGACGCGATCATGCTGACGCGACGAGCTCATCACTATCTTGTTACACGAAGACATTCCTGTCCCAACACCTCGCCAGATCGACGACCAGAACCAAAACGCAGGCTTGGCGTAAGATCGCGACGAGCCTCTTGCCGTATCGCAGGCTACTCCTAGAAAGGCTCGCACCCATACTCCTCGCTTGGCTCCAGGTTCATTGGGCTGACGATGTGCCAATATCTCGGCTACTGTCGGTTGCTACAGTCGCTCTACGGGTGGCCTGGGGGCTCTTTGCGCTTCGCTACGTGTGGCGAGTGTTTCGATATGACCCGTCGACACTCCCAGACAGTACAGGCATTGCAGAAATGTTGCGAGGGTTGATCCTCCATTCTGCTCTTCAATGGTAAATGCTCCTAAATCCAGTCGCGCGAAGCTTTTCTCGCAGAGTGCACAGCCAGAGCCTCAGTTGCCAAAGGTTGGATTGGTTGATTGCCAAGCCTTGACCCGACATCTGATCGCATGACATAAGCAACCAATCAACCAACCAAAAGCAATAGGTTGGTTGAACTCCGTTGCATGCATATAAGTGAGATGTGAATGGGTGTCGGTACTCCTGACCCTAACCCTCTAAGCTCGGCAGAAGGCTGCTATACATGTACTAGTGATTACATGTAGCTTCAGGACCCAGGTGTATCAATGGTGTGATGATAGCTTTATGTTTCCACCAAGAGACTCTTGGAGCAGGCTGGTAAGTAGTCCTGCCAAGCAGAGGTAAAGTATCGATCAGCGAGCTTTAAAATCACATCACATTTCATTTGCGGCTTTCACGATGTCAGATTCAGCACCCTCACCGCATTTCCACCCATCACAGCCTCCACAGTCTTCCCATCATCCCCAAAAGTGCTCTTGACAGCTTTCTCGTTCGTCCGCACACTCAACCACTCCTTCTCGCCCTCCTCCAGCGGCGGGAAGAACGGATGGTCAGTGCCAAACATTAGCCTGTCCGCTCCGCTGGCTTGCACCGCAGCTTTTAGACCCGCTTCGCCGTATACCACCGCATCGAGATAAATATTCGTCTTCAACACATCCCACACACTCCTCCTCGAAGAAAACCCATCCTGCCCGTGCAAATGCCCATCATGCGCAATACAGCTTTCAATCCTGCCCGCGAGGAAAGGCAGTGTTCCGCCTGAATGCGCGAGGAGGACTGATAATTTAGGATACCGATCAAACACGCCGGAGAGGAGCATGCGTGTTACGGCGATGGTCGTTTCGAGAGGGAATCCCAGCGCCAAGGGGAGGACGTGGCCGTAGTCGTTTGCTCTGGGTCCGTAGACGGAGGAGGGCAGGCCGTAGTGCGGGTGCAGGAAGATCGGTTGGTTCTGGGACTCGAGGGCGGCGTATATGGGGTCTAGGCTTGGGTCATCGAGGCCAGAGCCCAGGCCGGAGGTGCCGATTATGACGCCGCGCATGTATTTCAGAGTGGTCAGGCGGGAGATTTCAGAGACTGAGTGTTGTACTGGGGCGGAGAGAGGGAGGGTGCCGAAAGCGTACAAACGGCCTGGTTTGCTCGCGCACATTGCATTGACGTCGTCGTTGATTTCGCGGGCTGTTGCGGCGGCGGTTTCGGAGGGCAGCCAGTCTAGCCAGGGGTTTGCGAGGCTGAGGACTGAGATGTCGATGCCGTGAGTGTCCATAAATGCGATCTTTTCTTCTACTGAGTAGTATTCTGAGCCGATTGGCCGGCCTCGAGAGGTGGAAGCTGTGTCTTCGGCGGGCAGGATAACGAGACGTTCTTGTTCTGGATTGGGCGAGTCTGGGAATGAGCGCACGTATGGGACTGCATCTCTCGAGCGTAGCAGTGCCATGTAGGCCGGAGGGTAGACATGAGTGTGGACGTCTACTACGGGCATGGTGGCGACTGCGATAGGCAATTGGAGAGGTTGGTCGGCGTGAGGAGATGGGTTGTGAGGTTGGAGAAGTGAAGCAGTAAATCAGTGAGTGGAATTCCTTAGTATCAGAGTCAATGGCTACAGTTGGCCTTTATCGTTGCAGTATACGTTTCGGCGTGCTGCGTGAAGAGTCTCCGTGGGTCTGATACTACTGCACCCCACTATCAGCGATAAGCAAGGCGGGCAATGTCAACATCTTGCCTAAAGCGGAAGGCAGCTCTCCACAATCGTGTAGCACATACAGCAAGAGCTTGATAAGAGCTTTAAAGACAAGAAAAAGATATCTTGCTCCTTCGGAACACTCGATAACAGAATAACTATAACCCAGTGACAACCCCATGCTCCCATGACACGTCCATACCACAAACACAATCCAGTAATTCTCCCAACATGTCCTCCTCCATCACCACCGCCGTCTCACACGACTCCCTGCACATCCCCCTCATCGACTTCTCCACTTTCCTCTCTTCCACAGACCCCAGCGCCAAACTCGCCGTCGCCCGCGCCATCCTCGATGGCTTCCAAACCGCCGGCTTCATCTACCTGCGCAACCACGGCATTCCCAAACCCGTCGTCCAGAAAACCTTCCAAGAATCAGCCAACTTCTTCGCCCGCCCCCTCAGCCAAAAAGACGCCCTCGCCTGGACAACCCCCGAAGCCAACCGCGGCTATGTTGCGCAGGGACGCGAGAAAGTCACCGATGCTACTGACCCGGAGGAGATCGAGCAGTTACGCGCCGCGGAGGGCGAGGATTTGAAGGAGAGTTTGGAGATCGGAAGGGAGGGTGAGGAAGGGCATCCGAATTCTTGGCCCGAGGTCGATGGTGAGGACTTCAAAGCAACGATGTTGGATTTCTTCGACAAGTGCAAGGATTTGCATGTGCAGGTTATGAGGGCGATTGCGGTGGGGTTGGGGATCGAGGAGGGGTGGTTTGATGGGTATTGCGACAAGGGCGATAATACGCTGAGGTAAGTTATGGTGGATTTAATTCTTTGCTGTTTGGCAGTATGTGATGACTAACAACATTAGACTCCTCCACTACCCTCCCTGCCCAACAAGCGAATTCAAGCAGAACGAACGTAGAGTGCGCGCAGGAGCTCATACCGACTATGGTAGATCAGCCTCCAGCCTCACCATTACACTCATAACGCACTAACGAGACCTTTTTCAAGGCTCCATAACTCTCCTCTTCCAAGACATGGCCGGCGGCCTTCAAGTCCTCTCTCCCAACGGAAACTTCGTCAACGCCACGCCGATCGAAGACACAATCGTCGTCAACGCCGCCGACCTCCTCACGCGCTGGTCAAACGACACCATTAAGAGCACCAAGCACCGCGTTGTCGAGCCGCCAAAGCCCGCTGAGAAGGACTGGCATCCCAGCAGGTACAGCATTGCGTACTTTTGTAATCCGAATTTGTGAGCGCCTCTGCCCTGGTCCTGTTGATTTGATTGATGATGAGGGGAGTTTGCTGACGTTGTTGCTGTAGTGATCGGCTTATTGATGCGATCCCGGGCACTTATGATGAGGTTAAGGGGAAGAAGTATGAGGGTGTTAACAGGTTTGTCATGCTTCTGTGAGAGTAAAGTCGAGTTGGAGCTAACGTTTTGCAGTGGAGAATATCTGGTCAAGCGTTTGACTGCAACATACTAGGCAGATCTGCAACACGCGATATGCATATGGAGATATGTAACTTAGCGATGGTTACGCGACAACTCAGACGTCTCTTCTCAATTCGAGAAAAGCACAATGCTTCTGTCGATCGGGGAAGGAAGGAACCAGAATGGATTGCCTGTCTTCTCGCAATGGCAGCAAGGTTCACGCAATGGGTATCCATGCGGTAAGCTGCGCAAGCGGTAATTGTCCTCCGTATACAGTGTTGGAGGTGACCCGAAACCCGAATGTACCATGACTGTTCCGAGACCGTAGCGATTCAGATAGGAAAGAATTCTGTCGCGATCGTAAGGGCCGCATATACCAAGCTGTGCAATGACTGACCCTAGAGGTACCGTGTCTGGAAGCTTGAGCTGAAGGCAGACGACAGAATCACCGTCTGAGGCCTTTGTAGATTCCTTCCTCGCTTCCCGAACCTAGTCTTTACTTCGCGTCTCCTGCGCAACCTCAGAACTCCTTGTTCTATCTTCGATCGCTTTGCGCACAAGCACGGCTTTAAGTGTTATCGGCAGGCCACGATTACTCAGGGAATGCTGGTGGATCCTGGAAATCGCCACCGCCTGTCATTCTGAGCTGGCCCTGTTGGCGGGTCGACGAGAAGACAGGAGGCCAAATACTAGGTGCTTTTCATCTCAGCTCAAGATGAGATCCGACGACTGAACAGCTACTTGACCACCCGATTGCAGCCTTGTAGCTTAGATTCCTTTGGTAGGTCGAGCGGCAGTCACTCTGCGATCCTTCCAAGCAGGGTGAGAAGGTTCGCTCTTTGCGGGCTCGTCGTAGCAACTATACATCCGATGGCAGAGGATGGGGAGATGTGATGTCAAAGACCATTCGCACCCGGCTTAAGCCACAACGACACTGGTCTCAGCCTGCTGGACACATCACAGCCTCGCGGCCTGCGGAAGTCCTCGTCTTACGCGGGCGGCCATGCAACCACCAAGCCGGTGGAGGAGACTTGGATTTGAGGCGTCACGCAACAGGGCGCAAACTTCAGGCCAACAAGCCATCTCCCCGACGATACTGTGGCGATGAAGCAGCCTTTGTATTTCGCATGCAAATCGGCGTGATAGTGGGAGAATATATAGCATCAAGCTAGTGATCAGTTCGGACTGCCGCGTGGCAATGATCGCTCTATTCATGGTCGGCATCTTCACAGTCGCAGAGTTGTTGATTTGTTCTCTCGTTAGCAAATCATCTTCATCGAATCGTACAGTTGGCCTTTGAGTGAACATCGTATGTCCTGGATCTGGAGATGTAGTCCCGATGGGGCATATGGTCAGCCCACCACCTCTGACGTTCTCCGGCCTCTCGACATCGGAATCGTCACTCTAATCGACTCAATCGCTACTAAGGTATACGAGAAGATGCTTAATCTTCTTCAACGACTTGCGATCGCAAAGCCCGATGGACTCTGTACAATCAAAGAGCAGAAGGATTGCCTTGTAAAACGTTATATACGCCAAAAAGTGGGGATCTCCATATCCCGATAAACCCTGCATACGCAATAATGCGGGGATATTTGTGTGCCGATAAATGCTGCTTGCTGTATGAGACAAGATTAGGGAATTCATATCCCGACAATGTGGCGGAACAGTAAGAGATCAAATCCAATTGTCCGCGTCTTCGCCACCTACAACTACCGTAGATTAACCCGCCCTTGTCCATCATCATTCCTCGTTTCAACCATGTCAGACTCCCTGCAGGATACGCCAGGCATCGATAGTAAGCTCACAAGTTTTCAGCATTCAAACCGTACCTGCTCGCTGATTAGTTCCAGTCTCCGATCCTCTACTGCGCCGATACCATCCCGACTCGCTCATCCTATGTCCAGAGCCAGATCCACAAGTACACAATTCCATCAACACCTCGACAACAGCAGTGTACGGCGACCCGACCGCGCCTCTAGGCTTCCGGCTCGGCAACGGCGGTGCCGGTCATACTGGTCTCCTGCGTGAACTGTGCGAAGCATTCATTGAACGCCACGATAAAAAGTTCCGCATCGAATGGGTCATCAACCATAGCCGTAACACGCAGATTGCCCTGCTAGGAGACATCGTCCAAGTCGGCCTGACATATGAGCCCGAATGGGAAGACATTGGCATTGCTGAAGGCTGGGCCGAGAGGGTGACTATGGCATTTCATGATCGATTTGTGCTCGTCGGCCCAGCAACGAACCCTGCCAATGTCAGCGCAGGTGCAGATATCAAAGTAGCGATGAGAAAGATCGCGACCCATGGCGAGAAGTCTAGGTCAAACGGAGCTCATCAAGAGGCACTGTTCCACTCGCGTGGCGATGGCTCAGCGACACACTACAAAGAGCTTCAGCTATGGGGCCTCTGTGGCATGGACTTGGCTCATGCGAATCCTTGGAGACAACGAATTCCACTCACACCTTATGAAGCCTTGAGGAGAGCCGATCAAGATGGAGCGTACGCAATGACCGATCGAGCAACATTCCTCACAGCCGCAAAAGACGGCGTGGTGTCGAACTTGAAAGTGTATGTGGAAGACGGAAAACATTTGATCAATCCTTGCGCGGCACTTATCAACTTGAATGCTCCTCGCAATCCACTGGCAAGAAAGTTTGCCCATTGGCTTGCTTCGGAGCAAGCACAGGGGATCATCGAGAACTTTGGCAAGAAGTGGAGACTGCAATTGCCTATCTTTGCGCCGAAGAGTAGAACTCAGGTGGAAGGGCGATATGCGCTGGTGGCAAAACTGTAACTATATTTGAGTGTGCCTAATTTTGAGACGTTGATTAAGCGTTCGGATTTTTACGAACGGGGGGATCTTTGAGTATTTTCTTATTACTATTCTATCGATCCAATTCAACAGGCCCCCCATCGTCTCATGTAGCCTGTCTCCTTCTACGCTGCACTGAAGCGCTGTTTTCGTCGTGAGCAACACATGAATTAGCAATCGAGCACGTTCACATGGCGTTGATGTGTGACTTACACAGTCTTCCCTGCCGCGACCTGTCATTTGCCAGTAGCTCTTTCCTTCCCTCTCTACCGAAGACTAACCAACGCACATGACTCAATTTTACTCTGAGTCTGTCTGAGGCATTTCATGGCCGGTCGATCAGGCTGTACTAGCCGACGAACTTCATTGCGGATACATTGATGGTTTGAACACCGAATGACTGAGTTATCTGCGATTACCATGCCCAATTGCATTACCCGAGTAGGTTCATCAATCAAGGAAAATCTCAGACACAATTTGAACTCGGATGGGTCCAAGACGGAAAGATGGTGACCACATGCGAGGAGAATCATGACGGTGTTGCAGCACAAGCTTAACTTCCAGCTCTCATCTTCACAACGGCAAATCCGCACTACCATCTCTCGCCGACTGAACCACGAGATCAAAAGGAGCCCGGAATTGTCTACAGCAAAAGTAAGAACCCCATGATCGACCCCAACACACTGCTGGAGAGGTACAGGCGGTCAGCAGCGTTGGTGGTTTGTACAGCCACGGGAGGTCGGGTGCTATTACTGTCAGCTTCATTCATGGCAAGGCACATGGGGTCTTACCTGTTTGACGGGAATGTCGAGTTTGCCAAGGGGTGCTTGCTTGGACATGCCTTGGTAGTATTCGCACCGGTCGACGATTCGAAAGCAGAGGGAGAGGCCGAAGTCGTATCCGCGGAAGACTCGGACAAAAATGTAGAATCCGTAGTCGTACTTAAGGAGGATTCGGATGAAGCTGAAGATGTTTCCGACGCTGCGGAACTCGAGACAGGCGATACGGTCAGGTAACCACCCGATACAGTCGCAAGCGATGTCGCGATATCGTTGCACGGTTCACCGTGCTTGCAGCATATCTGGGAGCCCGAGCTATCTTGTGCGCAGTACTCTCCTGCGTCGCAGTAGTCTGATAGTCGTGTCAGAATCGCCTGTAGTAGGTCCATCTCATCATCGTATCGGAAGTAACTCACGTCCGTCGGGGCAGCACACTTGACCTAGGCCCGGGTTGAAACAGGTGTAGTAGTTGGTGCACTGAGTGTATCCAGTGCCGCACGACCTATCACACAGCTGGTCCAAAGGAGTAGTGCTGGGCACACGAGAACAGAAGCGATCGATCCTGCGCTCCAAGCCTGCTTTCTGCGAGCGTGGAAAGATGGAAGTGTCGCACAGGATGGAGGGCACGAAAGCTGCCAAGGCGACCAAGGTGAGTAGGTGGTTCATGGCTATGATGTGTGATCGAAAACGACAGTGGTCTTGAGGTGAAATTCGAATGGATGAAAGGCGAGAGATTTGGCAGGTCCTGGCAGGGTTATAGCACTTATAGGAGCACGATAGTCGTGTGTCGTTGAGTTACCATCGCTGGGGCAGTGCTGCGCCATGTCAAAAGCTATCAGGTGATTTGTAGATTTAGTGAAACAGGAGAAACGCCTTGGTGGTATAACACCGCCACCTATCGCCACCAAAAGGAAAGATACAATAAATCAGAATGATTGCTCGGCTACAATACAAAGTTGAGTGTTCCAGAACTTTACCATGTCAAACAGCAACTGGACGATTCAATTGATGACCGATCCTCAGACATCGTTACCTCGCAAAATGATGGATAGTGCTTTCTGCTGCTTCGGTACTTCTCGTGCGAACGATTATGCGATCGAACCATGTGACCAGCCATCGAATGAACAGAGCGAGACTCAATACCAAGACTTCTTTTAATAGAAGATACTGACATGCTGCTGAGTGGCGTTGTTCTTTGAGCGTGAGCAACAATGCGATACGGCCTGGCTACAGGCCCGAGAAGCTTCCACATCTTCTTGGCACTCAAGACTACGATGATCTGGCCCCCTTCATCATGCCATGCGCTCATACAACATCCGTAAGATTGCTCGTATGAGTGTGGCGTGGTTGAACAGAACCACAATCCAACCGCTTTGGGTGTTTTGCATTTACGAGCAATCATTGTCAGGGTATACACGCATCAAGGGTCACTTTGCTTGACAATTTTAACTCTGCTATGTAAAAGCGCTTTCCAGCATAGAACTGCAGCAATCATGGTGTTGCGTTTGGAGGTTGTTGAGAGCGGGCACGAAGGGTTGGCTGGAATGATAGATATATCTGGCTGAGCTTATCAATGGATTGGCTTGACAGTCGTACAACGAGACACAGTAGCCGAAGCGCGCATGTCGCTTTAAACCAAGAGCTGGTCTTCGCATTTCTTCGAGCGTACTTTCTTCTGATGTCAGGAAGGATGAGAATAATGTTTGATGGATCGATGAACGAGACAAACATGTAGATAACTATATAACGTACTTGGCAAGCGAGCCGGTCACGCAAGCGAGCCGGTCAAAACGCGCGCGTGACACGTCTTACACCTTCACCTTCTTATTACACAACAATGTTTGGTTATAATGCCCTCTAAAACTGAGTGACGTATTGCTTTAGCCCTTCAAGCGTATAATAATAACTATTTTACATCCCTTCGAGCTGTAGCTCAGACCTACGAGGTCCCTTTTAAAACCCTTCGCATAAGACACTTTAGAGTACTCCTACGAGTAGCTATACCTACAAACTCTCGAAAATTCACAAACGACGAGGAGCAAATCCTCCTTCGAAAGATACTTCAGCTCTCTACCGACGGATTCCCTCCCTAGCGCGCAATTGTTGAAGAGATAGCTAATATAATGCTTAATACTAAGAATCTAGCTAGCCCCTAAAAGGTTAGTACAAAATAGGTTGCTAACTTTGTAAAACGCTATCTAGAGCTTTTAAGCGTATATAATCGGAAGTTTGATATTTAAAGAGCAGAAGTTGAGGATTTAGAGATAATTAGCAAGTAGTTCAAACTAGTAGGAGATACAATTATAAAGTATAGTATTCTTAAAGAGGATATCTTTAACTTTGACGAGACTAGCTTCTAAATAGGTGTTATCTCTACTTCTAAAGTGATAATAAGCTTAGATAGGAAGGGTAGACTATAGACAAAGCAACTAGGGAACTAGAAGTAGGTTATAGCGATTAAGGTAATTAGAGCAAAGGGGTAAGCGATCCCTCTATTTATCATCTTTAATGGTAAGCTTTATTAAGTAATATAGTACTAGACTAGTATCCTAACTACCTAGAGAATCGCTATAAGCGATAACGGATAGACTAATAATAAGCTCGGCCTCGAATAGATCTAGCACTTCTACGAATATACGAAAAAATGTAAGGGCAAGTAGAGGCTCTTGATCTTCGATAGCTATAGAAGCTACTAAACAGCTAAATTTCGAGAGTTCTGCCTTTAGAACTGTATTCTGACTTTATGTATACCTGCTTATACATCTCACATCCTTTAGCCTCTAGATATAAGCTGTTTTAGCCCTTTAAAGAAGGTGTACAGCTCTTAGATTAAGATGAAGATAAGGCTTGGCGTTAACTATATCATAAAGGAAGAATTCCTTTCTGCCTTCCTTATAGCCTACTAATAAGTAATAATAACTAAAACTATTACTTATAGCTTTAAGGTAACTAGCCTTATTCTATTTAACCTATAGAGAGTACTTAAAAAGCTTAGTCCTATTATTACAGCTACTCCTTCACTACAAAGTAGTTAGACATCTTAGAACCCTTAAACACTAAAGACTCTACCCTAAATTAAGCGATAAGGCTAGCTAGTATTAACAGAGAATTGTAAACGAAGGAGATTATTAGCTTCTTTAGCTAATAAACCGTTCTAGTAGCTTCTTAAGGGCTTTAAGAATATAGTATATGAGAAGGCAATTTTGATAGCTAAGAATACTACTCTCTAGGCTAAAAATCAGTACTAAAAGAAGAAGAGGGTATATAAAACTAGATCTATTTAGAAGGGAGGATCTATAGCTGTTAATAATACCTAGGAAGCTATTTAAGGATATAGAATTAGGGAGTAATCGGATAATAATAACGAAGATGAGGAACTAGCTTCGATAAGCTGGCCGCTAAGAATAGCTATACAAAGGTCACTACTAAGGTGTAGTAGTTATAGTAAAGTTGGATATAGTATTAAGTTCTGTAGTTTGTAATATAATTTGTTTCTTCCCTATATCTTCAATTTTGGTTGTGTAATTAATAATCAAAGGTAGAGTAGGTGAAATTCTGACCAGCTCGCTTGCGTGACCGGCTCGCTTGCCAAGTACGTTATATCTAATGCCCCAACCCTAACATCAATTCTTCTTCCCAGGGTATCGACATCGTGTAACCAAAATGCTCAACCTCGTATCGACGGATGTGTTTGATCGGAGAAGCCACGTCGCAAGACTCAAGAATTGTTGCTCAATGGACCAAAACAACAAACCTGTATCTTACATGTCTGATCGTCTTGATCGAAAACAGGCACCCTCGAAAACCCGCCCTTACACTCCATCGAAACATGTTCATCACCCTAATTCATCTCGCCTGCGATAACTTAACCCGTCTCATCTCTCTAGACGGAGGAGATGGCCTGCTAAACTTCAAGACTGTTCTCCAACCCATACCTCGTGATTACGAAGGCACGAACGCGCCTCTCATCATTGCTGTTGTGCTTTGTAGCGGCGTCTTGCAATCCCTGGTAACCCTCCCCCTCGCCGAGAAAACGAAAAGACATGACTGACTTTCTCTTCCAATACAGATAAGACACACCATCATTCGTGTCCTTGGAACTTGCCTCATAGTCTCATGCCTCCAGGAAACCCAGCATCATGTCTCCGACTCCGAAGCCCCATGACAATACCAAGAGGCGACACCGCCTGCCAATATCTTTTCCCAACTTCAAAAGACAAAACTCCTACGAGCCAGGGTCCGCCGCAGCGTCACCTATGCTTTCGTCTACTCCATAGCTTTTGGACTCTGCAGCGCTGTGGCATCTTCTCTCTCGAAGTCATACATCTGGACCACATTCGCTGAGTTAGCGACGGCAGTCCTGCTCGAGCGTGTTCACTACCGCTGGACGAACTCTATCATTGGGCGCGCATCACATATCGCGCGTGTATATCAGTGGCGAGAGCTTCTACTGCCGACAATGGTCTACGCCATAGCGCGTAAAATCGTCGCCGAACTCCCAACCGCCATCGGGACTCTGTTCATCGCTGAGCGTATCGCTTCGTCTGAAGCAGTAGCCATAAGAGACATAGCCGTCCTGGCCTCAGCGTTCTCACTTCGCTTCTTCGTCCTCTATCCTGCTTGGGCCGGTTTGATCGCGTTCGAGACTCACCGCGCGAAGCGATCAACGGACATCACGAGGGATCAAAGTCACTCTTACACCCACGTCTTAAAGCCATGTTACGAAAAGGTCCTCCTCCGCCTATCAGCCCTCCACCTCCAAGCAGCAGCACTCATGATCATCATCGAAACAATAACATACATCCTTGGTCATTTACTGCTACATACACCAGAACCGCCAGCATCGTCCTAGACATCTCTAGCTATTTCGGTTGGCAACACCTAAGCTCCGCCCGTCTCAATCTTCGAAGGCCAATGCTGGACCGTGATCGCATCGCCCGTCAGCGTAAAATTATACACCACACTCCGCTCATTGTTCAGCGCAAGCGAGTAATCGCCAGGGTACACGACGAGATCACCATTCTCAGCCGCGCGAGCGAGAGCGCCCATCGGGACGTCGATGGAGACGGTGGTGGAATCGCCAGGAGCGATCTCCGCCTCGCGCGTGATGCCAACGAGCCACTTAATAGGCCGCGGCGCGGGACCGCTGGTCGTCGACGCGAAAAGCATGGCAGAGTAGTCTGAAGCGATTTTGCCTGTGTTGGAGACTTCGGCTCGGAACGTGAGCAGCGGCTTCTGCTCGACGAACTCATACTCGCCGTGCGGCTGGACGGCGAAGTTCGTGATGTTAATGCTGCTGCTGGAGCTTGTGGAAGCGTTCAGCGCGAGTTTCTCCTCAAAAGTGGTGTAAAACAGGCCGTGGCCGAAAGGATAAACAGCCTCGCCGGTGTACCACATGTACGTCTGGCCCGGATTATCGCCGGAAGGACGCAGGTCCATGTCAAGCTGGTAGAAATCTTCCGCGTAAGAAGCAGGGTACTGCGTCGTCACGAGACGGGCGGCAGGCGCACGCTTGCCGGAGATGATATCGTAGAGTGCTTGACCACCGCTCTGGCCCGGGTATCCGCCCCAGATGAGGCCGTTGACGTTGTCGTTTTCTTTAAGAGCGGAGCTATCGACCTGGCCGCCGCCCATTTGGAGTACGACGACGGGCTTACCCAATTTGCTCAAGCGGTCGATGAGGTCGAGTTGGTTGCCGGGCCAGGTGATGTTCTCGCGGTCTAGGGCTTCGGACTCGACGGTGTTGTCGATGCCGCCGGCGAAGACAATCACGTCAGATTTGCGGGCTGCTTCGAGGGCGGCGTCGAAAAAGGTCTCGTTGGCGCTGGAGATACCAGTGCCCAGAGCGTAGTTGACGGTTCTGCCGGAGGCTTGGAAAGCTGCTAGCGGGCTGATGACATAGGGTGGAGTGGTGAAGTAGTTGCCCAGCATCTGCGTTGTTGCGTTTGCGTATGGGCCAATGAGGGCGACGCTAGAGTTGTCCTTGAGAGGCAGTGCGCCGTCGTTCTTAAGCAATACGATACCCTCGACAGCAGCCTCATACGAGATGTTCCAGGAGTCAGTCTTGACAACATCATCCCAAGTCAGATCGCGGTACAAGCTACCGTTGCCGTCAAAGTAGCCCTGAGACACGAGCTGAGAGTACAGCCGAGTAAGCGCCTTCTCGATATCGTTGCGAGACACATCGCCCTGAGTGAAAGCGTCCTCAAGGTAGTACGCAAACTCAGTACCACAATCGATATCCGTACCAGCAAGCAGCGCAGCCGCCGAGCCGCCAACACGAGTCGCAGCATTATGATGCGGATTGAAGACGCCATACACAGCGCCACAATCTCCAGACACAAACCCATCGCCAAAGCCCCAAGTCTCACGGAGCAAAGTCTGCAGGAAGAAAGAACTGCCACAGCTAGCCTCGCCATTGACAGCGTTGTAAGAGCACATCAAGCCCTTGGCTTTGGCTTGCAGGATCGCAGTGCGGAACTGCGGAGTGTAGTACCCGGCCAAGTCCTGCTCAGTGATGTTCACATCATTACCAAGTCGGCTGTGATTGTGCCATGTTTCAATATCGTAGCCGGCGAAGTGCTTAGCAACAGTAACGAGCTTCGGCACAGCAGGCCCGATACCGCCTTGCATGGCGGTGATGTACTCGTAGGCGTATAGGGAGGTCAGGAAGTATGCGTCCTCGCCAGGAGTTTCCTGGCCACGGCCCCAGACCGGAGATCTGAAACCGTTGATGTTGGGCGAGTAGACGTCAAGACCATAACGACCTGCGTTGCTCGCCGCACGGCCTTGCGTGGAAATGATGGAACCGATCTGGTGGATGAGACTGCGGTTCATGGACGCCATCGACGTGATAGGCTGCGGGAAAGCCGTGACCCAGCTGAAATCGCCGGTCTTAGGCTGGTAGAAGTGGCTCAAGCCGTGAAGAGCTTCGTTCCAGACTTCGTACGGTGGCAGGCCGAGTCTGGGGACACCGGGGGCTGTGTTGACGGTGTTGTTGACCAGCTCTTCCATTGTGAACAAGGAAATCAAAGCCGCGGCTCGATCCCAAGCGCTGGCGGTTTTGTTGCAGACCAAGGTATCGGTCAATGGTGAGTCTGCACAGTCTGGGAAACTGAGAGGGATCGTTGCGAGGGTCCTGTGATCGAGCTGGGGGTTGCCATTGGTGGTGTAGTCGTAGTAGCTCATGTTGTTCTGAGCCATCACGCCGGCCACCATCGTGGCCAACGCAGCAGATACAAAAGACCTCATCTTTAGAATTGTGTTAGGGAAAGGGATTGCAGCTGACTGCGATGAGTTGTGCTTGGGCTCCTGGAATATATAGCATGGTCTAACTTTTGCTCTTTATTGCTTCGGCGGGTCTCATCTCCCATACCGGCAATCAACACTTAGGCAAAAAGCCACGCTCGCTTCAGACGCCAACCTTGATGACGAACAATGCTTGGTTGCCATTAGCCAACCTCTATGCTAGAGAAGCATCATCCTGCAAGGTTTAGTATTGCCGTTTTCCGGTATCCCCGCGTTCCCCGCGCAGAGAGTGGATCCGTGGGATGTGAGGTTGAGCAGAGGAGGATCGGGACATATGTGTTCAGCCGGTAAGAATGACGACGGCATTTTCGGAGAGAGTAGCGGTAATTGTCTGGTGCGAAAAGTTCCCTTGGGTAGTGAGACCTGTATGTTCGAGCATATAACGCGTCAACAAATGCCGGCAAGTCGCGGAAGCAACAGAAGCAAGCAAGCCATGCCGCGATGTAGCGGCGAAAATCAGCCTATATCTGCGACGCATGCCCTGGCGCAAGGTTTCATGCTCAAAACTTCCCTGGTTTTGACACGATAGTGACAAGCTTAATGTGAAGTACTCCAGACAACGATCGCTGTGCGAGGGGTGTTCTTCACAGCCTCGCAGTCTAGCTCCAACGTTCGTACCACTCGCCCTGCCATTGAGAGACCAGTACGGAGTCTGAACCTGGACCACGGGAGAGCATGCCGGTTGGTGTGAGTTGTGCAGAAGTAATAACCTGGTCATAGATTGCCTTCCATCGTGTCGAGGAAGTGCATAACGTGTGTGTGTGCGTGTGAAATTTTGGGACCTACGATAGCACTGTCAGCAGCGGACTGTATGTACGTTGCTTTCAGAAGGCATATTGCCTGCTTTCATGTATATGCTGTTACTGAACCAGGCCGACCTTTCGAAATGTGTCTAGATGTACAAATTTAGTATATACAGGTATCTTACAAAGTGTGTATATGTACAACGGCGAGTCGTCTTCCAGTTCGATAAACATCATCATTTCCCTAGGACAGTCTGGCCTGCAGTTCTTTCCAGGACTCGACGCTTAGATCTCCTTGCGCGATATTCATGGAGATGGCATGAACAGTAGACTCGCTTTCAACCATGGCATCCATGAACACAGCCAGATCTTGCGCAGCATCCTCGCTCGGCACGGTCGTCTTGGTATCCTCGTTGGGGTCCCAGAAGATGTCCGAAGTCTTGATTGACACACCCAGAGCATTGGAGACAGCCTCCCCGACAGCCGTCGTCTCCTCCGGCGTCGTGAACACGACAACACAGTCATCCTCCAGCACATCAATATCCGTGGCGCCTGCCTCCAAAGCCGGATCCATAGCCTCGTCCAGCCCAACCCCATCCTTCTTATCAAAAACAATCCGGCCCTTCTTCTCAAACAAATAACTCGAAGGCGTCGCCGTCCCCCCGCTATCCTTAATAATCAACCTAACATTCGCCAACGTCCTCAACTTGCTATCCGTCTCACACTCCACAATAACCGCAACATTATTCTTCAAAATCCCCTCCACCGTCAATCTCTCCAGACTCGCGCCCGTCAGACTCTTGCCCTGGCCGCGCGCGATAGCCGCTTCGATGGAGGCCTTGGGGAAAGCTTCTTTCTTGGCTTTGGTGACGAGGTCGGCGAGTTTGGGGTTCGAGTTGATGTCCGGCCCGAAGAGTTTGGAGGCGGTAGCAATTTCTTGGGCGAAGATGGAGCGTTGGCGGTTTTTGAGCGCGTCGGCTTTGCCTTTGTCGTGCTTGATTTTGGACCAGCGGTTGTGGCCGGAGAGGCGGAGAGGGGTGGCGGAGAAGGCGCGGTGTGTTGATGTTATTGGTGTTCGTGTTGGTGCTATTGATAATTTCGTGAAGGAGCGGAGGACTGTGATGCCCCGACTCGGTGCCATTATTGTGGTGTTGGCGATTAGGAAGCTTGGTGGCTGGACCTTGAACCACATGAATAATAATAATTGTTGGAATTGATGGAGACGGGGCTAAAATGGCTCGAATGGGCATTCTAGACCCCTGCTCGCCCTGACTGCATCAATCAAAATCCGGGGGACGTCGATGAGTGAGCGAGCTGTCTCGTGTGGGCGTGGGGATGCGCCTCAGCTTGTCGGCGTCCAGCTGTACAAACATCATTCTCCCGTCACCCTTCCATACACCAGACGAATACTACCACGACCCACGACCTACGACTTGACGAAGGACATGAGGTGGTAATACAAGCAACAATACCACACAATGCCCGAACAAGAGGCAACACCCACCCCGCCTCAGACTGCGAACTCGAACCCCTCCGAGACCACGCCCACATCCACCACCACCAATGGCACAACATCACAATACCAGCTCGATGTCGCCAAACTCCACTCGCTACCTTCAGAGCAGCAGGACCTCTACCTCCTCACATTCTCCGCCGATCTGGCCAAGCATGTCGACAGCCTCACCGCCGACGGCGCAACCGCCGAGCAGACCGCATTGAAGACGGAGCTCTTCCAAATCATAAACCTCTCCTCTCCCGCGCCATCGCGAGTCGTCCGGAACAATCTGGGCAGATGCTTCAACGGGATCCTCACGAAAGGAAGCAGGAAGATCTTGTACGAATCGATCAACGACTGCGTCGCGATACTCACGGCTGGTAAAGAGAAGGATCTCAGAGCAAAACATGCTGCTGCGTTCTGCTTGGGAGCTGTGTTTGAGGCTGCTGGCGACAGCGCTGTGAGCTTGTCGCCGCTTGCGTGTACGGCTTTGGTCAAGCAGCTTAAGCCCGCTTCGAACGACACAGGATACCGCAGTGCTATCTTCCGCGCACTAGGCAAGATCGTAAAAGGCATAGTGGCTGCGATCGAAGACGATGTTGGCAGGACCATATGGAAGCAGGCGCGTAACGCCGTTACGAGTGACAAGTCGATGCTCGTACAGGCTTCGGCCTGCTGGTGTCTGGAGCAACTTGCCCTGCACACTACAGCTTACGACAACTCGAATGAGTTTGAGAAATTGCAGGCAGCTATCTGGAAAGCAATGGAGAGCACCTCGGTATCTGTGCGACGCGCAGCAACGTCCTGCCTTGCAAATGTGCTCGTAAAGAGCTACTCAGAGTCTCCCAGTAAGGACGCCGTTCCAAAAATCAAGAAACCAAAGAAGGCCAAAAAGGGATTGCCTGAGGACGCTGAAGAGGAAGCTGAACGTACATCGTCTCCTGCGCCAGAGAAGCCCGCCACAGCACTTTCATACAGCCTTGCGGAGATCCTAAAACTGCTGTCCGCTTATTACATGCGAACAACTACATCGAACAAGGCACGTACAGCTGTGATAAACACATACGTCAAAGTCCTGAGATCTCTCGGTGAGAACATCGTCGAGAAGAACTACGGCGATATCGCTCAGCACCTCTTCCGCGACGTCCTCAACCACCCAAGCCTCCAGTACAACAAATACCGCCTACTCATCAGTAGAAAGTTTGTCGCAATCATCCTTGACCGTGTTGTCATGCGCATGCTAGGCGAGACTGCTCAGCTGAATGCGTGCCGCTTCCTTCTCAACGATATTATCAAGGATTACCCTCAGGCTATCGCGGAACGGCCGGAACCATCCAAGCACACACTGACCGCAGCAGTCGCCACGCTCACTTCATTGATCCGCTGTCTTGGCGCCGGCGTTGGGACCATCGCTGAATCTTGCCGAGAAGGCCTCTTGCAAGTGTTGCCTCATCCTAGCTTCGCAGTGCAGGTTCAAACAGCTCGGGCACTACGTGCACTCGTATTGGCAATCCCGCAGCAACTTCTACCAAGCGTGACCATCTGCTTGAACAGTGTGCATCGCGAACTGAACCTGCTCGGCAGCCTCAAACAAGCTCCAAAGCGATGCATAGGATATGCGCATGGCTTGGCTGCCATTTTGAGCGCATCTAACAAGCATCCGTTGTATGGCTCGCTTGATGTATATGCAAGAGTATTGTCTCAAGCGACCACGCTTCTCAAATTTGCTGGTGGTTCCGACCTCCGTGTCTCAAGCTGCCAGCTCGAGGTTGCCTGGGTCATGATTGGAGGTCTGATGTCGCTCGGGCCCAATTTTGTCAAAATCCACTTGTCACAGCTCATGCTTTTGTGGAAAAACGCACTTCCCAAACCAGTGCCCAAAGAGAACATCTCCCAGCGCAGCATGCTCGAGCTTTCGTACCTTGCACACGTCCGCGAATGCGCTCTTGGTTCGATCAAGGCGTTCCTTGCCTTCAATCAGCGTCTTCTCACCTCAGATGTTTCACGCCGCTTGTCGGGTATGCTGGAGAACACAGTCTCATTCTTGCAAGGGCTTCCATGGAAGAGAACGAGTGACGACCCCGGGAACAGACTTTCTCCTGCCCTGCAGCTCCAGGACTATGAAGTCAAAGCACGCCGACGTGTCTTTGAGTGCTTCTCGCAATTACTTACCCTGAGCCCGGCGGGCGCTATCGAGGCTAATGCCCATTCCTCGCTCTTGCCACTAGCCGTTGCTTCGTTTTCAGGCGCGGATTACTACTCACCCAGCTCATTCGGCGCATCGATTGCAAGCTCAGCGGGTGCTTATGACAGCATTTGGGATGCTGCAGACAATTATGGCTTTGGCGTGAATGGGTTGGTCAACGGTCTGGATGTGGAAGATGCTGTTACTCGCAAGCGAAACAAGCATTGGAGCTCACGAGCTGATGAGGAAGGCGCGACCGCGGAAGTCGTGGCTTCTCCTATCGTCACAGCTGCGGAGTTCGACTCGACCTGCTGTTATCTCTACATCGAAGATGACCCATCTGTGGAAGCCTTGCCAGCCTCTCCAGCAACCGAAGTCGTCAACGCTGCAATCGCTGTGTTCGCTCTTTCGCTACCACTCCAGACACCCAAAGTACAAGAAAGCATGCTTGAGCAAATGTCTTCTTCTCTCGGTTCGCAAGCTCTTCAGAAGGACCCAGCAAGGAAAACTGCAATCTCTACCAATGTGACGACCGCTTTGCTTGCAACTCTCAGAGTAGCCACTGGCGAGAGTGGTAGTTTCAAAGGAAGCATTGCAAGCACACAGGCCGAGAATGCTCTTCAGACTCTACTGCGCTCGTCCATCAAGTCGCCGGATCAGAGCGTTCGGTTCATGACTGCGGAAGCGCTTGGGCGGCTATGCAACACATCCGGCTCGTCATTCACAACTGGCGAGGTGACCTACTTGACCGAGACGGTTGTCAACAACCGCGAACCCCATGTACGTGCGGGCTGTGCTTTGGCGCTTGCGTCAATACATTCTCATCTCGGTGGCATGGCAGCCGGCTTCCATATGAGGAATATTGTTGGTATTCTCATGTCACTTGCAGCCGACACGCATCCGCTGGTTCACTTCTGGGCCTTGGAAAGTCTGGGTCAGGTCGCCGAGTCTGCTGGTTTGAATTTCTCAAGCTACGTTACCAGCGCCATCGGCATGCTCAGCCAGCTCTACGTATCTGACAGCCACAACAGCGAAAGTGCTGTGTTGGCGTCTTCAAACACTTCTATTGATCTTCCTGTCACGGCAGCCATCGCGCAAGGCGTCGATTCACTCATCAATGTCCTTGGTCCAGATTTGCAGGACATGGCGAAGCAGAGAGATATGATTCTGACCCTAGTCAGTCTGTTCTCGCAAGAGACTGAGACAGACATTCTGCTAGCAAGCTTGCGATGCATGGAGCACCTCTCTCTATATGCACCCGGACATCTCGAGTTTGCGTCTTATGTGCAGAGATTGCAGACCGACATGGACTCCGTCTCACCCGAGATCTCGCATTCTGCCGTCCAAGGACTGTTCGGGCTCATGAGACGCGATGCTCCGGAGATTGCGCGTGCTGCGAAACCAGGACTTGAGGAACGCCTGTGGGAGTACCTGAACGATCAACCAGACACAGTGGCAGTGCGCAATATTTTTCACAACTGGCTGCAGCAGACCGGTGTCACTAATTCTGGCGAGTGGATCTCGAGGTGCAACACCATTCTTACCAAGACTAAAGTACGGGGGTCTCAGCCTCTCACGGCTACCACCAAGGACACAGCTGTTCCCGATCTGCAGGATGAAGAGGTTGCTGGATTTGCTGTTACCGAAGGAGCAGCGAAGGAAGACGACGCCTCAAACGCCACGTCTACGCAGGAACTGATGAGATGGCAAGTCCGTCTGTTTGCAATGGAGTGCTTGCACACTTTGATAGCGATGATCAGCAAAGAAGCTGCAGTCAGCGAAGACAGTCCGGGTGAAGCAGCTTTGCAGCACAAGGTAGCTGACATTGTGCGCATCGCTTTCTCGGCGTCGACTGCATCTGTAGCGTCGCTTCGCGTTGTCGGTCTTCGCATTGTAGAGCAGATCCTCAAGATGTTTGGCCGTACGCCTGACCCAGATTTCAGCGAAGCAATGCTGCTCGAGCAGTACCAGGCACAGATCAGCTCTGCTTTGACTCCAGCATTTGCCGCAGACTCGTCTCCAGAATTGGCAGCTGAAGCCGTTGACGTCTGTGGAACCTTTATTTCCACTGGCATCGTGACAGATGTTGAGCGTATGGGTCGTATCCTCAAACTCCTGGTGTCTGCGCTCGAGAGCTTCTCTCAAGAAAGCGAGACAGCGTCCATTGGTGATCTCAAGGGGCTGAGCTCGAACGCTCAAGTCATGGTTCGCATGTCGGTGTTCTCCGCTTGGGCTGAATTGCAGACTGCTAGCTCGTCACAGCAATACCTCAACGATGTGGTGAAACCACATATTGCGCAGCTCGTACCACTCTGGCTGAACTCGTTGAAGGAGTACGCACGCTTGCGATTTGAGCCCGACATTACCGCTAGCGCTGGAACTGTTTCGCTTTCCGATGACCTTGATACAGTTTACGCATCACTCAACAGACAGACTCTGTTGCGATTCTACCAAGACTCATGGCTCAGTCTGGTCGACGCTATTGCCAGCCTTATCGACGAAGACAGTGAACTTGTCTTCGATGCTTTGGATAACAAGAAGCTTGAGCCCGAAGGCCATGGTGGGCACGATGAGCAGCCTAAGCTTGACATCAACTACCGCGAAGAGCCCGTGGCTTTCTTCTTTGTGCTTTTCGGTCTTGTCTTCGAGTCACTTGCGGTTCGCTCCAATGACGACGATATCGTGACCAGGCAGCGCAACCTAGACATTCTACATGCCCTCAAGAAGATTCTGAGACCATCCGTCTCGGGTAATGCGATTTATCAAGAGGTCGTGTTCGCCGAGAGCATGGACTTGTTTGATCGTATGGTACTCACTGAGAGCTTGGGGGTGCAGACCATCATCGTCGAGATCGCACGCAATCTTTGTATTGCGCATCCATCGTCACGTCACGGCATCGAAGCTCCAGACAACGGCGAGCACCTCTCCGATGACATCGAGCAATTGTTCGAACTCACCCGCATCATCGTGCTGGTACTGGCGGGCCTCGTCCCTGGTCTTTCCGATACACCCGTCTCCGTACGTCTGGAAATGAACGAAGAGGCCCAAAATCTCGTGCGCACCTCACTGCAGGCTTTGGTCGATGTCAGCGACGTCTTCCCCAACATTATCAAAACAGACCTGCACGCCACCATCCTAAACATCTTCGTCACCATTCTCGGCACAGGCGCCTGCCAAGCAGTCGTAATGCCCCAGTCCCTCCCCATCTTCCGCCGCTTCATAGCCAGCATCGCAACCGACCCTCACGGCGAAACCAAAAAACAACTCCTCAACACCCTCTCAAGATTCCAAGGCATCCTCCGCAACGCCCAAAAGCGCGAAACCACCGCCAGCCTCCCCTGCGAGAAAAACACCCTCCTGGCCTCCACAATCCTCATCTCCACCGCCAGCAAAGCCCTCAATGACTCCCAGCCCCTCGTAGCCAATTTCGCCGCCGAGCTAACCGACTGCCTGTCAAGCAAAATGACCTCCCGCGTCGCCGCAGGCTGCATCAGAACCCTCATGCTTTCCAACATCGCCTCGCGGCACTTCCTCTCCCACTCCGTCAAGTTCCTTGCAGAGCCCCTTCTTGACATCGAAGGCATGCACGAAAGCCGCACGCTCGTAGCGCAGACTCTCACAACTTTCATCCCGCGAGTCCCCGCCAAAGGCAAACCCGCTATCACGGCGCTGGTGATGTCGACGTTGCTGCGCCGCGCGGAGAAGGAAGGTGATGCGACGCACCATGAGACTGCGACGCGGTTGCTGGAGATTGCGGGGGCTGATAATGCGGTTTTTAGGGGTGTTGTGGGGAAAATGAGGGGGGAGGAGAAGGTTCTGATGGAGATGGTGCTTAAGGCTAGAGCTGGGTCTCAGGTCAAGCAGGAGATTGGAAATGCGGGCGAGCCAACGATTGCGCTGAAGATGAATTTCTGAGAACATGGTGATGAATTGACTAGCTTGCGGTCTAGCTTCGACGTCCAAACTGCTTGCCCTGCCACTGGGACGCCAGTGCTGCCTTCAAACCTAGACCGCAAAGCCTGATATATCTAAACACGACATCCACAGACCAATTTAATCCATCTAATGCCCCACCATAGCCTGCATCTTCTCATTGTACCTCTTCCCCTGCGGCTTCAACTCATCCAAAATCCTACGCATCTCTTTCTTCTCATCCTCCGTCAATTCCACCTCCCTCGAAGCGAAATTTTCCTCAAGACGCTGCGGTTTCGTCGTCCCTGGGATCGGAATCATGCCCTGCGCGATCACCCATGCCAGAGCAACTTGCGTCAGCGAACACCCCTTCCGCTCCGCGAGCAGTTTGATCTGCGAGACGATTTTTTTATTATCGTAGAAGTTCTGGCCTTGGAATTTGGGGACTGCGTGGAGTTGGATGGGTCAGTTTGCTTCCGTCTTCCATACGTAGTGGTGGGACATTGAGAGGGGGGAAAGAGGGAAAGAGATAAAGGCGTGAACTAACCAGTACGTCTGAAATCATCCTGCGCAAAATCCTCGGGACTTTCGTAAGGGAAGTCATCGACAAGCCAGCCGTGGCCCAGAGGACTGTAAGCTACGTAAGCGATTTGTAGTTCGCGCGCCGTGGAGATGAGGCCGTCTGTTTCGTGGAGGGTTTCGAAGGCGGAGTATTCGGCTTGGACGGCGTCGATTTTGGCGACTAGGGTGGGTGGTGTCAGTCAGCAGGGTTCGAATTTGGTTTTCACGTACGGTTCTGTGCCATTGAGATCACTGTGTTGTGTGGGTAGTGTACGTACTTGAGTTCGCTTTGCGAAGCGTTGCAGCGGAGCACTCGGAGAGACCGATGTATTTCGTTTTGCCAGCTGCGCGGATTGAGGCGAGGGCCGGGATGGATTGCTCAAGTGGAGTGTCTTAGTGTGTACTGTCAGTAGATTGGTCGAGCGAGAAGGGCTGAGGTCACATACTGGGGTCGATGCGGTGGAGGTAGTAAAGATCTGGCGCAAAGCCTAGACGCTCGATCGTGCCGTCGATGTACGATTTAATGTGTTCGGGCGAGTTGGTGACGGCGCCGTCTTCGAAAGCGGCGAAACCGCATTTGGAGGCGACTATATGCATAGGAGTGATTAGTTGATGGATCATCTCAGGAAGTAAGACGGATTACTATACGTACGGAAGATCTTATCGCGCACGTTGTGCTTCCTGATGAAATCTCCGAGAAGCTTCTCGTTGACGCCGGCTTGGTAGACGACCTTGATCAAGAGAAGTCAGTATTCTCCATTGAGAATAAGTTATCTGCATGATTTCGGCGTACTGCAGTATCCCAGAAGGTGCATCCCAGCTCCAGTGCTTTGAGCAATACTGGCTCAGCTTGTTCGAGGGTTAGGTTATTTCCCAGACCGAAGCTGATGCCCATTGCACCGAAACCAGGCACAGGAACTTTGATGTTTCCGAACTGTTGAGTTTGGACCATGATGAGCGGTATGTCAGGATAAGATGATATCGATGTGTTCTCGATGGATCGTAGCGTGATGTCGATGATGAGACGGTGAAGGATTGGACCTTGAGAAATGTCTTATATGACGGAGAGTTGCTTCAACTATTGTGGAGAATGATGTGGTTGAATGCTCAGAGTGGACATCATTGTATGCTTATGTCCGAACTCAACCGTATCGAGGCGGATGATAGTAGCAAGATGTATTCAGTGCCAGCAGGATCATGATCATTCAAGCAAAGGTTGTCGGCGTTAAGCACGTTAACACCTTCCAGCCCTGATCGAAGTTCCACATCTCCAAACTTACGCGGCCGCATATTGCCCAGACGCGGCCGCGATACTCGACATCGATCAAGTCTACATAAATGGCCCCTCAATGAATCGCTGCAATTTTATCAAGAGCTGAAAAGCCAGTACATGGAGCCAATAAATCGCCGTCATTCGAGAGCTACAGTACGCTAGCAAATGCGACGAAGTATATCGCCACAACCACATCAACGACATTCAGAGCGACGGAACCAAAAGATTTCATGGCACATATACACTACCTGCCCACGTTACCTTCTTTGCCAAGGCCCCGACTGCCATAATGAGCAGAAGTGCGAATGGAGGGGATCTATCTCGTCCAGCCCCCAGCGGCAGGGTTCCGAATCCATGATGGCGACGCTTCTCTCTAGCAGTAAGCTCACCTACCACTCGCACAAGTATGAGATATCAGTACCTTGCTGAAATGTTTCTTGGGATTCTCGGGATCCAACCATGCTCGAATCTAGCAGACGTTGCTGGTCAAGGAGTGCTGCTGTTCGAGAGTGTCGGCTGCCAAAATCCGCAGCCCTGGCTTGATAAACGCCCACATATAGACTATGCCTCGGCAGGCTTTCACCTGATGCTCTATAGCCTAACATTAGAAGAGCCCTGATCATCAAGAAGAACTTTAATCTCTGTATACCGTGTGGCAGTAACGGCGACAAAAGACATCTTCTGGCAGATTGCCCGGTCTCGGTGCAAGCCCTGATGCGCACTTAGGGCTCGGCCACGCGGCCGAGCAATTGCGCTCAATCTCTTAGATCTCGTCCAAGGTCATCAAACGGCGGACTTATTGATATGTCGAGCTAGCAAAGCCTTCATCGCAAAAGCTGTGACCTTGCACTTTGATTCCATGGTTGCGGTGACGAATGCAACACACGTGTCTGCCTCCGCCACCAGGTTGGTATGTTTGGATAGCAGTGGCCTCGTCGAGATGCTGACGACGCGTTTCATCGAACCGACTACGGCGACGATGCTGCTCGTGCACATTTGAGTGGCAGATGGGATACAAAAGATGCGGTAGCCCAGTGTTGTCTGTATAATTTTGTTTTCCAGTCACTTGTTACATCACAACTTTCTTACAATTATGAAGACTATCACCGCCTTGAGCTTGAGCGCCGCAGTTGTCGGAGCTACCAACTCGACCTCTTCGTCTCTTCTGTCGTCGGGCAATGGTGAGTCCATTGACTATCCTGTAAGAAGGGCAGGATTCTAATCGCACAGCAGTCGACCTGGGAATCTACGAGGATGCTTATCAGAAAGCGAAAGCGTTCGCTGCGAAGCTCACCACTGCTCAAAAGGTTTCACTGATCACTGGCGGAGACGTCAACGGCAGCGACTTCACCTGGACTGCGCTTCAGAACAAGGATGGGTTTGCTGGTATCAACAACCAGTACTACGTTTCTGGTTTCCCAATGGGCAATGCTTTGGCGATGACTTGGGATCGTCAGCATTTTGAGGATGAGGCTAGGGCGTCTGGTCGCGAGTTCTACCTCATGGGGTACAATCTCATCAACGGTAAGCCGTGACATTTACCCTTTGCTTTATTGCTGGTCTGACGCCTGCAGGTCCCGTTGCTAGTCCTCTCGGAAGAACGCCATACGGTGGGCGTTTGCCCGAAGGTTTCACCTCGGATCCATACTTGAGTGGTGCCATCATGGAGAAAGCGGTCACCGGCATGAACAGCGCTGGCGTTGTCACTGTTGGGCGTCATTTCCTGATGAACGAACAAGAGACCAACCGTTCCTCAAGCACTCACTATTCGAGCAACGCTGATGACAAGACCATTCACGAACTCTACTTGTGGCCTTTCGTTGACGCAGTCCATGCGGGCATGGGCGCAGTCATGTGTGCCATGAATCGAGTCAACAGCACGCTTTCTTGCGAGAATGACAAGCTCATCAATGGACTTTTGAAGAGCGAACTGGGCTTCCCAGGACTTGTGCTGCCTGACGTCCAGTCTCAGAGCACCGCTTTCGGTTCGGCTAATGCCGGTCTTGACTTTGGCTCGTCGACTTACTGGACCACAGACATTCTTGAGGCTGGCATTGCAAATGGTTCATTCTCCGAGACCCGTCTCGATGACATGGCTGTTCGCAATGTTCTGGGATACTTTTATGCTGGTCTTGATGATGGTAAACAGCCCGAAGTCGCCGCCACTACTGAGTATCGCGATGTCCGCGTCGATCACGCCAAATTGATTCGCAAGGTCGGAGCTGATTCTCTTGTCTTGCTCAAGAACGACAACACTGGAGGCGGCGGACTTCCTCTCGAGCGTCCTCTCTCCATTGCGATCTTCGGCGCGCACGCCGGTCCGAGCATGGCGGGACCAAACTCTGCGTTCTCTGTCGTGGGCACAACTAGCGACGTTTATCAAGGCCATCTGGCGTCGGCTGTTGGCAGTGGAGGCCTGTCGTTCAGCTACCTGGCGACGCCGTTCCAGGCTCTCAGTCTGCGCGCTGCTCAGAATGGCTCCATGCTCCGCTGGATCATGAATGATACATACACAGATTCCAGCAGTTCTAGTAGCTTCGGCGGTGGCGGTATGGGAGGTATGGGCGAGATGAGTGGAAACTCCAGCCAACCTCAAGGTGGTCCTCCCGACTCAGGGTCTGCATCTGGCAACAACTCCATGTCTCCCGGTGCGGGCGGAGCAGCTGGCGGGGGTGCTGCGGGTGTGATGGGAACCGGAACAAGCGTATCTCCATCTATCGCAAACTATGCTTCAGACTCTGAGGTATGCCTTGTGTTCCTCAACTCGTGGTCCGGAGAAGGTGGCGACCGCAGCGAGCTCTCCAACCAGGACCAGGACGATCTTGTCAACTCTGTCGCTGAAAGCTGCAACAACACCATTGTGGTCATCAATACGAGCGGACCTCGCATTCTTGACCAGTGGATCGAGAACGACAATGTGACCGCCGTTGTCTATGGTGGGTACCTCGGCCAGGAATCTGGCAATGCCATCGTGGACGTCCTTTACGGCGACATCAATCCCAACGGAAAGCTCGCCAACACCATCGCTAAGAATGCGACTGACTATCCTGTCTCAATCTGCAACACCGCCGAGTGCGACTTTGCCGAGGGCGTGCATATCGACTACCGCTACTTCGATGCGAACAACATCAGCGTCAGATATCCCTTTGGACACGGATTGTCGTACACAACATTCGAGTACGGCAAGATCACCGCAGCAAAGACTGATAAAGCTGCATTGGCATCGAAGTATCCAACAGGAAACCTCGGTCTCGGCGGTCCGAAAGATCTCTTCGACGATGTGATCTCGATCCGCTTCACATTGAAGAACACAGGCGATGTACCCGGTGCCGAAGTCGCACAGCTTTATGTGCAGTACCCCTCAGGAGCCAACCAGCCTGTGCGTCAGCTTCGTGGCTTTGAGAAGGTCACTTTGTCGGCTGGCCAGCAAAGGGACGTTACTATCAGTATTCGCCGTAGAGACATCAGCTTCTGGGATACCGTGGCTCAGAAATGGGCTCTGGCGAGTGGGGTTTACACTTTCAGCGTCGGAAGCAGTTCGAGAGACCTAAGAGGCTCGATCCACATGACGATGCTGTGAGACGACGGATTTGTGCATCCGCTTGGAGCGATTGCTGCGGCTCAAGGTCTAGACCCTAGTCGTCCGTGTCTCGAAGGGTAAATTCTTGTAGCCGCTCAAGAGCCGGTGCAGCCTGTCAGGGATATGGCTGGGGTTCTCATGTCGAGCGTCAAATGTAACGAGTCGTGCGTCAGCACGGTCGCCAATGGGGTTCTCTCGATTGTCGAACGCAGTACAAATCCACCGCACACTATTTATCCCAGCTTGAAGCATTGAAATGCTGTCATTACGTCAGGGACTTACGTGCTCGTATCATGAGGCAGTGGCGAATGCACAAGCCTCGCTAAGATGTATTGTCGCCTTTGTGGCGTTGTGCTACTACCGCCAAAGATCGGCATCGGAGGCGGACGCCCCACCCGTATCTTGAGATCATGGTAGGGACTTGTAAATTAGCATGCTTGCACTTCTCGACACAAACCATAGCCTTATAGCGAATATCCAGGTGGCAGCGATCGCAGTTCAATAACGGATAAAGCGCGAGAGCCACTCGCAGTCTAGCTTCAAAGTCCGTACTGTTCGCCGTGCTGCTGGGACACCGGTACGAGGTTTGAACCTAGATCGCAAGAGCCACTGGGGCTTTGCTGAAGCTGGCCTTTGTCCCGTGTTCGTTTTCGAATACCGGGGAGCTCGTACCGCATGCACCTTGCACGGTCGCGGAGGCGGGCTCTTTTCCGGGCTGCAACAGAATGCATGCAGCATTCCTGACTCCTGAGTTTCGTGCAAAGCGGCAGAACGATCGCGGGCTATGGCGATTGCGATGGCATTGATTGGCAGCGATTGACAAATTTGACGGCATGCTCAGCCATACGAAAATCTTATGAGGCCTGTGAATATTACAGGTCACAAATTGGTTGGCCAGTCTTCGCAGCTTTGTACTACTCGGGGAAAGCTGCAGCGCCATTCCAGTACATCTTGCATACTGTACCCGGCACCCCACCCGGAGCTCAAGCTTCATCGGTAATTGCTTTCGAGGATCGAGATGATGTCCAACATTGCAGGATGCTCGCTGGGTCGCCACCCGCTTGCTGCATTTCCTGGATGCCATAAAAGTTTTCGGTAACAAGGCTGTGATGGCATTCAGAAATTCCCCATACTCTATCAGCCACGCACCAAACTTACCTCAAGATTGTTGTACCGAGGCTGAACAGCTATAGCTTGTCGCTATTATTGCAGGCGAGAAAAGCTACCGAACAGCCAGGGCGAAGTGACGATGCCCAAAAGAGGAAATCTCGCATTGGCTGCTTGCGATCCGTGTAGACAGAGGAAGGTACGCGTAAGTTTTAGCTCTCGTTCAGCAGAGTCCTCGATGCACTGGAATTGACATATATTAGTGCGACGGCGCGAGACCCGTGTGCGGCGCGTGTAGGAACAGAGAGTCGACAACATGCAAGTTTCAATCCCCTTCAGGCTTAACCCGCACCGCTGCATTGAAATCCGAAGTGGCGCAACTCAGAACGAACAGCAGTAATCTGCTCGAACTGTATCGGCAGCTCAGAGATGGCAGCGCAGTCGACGCATGGAATCTCGTCGAGAAGATCCGGTCCGGAGAGGTTCCCATTGATGTTCCAATTGATGTTCCACCCAGCGCAGACGCCGGCCAAGGGACCATTCCCAGGATGTCGCGGAGACCGTCTGGACTTGTCGAGGCTCTTGACCCTGCGATAAGTCGACATAGTAGGAGAATATCACAGCCAGCAACGACATCCTCACAAGGCACCTCGTCGACCTCTAACGTCGCAAAGCGAAAGGCAGTCTCCCAGAGAAATCAAATGAAGGCAAATGGCCGCGATACTGTGACAGAGGCACAATACCCGGCCATCGACCTGAGGATCGACGAACCTCTACCCTATCAGATCTTTGAACAGGCCGAAAGCAGTGCTCCTGTTCATAGAGAAGAAGACCAAGACGTATCGCTGCAACTCTCCCTTCAAGAAAATTTAGACAAGATCCAGGAAGGGTTTCATATGCAGCAGTCTTGCATCTCCGAAATATTCTTCTGCTACAGCAAGGAAACGTTCGAAAGCCTCATGTCGTGTCTGCAGCAAGACTGTGCCGATTCATTAACAAGCTCAATACTTTGTGAAATTTGTGCTGTCGCAACGATAGCCGGGCAATATGTGCAAGAGTCTCTTCGACCGGGCTTGCTTGATCAATGGTATAGTAGGCCTGAACTCCAAGCAACCTTGATTGCCAGCAACACTCGGGCTGACATGAATTAGGATCTTCACGTGAGCGATTCGACGACTGCGTGAGCACTGATGTGGCAAGCGCCATCAGGGTTGCTGCGATGCTGGGCCTGCACAACCTTCTGCAAAAGTCACGCGTGGCGATGACTCTCTTCGGTAAGCCTTATTTTTCCCCAAGTACCGTCGCTAAATTGCTGAGCACGTACCTAAGAGACTGGCTTGGCGTTGTCTGCACATTACCTGAAAAAACATTCCAGCCAGGATGGGCCTCTCGTTGATTCCGAGGTGTTAAGTATCGTCCGCACTCAGAGATCGCTATTCTTCTGTCACGGGTAAACTCCCTGTACCACAAATGACAATATTATTTCCTGACCCTTGACAGATGGCTCCTGGCGACGCTTGGCAATGACTGGACGACAGACGTAGTGAGCTTGCCATCGGGTAGCATGAAGGCAGAAGAAGTGATGGCAATCCAGGCTACCAAGCCACTATATTGGAGCGAACACGATCTGGTCCATGGTGTAGCGACGAATATTGCCATACTGAAGGCAACTGCAATGCGCATGCTCTGGACTTGCTCGGATGTGCCCGCCCTATTGAACGTGATCCATGGCCTTCAGGAGAGATTCGGTGACTGGTATGAGCACTTGCCGGAGGCGGCGCAGCTCATTCGACTCGGCGACAACGGTCAGACTCCGTTGCAGTCTTCGATATACTACGTCCACCTGCTGCATCTAGGTGCGATAATGTTGATGTTTCGCCATTGCTTGGCGGGACTACAGTTCTCCCGAGATCGTGAGTCTTTGTCAAGCGAACAGAGATCAACCATGCATGCAGCGCTCGACGATGGCCTCCAAGCTGCGCAACAGTCAGCGCGGATGACTTTTTTGACACGGCAGTTCTCACCCAGCGTGCGACACTGCTGGACCATGATGTGTGTATTCTGGGACACATTCCCGGAGCAAATGTAGTTCTGAGCAAATACTGATCACTTCGGTAGATACCAAGCGTACGTCTCGGGCATGATACTGATATATAATGCAGCACAACTGCGGCTGGCCGGATACCCCGAGAAGCATTGTGCCGTGAGCTGCGATTTGGCCAGCAAAGTCGTCGATGGGTTGAACTTGTGCAAGGAGCTCAGTCCGGTGGCGCGCAAGCTTACTGTCACTCTCACTGGGCACTATGAGTCCCTCCAGGGTGCTGAACCATATCCCACGACTGCAGAGGAGACCGGTAACCTCGCGCCGCCACGCTCAGGCGATTATCTTTTCAACAGGTCTCCCGAAAGTGCAATGCTGCATGACACTTCTGTTGAGATCTTCGAGAAGCTTTGCAATCCTTACAGCGATGAAGACACTCTGGCTGCCCAGGACGAGAGATCTCCGGTTCTTTCGCGACGTTCAAGCATGATGGCAAGATTCCCCTGGAAGTCGCGACGCTGGGACGGTTACTTAGGCTCCGAGTATGGCGAGGCACCTGTGGCAATCACGCCTGAGATCTCTAATATTGAAGATGGTTACTTTGTCGGATCAAAATATCCAAGCTGGAGGCTGGCAAATGGTGCATCTGCGAGCCAGGCTTACGAAAGCAGGACGTTAAAGGTCTCTCGATGGGATAATGATTTTCTTTCTTCGCAAGTATGTCAGCTATAACCGAGAGATTTGTCAACAAAATCGTAGGCCGCCACTCCTGGCGGCGTGTAGCAAGCTACCAAAATGCCCTCAATCACAAAGCATCAACACGCCCACTTTCCACAGCACTGACTCATGTGAGGGTGCCTTTCAAGCGGAACCTTGAAACTTTTATAATCCCCAATTGTCAGTCGCGGTTGAGGGGACGAGATCATCTCTATCCTCAAGCTGGCTGTGTCTGCCTTCTGTTCTGCGATCGCATTAGTGGGGAACTTTTTCTCTAGTTCGGAAAAAAAAACTGACCGCTACCATCTTCCGCCCCATCAACAAAGTCGTCGAACATCAGCGCATCATCGAGCCTGTCCGCGAGATCCGTCACCTGTGATATGGCACGTTGGTCCAAGGCAAGCTCCAAATCTGCAACATGGCTTGATCTGATGCGTGGCATCTTCCCGTTTGCCCCTGCAGCACCAGAACCTTCCTCGTTAGGGAGCCTGTTCAAGATTACCCGAGCTTCTGAAGACGGGATCAGTTTTTTCTGCACAGCCATGTACAGTATCGCTCGCAGGAAGCCATCGGCAACTCGGAAAGACCCGGCAAGATCTGTATAAGCATACATGCAAAGTTCAAAATTGAAATGCCAAGTTGGACTTGTGGGATGGCGAACAACAGCGTTCCCAATGAACAGCAGAGAAAGATGCCAGAAAATCGAGGTGGCCGCCGACGGATGATTCTGTCGATACTCGAGGGCCAAGCGCTCCAGCCGGGTGAGAGATGACCAAAAAAGAACTTCTGGAGTGCTCTGGCGTGTTCCGAACGTCCTGAGAGCCACACCCTTGCCATAAAAAGATCTGAAGATCTCCATGACTGCGATGTGAAACCATATGCTGAGTGAACGTCAGCGGGTCTCCTTTTGCCCTTCATCATGCAATGAATACCACACAATCGCACATATGCGACGGAAACTCACTGCATGACAAGCACGTGATGCGGTTGATTCAGGTTGCCGCCCTCGTTGCATTCGGTCAGGTTGCCGTCCGCCCACGACAAAAGCTCTTGTAAAATTTCTTCCGCTGTAGCCAGAGTCAACCCTCGGGACGGCTGGTCACCCTCAGCTACGTAGCTTTTTACAATCGGGTACAGAATACGCCAGAACTTGCATAGGGATGTGATGGTCGGTACCATGAAAGGTGACGAAGGGTCGGTCAGAGCCTCACTGACGTCGCCGTGTCCGTCACCAGGTATAGGTAGCTCTGGCGGCGGAGCCACCGGAGGCTGCCGATAGTGGAATGCACGGAGACTGTCGCCAGTTAGCTACTCGGCCCAGGGCCATCTGATGTAGGTGATGGCAGGGAACTTGCCTGAGCCAGTTGTAGATGCCCCAGGCAATGTGTGCCATCCAACGGCGCGAGAGTGCGGAGTGGCCTCCGACCGCACTAGGGGCCAAGTAGGCATTTTGGGCGGCCGGTGCGCTGAAAAGCCCCAACCGCTTGCACATCTCATAGCCGGCATCGCTCAAGTCTTGCGCCAAGGCGTCTTCACCTTCGCAAGCACAGGCTAAGCTCAAGAGCTGCGCAGCAACGGCAGTCGTGGCGTCGTCAACATCCCGCACTTCTTTCCAGACTTCGTTCGCCGCTCGGAAACACTCTGACTTGAAAGAACGTGCAACGTGGCTCCTGGAGCTGCATGACAGCTGTGCAGAAATCAGTCTGTCATGTACACAACTGCAGGAAACTTTAAGCTGACATATACAAGACCAATAGAGAATACAGGTGACTAGAAAGTCCGAGCAGAAGTCGTGAGAGTGAGTCGAGAGATCTTTAAGGAACAAGTCAGCATCAAAGAGACCAATGATGGGATGGTCAGTCTCCAGGTAGTGTCCTATCAGCCGCCTAGCATCGGCATCCCCGATTTGAACAGTCGTCCAGCGACTGACTTTGGCATTGGCGAGCCGCGGATCTGACTCTAGAGGGTTTACTGTGATCATTCTTTGGTTTGAAGGCTCCAACGCTGACAGCTCTCCAGCTACGTGTACTAATGGACCCACTGCCGGAAACGCGTTCGGATGCTGCATCATGAGCTCGTACTGGAATGGTAGGACGTCATCTGGCACCGTAGAGCCATTGATCGTTTGCATAGGAAGCGCTGGAGGTAGCCGATGCACATTCTGGAGAGAAGCAAGCGTAGCCAGAGGGTCTTCCGACTCTGTGATCGTACGTAAGACTGAGAGGGCATCTCCATCAGAAAGCGCGCCCCAGGAGTTCAAAGACGAGCGGAGGTCATGAATCAATCTTTTTTGAACTCCATTTTGTCGTCGGAGATCTTCACCTCTGGTCCTGGAATTGGCTGACGTTTCGTAAACACACGTCAACGAGCGTTCAGAGCATCTTGCGCAGGATGGCCGCGATCCTTCACACTGAGCTCTAGTCAGCGATATTGAACAGCAGTGAGTACGGTCTCCCTACATACTGTTGCATGTGCAGTACTACAATTCTTACAGGCCACTCGGGTGTATGGACGTGATCGCTTCTTTGGAGGCATACTCTACGGAAGGTACTCTGCTTGGCCAAGCTCGCCGGTAACTGAAATACTGAAGCTTTGAGGACTGTGGAAGCCCGAGGGAGGACGTGATCTATCAGATAAATTCAGTCTGAGTTATCATGTCTTTGTTTGATCCAACATGACGGATTGGACTTACTTGATGACCTCGTTGATCTGAGCCTAGAGTTCAGTCCCAAAAGGGCAATGTGACGTCAGGACGATCTTCAGCGAAGTCTGCGAACCAGCAGTTGTATGGGCATCGCCAACGTACACAGGACCTCGATTTCAACTCCGTACTGGCCTCTCAGCGACTCCGAGACTGCCTCGAGATTACGATTGCAATCTCGATTCTCAACAAGACGATGGGGAGGCGGCCTCGGACCGAAGAGATTTGATCGGAGAAAGTTCCGACGGACCGAGAACTGAAATGCCATTGGCTACAACTCTCTAAAGTAGAAGTCACGGGACTGCTTCTCAAAGAGGAGGTGTGGCCTCAATGAGACCCAGGGTAGCAGCCAACTTGAGCTAAGCTCAGATGCCGTCTTAAGCAACACCTGACCGCAGGCTCCGGAACAATTTCCTGCCCTTGTCATCCGACGTTGGCCAGTCACAAGTGCCGCTCAGGTCACGGATATCCACATCCGTCTACTCGGCGTGCATAATTGCGCATCTGCGTTTACAAATGCGATGCACCGGACCCCGTGCCCGGTTCCTCGAGACAATCTGCGAGTGAGATATAACTCAGCGAAAGGTAACATCACACCACGAGCTTGTTGCTACAATGCTCGCCTAAGTGGCACTTGACATGTCTTTCTTCTTTTCCTAGTACAGTACCAGTATCGTCAAAATACAAGACCACATTCTCCAGCGGTGCCGGTTTCATCTCTCGAACGCTCAAAGTCTTGTACGCCTCGAGTCCATCCAAGAGTTCTTCAGAAAAGCATCGTTGGGACACAATCATCATGGCTCCTACGGTGCAAAGTCCGCACGCCGGAAGACAGGGGAGGCAAAGTTCGAGAGGCCCTTTGACTGTAGTTGCTTGTAAGTGAAACGGAGGTCCAACCGGTACTTTAGTGAAGCTGAACAAGCTGTACAACAGGTAGCCCATGCAGGCAGTCGAAGACCAAGTGCGATGGTAACCTTGAGATCTACTCCCTGAACAGAAAACATTATAAATTGACTCTCTATTCCACCAGGCGTTCGACCGTCATGCCAGAGATGTGTCGATCCCGACGAGCAGTGTCATTATGTCGCCGAACCCGATCATCACCCTATTCGATATCTGAAAACAGCGCTCGAATCGATTCGGCAACGAATTGAGGCTCAAGAAGAGCTCGTCAGGCTTCTGACTACTGTCTCGGAGGCGGACGCATTGCAATTGCTGGCACGCTTGCGGCACGGCGAGGAGATTGATTCTTTACTCGAAGCAGGCAGGCAAATGCTGACAACTCGCGACGGACAATACGTGCCGACGGTGCGCACCATACCCAGAAGAGCCAGCGTCGACGGCATCATCCCAATCGTACCGCTCGAGTCGCGATCTGTGTCTGAGCATCTCGCGGCAATTGTCGCTAGCGCACCGTTGACGGTTCTTGAACCCAGTGTGGACTTGGCAAACAATCTTCGCCAACTAGACGCTGCTGAGTACGTGTGCCATGTACCGATCAATCCTGTAGCGTCTGGATTGACGACAGCCATTCCACGCGATGAGAGATGATGTGATTACACGAATGACAAGCATATCGCTGATTCTTTCACAGCTCTCTAAGTCACAGCGGGATGGAGGCACAATTAAGAACAGCATCATCCGATCAAGCGGCTGACCAGAGTCCGAGTTCTTGACAAACATTCTAACGGACGGCTTACCTTGGTTTCGGGCTTCGGTTTTACGTATCTTATTTCGCAAACTGACAGGCCGCCTTGCTTTCACGGTAATCTTGCACTTTGAGCTCTCGGATGCAGCTGGTTGGAAATCTGGCTGTCGTGGATTTGCGAACAGACCGGCCGAAAAAGGTATCCCGAACTGTACCGAAAGACTTAATTCTTCGAGATAATGCGCATTTCTCAATTGGATCAGCACGAGTTCTTCAAGGTGTTTCTCTTTGGTGCGGTCTGCGAAATTATAATACAGCTAATCTGCCTAAACCATAGAAGTGCAAAGTGGCCACCTAGACGGTCGACGTACAACTGTGATGGAGAACCGCGGCGTGAATGGTCTTCACCTTGAGCGGCAGGATTTAGGAAGGCAAATTGATCACTCGGATATTGCTTGATGCATGACGTTCACGCGCATCGAAGCGCATCACTCGTTCGTCATTCCACGCAATCCTGCGAGGCCGCTGACCCTGTAGATGCCACTTGGTCCGAACAGCCACAGCTCCCGTCTGTCCGCACCAGCAAATTGGAAGTTATTGATATCTCCGCCAACCTCAATTCTCAGGATCAATTCGCCCCATTCGCTCAACACATCGAGTCCAGTCCCGGAAGCTCCAAGCACGTACCCTTCGTGGCTCACGTGTAATCCATCCACCGCGAAAGTCTGCGCAAGCCAGATCGGTCTTCGGTTCGTCAGGTAATTGCCTGGAGGAGCGAAATTGACGTCAAATGCGTATACTGCGCGGCCACCGAATTTGTTGAACTTATAGCGAGGTACTGTGTCGGCGGAGACCCCATCGAAGTCAGTGATGCCTGTGTCGCTTATGTACATTGTCTTGCCGTCTGGGCTGATGCCGATGCCGTTCGGCTGGCCAAGGGTGTTCTCAACGACGCTGACGGCGCCAGTAGAAGGTCTGAAGCGGAACGTCTGAGGGCTGAGGACCGGGTAGTCGGTGACATTGATCGCGTAGCCGTACCAGGAGTCCGTGAAGAAGATGTCGCCTCTGCTGTCGACGAACAGATCATTTGGACCGCTCAGCTGTTGGCCATAGTAGTTGTTCATTAGTGTTCGGACTTTACCCGTGTATGGATCGAGTTCATAAATTCCAGGAGTCTGGTTGATCGTACTGCCGTTGGTCGGGCTTGGGAACGAGAAGCTTGCTTCCACTGCCCAGTAGATCTTGCCTTTGTAGAATTTTCCACCGTTGACAGCATAGACTGGAGGACTCGTTGTATAGTTGCTAATCAACGGCTCGGTGCCATTGAGATTAATCATTTTCTGCTGGTAGACACCCTGATGCGGCTGCGAGAAAATGATCGCATTCAATCCAGGTACGTAGACTGGTGCCTCATGAATACTGTCGTTCCTAGTATCGAATATTCGTTCCAGCTTTGGGCTGGATCCGAGAATGTCAAGGCCTCTTTCTTGGTCGAACACAATGAAGGTTCGCTCGGATAAGAGGGCGAAAGGACTGCCCGCGGGCACCAGAGTGTCCACAAAGGTATCATTTTCCGGGTCCATGCCATCACTTGCTGTAGCTCTCTCGAATGGATATGATAAGACCGCTGCATAGTTGTTCACGCAAGCGACTGCGCTGTCATTGGCGAGACGAGGGCATTGTTCGACGACCGGAGGTGTGAACCCTGACTGAGCTTGTACGTCAGTCGCTAATATCAACCAGGGCAATATCACCCAGGACAATAGCGTTGTCATCTTGAATAATCTCAAACTTCTATCGATTTGCCTTAGGTCTGATGGCAGCAGAGCTTTTGTATCTATAAGATCGGAGAAGCGGTGGATCCCCACCCACTCAGTCCTCCATGAACTTTGAAGTCGGGTCGCTCACCTGCACAGTGCGGAACATTCGTGCTTAGACTAAAGGCTGCGAACTTCGGTCCAGACGGAATGACGCTGGTAATGTTGTAGATCATACCTTCAACGTGGTAGTAAAGCCCTAAGCGGCGAGTGCATACTTCCTCTTCCATGTTGGGACAATCAATGAGCCCGAACACGGTGAATATTCGGTAGCTGTGTTACCAGCGTAGCTCCAAATGCATTGCAATACTAGCACAGAGGTTCGTTCGAAATTGTTGCGTTTTCGCGCGTCTCTTTCATTTTGCTCCCAAGGTTTGTCAGTCACTACCTCCGAGACAGACGGACAGAAGGCAGTAACAAATGCGGTGGCTGTAAACAAAATCACGTCATAATTCTGATCGACAGTCAAGTGTCTTCGCATTTCAGGCTCAGAAGTTTATCATCAGTTTATCGTTGACCTGTTTCTTGTTTACTAGTGTCATCAGCAACAGACAACTATTTCAAGTTGAGCGACCTTGCAAGACGTATGTGTATAGAAGCTAATGAACACAGTAGCTAATCCTAGCTCTGTTGATGATGGAGGCCTGGAATAGCCTGACCAAACGTAGACAAAGAAATGGCTTTTTTGCTTCTCCTGGGTCATCGAAGTATCAATTGTCCTCACAATGATTTGGAACTTTATGCGAGTCTGTTATATTGTTATTCAGCATGAGGCACCGCATGTATTGCCAACTTACCAGATACTATGCAGGTGAATCCTCTGCTGTCAACACAAAGCTCATTTCCAGTATCGTCCTCTCGTATCTCGTAGCCATGATTTATCCAGAGGGTCAGGGTTGGGTTTACCGCAGAGACTCTATTGTCTTCTTAGATCATTCTCACATTGCAATTTTATACAAATGAGTAACCGGACTACAGAGAACAATTGGCATCTGTCTAGAACGATAATGTATGTTCCGACAACTAGCGTTCTGAGGAAAATTGCACATCGCTTGAACTTTGTCAAATTTTGGCCGGACATTGCACAAATCCAATGGCTTGGGACTTGGCTCCACATCGTTTTTTACTAAGGAGGTCAAACTGATATCTGGACAGTAATGTCAAGTGACAATCTTACGATAGCTCATCAACTCAAATTATAATAACACTCCTGCATCAATTTGGATTGGTAAAGGCTAGACTGTGTGACGGAGGGATTCCGACACGTTTGTGAGAGTGGAACACAACGCACGGTCGCGTTCGCGTCTGTGGCGTTTGCATCCAGGATCCGCCCACTCGGAAACTTCAGATGTTTCGGAGTGTTTACAAGAATGGCTACCTCCGGAGATACTGTACCTCCTAGTGACATGTACTTCGTTGCTACCTCCAAGGTCATGGATGCTGTAACGTTTTACGTGATGGAGTGTAGCTCATAGCGATGGATGTTCTGCTGCGTTCCGTACAAGTCTCGCGTTCGTCTCGTCTCAAGGCTGCAGAGGTCCTTGGCCAAGTAAGGATGGCCTAGTGCCAGAGCTATATAGCATGATTGTCATCGCACGAGTGCGGCTCGGCGGTGAACATGAGTCTCGACTTTTCATCGCGGACTTCCTCAACACCACCAATCACTCGTTCCATGATTCAGCCACCATCATTAATCCACGCGTTTTAAGGCCAACCCCACGAGGACAACCCAAGTGCAGTCGCCATTGACGAACCTTGAACTATGACCCGCGTGTCACGTTAGATGAAGCTAGACCGATCCGAAGGTCGCTCTTGACTCCGCGACATCTTTAGAGCTCGCTGACCCCAAGACCTCGAGCATTGCCAAATATCGTGAGCCATGGACTCGTCAAATCTCGCAGCCAGTGTTTGTTTCCTGTATCAGGTCACTGCCGGCGCCTCTACTGATCACTGCTTTCTCCTGCGAAAAAATGTCACGCAGCCCACATAGAATTTGGAGCGACGATGAAAAGCCCAAATTCGAAACACGCGGGAGCTCCTTTGCTATGACTAGCACAGGCTTTGCGACAGCCCCAATACTGGCGTTTACTGGTGCCGTCCACATTATGGCTCTGACTCGATATGTGAGCAATTAGAAAACGATGGGCTGCGCGGGACAAGCCATCTGGCCGGCCATTGAGTGGCTCAACAATGGAGACAACGTTGGCGTCCTTGCAATCAGGAAAATTGCATTCCAATGACAAATAAAAGAGCAAAACGCCATTCTCACGGCCTCAGCCTTCGAATTACTTCGATGCTACAATCAAAGCAGGGTACTACAGCCACCGCTTAATGAATTTTGGAGCGTCGATGTAGGAGGATATTCAGCCACATTCGCCACATTGCCAACTTAACATGTGTGCTTGTGTGCTTGCTTACCTCACGGCAGAGTCCCGCTAAAACCTTCCCAGGCGTGCTAGGTAATCCGGCTCTCAGCCTGTCAACCTGTCACTGCACGTTTTTACCATCATCCTGCGACCAGGGGCACTGTAGATCTGCGGAGATCGCCACGCTGCCAAAGCCTAATTGCAATAGTCGAAACGAACCCTAATCCACACTATGGCCTGGGCACAGCTCTGAAGAAGAGGGTGGAGCCGAAGACGTTACACCAACCTGTCTTGCGGTCTACCTCCGTAGGTTCAGATTCCGTATTGCCCTCTCAGCGGCAGGGCGAGCAGTGCGAACTTTGGAGCCAGACCGCGAGCCTATGTATCGAAAGAAGGTTTGGAACCATGAAAATTGACTGGCATACTGCTCTGTCTCATCCTTGCGTCGATCGTTTGTGCATCTACGTGCGATGGAGCACAGGCTTGACCACGATTGAGCTGATATACATATATACTGTTCCTAAGTGTACTCCGGTACTTTGGTTCGTTTTGGACAGTCGTCAGGCATCTAAGGTACAGTCGTCCAGGCATATAACAACCTGCGCGCAAAGTTCATTATGCATCTTGCAACCATCGCAGGTGTACTGTTCTCTATCCTGACAGTTTCTGCCCAAGCTGCCAAGTCCGATGCGCCAGGAGCCACCGAGCTCTTCGAGGAGTTCGCAAAGTTGCCAACATGTGTGGTATGTAGCGCAGCAAAGCCTTTCGCCTACCCGAGAAATCCGTAATTAACATGCAGACAGACGACTTGCATCGCAAAAGCACTCCCGCACTCAACGTGCACCGACCCTACGGACTTGGCTTGCCAGTGCACCGATGTGCCATACATCACCTTTAGTGAAACGTGCATTGTGTCAAGCTGCACAATCAAAGAGGCATTGAGTGCGTCATCGCTCGAGTGATCACCTTCCGAACACTCACTGACACTCAAACTAGCATCGCAAGCATGGCAGAAGAAAGCATGTCTTGCTCCAGTAAAAGACACAGGACCTCGGACACGACATATCGGCACGGCTCTGATCATTATCGCATTCATACTTGTTGCGGTTCGATTCTTTGCGCGCTGGAGCATTCAAGACAGTAGCATTGGATGGGATGACTGGGCAATATTGTTGGCTTTTATCTGTCTCGTGCCCTCCACCGCAATCGCCCAAATCAGTGAGTCTCAGACACCCTCGGCTTCTTTGTTGCCAACGCTAATAAGATGGCCACAGTGACATACAAAGGCATGGGCCGAGACATCTGGACCGTTTCATTCGACGACATTACATCGATTCTGATAGTGAGATCCCCCACGCTCCCATAGTTCATGCCGCCAGCCACAAAAAGACTGACAGCATCACGCACAGTACTTCTACATTGAACAGTGGTTCTACCAAGTCGTCATCGTCGCCACGAAAGTCTCCATCGTCCTCCTCTACCTCCGCATCTTCCCGAAAGAAGTCTCTCCGAGATTCCACTACGTCTGCTATGCCGTCATCGCCGCCATGCTCACCTATGGCATAGGCTTCTTGTTCTCCTTCATCTTCCAGTGTCGACCCTTAAACTACACCTGGAACCAATGGGACGGCGAGCACGAGGGTGTGTGTCTCAACGTTAAAGCGGCAACATACGCCAATTCCGCTCTCAATATCTTCTTCGATCTTGTGGTGTTTCTCCTCCCGGTGCCTAAGCTTCTAGCTTTACAATCTCGGAGCACGAAAAGCAAAATCGGAGTGGTACTGGTGTTTCTCGTCGGGCTATTTGTCACGGCTTGCAGCATTGTACGGCAGTTTTATGTGCCGCACTTGTGGACCTCGCAGAACCCCACGTTCGACTACAACGACATCGCGCTCTGGAGCGGTCTCGAGGGCGACGTCGGAGTCTGTTGCGCTTGCATGCCGATGGTTGCAGGCCCGGTGCTGTATTTCTTCCGCGAGAAGGTCGCCTCGAGGTTCAGCTCTTTCACCAAGTCGAGTAGCACGAAATCGACCGCCAGCATCAGTAAGCCGGAGAAAGTTTACCGCATGCCGGGCGGCAACAAGAGTCTCACGAGGCTGCCGAGCAATGCGAGCGAAAGGGATCTTGAGATGAATGACTTCGGGATGAAGCATGGCGGGATCGAGAAGACTTCTGTCACATCCGTGTACACTCTACCGCCGGTACGTGCGAGCGACGATGATGTGCGGTTGATTCACCAGGGACAGCGATATGCGCCGAAGAGCCAGTGGGATTAACGAGAAGATGATGAGATGGATAAATGACGGAGTAATTCCATTATTGCCTTGGTGCAAATTAGAATACGGACCATGATTCTCTGTAGCCTTCAGTAAATTTACCTTCATGTGCACAATCGCTTCTGTTGGACCCTCCAATCTACACTCCGCAATTCTCCTCGCGTTTCTTCTCCTCCCTCACCGAAACCTCATGCCTCCCATAAACTACCCACATCGCAAATGCACCAAAAAATGCACCACCGATAATATTCCCAATCGTGACCGGAATAATAGAAGCCCAAATAAACTTCCCCACGCCAAAATTCGTCCCATAAAACATCCCAATTGGGATCATGAAGTAATTCGCAATCGAATGCTGATATCCTAGCGCCACAAAAGCTGAGATCACAATCCAAATACCGTAGATCTTGGACGTATTGTCCCGGCCTTGCGTGGCGAAGAAGAACGCCAGGCCAACGAGCCAGTTGCACATGATGCCTCTAGTGACGTTGTAGCCCCAATTGACGTTGACGCGGCCTTCTGCTTGGGTGACGGCGTATGAGCTCTGTGCGTCGGATTCCATCGTGTCGGCCCACCAGCACAGCACGCCGGCGTAGAAGAGACAGCCGGCGGCGTTGAAAATGTAGCTGACGATCCAGTTTCTTGCTAGGTCGTAGAGAGTCGTGCGACGCCGGAATGTTGAATACGCCATTGTGAACATGTTGCTGGTGCAAAGCTCCATATTCGAGAGCATGATGACAACGAAGCCGGTCGGGAAAGCGAGGGCGCCGAGGAGAGTTGCCAGAGCAGGATTGCTAGCTCGGAGGCCAGGAGCGCCGCCTACTAGGACAAGATCGAATGCTCCGCCGATGGAGATGAAAATGCCGGCCAGGAAAGATTTGACTATGAGGTCTGTCCATGAAAGGTTTGCTTTCGCGACGCCAACCTGTTCGGCAAGGTGCAGGGTCTCTTGAGGTGTGTGAGAATCAACTGGGGAAGTCAGATTTGGTGGACCAAGCGTGCGGTGTTCCTGGTCGGCCATCGTTGGCAGATTGAGTAGCGAGTTATCTGACGGGCAATTCTGACGAGTTTCGATGTATAGCCCTAAGTTGCATGGTGAGAGCAAGTGGGCTTGGGGAACAGCTTCGGCCGGACGCTTTATCTCTTTGGAGAATTGCTGTTGCTATACATCGATGACATAGCATACTTTTATCATTCAGCGTGATTACCGACATCTTGTATATCTTGGGCGTGCAAGATGCGAAGATGATGAAGGAATTCATCATCCGGATGCGGCGGGTGGCGGAAACTTGCGAGATTGCAAGGATTAAACTGATTGCAACGTCAATATGTTCGGGTCTTGCGAGGATTCTTGACATCGTTCCAGTAACTGGCGTTTCGATCAGTTCGCATGTCTGAAAGCTATTCAGATGGTCGACGGCGAGGATACGTATCTGGTGATATGCGCTCAACGATAAGTGTATGTTTCAGCTACCTACTTAACAGCACGAAAATGGGAAGTTCGGCTCATTCGACTTCTCGTGCCAGATCATACTGCAATAACGCATCGAGCGTGTACGTGACTTGACGACATCAGTCGGAGATGTCAGCGATGACGAGGAGATCGACACATACACATAGATGTAGTTGGAATATACCCTCTTGGTAAACCCATTCAAGGGAGATGTCTCACGGGAAATTCCCGGATTGCCACGCCATTTGTCACGTGCGTGAAGCCGTACTTAACCTCTCCAGCGTGCCGATATGCCGGTCAAGCGAGCGAGCAATACCGATTGCAAGGCAACAGCCAAAGAAGGAGCGCCTGTTCTGCCTTGATTCACAGTACTGGCGGTCCTGTGTTGTCTTATACCGGTGAAAGAACTGACCGTGCTGGTCCGGAATGTGTACACAGCCTCTTTGTTAGCCGCTCGATCCTTCCGCTATATATAGCTGTACGCGCAACAACACCCTTACATTTGCCGCGCGCCTTTGGTTAAAGTAGACTATTCCTGTTCTTGATTCTCCTCCCTGTCTTCTGAGTCGGTCATTCATCGAACGTATCGTATACTACCAACAGGCTTTCAAGGTATTCCGGGTTACCCTCGTGAAACTTCAGACGACGGCCACTATGGGCAATCCAACTCAGCAACCCTACAAGGACGATCCAGATGCCGTGTCCATGCACACAACCCCCGACGACTACGAATATGCCGGACCATCCGCCTCAACAGATGACCTTCCTTCCTACAACGACAGCGAGGCCGCCGCAAGTTCTTCCACCATACTGCAGCATATCACCTCTACAAATACCCAAGCACCACCTCCCGAACCCTACAATGTCATCGCGAACCCAACCAGCCCTCATGTCAACTACAGCAAGCCCACCAATAGTGGCGCAGTCACCATCCGAATGGATGAACGGCTGACCGACCCAGTCGAGCTTGAGCGGTACATAACAGACTACATGCGCGCAATGCCACCACGGCCTATCGTACGAATCCACGGCTGGCACAACGAGACCGTCCGCCGCAAGGACAAGAAAGAGCAAGAGCGGGTGACGGACTTTGACATCACGTTCAGTTTCCAGCAGTACCTCAGTCGTCCTTACGATGAGTTGTTCTGGGAAGAGCACACAGTACAAGACGGCGAGGATGCACACCGTGGAAGCTGGCGCAAGACCAAAGCTCCAGGTTTTAAGCCTGGCGTGGTGCTGTCAGACGAGCCCACGCGCACCCTGAAAGACTGGTGCGAGGACTTCTGCGCCTCGCCTTCCAAGCTCAAAGTCTTTCGCATCAGCCGCCCCGTCGAGGGCATTGATGAAGCCTGCTTGATCGGGCAGATTGATAACCTGATCCGATCCACGCACTACCGCGGCAACACCAACATCACCTTCCGCGTCGACGAAAAAGCAGTCGACATCTACTCGCCCACGCTCATGAACCGCTGGCGCACCAGCTGGATCCGCTGGATCTTCTATCTCACTTTCCTCTGGATCATCACCTGGCCAATCCTCTTCTTCACAACGAAGTGGTGGACCGTGTACGAAGTGAAGTGGTCGTTCGCGCGCTGGGCCCCGAGAGGAGGAGACAGGATTTTCTCTGGGATCAGTGAGATGGAGTGGATTAACAAGCACTCTTCTCTTATTCGCGACTTGGTGTTGAACAAGTACTCTGGTGATGGCGACCAACATCCTACCGATCTTCCACCGAGACAGGGACCATCGACGCCTGGGCCGCAGATGCCGAAGACGAGCAGCGCGAATGTGAATTCGGCATTAAGCTTCATCCAAGGCGGCGTGAATGCGTGGAACGCAGTGTCTGCTGGTCGAAGCACGGCGGAGCAAGGCTGGGGCTATGACTGCTAGTGGCAGGCTTAATTAGTACAATAACTACGATACCCATTTCTTTCACCATTTCAAATTCAGCATCACTTACCGAACACTCCAGCTTTGACCCATCCGGTGAAGCGAACAAGAGTGTTGCCGCGATCTAGTCGTTAGATTGAGCTACTGCTGCATCTGAAAGTAATGCGAGGCATTTGATGGATTGCAGAATTCGGTATTGTAAGTACTGTTCACCGCTACGTGACTCATATCACAATCACCGGCTACAAATTCTCGATGACAACAAGAACAACTTTGAAACTGCCACGCTCGCCTGTAGGCTAAAACGTCCAATCAACGCTTCGATGAGATCTTCCACATCAGCTACAACAATCCCAAGCCGACGCCTCCCGCAGAAGCTCTTCGAAGCTCAGGTGAGCTAGGCGAGCATACACCTCAGCCTGATCATAGAAGGTTATGTCAAGATTCACATCCTTCAAGGCGACGAGCTTAGAGCTTGCGTTGCGAAGTATGGAGTGCGTTTATCATGACGTCCGGATCCGAACAGTTTCAAAATGATCACGACGGAGCAGCGTCAGCGGATCAGCATGGAAGCCAGATCTGCCATCTGAGAGGCGGCCTCGAAGGGCGAATGATATCGACCACAGATTTCCAGCATAATGTGACAGGCGATAATGCGAGGGCCCACTATGGAGACAACAATTACGGATGTCAACACCATTATCACTACGCAAGGCCGGACGACGGATTCGAGATGCGCAAAGACCCACTGCAACAGCTATTGGATTGTCTCATTTTTCTTCAGAAGAACTACCGGTTTGAAACGATTGGTCCTGCCTACTAACACACTTGCCAATGGTTGTTTGAGACGCCAGAGTATGCCAGATGGCGCGACTGGGATCTCCGCGAGGTCTACCATAGAACCCTGTGGCTGAAAGGGAAAGCCGGCATTGGAAAATCTACTATCACCAAGCATGCGCTGGAGCACGCAAACGCGACACATTCGGATGAGCAGAACATCGATTTGTTCTTCAACGCGCGAGGCGACAAGCTTGAGAAGTGTACGGAGGGAATGTTTCGTTCCTTGCTCCACCAAGTAGCACAAGATGTCCCCTCATCGCCGCAGTCCGTTCCCACCGAAGCTGTCAAAGCATACGCCGGCACAGTGTGGGCACTTGATCTGCTGAAGAGCTTGTTCCGTAAAGTAATCTTACATCTGGCATCCAAGGCTCGAGTGAACTGCTACATCGACGAATAAGACGAGGGTAAAGACGAAGATCAAACCCGTGACATGGTCAGCTTTTTCGAGGAACTTGCAGAGACAGCAATCTCCAAAGACATTGGCTTTTCGATATTCTTCGCGAGACGGCATTATCCCAACATCACGACCGGGCGGTCTCGAAACATCGTATTAGACCACTATGAAGGGCATCACGCCGATATCGCAAGCTATGTTTGGAACAAGCTATGGTGCGGGCCCCCAACTCTGAAGGCGGAGCTGATTGCCAGTATTATACAACGATCGTCAGGCATATTCTTGTGGGTGGTTCTTGTCGTGCGAACTATCAACACGAACAGCGATCGGGGGAATCAACATCATCTGAAAGACTCTTTACAAGCTACACCGAAAGGCCTCAGTGAACTATTTGGCAACATAGTCCGAGATGACGATGCGAATGGCCTTCTACTTCCTCTACTACTCTGGGTTCTGCTCGCAACACGATCAATGTCTCCCCTAGAATTGTACCTCGCAGTCATTCACTGCACGAATCCAGATTCATCATCGTCTGTCGTATGCGACTCAGCGACGATTGATGAGAATTCACTGAAGAACTTCATCACATCAACTCAAGAGGGTTTTAGAGATTGTTGAAACCAGAAGCAGTCCCCATACCTTTCCTCGTCCGTGTGGCTTTGTGTCCAGACCATGGATCGTCCAATTCATACATGAATCTGTCAGAGAATACCTACAGGGACCAGGGTTACGACGCCTGGATCCAACCTTGGACGAGATCCTCGTTGGAATCAGTAATCTGCGTCTCTCGCGATGGTGCCAGAGCTATCTTGAGTTGAGTTCTCAACATGTGATTCCTGGGCTACACAAAAACAATGTGGACAAGCCACTCCAGCTCCTCCGGGATATGCTGAAATCTATACCGCTCTCACGATACGCTCTGATGGAGATCTAGAAACACAGCGAAGAGGCAACATTGCGTGGCTTGAGGGTCCCAATTCCTGTCGAGGACTACCTTAAGAGAAAACAGCGACAGTGCTTCTATACCATTCAACTGTCAATCGACTTGGGCGCACCAAAGTGGAGTCTTAGCATCATACGTCGCTTACGATAAAAAGCTATGCAACGACCAAAAGGTTCTCTGTTGGCTCTGCATTATGATCGTTGGAAACGTCGGAGCATTATTTCTGATCTTGCGACATAACACAATAGCTTCAGAGACCACGCAACTTTGTACTCGCATGAGCAGCCCGGTATCATCCTCGCACGACAAGCTGGAAAAGAGCCTTTCAGATATCGTGCAACGAAAAGTGCTCTTAAACGCTCGTGTATTGTGTTTTTTGAGTGTACCCATGAACATTATTTCGTCCGTGTTTCATTCTCGTCCTCTAGACAGACAGAGTCTCGTCCGCACACAAGTATGCATATCATTGGCATTTCAACCTCATATTTTGTTCATTTTTCCGGATCTTTGTTTCAAGTATCCACGACAGCGACTACGGGATGGATAATCTACTGCTTGGAAGCGGCCTTGGCGAGGTCGGCGAGGGCCTCGCGGCGCTTGAACTTGGCGTCCTGGATGACACCTGTGTGGAAGATGTTGTGTTAGTATGGTTGTACTTTTCTTAATTGGGTGATTTGAAGGGTTCATGACGTACCGGCGTCGGCGTCGCTGGAGAAGTTGCCGGTGTACTCGACGTAGGTGGAGCCCTCGAGGTCACCGCTGGTGATGGCGTAGCAGCGGATGGTGGAGACGACGGAGGTGTAGGTCAGGGCGGGCTCGGAGGAGATGACGGAGTAAGTGATGTAGTGGTTGATGGTCTGAGAATATTGTGGTTAGCAAAAGTGTCCCGATTGGTATGCTTCACATGATTGACAAGGACAGAACAATAAATTGACTTGTTCAAATCGGTCCTTCCCATAGAAGTGTTTTAAAAAGATAGCGATTGCAACGTACAGAGTGCTCCTCCTGCTTGACCTCAATGACGGAGCCGTCCTTGAAAGTCCACTTGACAATATCGGTCTCCTCGCTGGCGTTCTTGACGTACTCAGAAGAGCTGAGGGCAGACCAGAACTTGGAGAAGTCCTGGATCTTGATGAGGTGCCAGACGTGGGAGAGAGGGGCGCGGATGACGGCCGACTCGCTGACGGAGGTAGAAGTGGGGATGGCAGACATGGTGAGAGATTTGTAGGTAGTTGGTTTAGATAAGGAGAAAAAGTGTGTTGTTGGTATTGGAAAGAAGAAGACGGATTGTGGTGTATTTTGTGCGCAGCGTTTGTTCTCTGCAACGAGCTTGCTTGATCCCCGCGCGGGGCTGTTCGCTCATGAGGTCTCTCTCTCTCTCCGCCCAGCAAGCAAGAAACACAAGACCCTGATGACTGCAGCCTACTATATTACACTTCCAATATGGCTGTAGCGCAAACATTGTTCTGCCGTGATGATTTCGTCATTGATGAATTTGGAAACACCTCTCAAAATAGCTATACCAGTCCTTATCAAGTAGCCAGCTCCGGGATCCTCCCCCATCCGACACTTCTATCTCTAACGATACCCATATTGTCCATGTTGGTCACTCCACTCTTCAAGCTGATAATCCATCGCCACACGGAATCGCGCAGGTTCGGCGGACCCTTCGGTGTTTCCCAGTATCTCGATAGCAGTCCGCGAGCTACAGCCTGTTCGGCTTGCGTCGCTGCTAAGTCCTCACTTTGTGCTTTTAGCAAGGGCTCGCTCGAATCCTCTGGTAGCCAACCGACGGCGTTACGCTTTCGGTATTGTGTTGATGCATAGTGTGAGTTCGATCGGTTGTACTTGAACCTAGGTGAGTCCGCAGTAAAATCGTCCGAAGCGGAAGGCAGAGCAGCAAGAGGAGCATCCCAGAAGATGTCTCTATGGGTCTCGCTCAGCCCCAAGACCGAATCGAAAGGTGCTTTGCCCGTAGCAACGATCGTCAACGGCCGGACGATTTTGTCGCTTCCATTCCAGTGAGTGAGATAATCCATCTCGCGCAACGGTGTCAGCTGCTTGTTCAATTCCGCAAACACATCTTGGCCAACACCCTTGTGATCAACGAGAAGAACGACCGTCTGCTTCGGATTCTTATCGAAAATGCCTCTCCATGAATCTCGATCTGTAGCAATAACAGGACCGGGATTCCGGCTCTGAATCATCCGCTGCAAAGGCTCCAAATACATCGTCCGCAAGCTGTGCGTCGACTTGATCCCTCTCGCATGGTGTCCAACGCGCAGATCGCCATCAATCAAGTGCACATCCGCTTCAATGCTGATACATCCTGACGCGAGCGCTTCGAACAGTGGAATACGACGTTTGTAATCATTATGCGAATGCACAGGGACCGGAGTAGCATTGCGAATAAAAGTCTGGTGATCATCATCCCATATCGAAGAGTTTCCTCTGAGATTCCGATTACTGAACAGATGGTCGAAATCGTCGTTGTTAATACGTTTGTTGCCAGCGCGGAGACTCGAAATCCAGTAGGCTTCACCGACAATCCTGCACGATGATCTGTCAGCAACAGAAACAAAAAAGGCAGCAGCAAGCAAGTGACCGGCATACGCTAATATCGCAAAGCAAAGCACAATTTTGAGGACATCCGAAACAACGTTGTTTTTTCGCAGCGGCAGTGGTAATTTGCCTGCGCGCACAAATCCGCGTTTCTCAGCAACAGCGTCTCCTTGAGACTGATTTTCGGCGTCCATGATCAAAGTGTATTGCAAACGACCGAATAATCGCATGACAAAGTGCAATTCTCAGCTAACCGTGCTACATTGTTGCTCACTCAATGGAAATGCAAAAATCAGTTCCCGAGTACAAAAGATAAAAAAAATCGTCCAGGCAACACAATACTCCAGCCGCAAACAGGCAGCAGAATTGCAAACACGAATCCACCCATGTCCACTTTATAATCCTTCGAGGGGTACCAAGCGTTAGTATATGGAACAATACGCGCACGCGTTGCTCAGTTCTTTCGGTCTATTTACGCCCCAATAAGCACTTGATGTAGGCTAGTGGCAGTCTATTTTTCTAACAAGCTCGCTAACGCCAGGCAATGCAAATCCGTCTGCCTAAGTCCAACGCGATGCCAATCCAAAGGAGGCGATCAACAAACTAATATCGACCAAAAAGGCCACCACCTAAAAATGGCCCTCATAATCACGATCCAACCCTAAAAGGAAACAAGCATTATCCAAGACCCGCCTTCTCACGACAAGCACACCAATAGCCAAACCCAAGTCTCACCTTCACAACAACAAAAACAACCACAAACTCAACACCCAACCAATCCCTCTCCCTCTCTTAAGAAGCATACCAATGCCAAATCTAGTGATAACCACCACAACAATGAAACCGCCAGTCTCCTATTCAACACATCCCGCTATTCAAATCAATTCTCCTCTCCATCACCAACCAAACTCCCGTCTCCCCTAACCTTCCTCCCCATGGTATCGCAATGCCCAACATCATCCGCGAGTCCTTCACGCAAATACCCTCCCATCCTCTCCCACCACTCCTCCCCAAACGCCTCTTCCCCAATCGGAATGACCTCCCCCTCCACAGCCTCCCACCCGCCGCACAAACCAGCAGTAGCAGCCCTCCACGCTTTTAAATCGTCGTGAAACCCCCCATACCCTTCGTGCCGTGCCTCATTTATAACAGTTTTCGGACTGCCATCTCCTTCATCGGTCTCCTCCATCCCCGTCATTCGCTCCCAGCGTCCGAACCTCCTCCCACCCAAGCCCAACCCCAAAGGTTGAACAACCCTCTCCGGAACCATACCTTTCTTTGCGCGGAGTTCGGCGTTGCCGTATTGGGCGCGGAGGGCTTCGAGGAGGGGTGGGGGGCGACTTGGTGGTCTGCCGTTCCGGGGGTGAGAGTTGGAGTAGTGGTAGTTTTGATTGTCGTGGCTGTGGTCCGGATCATGGGAGTGTTGGCAGTGGTGGTGGTGGTGGTGATGGTCCAGGTCGTTGTCGTTGAGGTGAGGGAGAGGAGGAGAGTTGTGGCGTGGAGTGCTGCCAAAGTGAGTGATGTTGAAAGCTAAAATGCGGTTTAGATATGTTAGCGATGTTTGCTTTTCCATGAATGATTTTCCACCAGGTTAGAATTGGGTTTTGTGTGTTGGAAGTGAAGCTGGCTGTTAGGGTTCTGTCGCTACTGGAAGTTAGCTATGATGTTGGTATGCGCAGAAGTGATCACAACGTATCGTCAGCAACATCTTCACAATCCAACGCCTCCTTGCCATCAGACCACCCCCAACTACGACACGTCAATTACACAAGATAGAAATAAAGTAAGGGGGTTGTAAAAAGATTACTACTACTCAAAGGACATCGGCGACTTGCGCCATCTCATCTCTATGGTAAGGTATCGGGGAGGGCGAACGTGCGTGATTCCAGCGAGCGACAAAGCACCATGGCAACGTTGCAGGCGGAAGAAACAAGGATTGGGGGAATAAGGTGTTGGTGGACCGTGTAAAGTGTATCGCATGGCAGTTGTAGCCGAACCCAGATTGCGCTTCCAAAAAAAAGAACAAAATTCAATCCCACAAGCGCTATGCATCTTAGAAAAGTCGAAAGTCGTCGATCATCCCAAAGACCAGTCGAAATGTCTGATGCGGTAGCAAGCAGCACAATGGTAGGCGAAGCGAATTTGGGTATCGGGCGTGGTCGGGGCGTGTATTGGGTTGCCATGATTTCGTGCGGACGGCGTGCAGAAGCATACTTGATGCTGGTGTCGTGGTAGTGTATTGGGGGGAAATGTGCGTACGAGGCGGTATTCGTGGTGCACGGGAGGGGTTGGTCGGCTCGGCGGGGCGCGTGATACAACATGTTTATCGTCGCTGTGTGGCCAAGGAGGCATCGTGCTGATGACGAAGTGAACATCACTTAAGCAGAGCCAAATGGAGGGCGCTCAGATTGTACCGAGCTGCCAGGGGTGGAGACAAGGACTCAAGGCTTGAGGACTTAAGACATCACATTGCCAGTAGAAGCTTTACTACGAGTTAGTAAGGATGTTCAGTTAAAAATATGTCGACAGGGCAGAAACTCGTTGTGGAACACCGAGTAGAAGTCCCCGGATACTTTGTTTAACTTACCAGACTGACGCTTGATCTGATCGCGTGCCCAACGAGCAGTATCCTGGGTGCGAGATGAGAAGTCCTTGTTGCTACGGGTGTCGCGGGCCATCTGAGTGAGCCAGTCGGCGCGGAAGAGGTTGGCGAACTCGCCGTTGGGGAAAGCCTCGGAAATGTCACTGTGAGATATGTTAGTCATTGCTTGCGAAGAAGATAAGAGCGGAACACATACCCAACAACACCCATGCTTGAGCGAAGAAGACCCTCAGTACGGTTGGAGTCCTGGTAGACCTGGGACAGCAACTGGAAGATCGACTCAACGAAAGGTTGCAAGAGCTGGACCTTGCCGCCAGCGCGCATGGAGATGATCACACCGTCCCACGCATCCATGATACCCTCACGGAGCGAAACGATGTAGTCGAGCATCTCGAAGCTGGTCTCCTGCTCGGCAGAGATGCCAGCAGCCTGCTGCAGGACCTGGCCAACGACAGAGAGGTAGGTCTCGAACGCACCACCAATAGCCTGGGCGATGTCACCGAAGCACTGAAGGATGGCAGGCTTGAACTGGTTGCCGAGGACAGCGCTGCGCAGGTTGTTGAGCAAGCTGTTCATGAACTGGTCGCAGTAAGGCTGGACCTTCTCCTCGAGGCCACGGCTGATGTCGCTCACAAGACCGATGGCAACAGAGCAGAGAGCGGGCTCTTCCTGGTTGTTGAGGGCACTGAGCAGGAAGGGGACGAAAGCCTGCATGTACTTGTCGAAGTCGGCGTCGAGAACGTTCGCCAGGGCGCTGATGGCACCGAAGACAGTGTCAGGCACGGAGCTCTTGCCAGGAAGCGACTGAAGGAGAGACAGCAGGAGCTGCATGATGCGGTCGGCCTGGGGTGCGATCTCCCTCTCGAGACGCTGAATGATGGTGATGATGACAGAGGTGAGAGAAGTCTGGATTTCCTGGAGAGTGAGGCGGTCCTCGACAGAGACAACCTGCTGCTGCATGGGGATGGTCTTCTCGAGACGCTCGATGATGACATCGCTGAGGCCTGCAACCATGTGGACGGAGTCGTTTGCGGCGTTGGTGATGAAAGCGTTGAGGACCTCGTAGGCGGCAGTGCGGAGCTGGTTGTCCTGGGTAGACTCTGTGACCTGCAGGAGGTGCTGTGCACTTGCCTGCCAGTGCTGAGAGAGAGGGTTGGTCTCGCAGCCGGGCTCACCGGCGAAGCGGTCGGCAAGGTTCATGAGGGCCCAGCAGCAGCTGCTGGCCATCTTGGGGTGGGAGCCGAGACCGCTGAAGAGGGCAGTGATAAGCTTGGTGAGGTTCTCATCGTCAATAGACTCGTAGGCAGCCTCGCAGACACGTCCGAGGGCGAAAGCGACGGAGTCCTTGACCTGAATCACAGAGTCGTTCATCATCTCGATCAGGACAGGAAGAGCCTGCCTGACAAGAGGGTCGAGGACCTTCTCGTCGGGACCCTCCATCATGGCGCCGAAAGCAGAGACGGCGGCATCACGGTAGTGCCAGTCCTCGGCGCGAAGGTGCTTCTCGACGAAAGCAAGAATAGGCGGGACGACCTGGCTGCCAACAGCCTGGGACCAGAGCTGCACACACTGGTAAGCAGCGCGGGAGACGTTGTACTCGTCGTCGGTGGCGTCCTCGTCTTGCTTAGCCATAAGCTCAAGCAGGACAGGGAGAACCTCCAAAGTGGCGACGCGGGCGAAGTTGAAGTAGGGTCTGAGCTCGGTAGAACCCTCCTGCTCGGCGGCGGAGTTGTCGTCCTCGATGCTGATTTCCTCCTCGCAGACGGTGCACCAGAACTCGACAGCAAGCTTGGCAACGTCCTCCTCGTCGTTCTTCATGCCCTGGATGGTGAGGCCGAAAAGAGCCTTCTCCATGTAGAACCTCATCTTCTCGTAGTAGAGACCCATGATGCGGTTCAAGCAGCCGTAAGCGCCCTCCTGGATGCGCGACTCCTCGGCCTGAGTGGCCTCGCAGACAACCTGCATGATGTAGTTGCGCTCGCCCTCATTCTCGAAGTTGGTGCGGACGAACTCGAGTGAGTCACCGAGCGCGGTGATGGCGGCAACACGAATCTCGTTGTTAGGCTCCTCCTTGCGAGCACCCTGGACGACAGCAGTGAGAATGGCGTTGCTGTGCTTGGCAAGAGCATCCCTGAGCTCCGAGTCGTCTGTTTCGCAGATGTAACCAATGGTCTGAAGACTGCTCCTCTTGGTGGAGTCCTTTCCGTTGCCAACATTCTCGACCAACTTGGCCATCAGCTCGCCCCATTGTTCGCGTGGCAGCTCGATGGCAGCGATAGCGGCAATAAATTGCGCGGCAGAGTTCCCAGCTCTTGTGTCGTCGCTTGTAAGTGTTTGGAGGGCGTAGCCCTTGACCTCCGCCTTGATTTGCGGAGTAAGCCCCTGAAGCCATCTGGTTTGCACCTCGCGCAGGCGGGTGAAGTCGCGAGCGGAGAAAGAGTTCTTGAGCGCGAGACCGGCTGCTATACGGACTTGTGACTCAGCGCTTTCGTTTGCGAGCTCGCGGGAGAGAGTAGTGAGGTAGCCTTGCTGCGGGAGGGAAGAATGTCAGCAATGCCATCTCTTATGAAGCGTGTGTAGGCTGGATGGATACTTACGAAATCGGCCTCGGCGGCCTGTGCGAGTTGCTGCTCAGCGGTCGAGCGAATCTGGGCATCTGTGTCGTGAGGTCAGCGAGCTGTTTCCATCATCGTCACTGGACGCATGATAAATGCTAGTGAGGAGAAAACATACCAGGCGAGAGAGTGCCAGCGAGAACCTGGTTGACGTCCATGCTGGGCAGATATTGAGACGAGGTGAGTGAAGGAGGGATTGCCGTGTAGGAAAAACACTAGACCAGGCGCCGCCGTAAGGAGTGAAGCGGTGGAAGGCCGTGGAAGGTGTCGAGAGTCGAGATGAGGCAGAGGTGTATGCCTGGTCTTGAAGCAGCAGTAGCGTGAGCTCGCAACTGAAACAAGGCTGAGAGTGCCGGAAGTGGTGTGGTGGTGGTGTAGGTGGGTGAGAGAGGATGATTTGGTAGTGGTTTGGCGTGGGTTAAGGCTTTGGAGTGCAGATGCGGTTGGTGGTGCTGCTTTCGCTGACGCAGGGACCCCGGAGTAGAGAGAAGCTTGCGAGAGGGGATCGACGTGAATTTCTTTTGTCTTCTGCTGCAACGTCAGAAGTGTTTCGATTTGACCGTGTTGTCGTTGTGTTGTGTCTGCGGGGACAGGAAGAGTTGTTTGTTGTTGCTGCTGCAGAAGAAAGGCACAGGAGAAAGATCGATCGCTCGCCCTCGCCTCGTCTGTTTACGTATGGGCCTGCGGGTTGCTCTGACAAGCGCCCCCGCCAGAAGCGCAAAAATGCGAAGACACCAAGTGGGCTGTTCGAAGATTTGGTACGCAGGCCGCAGTAAGCCAATTGTCACGTGCCGGGTCTTGGATCTTTTGCCATTATTTCATTCATACTCGATAAACCACCATATAATCTATATTCACATACCTCGCTCGTTCCCATACTTCCCCCATCACATCACGTGTCATCCCTGATATACCTCCAGAGCCTCATCCCAAGAACAGGGTCCACGTAAGGCCGCCGTCCGACACGCACGGAACATGAACGAGCACGGGCCTGTGGGCATCTCGGTGGCAACAGCACTTCTAGAATCCACCGACAAAAGGAGAATCAGGCTTCTTATTCGGTAGCAGTCGGACCGCGGATGTAAACAAATGGGCGGGCCGAAGGTAGCAAAAAACACTGCTCGAAACAATGGCTAGGCCAGACTATTGGGGCTCAGGAGTTCTATTGTAGCCTGAAGTGTAGATTTACTTGGATCTGAAGCAATTCTGAGATTGGTGGGGGGTTTCTGAAAGGGCAGAAACAGCGTATACTGAAGCAGTCGACGGGTGTCATAGACAGAACATGAATTATAATTTTGAAACTTGGATCAGAGTACAAAATATACGTACAAGCGAGTGAATCCTTCCGTAATCAATCCTCTTCGAAAAAAGGCGGTAGCAGAAGCCGAAGCTGCAAGAAGAAAAAGAGACATTACCCCTTTACCCAAAAAAAAACCCATTTCATTCCTTCACGCCTTCGCAAAGGCAACATTACTTCTGTTCTCTCTTGTTCCCAATTTCATCTGCTCGAGTTCTCAACCCCGAGCACCCCAGTCCCCTTCCCCTGCAAGCTCTCGCCGACCCTATCGGCAAACCCCTTCAAGCCCGAGCTCTTCGAGCGCTTCCTAGGACTCCGACGGAGCTGCTGCTGTGCTTGCACTTCCTCCGCACTCTCCTCCGCCAGCACGGCTTTGCCGCCGCCTTGCTTGTCGTCGAGGACTTGCTGGCGGCTGCCTAGGGCTTGCTGCGCTGCTTTGCCGGCTGGGATAGAAGGTTCAAGAAAGGGCTGTGCGGCGCGAGCGGTTGAGGATGCGTTGATGGCTTCTTTGGCGTAGGGATCTATGCTCTGCTGCGTGCTCTCTGCGGGAGACGAAGCTGTGATGGACGAAGAAGCGGCGTTGTTGTCGGCGTCGACTTTTCTTTGTGCTGCGATGCGGGCGCGTTCGTAGCGGGCGGAGACGTCGCCGCCGGTCCACTTGGTGCCTAGGAAGCCGTCCCAGAAGGTGAAGAAGGGCTGGCTGAAGTTGGTCTTGATGCCCCAGCTTTGGTGGTGGACGTCGTGGTAGCCGGCGTTGTTGCTGGTGACGTGCTGCAGGGGGTCCCAGGGGAAGGCGTAGCCGCAGTGGTCGTCGACGGTCTTGACTGTGCTCATGGTAAAGAACCACATGCTTTGTCTGCAGGTCATGCCGGTGATGAGGTAGGCGATTCCAGCTCCGCAGGTGTCTAGCAAGAAACCCTCCACTGGGTGGTTGTAGAGAGCTCCGTAGGCGTATGGTACGTAGAGGCGGTGATGTCTGGCGTGAAATGTGGTGTAGAGCCATTTGTTCAAGTGCATCGCGCGGTGGAGGAAGTACTGCCATGTGTCGACAATCAGAATGGCGATAACAAACTGTAACGCCGGGATACCGAAGTGGTAGATGACCTTGGCCGCAGTGATCTCCCAGCCAGCGAAAGCAGGCGCAACGATCTGCTCACCAGCGTGCATCACGGTCTGCGTGAGCTGAGGGTATATGCCGCCAGCCAACGCGCCCGAAAGCATCGCGTGTTCTCCTCCGATGTTCTTCGCAATGCCCGCTGCATCAATTCCGACCAGCCCAAGCACGCTTGGAATCGCCCTTTGCGCCAGTCGTAGTCGCTGTGCCCAAACCGAGACATCGTAATCTTCCTTCCCTTGCACAGGAATTGGGTCTACTAGCGTCAAGCTCGCTGCAACGACCGTCTGTATCACTTGTTGGATAACCACATCCCGGAAAACATCCCACCTCGTAACGTGATTCCTTTTGAGCACCTCTGCAGGCGTGTGCAATCTGTACTGCGGGAACAGATCGAGTTCGTCAATGACGTGGAAGAACATAGACACGGCCCAGTATGCGATCACTGGAAGGGCCGCGGCCAGATAGGCGTCGTCGATCCATGAGATGAGAGGCGGCAGCGGTTCGAGTGTGTAGTCGGGAAGCGGCGGCAAGGCGAATGCTGCCGTTGTGTTGGCCATGTTTGGAGCGGATGGCGGTAGGTGTATTGTATGTGTTTCGAGCAGTAGCGTGAATGCGCCGGCGGGCGCAATGGGACGTCGCGCAATCAGTCCACTGTGTTCCAGTATCGCTTGGAGGGCACGCGATCAGGAGATGGCTGGGAAGCGATGAAGATTGCGCAGGTGGCGTGAAAGAGTAATTGAGTCGGGTTGTTGTTTTGCAGGGTTAAGGAGCGTATATCGGTCAATGTCGATTATTACGAGTAGTGCGGTGGTGGTGGTAGAGAGTTTGGTGGTTGTTGTTGTGGTTAGATGAGAGGAGAGAGGGACGGCTCAAACGCTCGCCCTTCAGGCTTCCAAGTTCCTCTTTCCGCAGCTCGCCTCGTTCCGCCGCGTTGGATTGTTCTTCTCAGGGCTCGCCTTTCGCCACCTCTGCCGTCATCCATTTTTTGGAGCACATGCTTGACATTCGTGTACCCTGTAGATCTTGAGATATTGTTATCATCGTCTTGTCAAGCCTACATTTTAGTTGTAGTCAATCCGAGAATATCTGCGTGCCTTGAATGCCTCATTCACCCCTGCTAATCACACCCTCCACCCTCATAGTCAACCATGTCCACCGATGCCTGCGCCACCTGCGCGCAGACCTACAACACTCCCTCCGAGAAACCACTCTTCCCAGGCCGCACCCTCCCCTGCTGTAACCGCACCATCTGCGCCCGCTGTCTAAACCAAAACAAGCGCTTCGAAACTTATTGTCCCTACTGCCAAATCAGCACAGTACCGTCCTCATTGCCCCAAGGCCTGCGTGACCCGCCCGCATACTCCTCGCTCGAAACCGAGAACGTATCAGCACGCAATACAAGTGACGACGAGGCTCTGCCGCCGCCCTACCAGGCTGGGAATTACAGCAGGAACGGCAACACGAGCGATGAAAAGGGCGGGGCTGCCGCACCGGCTGAGGATGTGTTGCACTTTGTGGCACCGAAGGATTCGATGAGGTCGCTTGCGTTGGCGTATGATGTGCCTATTGCGGCGTTGAGGAAGACGAATAATATTTACTCCGATCATCTTATACAGGCGAGGAAGACGCTTCTTATACCTGGTGAATACTACAAGGGTGGTGTGTCACTAAGCCCGAGACCTTTGGAGAGCGAGGAAGAAGAGATCAAGAAGAACAAAGTGAGGCGGTGGATGGTGGCTTGCAAGGTTGCTGAGTAAGTTGGTTCCTTTCGTAGAATATTCAAATCGCTACAGGACTGATCGGCTGACAAGTGTTCCTCCTGCACTCAGGTATGATGTCGCCACATTATACATGCAGCAGGCCGACTGGAACTTCGATGCAGCGGTCGAAGCATACAAGGAAGACGAGAGGTGGGAAAAAGAGCACCCGATGCAGGCAAGAGAGAAAGGCAAGAACGCGAAGGGTGTTGGTATGAGAAGGTTTGTTGGCTCCAGTGCCAACGCAGCTAGATGAGTAAGCATGGCAGGAATGAGTGACGAAAGAATATGAATACCCGGCTCGCATACGATTTATTTGCATGGACATAAGGCGTTTGGGTTTGGTATGTATGTACATTTCGAAGCGCCTGTCGCATAACATTTTCTTACAACAAGTGTTCGACGTTATCCTGAGGCTGAAACAATTCGATGACACAAAACGCGCTCGCATGGCTGCAAGCAGCACCAGGTCGTATCATCTTCCAAAAGACTGGTAGAGCGAGTACAAAGGTTCACCGAACGCCGTCACTCGATCAGTGGCGCGCAAGGCTCTATTGCGCGTGAATCTACCTTGAGTAACATGGCATGGATGGCAACCATCGGACTTCGGCTTTGGCGTATTTCTGGAGTACAACGACTTGAATCTCGTGCAATTCGGATGTGGGTAGATACATGTACCTAGTATGCGGCCCCAATGCCATGCGACTCATCCTAGGTAGATGCTCTTACCATTGGGCGATAACACATTTACCTGCTTGGTTATCACCGCGATTCGCCGACTCGAACAGACCACCACGAGTCCAAATCATGTGCCAACGACATGAAGAACATGCGCTTTCATCAAGACAGAATGAACTACTACCATCCCACCTGACCACAAGATGTCGTACTTTCGTGTTCATTGTCTACTTCCTTCCATTGCAATGCACTTGCAGAGTCGTAGTCTTGCCGTTAAGGGAAGGAACCCTGGTCTTCAGCAGACCTCGCTTCTTCCAAAACTTTACGACGATGCAATCTCACAATACACAAACACTGGCTACGTACATAATATCTAGATCTTCGGGATCTCTCTTGGACTCGTCTCGACTTTGTTGAGCACTTTGGGAATTACTATCTATTTAAAAAGCATGCGACTACTTTCTACAGCAACACTCGCCTCTCTTGGCTGGCGCACAATACACGCGATACCACCAACTTTTCCTGCAGGTAATTCTGGACTCGTCATCGAGAAAGCGACTCTTTCTGGTCAATTTGGCAACCCAGAATTGAAGCATCGATCATCTAGATTTCTCAACCAGGCCACCGCACGTGAGTCTCGCTCAAATATCACACCGCCGTATTGCCCTGACAAGAACCAGCGTTCGCTGTCAATGGCAGTGCTGTGCCCAACATCACGTGGGACGTCGGCGAAAGCTACGCTGGTCTTCTACCCATCACAGACGACAAGAACGAGAAAAGGAAACTCTTCTTTTGGTTCTTCCCGAGTTACAGCCCTCAGCCAAAGGACGAAATCGTAGTTTGGTGTATGCAAATCATCTACAGATACGTCTCCCTGATGCTCGCTAATTGGCTTCGGTAAACGGAGGCCCTGGCTGTAGCTCAATGGAAGGTCTGCTCACTGAGAACGGGCCCATCAATTGGCTTCCTGGAATGGACGAGCCAACGCCAAACCTGTTCACCTGGCTCAACTTGACAAATATCGTCTGGATCGATCAGCCGCTTGGTGTCGGCTACTCGCAAGGGGAGCCGGACATCAAGACTGAAGATCAGCTGGCTACGCAATTCGTCGGATTCTGGAAGAATTTCGTCAAGCTTTTCTGCATGGAAGACTGGCGAATGTACCTCACAGGCGAAAGCTATGCCGGCGTGTACATCCCATACATTGCTCAAGCGGTCTGTCTGCCACAACCAAAGCGCTATCGCTGGCCGTGCTGATCCATCATCAAACAGTTCATCAACGCTGGAGACACAACTTACTACAATCTCATCGGCGTACACATGAACGACGCAGTCATCGGTGACGGCAACTTGCAGATGAACGTTGCACTCCCATCCTATGCCGCTCACTGGAACCTCGTCCTTGGTCTCAATGAAAGCTTCATGGCGAAAGTCGATCAGCGGGCACGCGAGTGCGACCTAACACGCTACATGGACGAGCACTTGCACTTCCCACCCCGAACTAAGCTCTTCAAGCAACTTGTCTGGCAAAATGACACCTGGGCCGCCGAGCAATGCGGCATGGCAGAGTATCTAGAAGCGGCCGCGGAGCTTGTGAATCCCTGTTTCAACATCTACCACATCACAGACTCGTGTCCCTGGCCGTCGTGAGTTCCTTGCCTGCAATACTTCTCCAACACGAGTCTGCTTACTGAAACCGGTAGCTCCATCCTGGGCTCCAACCCTCCTCAAGCAAGCCAGTACCTAAGCCCACCAACTTGGTTCTCTCAGCCCTCCGTGCGCACTGCCCTCCATGTCTCCAAAGAAGGCATCTGGGAAAAGTGCACATCGAAAGGCATTTTCCGCAATCGCACCGACGGCTCGCTAGTCGCAGGAGACCCTTACAGCACAATGCCCGCAACCAACAACTTGTTTTCCCGCATGATCGAATACACCGGCAACGTGATAATCGGCAGCGGAGGGCTAGACATGCTGGTCCCAACGAATGGGACACTACTGGTCTTGCAGAACGTGACGTGGGGAGGCGTACAGGGGTTTCAAAGAAGGCCTGCGAAGCCAGTAAGTCCTGTCCTCGTTCGTGGCGTCGAAAATCGTCAGTGCTGATCAACGATCACAGTTCTACTCCCCTCACCCACCCAACCCAACCTTCGCCTCCTCCTCCATGGCCGGCGTCATCGGCACCTGGGGCACCGAGCGCGGCCTGATATTCTACGAAGTCGATTTAGGTGGCCACGAGCTTCCAAGGTGAGAGAGAGCCTGCACAAACCTCGCCAAAATCCCGCCAGATTCGCTTTCCATGTTGTACTGACCGAGCACTACCAGATACGCCCCAGGACCGAGTTTCCGCGCGATGGAGCTTTTACTCGGCCGCATATCCTCGTTGGACGATGTGGGCGATTTTACGACTACCACGCGAAGTACGATAATCACGGAAAACGACACTGAAGATCTGAAAGCATGAATTTGTTTGATCTTGATATGGATTTTGTGGTTGGAGATGCATGACTATTGGACTTAGAAACACGGCGGCGGTAATTTTTTTGTTTTGTTTTTCTGGTGCTGGCTAATGCTATACTTCGCTTTTTGGGGATGGTAATATTTGTTCACAAGGTCCGTGGTAATTTGCCTCGTTGGCGAGGCGGTAATGTCTGTTGTTTGGATGGCCATGGTTATTGCGAGGGGAGGAAGAAGTAGAAGATGCAAAAGATGGCTCTTCAATACACGTCATCACCGCGTTTCATTCCACATTTCCACTCTGTGCGTTGGGCACTGTGGTGCTGATAGGCAAAGAAACGCGGCTGTAGTCGAATTCAGACAGGCGCACGCAGAGGAATCAAGATACAGCACGCCATGTGAAACGGGACAAAACCAAACGGTTGACATTTTAGAAGAAAGGAGATACTACACCCGCTAAAACAAATGCTCGCTGAACAATACACAAAAACGCCGAACGCTTCGTTCCGCCTTGGTATACCCCTTTCCAACCAAAATGAAATCCGCCGTATTCACACCTTTGCCTGACATACGAAACTTCTTTGAATGGATGGGTATAGTAGAAGAAGAAGAAGAAGAAGAAAAAGAAAAATTTGTCCCTGCTCAAGCTCTCATGCCCTTCCCAACAGAGCGACTGCTCAAGGAGCGAGGCTTGGGGGTGTAGCTCGAGCCAACCACTGGAGCAGAGATGTCTCTGCGTTGCAAATCGACCATCTGCTTGCGTGGCGTGTATGTGCCGTCGGCGATGCTCTTAGCTCTGCCGCGGCGGTAGGCAATGGCTGCCAGAGCAGCTTCGCGATCGAAGGGGAGTGCGGCTGGAGGGTCATCGACGGCGCAATTAGCGGAACCGTCGAGGTTGAGGGGGATGTTCTCCTGGCCCCAGGATGTTAACTGAGATGGCTTTGACACCGGGGTGAAGTGCATGGGGATGCGGGTTGTGGTGGTGATTGTGCGGATGGAATGTTGGTGCTGGGGATCCATGTCGTAGTCGTGCTGAGCGTTGCGTTCTGGTGTGGATGGTGGGGAGTCTTTGAGGGGAACGGTGACGACTGGACGGGAGACTTCGTGCTGTTGGTGGTCATCGGGAGCTTCATCCCCACCTGCAGCTTCGGCATCATGCTCGTTCAAGATCATTTCGTCGGCGTGCTCGTCGTACGTAGTCTGGTTCTGTTCTTGTGGGACTTCCTTCTCCACGAGATCCGCCGTATTATCACCGACCATGGTCATGCTGTGATCACCCTCCGGCAAAGGTATGTTGTTGGGGTCTCCTCCCATGGCTTCGTCCTTGATCTCGGGTAATGTCTCGTTTGATGCAACAGTGTCGGCTTCAGCATTAGACATTTCGACCTCGATCTCCTCTTCGTCTTTTTCGCTTGCTGGCGGTGTGAGAATCTTCGCGATGTCCGACTTCATCTTTCGGATAGAGGTTGCGAGAATCTCATCCATGCTGACCCGCATGGTACGGCCGTGTCGAGTGGTCGAGGTACACTCGCAGCATCTAAAAGCACATTCCATACGAAGGAACTCAACCATCTCCTCGGCGGCCTCCTTCTTCTGTCTCTCCGTCTCGACCTCTTCCTGCAGCCTTTTTGTGTCCACCATCTTCTTTGTCACAACACCAACATTCTCCTTGTCGTCAGAGAAGGACGAGCTCTGCAACTTTCTTGGCGATGTTGATTTCCGAGGAGAGGTGAACAGATCTGTGTCGTCTTCTTGGGAAGTTGGAAGAGCGATCTGGCCTTCCGCCGCAATTCTTGCAACCTCTTCTTCCTTTAAACTTGTCTTCAGTGCCTCCTTCTCCTGCTCGAGTACTTTGAACTGCTCTTGAAGCTTGTTCAAATCCTGCTGCATAGCCATCAATGCACATTTCGCATCTGTAGCCTCTTGCTCGAAGCGGTCCGCCTTTTGCACGTCGGTTGCGTGATCAATCTTACTAACCTGCAACCGCTTCTGCGTATCCCTCAGCGTCTCCTGCAACTTAAGCACAACCGATGCTGATTTGAAAGCTTCTTTCCGCGCCTTTCGGACTTCCTTGACGTATGCTTCTGCGTTGCTGCTGTATTCTCCTTTCGCCTGGCGGAAATCATCCTTCAAATTGTTAGTCCGATCAAACGCGCAAAATAAGAATGGAACAAACATACCATGACCTTCTCAAGCCGGTTGGCGACCTTACTCTCCCTGTGCCGGCTCTCCTTCAAATCTTCTGCAATCCGTCTGCATTCTTCTCTCCACTTCTTGAGCTCAGACTCCGCCTCTTCTCTGCCAAGTTGCGCGCGCCGCAGCTCCATCTCTTGCTTCTTACGCCTGGCCTCGCTTTCGGCATCGCGGTCCCGGACGTCCAGGTGCTCGAAGCGCTTCACCAGAACTTGGACATCACTGTTAGTGCGTCCATGGGAGCGTAGAGAGCCGATGTCCGGTAGTGATGGAGATTGAGCTACGCCTCCGCCGAAGACTTCTTTCGAAGGAGAAGGTGTGCGTGTGATGGGATTGTAGTCGGCGAAAAGGTTGGCTTTACGTGTTGGCGATGATTGTGCTGGGCTTCCAGCTCGTGATCCTGTGTCTGATGTTCTGTGGCTTTCGCTGAGCATAGATGCTGGTCGTCTGTTCACGCGTTCAGGCGACAGAGGCAGCAGCGGTGACGCACTCTTTGATGGGAACTCGAAGGTGGTGGGAGGTTCCATGATTGTGGTGTTATGTACGCGACTGAGGTGGCGGTGATGGTGGTGTTACTGTGCGGCGAGCTGCATGATTTGATGTATGTGTGCGTATGTGTGCGTGTTGTGTGTGTGACGTTTTGGTGTTGATATCTTTTGGCTTTGTGATCTGCGGCACTTTCGGCAAGTGCGCTTGTTTTGATCCGAGCGTTGCAGGAGCAACCACCCGTGCTTGCTTTTTAGTGAGGGTCCAACCTCACTTTCACTCCCCTGTTCCTCTACCCCTTAACTTATATAAAGACTGTGACTGTGATCAGTGCATCTCTGTTCTGATACTTCTGGCGCTATGTGGCCATGCCAGTCGCGAGAAGGCGGGCAACCTTCTGCTCGGACATCTAAAGGACACCAAAATCGCCATCGAGATATTTATGGAGCCATGTAGCTATTGCGAGCGCTATCAGGCAAGTCTCCACGTCTTGAAATACAAAAATGGCCAAATCCACCATTGAGATACACCTGAGCCTACACGACTATAGCAATCGTAAGTAAGCAAGTACCCACGCCTTCAGACACAAAAACGACCAGACTTGCCATTGAGATAACCACATCGTTTGGTTCAATTACATGTACAACCTTTGGGTCCGTTGCTCTACTGAGCTTTGATGGACGTTCCATACTCACGCCGATCGCCTTTTGGTAGGTGCGGATGACATGCTCTGCTTTGTTGTACATGCGTGCGGACTGTCCCTGGAATGCTGAACAATAAGTAATAGATAGTGCATCTCTTCCTCCGTCAGATCAAGAGCCAGTGCTTCCGACGCCTCTACGATTCTTGCAATGGCGTTCAATCCAACAAGAAGGGGCATACTACAGAAAGTGACCTCCGCCAGCGAATAAATTCGCATGCCTACTACAAATTAGCTCGCTCCATGTCTCTCAGCGGCAGGGCAAGCGTTTTGATCCTCGAAGCCTGACCGCAAACCCTGACCGCGAGAGCTATCAGCTCGGAGAGATTCAAGCTCTCTCAGTGGCATAGCGAGCAGTAGGAGGTACGGTCGTTGATCGACAATCCATAGCTTCACGCATGCATCTTTTCAATGTCTTTGTTTGACTCTCTTGCAAGGCAAACTGGGTAGATGAATATTATATTCTCAATTACATATCATCATTAAATCATAAGATTAATTTTGTTCACGAAGCCTCCGCTTTACTTCTTGTTGAAGATCTGGTCGTTGGTCTGCTTGTTGATGCCGTCGGAGATCTTCTTGTCGTATTTGTCGCCAAGGCCAGCCTTGTCGGTGGCGTTGTCAACCTCTGTATGTATGGTTAGCATTGGAAATGATGTGAAGTAGTACAACAGGTGGGTACGAACGGCTGTTGACCTGCTTGTCGGCGAAGCCCTGGGCGGTCTTGTTACCGCTAAGGGAGTCCTTGGCCTTGTCCATGAGTCCAGACATGTTTGTGATTTGGAAGAGTTGTTTGGTGGGTAGGATTGAACTGTTTGATGGATGTGATTGTTGATTATTTAGAAAGAAGGAAGAGCTCCAAGTCGACAACCTCTACATATATGTCTGTTGCTGCAGCTCTCATGGAGGTCCAGAGCATGCTCCGCAACGTCATCTTGTAAGATGATCCGACATTGTGGATGCTTTACGTTGCTTCATGTGACGGTCTCGGGAAGGTCCAAGAAAATAAGCCAAGCTTGTTTGCGTTATCATCCAATGGCCACTTCTCATTGCGTATGTCCATGCGGTAAGGCTAGCCTTACAAGGCTGTGGAGATCGTTTTTCGGCACCAGTCGCTTCTTGCTTGCTTGCAGCAAATCCACATGACGTGTTAAAACTGGGCGATGGTGGACATCAAAGTGCACGGTAACTTACCGGTGCCTGGGCACAGTCCAACGTCTTTCCAATCAAGGCACAAGTTCGAGTGACGCTCACCTTCTCCACAGCGATCAAGGAACAGCATTCAAGCCTCCACTTCGAAACCAGAAAACCAGGAGGTGTTATTAAACAAAATGTATAGTTGATTGTATACAGACCCTTCCAGAGTAGCTTATAGCGCATTATTCCTGATGAACTACAACATAGATAGGTCGATGTCAGCCTTTGTCTCGTGTCCTCGCCAGTCTAGAACAGCCGTGTGCGCACAAGCCTGTCCTACCTCCGTTCGCAGGTTAAATTCAATAGTGGATCATTGCATCATTTTGAGGTCAGTGCAAGTGTAGATATGGATGTTTATACGTTCCTTCAAATGTCTGTGAGCTTGTTCGGGATGTCCGGACCTCGTCGTCGTCGATATGCTCCAATTTCGCCGCTCTCTGTCAAAACTACATATATTTGTTTGTTTTTGTGCCTGCAACGACTAGGATGAGTGGCGCAACCTTAGCATTCATTTCATCCCTGTTGTCATTTGAGCGTATAGATACTGTTGTATATGCAATTTTCGTCGTTCTACATTGATTTCTGCTTGCAAAGCTTCATATATATCTCATCTTCATGTGAATTATCGATATTGAATTGGGCCGAGTGGCGCAATGGTTAGCGCAGTATGTTCATCTTCAACGCCCGTAATCATCCATAATATCATACTAACAAAATCGTTGTAGTTGGTTTTCGGTGCTTCCGTAAATCGCCAAAGGCTGTCGGTTCGAATCCGGTCTCGGTCGTTGTCTTTTTGCGCTCCTTCGAGGTAGGAGGTAGGCCTTAATCGTCATCTCTGGTGTTTCTTTTGCTTTTGGTATAGCTGGAGCGAATTTTGCGAATATTCTGGCAAAGAAGCAATTGATCAAGATTGCGCTAGCACGAATTGGTAGTACAATACCTTAGCTATCAAACGCATGTACCAGCAAATCGATCGGATAAAGGTTCATCGAATTGTAACGATTCAAAAGTTGATGCATGGTGGCATGTTCAGGGGAGCCGTTGGTCCGGGGGAGTGCCAACACTGCCCGCCTCCCAGGACCTTCCCTATCGAAAGGTCTACTCTTTCCTCCGTTTTTTCACATTGCCATTGACAGATCACGATGGGCAGATGTCTCTCCACGGTAAAACATTCTTAAAGTTGAGGGCACTGCTGAGCGGCGCTCGATCGATCTCGAGATGCGGCGAAGCAACACAACCTCTCAACGACTCCCAAGAAGCGTGTTGGCAAAATGTGTTCTCCAAGATTGATCATCCAATTCTCATCATATTCGGAGTTCGTTACTCTATCTCAGCGGTCGGACTCATGTACTACATCTCCATGGCATAATACATGCGCCTCCGCTACGGAGGCATCTGGTGTTTTAGTTCGAGGCCAACGGGTTATATTCAATACACATGCAAACACACTCTTGAAGCGACACCAGAAATGGGACTCGTGATTGTATAACAACAGTTGGAATTCTCATAACAGCCTATCTACTCGTTTCTCCACCCAAACGCCATAACCTGAATCTATTCATGCTCATACCTTCCAGAAAATTTATTCACTCGCTAGAACGCTCAGACAAACACCCCTCTTCATTCATTCTTCAATCGTAAAGCTCCATATCGCCATCGCGATCCTCAAGCTCCTGCAGCGCATCCTCATCGCTCATGTCAATGTCATCATCCTCACCTTCGCTGTCGCCGTGGTTGGGCAAAACCACAATGTGGCCATCCTCAAGCTCCACGCGAGCGACCTCGCCATCTCTGATTGAGCCGCGCAGGATAAGCACAGCAAGCCTGTTGAGGACTTCCTTCTCGATGAGGCGGGCAAGCGGACGAGCACCGTAGGCAGGGCTGTAGCCGGCGGCGCCGAGGTAATCCTTGACTTCTGCCGACAAGTCGATCCTGACATCGCGATTGTTGCCTTTGAGACGTGCTTGGATCTCTTCAAGGCGGACGTCGACGATCTTGCGGATCTCTTTCTTGGTGAGACGGTTGAAGATGACGATGCTGCTAATACGGTTGAGGAACTCTGGTAGGAACCAGTTGCGCAGCGAGGTCATGACGAGCTCGCGGGTGGTGGGATCGATCTTGCCGTCTGTGCCTGTTGGACGGGCAAGGTGGTCGGCGCCCAAGTTGGAGGTCATGACGACGATGCAGTTCTTCGCGTCGATGATGCGGCCTTGTCCATCGGTGATGCGACCATCATCCATGAGCTGTAGGAGGACTGTAAGAACCTCCTTTGCAGCCTTCTCAACCTCGTCGAAGAGCAAGATGCTGAATGGACGACGGCGAAGTGCTTCCGTGAGTTGACCGCCAGCATCGTGACCAACATATCCGGGTGGCGCACCAATCATGCGGCTGAGGGAGTGCCTCTCTTGGTATTCTGACATGTCGAAGCGAATCATGGACTTCGCGTCATCGAACAGGAACTCGGCAAGAGCCTTTGTCAAGAGCGTCTTACCAGTACCTGAGGGACCACAGAACAGGAATGACGGCGGCTGGTTCGGATTGCTGAGACCAGAGCGCTGTAGGCGGATCGCGTTGGCGACTGAGGTAACAGCCTCCTTCTGGCCGACCACGAGATGGCCAAGCACCTTTTCCATCTGCAGCAGCTTGTCCTTCTCGGTAGTCTTCAAACGAGTAACGGGAATGCCAGTCCAGCGAGCGACAATCTCGTTGATCTGGTCAGGTCCGACAGCATCAGCGACAAGAGCCTCGCCGTGGCTACTACGCCGAGCCTCTTGATCAGCTGCAGCCTTCTCGCGCTCCAAGACGACAATGCGGTTCTCGACATCGGGAATGGCGTAGTACTTCAAGTCTGAAGCAGTAGACAGATCGCGAGTGCGCTCCGCCTCTTGCTGCTTCGTCTTGAGCTGGTCGAGCTTGATCTTCTGCTCCTGGATCTCCTTGGCACGCTCCTTCTCGCTCTCATACTTTTCACGCAGAGGCTTGAGATCTTCCTCAATGTTGGCCTTCTCTGCACGAGCTTCTCCCAAGCGCGCCTTCGATGCTTCGTCTTTCTCACGATCAAGCGCGTGAATCTCAATCTCAAGCTGTCGCAGTTTACGCTCCATTGAGTCAAGAAGTTCTGGCTGTGATTCGCGAGCAACGCGTACTGCTGCTGCAGCTTCGTCAATCAAATCGACTGCCGAGTCGGGCAGTCTGCGCTGGGTAAGGTAGCGGGTTGCAAGGTTGGCCGCTGCAACAATGGCACCATCGAGAATGGTAACACCATGGTGGACCTCGTACTTCTCCTTCAGTCCACGCAAGATTGAGACTGTTTCCGGGAGAGTAGGCTCCTTGACCAGCACTTGCTGGAAACGACGCTCGAAGGCTGCGTCCTTCTCGATGTACTTTCTGTACTCTGCCAAAGTGGTGGCACCAATACAGTGTAGTTGTCCACGGGCAAGCATGGGCTTGAGCAAGTTGGCAGCGTCCATTCCGCCCTCTCCGGAACTGCCAGCACCCATGAGAAGGTGAATCTCATCGACAAAGAGAACAATCATCTCTCTGCTATCCTCAATCTCCTTCAAGACACCCTTCATGCGCTCCTCGAACTCACCGCGGTACTTTGAGCCTGCGACGAGTGCGCCAACATCCAAACTGAGAAGCTTGCATGCTGCGAGACCGGCTGGGACGTCTGCATTGACGATTCTGCTAGCCAGACCTTCGACCACAGTGGTTTTACCCACACCGGGCTCACCAATGAGGACAGGGTTGTTCTTTGTTCGTCTGGACAGAATTCTGACCACGCGCCTGATCTCTTCCTCACGACCAATGACGGGGTCGACTTTGCCTTCCCTAGCCATGGCTGTCATATCGATGGTGAATTTCTTTAGGTTCTCGTTCTCTTCCTCAGCATCAGCTGTCTTGCTGTCCACCCGTTTGGTGCCGCGAATGGCTTGCACGGCATTGTCGATCAGCTTGGTGTTGGGAACGTTGGCGTCCGCCAAACAGCGCTGAATGCTCGTGTCCTGGACGAGACATTGGATGAGGTGATCGACGGCGATGTAGCTGTCTTTCTGTGTCTTTGAAAGATCGTTTGCGGTTCGCAGGACTTTCGAGAATGCTGGCGAGACACTGACATGCTCTGGTGGAGGATCTTGGCTGGGTGTGCGGACCAGCGCCTTCTTCATGGCACGATCGAGTAGTTGTGTGTCGCCATGTGCCCTCTCTACAACTTGCTTGAAGAGGGAAGCCGACGAAGAGGCATGTGATTTGTGAGAGTGGTCGTTCTGCTGGTCCTTGCTCTCGTCAGGTGAGGGATCAAGCAGTGCTACTCCCAGGTGAATGGGCAGTAGCTGTGAGTGTGCGTATTGTTGTGCGAGGTCTTGGGCGTCCGCCAGAGCAGCGGAGGCCTTGTCGGTGAATTGCATGCCACTAGACATGATTGCGGTTGTTGTGTGTAGCAGTCAAAATGCGGTGTGTAAAGTGTTGGATGGTTTGAGTTGGCGATGGCGGTGATTAAAGCCTGTTTCGCGGTGCGGGGCGCTTTTGGTGGTGGTGAAGAGACAAGTCGATTGTGTTATTATGGCTATGTGGTGAGATGAATTGCACTACAACAGAGGGACCACGAGTTTATATCCTCGTATGAACAGTGCCCACTACACTTTCGTATAGCAGATGCTCGTCTATACCAGCGACATCGATGCCCAACTCGAAGCATCGAGTAACAATGAGCGCCTTCCAATCGAATGACGTAGAAGCTTCTAGATTTAAGCTTCAACGCACGGATCACCTTTTGTTTTGCACTTCCGCGTTCCAATCTCGAGTCATGTACCAGATCGCGACAGGGAAGTGAAGGAGTGCAATATGAGCAACGACCTCGTCTGGACTCAGAATGCATTGCACTAACCCGCATCAGAGCAGGATGACTTCTCCGTGATCTCATTTTGATGCGGTCCCTGCAATACCTCACGTAGGTCTACCATCACTTTTCCAGCGCTTTCTGTCAGCCCTACTGTTTGTTTACCATATTCGGCGGACACCGAAAGCCTACCATGGAGACCATTGAGCAAATTCTCGGATCCGGCGCATCGATATCGCCGTCCGGCGAGCTCCTGGCATGTATCTCCAATGGAAAGCTTAGGGTCTGTTACACACACGCCCCGGAGCGCGCCGCGGAGTACAAGATTCGACTACAGTCCAAGGACGTCTCATTGATCAAGTGGTCCGGCGACAGCACAAGGGTTCTCTTGTACTCCGGGCAGCTAATCGAGGTGTTGAACATCGACGATGACTCTGATCGTGTACGCTTAGAGAATGGCAGTGGCGGTCTTGGACGGTTCACTTCAGCAGACTTCGTTGGCAACGACTATCTCTTCACCACTTGGGAGTTTGGTAGAGCGAAGCTGTGGAATCTCTGCACCAGTAAAGGCCATGAGGTCGGTGATCTCAAGACAAGATCCGAAGGTCGCAACTGGGCGCCTCGGCCAGTGAGCGATGCATCGCCGCAAACCCTAGCGTTGCTGTCACGGGTCCAGGCACAGGATCAACTCACGATACATTTCCCCTCGGTCGATCGAACTACAGAGCCTACTACACTGAGTACTGTTGATGCTCGCAATCTCTCTTGGTCTCCGGATGGTCGCTGGATCGGTGTGCTAGACGCTGCGTATACTCATCCTGGTGTCTTCATCCTCACGCCCGATGGCCAGCCATTCCGCTCATTCCCAACTCCAACACAGGATGAAGATGATGCCCTCGATTTGGGCGTCAAAGCCATGACCTGGTCACTAGATTCACGCATCCTGGCTATCTCAGGCCATGATTCTAAGATCACCCTCCTGAACACCAAAACATTCGCGCCATTGGCTATCATTGAGCATAGCACGACCATTGACCAGCACAGTATACCTCCGGAGGACCGAGCAATCATCTGGCAAGAATCTGTTTCGGCATCGAATGCTCGCTCATTCGCTCACTGCACCCAGCCTGTCTCACCACCTCAGTCTCGGGTGAAACCCTCAACTGAGCCTTCGGAATCCGGGATTGCAGAGACTCGCTTTAGCGCCGATGGCCGCTATCTCGCTACCCGGGATGAGACTATGCTTAGCACCGTATGGATATGGGATACCCAGACTCTGCGTGCGCACGCTGTTCTCATTTATCATAACAATGTGAGACGAATGCACTGGCATCCTTCCAAACAAGACTTGCTGCTGCTCGACTGCAATGACAGCATTGCATACCTGTACAACATATTATCGGGGGAACCACCTACACCTATCGAAGCAACGCTCTCAGTAACGCCACTCTTCACCTTCGCGCCAAATCAATCCGAAGACTCGAAACCTGTTGTCTTGGCCGCAACACGTACCGCTTTTACTCTGATCTACCCAGAAGGAAGAGATCAAGCAGTAGAGGCAGGTTTCAACACACCAAAGCAGAACGACGACAGCGTTGTCGAAGATTCACTTTTCGATGTCTTGACCGGTAAAACGCCCGCACCCGAAAAGACACAGCCATCGTACACCGAGCAGGTGGACATGGAAGCCGACCTAGAGGGAGCAATGGCAGGGCTGGACGATACTTTCCGAGGGAAGAGGGAAGCGGCGAGCTCGCCGATGCCGCCAGATCCTCTTGACGATAGCCAGATCTTTTAGAAAAGGGTTGAGGGAAGTAGGTTCTGGTATCGAGAACTTGAACTGATGGGGAAGAACTCGTTGACACTTTTGTTTCAAGCATCACCGAATCGACCCTTCCAAGCGCTACGTACGTCGATCCTCATTCATAGTACGAGGCGCAAACCTCGCAATAAGCCGACAAGCTCTCAACCACAAGCATGTTTCGCCTGCGGTATCCGTCTCCGCATCACATTCTCCAATACCATCAATCTCAAAGCATACAGTCTCAGTCTCGTACAGCTCTTCTCTTTCCAAAACCCCCACTCACCTCATCTGCGCAACACCACAAAAATCGAATCGCCACTCCACACAGCCGTCCCCTCAACCTGCTCCTGATCCCCAAGCTGATAATTCCACCACGCAAGCACAAAAAGGAAACTTCTTTGACTTACCGATTCTTCAAACCACAGTCCCCTTCACCTGCCTATGATCCCTAAGCTGATGATTGCGCCACGCAAGCACACAAGGAATCATAAGCGACAGAACCGCAACCGCGGCCGTGAGCTGCCACTTCACCGACTCACCGTAAGCTTTCTGAATTCCGAGACGTTCTGGCGACCCGACGGGATACGACAGCTGGGCGCTGAGGCCCGCATAGATCGGATCGATGTTTGCGTGTTCGCTGGGCGGCAGGAAGCGCAGGAGGTTGTTCCTGAAGGTGCCGGTCCAGATGGCGGTTGAGACGGTTGAGCCGATGGCGCCGCCGACGGACAAGAAGACGTCTTGGATGGCGAGGACGACGGCGACGTTTTGGTGGGTTGTTGCGGCCATGACGGCGATTTGCTCGGTGATGACCTGCGGTACGGAGGTATGAAGGTCAGCAATGTTTCCTCAGATGATTTGCGCGTTCCAGCGTCTTACCAAAGTCCCACCCGCACATGCGATGAAGACCTGACACATAATGATAAATCCGATGTGGACACCTGGCTGGCGCCAATGGATCATCAGGCCCGCCCCAAGAAGCGTGACGGGTATGCCAAAGAACAGCGCCTGCGCTTTGAAGCGACCAGTCCTGGCAATCACGATGCCAGCAGCAAAAGACCAGAGACACGAGCCGACGCTGTAGATATCGCCAATGTACGAAGCCTCAGTAACCGGAAGATCCGAAACGACTTGCAAGAAAGAGAAGAACATCCCGTTCCACAGGTAGAATCCGAAGAAGATGACGGCCGCGAGGAGGTAGGCGCCGAGAATTGTGCGGTCCCGGAGCAGATGGAGCGGGAGGAAGTTGACTCTAGCTCCGAATTTCTCCCAGCATGCAAACGCTACCAGTACGAGGACACCCAAGCCAATCATGCAGCTGACCAGAGTCGACGTGAATTTCTGGTGTTGGTAGGAGTAGATATTGAATGGCAGCAGGAGGAGTACAAGGCCGGTCACGATAAGGAAGAGACCAATGGCGTCGAATTCGACGAAGTAGTACTTCACTGATTGAGCGAAAGTGCGCTCGGATTTTTCGACGGCAATGAGGCCAGCTTTCAGAGCTTCCTTGTAGTTCCACTGGAACAAGACGAAGAGCGGGAGAGAAACGACAGGAACAAGAATCGCGAATGTCCCATAAGCCCAGCGCCAGCCAATCCCAGCAACGACTGCCTTGCCATTGATCGTTTCAATGCCCAGGTATGCCGAGGCGAGAGGTCCAGAGAGCCAAGCCGTGATGATAAAAGGTGAAGAGAGAAAAGCGAACATCAATCCTCGATTCTTCAAGCGTGAGGTATCGGCGACGAAGACGCTGATGACGTATTCGGTCCCGTTGTGCCCTACCCAGTAGAATATTTGAGCTGCAGCGTATAGTTCGACGCTGTTGGAGGCCGCCATCAAGATCAGGCCGAGAGTCAAGCATCCTAGCATGGCCAGGTAGCCTTGCGGACGACCCCAAATGTCGATCAGCTTCGCCAAAGGCAGCTTGGTGAGGCCGCCGATGATAGCGGCCATGACGCTAGTAGCGGATGTCAAAGAGTGTATCTTAAATTCACTGGTAACGTAGGAAGACAGAGGGCTGCCCATGCCCTGCTCAAGAGCGTCGACAAAAGTAATGAGCCAGATCCTAATAGTTTGGTTAGCTGACTGGCTTCATAGCGCAAACTATACTCGCAGCAGCACTCACATCACATAAGCGGCCACCAGGTGCTTCTTGTTCCAGACCTGTGTTGTCGCTTTCATCTTCTGCACACCGGCTTGATCAGTTGCTTGCACAGGATCTCCATCGCTGTCAGTTTTCTTGAGCGGGTTAACTCGAGGCTGAGGTTCGTCGGAAGTGTTCGTTGTGTTGTCGGCGGAAATTTTGTTCTCAAGCTGAATGCCGTGTGCCTCTTCGGAAGAGTTCGTTGTGCTGTCGGCAGGGGTTTCGATCTCAAGCTGAATACCGTGTGCCTCCTCGGCAGTGCTGTGAGTGTCCATGGCCTGCGCTGCCACCGCCCGGCTGGCCTGAAGACGAAGGCAGCTGAAGATTCCTTTCATTTCACTGACGCGAGCGTGCTGGTTGGCAGCTGTCTTGTCAGTTGTGAAAGTGTTTGTCGAGCTTGTAAGCATACAATGTGGGTGTGGAGCGTTGGAGCGAGGTGGGATCGTGGAGCGAGAGGTTGAGATGTGCTTTGAAGACTATGGTGGGGTGTCGAGCAGGTGTGACGTGGCGAGGGGGAGGTTCAAGTGAGGTGAAGGGTGAGGAGGTTGGCTTCGGAAAAAGTTAATGCCTGGGTGTTTTATTACAGACTAGCGTCGAGTCAAAGGGCATTGACTGCCATGAACACGATTAAATTGTAGAACAATGGCCAAGGGAGGTTTGCAGTGTCGGTGGGAGGTCAGCAGACGGAGAACAAGGTTGAAGGTAGTGTGAATGTCAAGGCTTGTGGCTCCTGTCTAATTTGGTGAGAGGCTTCAATTCCTTCTGTAACATCAGCTGATCGTGCAAGAATGTGAGAAGCCGCGACATCATTCTATGCTCATGTTACCCATGTATACATTGTTGAGGTTTGTCCAACAACATCAGGCATTGTATATCGCCTGTACGACCTTGTGCTTACATCTGTCACCGACACACGCGGACTCGAGAAGTATCGTGCCTGGTAGCGACAGATCGTACATTACCCTACCAGCATGCGTGGCAGTGATCGTCCTCGTCTGCATAACCGTTGGCCACTCACTCGGTGAGCGGCACACCAAAACTCATTGCATTAACATGCAGGCATTGAATCATTCCTCCTTAATGTAGGTCCAGTCCCATCTGGCCTTCTCATTGCCCAAACGCCAGATCCCTCCATTGCACCATGAACACATTAAAGCGAGAACAACATCTCATCCATCATTCCCAGCATCCTTGCTCGCGCCTCCCAAAGCTTGTACTACACTCTCCAGCCCTTGTACTTCCTCTGCAGCTACCCGTCTCCCGGCGCCCGCGAATGCCTCTGCACCACGTCCACTAGCATCCACTCCTCTCTTGTCCAACGCACGTCGTGATTGTGTGTTGATGTAGCCTCGTCGCTTCGCCTCCAGTGAGTTCTCGTCCAACCGTGTCTGCCTTGCTGCCGGAAGTGACGACAGAGATGTCTTGAGCTGTGCGAGCAATTCGCGCAGAGCGGGCAGTTGGGCTATGGCGTATTGTAGGTTCTGCGACAGAGGCTGTGCAGTCGTAGATGTGTGAGGAGAGGATGTCAGGAAGCTGAAATGAGCGGTGGCTCCGTCTGTGGTGCCAGAGCCTTGTTGTGAATTGTCCGGCTGCTGCCCAGTGAGGTTGCGTAATTGAGCAATGACAGCCTGGTTGCGCGCCTCTTCAGCCTTGAGCATAGCGTTGAGCTTTGCAGTTTCTTGCACTTTCCGCCGCTGCTGTAGCAGTTCTTCGGGTGTGATGCTGGTTGTGCTGCTTTCCAGCTCTAGGTTCTTGTAGTGTTCTAGCCGTACCCATCGGGCCAGGCTTTCCTCCTCATGTCCAACCGCAAGGATGTTTCGCAATGTGTAAATTTCAAACTTGTCGAAATCCTTGTCCACAATGTTGTTCAGCAAGGATTCTAGCTGTATGATGCCAGCGTCGATCTCGGTCTGCTTTCGCTCAAGCAAAGCATCGCGGCGGGCTTCTTCTGAAGGATACTCGGTATCTGGTGGGTATCGAAATCCAAGTTGTTCTGGTGATGATCCAGAAAGCCCAGATTCTATGGCTGTAATTGCGCGGAAGACCAACTCATTGACTGTGTTGATGATGTCGTCCAGAAGTGTCTGTAGCTGTCAGCGTTGCTCGTCGTGACATTGAGTGTGCTGCGTACCAAGGGTGTGTACCGGAAGTGCTCTGTTAGTAGTGCTGTGTTTTCTTGGTGTGATGTCGCCATGTTTGCGTATTTGTGTTTAGCGTAGGGAGTGTTATTGTCGCCGGCGCATCTACAAACGTTGATGGGCTCGCGAAACGCGCGAAGCTGCGATTGTAAACAACGACTTTCACAAACATGGACCCCTAACCCTAGTCTTATCGATTGGCAATAATGGGAGACTCCATTCAATATTGGCATCACACGCACTGCATACATGTATATGTGTAAAAGCATGTGATATAGACATGAGCGTGATGAGCAAAGCGAGCGGTGCATCCTGTGATGCGGATCTGTTGTTTGATCGTTGACAATATCGTTCACTGAACCTCCATCGGTTTGAAGTCCATCAGACCTACCGCCGGATACAAGACTCACGGGGATGAACGTTCATGTTACACGAAAGACTTGTGGTTTCAGACTTCCAACTGTTATGAATAGTGTACATCCATGATCCTCGAATTATGTAGGCCGATAGCTTGTCACTACCTTTCCTGCGGTAGACATGCTTCATGAGACCCGGGAACGCTACCCCGAGATCCTGGAGAGATGTGACGTGGTTATCGACGGAACGTATGGTACACTTTAATCGATGACACAAGAAGTCTACATAGTTAAATGGCTACGGAAGCCCTCCAAACCCATTCTCAAAAGGCTCCAGGAACTGAATTCCCATATTTGCCCAGTCGTGAACCATGTGAGAATTATCGTACATGACAGTCGGGTTCATTCCACCATTTAACATGCTGTTCGCGTATTCCATCATGACACTAGACGACATCGCCGCATCCCACGCAGTGTTCTCTTGCTGAACAGGATCGATGACCAAAATCTGCTCGATGAAAGGCTCCGCGGCTTGAGGAAGCTTTTGTGACGACACGCGCTGATAAAGTCGGATGGTGTCTTCGAATGCCCTCAGTGTATCTGCGTACAGCCGTGACTGTGGATTGGAATCGCTTCCCACATCCAGAGCCATTAGGACACCCTGGAACGCATCGTTGAGGTCCGGACGGGCTTGGTCAGCGAGCATAGAGAATCCAATGATCAGGCCTGATCCGAAAGCCCATGCCTTGAAGAGGCTAAACAGACCCAATGGGTGATGATCATCATGAGCTCTCATGTTGGCAAGTACTCGACATAGCTGACCCATATATATGGCAGAAGCCATGCAAACTTGTGCGAGCGTTGCGTCTGCCGGTTCGGCTGGAGTTCTCGTTGTGAGACCGGCGCGTCGACGTATCCCAGTCATCAGGTGACGCACCAGAAAAGGCCTCGTAACAAGTACGACAGCAAAATAGTAGACGCTTGAAACGTGCATATTGCCAAATATTAAACGTGCATCGCTTTGAGATAAGGTAAACGTATCATGACAGGTAAACTTCCTCAGATCCGAGGAAAGGCTCTGTGACCAAGATCGCAAACGAGCAAGCAGTGCTTCCGCAGCTGGCGCATCAATCACCTTGGGCCCATTGAGCGCAATACACACATCATCTAGGATGGCACCTGCGCGTAAGACGGCGTTGAACTGAGGTTGACTTGGATCTTGAGGCAAGTCCATTAGGCTGTGTCGGGTAGCACGTGGCGCACTACATGGCCGACCAAGCAGCGAGGACGACAAAGTGTCCAGGATACACAGACTGTGCCAGATCTGCAATCGCAAGGCATGATCTCCGCCTTGCCGCACTACCATAGGGCTCGCCGGTCGATGAAGACCGAGGACCACGGCTGCCTTGCTGGCAATTCCCAAGTAAATTGCCGCTGGTATCTGTCGATAAGTGCCCACAGTGTAGAAGGCCAGAAGCACGAATAGTCGGACAAGCGACGGACTTGGGTTCGCGAGCATCTTTTCGAAAGCAACAGCGCGGGCACGACTGAAAAGTCTAGTTGCCCATTCAGCGTAGTGGAAGCCATGAGTCAGGTTCCCTGCGCGTGCCTGCGCTCCGATCGCCAGCGCTGTATCGAAAGCCGCCAGGTCTTCACGACGACTGCCCGACTTAGGATCGAGCAGGTCATCGTTCATTAGAGCCCGCACTTCTTCTACAGAAAAGAGGTGCAGAATTCCACTAGACTGGATCTTGTAATACTCGTGGAGACTCTGCCTTTGTTCAAGGGACAATTGCAGGTTCGGGTCCACGTACGCTGGCTGTTCACGGTCAAGCTCCAATGCTAGACCTTGAGGCAGACCGTCTGTGAAAGGCGTAACGCCTACTAGCTGCTTCAGACTGTGTCTAAGGAAATCCAGAAAGGAGAGCGAGGCACTTTCGCTAACATAGACTATGATGTAAGTCAGCCGTCATGTAAAACCTTCCAGGTATTCGGTACAGGCAGATTAACCCACGCTTTTCGCCATCAGGGCCTGTCACTAACTGTTCTTGAGGCGATTCCGGATCGTCCTCTTCGGCTGCCGTCCGTTCTGCGTGCATTGTACTAGACATTCTACTCCGAGATCCAGGTACGGCATTCTGGCTCGGAGACGGGATCATAGTAGATCCAGCAGCGTACGCAGAGCTAGTCGTCAAACTCAATGTTGCTCCTCCACTCCCGGCCGAAGGATTCTGATGTGATTGAGTGATGTTGCTCCGCGGATGCTGCCCTCTAGCCGTCCGTTTGCTTGAGGGCGAAGAAACAACACTTGACAACGCAGAGCCACTATACTTGCAGTGCATCACCCGTGAGGGCTTGTTGCACGCCGCACAAGGTAGCTGAGAGTCGCAGCGAGTCTTCGATACCTTACACGGGTCGCATGCACGGTAGGCACGGATGCGATCCTCGGGAGCAACACGAGGGCGAGGCATGGCTACCAGTCGCTAAAGAACAGCAAGAAACTTTGTTGTATCGACCAGCTCATCGCATCCAGATTGTAGGGAGTAGCATTGAAAATGACCAAAATAATGCGCGGCCCGAGGTTGTTGGCAATGACAGTCTTCGCACACGGCTCCGGCACGTGCACCTGTGGCACCAAATTGAGTTTGATCCGTTTTTCGAGCTCCCAGGACATGCATGTGTGCCCTAAGCGGCAGTATTATAATTTGCATTGCTTAAAAGTTCCAGAACAAGCACTCTGTCAAGAGTACATACTGAAATCTACCGCTACTCGGCGTTTTTTGACCTGTAGCTCATAGCCGAGTCTTCAACGGATGCGGAAGAGAACTTGCCATGATCGAAAGGAAGACGACGAGGTTCAATCTCAAAGAGAAAGAAGCAAATTGAAGGGACGGATTTGTACCCTTAATGGGATGAATTGATGAAAAGGAATGCAGGCGGCTCTGCTGGCTACTTCCAGCTGGCGCTACCACCGTGATCAGCACAATGTCTTTGCGGGACTGCGTAGATCTTTTGCAAATCGCAGAGTGTGAAGAATTGATGGTTTTGGTTCGGGTTACGTTCGTCTACGTTCTCAATGTCGGCCTCAGCGTCCAGTTGACACATGTGATTGTCGGCCGACGTCTTGCCTGCAAGAATACAGTGTTCTTTTCAGACGTCGTGGTCATTCCCAAATCCAGAATTCAAAGCATGCGTACCTCTACTTCGAACACTAGATCGCTTTCCATGGAAGTGGTGCTCCACATCTTCGTCCAATGTCTCGCTAGAATATGCCTCGTTGTCGTAAGATCTTGTTACAACAGCTTCGGACGGAAATCTCATCAACCGGCTGCTCAACGAGATCGCGAAGTCGTACTTGGTAATCCACACAGCCATCCTAGGTAAGCCATGCTAGCCATATGAATGCTGCAAACCTGCAAGTCGAATGTGCTCCCATTCGATGCTCGATGCGTTTTCGGATGATGACCACGTTCGGATCCCATTCCGGACGTCAAAGTCTTAAAGCAACCGAAAGGATCTCGGCTACAGTAGCTTTTTGATCGCTTGCGTCTAGCGTGCACGGTCCGGACGTTGCGTCTTTGACACGAGCTAGCGATCCTTCGAATGTTCCTTATCCTTTTGGCGCGAATCGTTAGCGGCGTGCGAGTGACAGGGTGCTGATATTGCTCAAGTTGCATGGGAATAACGCTCTGGATGGAGCAGTCCCTCCCAGTGTCTCCAGGGCATCGCATCTCAAGAACATTTGATGTTCGGGCTACATTCTTCATGTCCACTGCGATCTCATGAAAAATATTGGCAGCAACGAGAAAGGACAGGAGGTGAGGGGAGGGAGCACTCACCAGACGTGTATGATCGACGTCAGCGTGTGACTTCCCTCCCAGGCAGCAGCAGTTCGCGCTCTCGATAACAAGCCACTTCACGCGTTGTCAGCGATGCCGACAGATACACTGTCTCTCACGTCAGTTACATATATTGAATAAGCATTAGCTTTCAGAGACCAAAATATGGCAAATCAGGCCCGCCTCAACTTCTCCGTACCAAAACCCCCTTCAAAACAGAGCACGCGCGACAACCCCGATGAGACTCTATCGTGGATTCAAAATCGATTGAGCGAAATGATGACAGCATTCAAGCAGAACACCAACGAAAATCCCGTGCTTGATGCAGGAGCCTATATGGTCATATACTCAACGATACACGATTGCACCGTATCCCCCAAGGACTACGGTGGCGAGCCTCCTTCAAAGAGGCTTTACGACGGTTTGGCAGAAATTCTCAGAAGCCACTGTAAGGACGTTCGCACAGAGATATTGCGATCACGTTCCGAGGCTGGCGATAAGGATTTGGCCATTATGGAGAGGTACAACAGGGAATGGAAGCGCCACTGTAGGCTAGCAAAGCTCATTGCTCACAACTACCGCTACATGGAGCGACATTGGATCATGCGCGAACAAGACGTTGGCAAGCCAGGTGTGTACACAATCCAAGACCTCCACTCAGTGATTTGGAGGGAGGAGGTCGCGATTGGCAGCTCCCAGTCTGGCCGAAAGTCCAATACTGAGGACGACTATCCCGAGTCTATTCTGGATATTGCGGTCAGGCTCCGTGAGAGGGCAGGCATTACTCCTGGAGAAGAGTTGTCTCAGCCTGCATCGGATGTCCTTCGAGAAGGTTTTCGCAGCTTCGAGGAGATTGGTATCAGGGTTGGTACGTGGCAAGCCACGCAGGAAGATCGCATGCTTCGACCAGAAATAGTGGCACAACATGAGACCTTACGCAGTGGTTTGAAGATCACTGTTCGGGTGCCCCTGGGTCCAACCTGGAACGGACATGTTCAATAAAAATATCGCGTGACCGAAACCGCCCACGCGAACTCGTTCTTTGCATCAAACGGTGCTGATTTCGAATCCATATACGATATTATAAACATTTCACAGTACCTGTTACTACATGTATCCAATTCAACTCAAATGTCACCATGCTCTCATTGCCTCAACATTTTACTAACCCTAACCCTTTTGATTACTAACACCGCCTATCAACGCCTCAAGCGGAAACTCGGCGCCTGACGCCATGAAGAGTGGCATTTTGACTGCATGGCGATATCGCCACGCTCACATCTCGCACACAACAACTCAAGGAACCCACAGTTAACACCGACGATATGTTCTGGCCGTATCCTTGAGTCGTGTACATAGCAACGGCCTTCTCGCGAGGAGGCAATCCCATCAACCATAGACTTCAACACCATGGACGTCGACGACACCCCGGCGAAGCCAAAGGCCAAGGAAGATGCTGAGCCAGGCGGTATAGCAGACATTGCGGTTAAAAACAGCGACTTGGTGCTGCAGATAGAGCATGCTAATGCTAGCCTGGACGTAACTCTGCACTCCTTTCGAGTCAGCACGGCTGCTCTCAAGGCCAAGTCGAAATACTTCGAGCGGTTACTGGAAGCTGGACGGTTCGGTGAAGGACAGCAGATCATCTCCCAGCACGAAGCTCTCCTGAAAAGATTCAGCTCTCTGGCTCTCGTGCCCGCCACAGAGCTCCCAGTCATCCGCATCGAAGACCTCGGCCGCATCTCAGCCGTCAAATCCATTCGGCCTCTCCTCACCGACTTCCTGCTCATCCTCCACGACCAAGACACCCAAGCCACGCCTCCGGTCTCCAACCTCGCCAATCTAGCCATCGTCGCTGACCGCTTCGACGCACTAGACGCAGTCCGACTCCACGTCAGACGCAAGAAAGTCATCCGCGCCCTCGACGCCAAAACGCAACCAAAACAAGACGCCGGGCTCTCGGAAGAACGCGTCCGCCAACGCCTCCTAGTCGCCCTCATGCTCGACTACGCACCTTGGGTTGAGAAGTACAGTGTACGGCTCATCACCAAAGGCTGGGTCGGGCAAGAAAGCGAGCTCGAAGACCCGCTCTGGTGGGACCTGCCAAATCGCATCGAGGAAGAACTCATGCTACGCCACGCTGCCATCCTGGAAACTCTGCAGTCCATCCAGACGCATTTCCTCGCGCAGTACTCTTCGCGCACACGCCAGTGTCGACTGGGCTACGACACCTCGCCAGAGTGCGACTCGTTCCAATTCGGCGAAATGGTGCGCTTCTACCTCCGAGCCGGCACGCTGCGTCTGGAAAACACCATCGCCGGTCTCCCACCCTCGTCTTCATCGAAATCCAGCACCGCAGCCTACGACGGCGACATCCACCTCCTCCTCGACCGCCTGAAGCAAATCCCGGAGTACCAAGTCGACCGCAACCACTCGCACTGTGGCATCCGCACGCGTCTCGTGCCGTTCGTAGATCTCGTCTCGGCTGCCATGCTGCAAGCTGGGATCTGCGGTGATTGCTGGACGGAAGACCGACACGCGCACGCGTGGTTGGGGGTCAAGCGGCCGCTGAAGTGGCGCAAGCAAGGCGATGGGGTGAATCTAAGGACGCAGGAGCATGGGCGGCGGCACGCGAGTGTGCGGGATTTCTTTCTGGCGGCGGAGAAGGATTGGTCTTGAGATGTGTGGTGTTGTCAATGTCGATCGTGTGCATAAATGCATATGTGTGTACCTAGGATTGTAACACGAGACGTTCCACATACTAGCTTCTGGGTCATGTCTCAATGACCATTGAAACTCACACTTGTGTACATGTACATGTATGTGGATCATAGAAGAAAAGAAAACACACACAGAACATTCAATAGGCTGAGCGCGGACGAGCATGGAACCAGCGGACTAATTTTAGGGTTAGTGTATTAGTGTTACACTTCTTCCGATAACATCACAATCGATCCAATTTTACGACATTAACTTGGTCCAATTGCATATATGATACTTTCATGCTATTCTAATGCAATTTCTGAAAAGTACGTGTCGCCATTGGCCCATACGAGGGTTGGTGTGGTTGTTTATCGCCGATAGTTATTTTCAAACAGGCTTGAAACTGAATGTGACCATCAGCCTGTTTGGAACCCACCTTGCATTGCTTCAAGACTGACAACATGTATTCAAACGACAAAAATGAAACCATGAAGTGACTGGATACCATGTATAAACATTGTTGCAACATGATGTATCGACACATTCACCACGAGTCAAAACACAAGAATATAGAAATGCGCAAAGAGAAGAGGAAACACCAGCGTCATTCAGGAAAAAAATCTCAAAATAACTTTTCGGGGATCTAGATGAAACTCGCAGAAATCATGCCTCGTGATGCTTTCAGTCATACCAAGACTGCACGCCTATGCTTCCATGGTTCCTAGCAAGTCATATGCTTTCTACTTATCGTCCCCATTCCGACAATGGCGCAACTGCAGATAAAAAGCAGAGCGGGAAAATGCAAAGTGCTAATCTCCGCGTCAATGCAATGCTAGCCTGGGCGCCAGTGACGCCGGATATATTGTTCTGCATATGCTGTAGCATAAGAACTCCGAACAGTGCACCGCTGGATTCAATCCAAGCGGGCGAGCCAAACCATTCCAAACCTCTCACGTGCGAGCGGCGCCAGTCCGCTCGTGCAGAGGATGTTCCGTATAGTCATATATCTCATCTATCTTCTCTTGCGTCCAGACCTCAGGCGCTCCTCGTAAGCAGCCCAGCCCTGTCGCCTGTACTCAAGGGCCTCGGCCTTGCGGTCTGAAGCGCCGTAGATGCCACGTCCAACGATGATCACGTCCGCGCCGCGCTCAGTGATGACCTTGTGAGGAGTGTTGTACTGCTGGCCCTTGCCGTCGCCGCCAGCGGATTTTTGCACACCGGGTGTCATGGTGATGAAGTTGTCGCCCTCTTGTGAGTTCATGGGCTGCTGCGCGATGAAGCCCATGACGAAGTCGCGGTTTAGACGTGCATGGTGGATGCAAGCGTCGGTGTACTGGGGGAAGAAGAAGTTGTCTGCGCTTGACATTTGGGCGAGCAGCAGCAGGGCGCGGTAGTAGGGCGGTGCGCCGAGGTGTTCAAGATCGGCTTTGCGATTCTCTTCTGCGGATTCGTCGTCGGCGCTGTTGGTCATGGGGTCTGAGGGGTCTTCGACGGTGGAGCCACGAGACATGCTAGGGCGGAGGGTGGGCTGGGGAGAGATGGCTTCTGTCTTTGTGCTGATCGTTGTGCTCACTGAGACGACAGAGTGCTTGCGTGGTTGGCGAGAGTTGCGACGTGTGCCGTCGGGGTTGGTCTCTGAGGAGGAAGAGTCGTCTGATGTGTCATTGGTGTCCTCTTCACGCTCGGTATCCTCCTCCTCCTCGTCATTTCCAGAGCCCAGAGCGCTGGGTGCGGGTGATGCAGAGATGTCTGTGGAAACGGAGGTGTTGAAGGCATTGATTGCTTTCTTGGCGGCTTCAGCGAGGGATGTGATGACAGCCGGGCCAGGGAAGATGTGGGCGTTGACAATGGGTGCCCATTTTACGATGGAGAGAGGGCCGGCGGTGTATTGCAGTTGGACGGTGTCTGAGGGGAAGAATTTTGGTTAGCCCGAAATGTTCAAGCAAGGTTGGGTAATCAGAGCAAGAGCATACTGCCAATGTCGCCAAACTTGCGGTCCTCGAAAACAATGAATTGCTTGCGGCGCGAAATCTCGTTCAAGCCTCTAATGGTTTTGTCGTTGAAGTCGGAAATGATGTCTGCGTGTGTCTTGAGCACGCAGATGTGATCGCCAACATCTTCGGCCAGCGCCAGTAGCTCGTTTGTGGTAGTGACGTCGGCAGAAACACACAGGTTGGTGCGCTTGAGGTGGATCAGACGGAGGAGATAGGTTGCTAGAGGCGTCAGGTTGGGGTCCTCTGAGCGCTCGGCGTAAGTCTGGTAGTAGGCGGGGTGCATTGTCGAGGCGGCCATGTTGGCGGAGGTGTGTAGGTAGTGTTCAGTAGTGCTTAGTGCTTGGTGCTTGGTGGAGGGTGGTGGGCGTGGTGCAGAAGCTTTGGACAGAGGGGAAGAGATCGGCAGACGAAAGGGCAGAAAGTATTTGGACTTGGACTCTTTGGCAAGCGTGCTAGCAGGATAGTCCTCTTAGTAGGCGGGGTGGGCTCAGTAGGGCGGCGGGAGGGCGGGGCGCGCACTGAGACTGCGGGCAGGCAGTGCAGTGTTGAGAGTGGAGAGTGGAGTGGGAGGGCTCGTGAGGAGGCTAAGGCGATGGGATGTGCAGCATGTGCTTGATATGCAGATTGGCGATTCGGGGAGCGAGAGGCCAGCGATGATAATGCGGCAATGGAGATGATGGTATGATAGGGTGGAGGGAGAGGAAAGGTTGTCGCTACTACATGTACCGACCGACTACTGCAGTGACATGGAACCATGAAATATGTGCTACGCAGGGGATAGAGTGGCTATTTGAGTGGCTTTTGTGACGGCAATCGTGTGAAACGACAGAGCATACGTGATCTTGTGCTCGCACGCCGCACGCGTATACACAAACGAGAGAGAGTGGTTGAAGACGAGGGTCATACTAGCCTGCCAGGCGCTCTCAAAGCAGACGTTGCATCAATCTGTCTGGCTAGTCTCCTAGTCAATCGGGGTAGAGCATGGCTAGTCGTTGTGTTTCCCGCTCCGCTAAGTTAGCTCGCCGCCCAAGCCCAGCATGACACTAATGTAGAGGTAGTCTCAAGATGCTGCAGTGTGCAGACGTGACAGCTCGCCTGATCATGCCCAAGACATGCTGTGCCGCTGCTTGGGCTCGAATCATCCAGTAGCCCAGTGGTCCAGTAGTCCAGTAGTCCAGTAGTCCAGGCTGGTCCATACCATGACCAGAATCCTTCGAAAGCATACCGCGCGGCACTCGCCAGGTGATAGCCCGAGAAGCCACACTCTACAATCAAATACTCTCTCTTCCACGTCTCGAAGCCTCCCCCGCCGCAGGAAAAAAAAGTGCCCGCAATTGCGATAAGCCACCCCTGTTTAGGGCATCAGGGTAAAGCGTAACCGGGACACAAACACAATCCGCACCCATGTCATCGGGATCTCATCCGCCCTTCCCGAGCACTGCGATTTCAAAAGCCAAGCCTCTCGTCGCGTCCTGCACCCTGCAACACACGCCGCATCGTCACAACCTTCGACCTCGAGCTGCCGAAGGCTTGCAGGAGCCGAATGCGCATTGCAAACCTCGCTCAGACAATGCGGCCTATCAGCGATGCGCAAATGCAAAACAGCTGTCCACAATGCCACCGAGCTGCTTTCGCCTGCTTCTCGCCATCTGATCTGGCCCTTTAGCGAAGGATCGCAATACGCTCGTCTGTCCGACAAACATATGCAGGTACCTGGGCTCTCGCCGGGGCCAATGTAGGTGCATCGCATCTGCATGAAAACTAGGCTTGCGGAACGATTGACCCGCCGATCAGAAACCCGCTGCCGTGTTACTGCACCCGGACGCTCCGATATGTCGAGTATCCAACCCCGGCCATTGATGAATTAACTCTACTCCGAGGTCTCGCCCAGCGGTTTCGCACCACTTCACCTTCTGTTAGCGAGCAAAGCGACGGAGATAACTCCGACTGAGATAATATTGATATTGCAGCAGAACAATTAGTCCTGCTGCATGTTGGCACTCGTCAGCGCACACAGCTGCAGTAGGGCACAGAAAGTGGTTCACGCGGCACATCTGCACACTAGCTCCAGCATATCAAGACACAAGAAACGCCGAAATAAAACTCGCATGCACGTAATCAACAAGAAGCGAAGCCGGCGGCAGTATGCATGAGGGCACACCTCCAGCAAACGCCAGAGCTATCCCGCACTCTCCGCTTCTCCCCAAGTGACACTTGCGCAACCGACCTTTGCTTAGATTGGCGAATTGGCGATGGCGAGGTTAGACGAGAGAGCGACAAAGCCCTTGCAGGATGCCAAAGTCTGCAAAGCGCGGTGTGAAGATGCAGTTCTGCGGCGTTTTCGCTTGAGGTTTGTTTCGCGCACAAACTGTTTCCGCTGACGTGTACTATTGGCCGCAATATGCCACACTGATTTTCATGTGCAACAACAAATTGACCAATTGACACTTGACACCTTTCCCCTCGTCACGACACCGAGCGCGGGCCTCATTGGAGTCCGGCAGAAGATTCGCATTTGCACAAGCGCAGAAAGCTACCATCGGACGTGATCGCCGTCTCCGCTACGCTTTGGCTTCCTCCGATAAACACAACGACTAATAAGCGTGTTGCGTACATCGCACTTCAATCCTCCGACAACGGAAGTGCAAGCCAAGCGCTGCAGACCGGAAGAATACGTGCGTCAGTGATTCTGCAGGATACGTATGCATGAGTTCGCATACGGTGATAGCTGCAGTTGCCAGGCTAGTACTGCTAGGTCGAGTGTTGTCTAGACCAACAGTGCGATTGCAATACTGCTAGAGCACAAACGCATATGGCTGCAGCTAACGTACTCGTGCAACCGGACGGATTACATACAGCTCAGCTATACTCGCTAATGGGCAAATCACCAACATCACCCACAGCGTCCAAACCACGAAGGAGTATAGCATCTTTCACTCCCCTTCAGCTTTGCTAGGGTTTTTCGCAAAAAACTCGCGAAGGTTGTCATCGAGCCACTTGACATCGTCCTTGCTGTCACCAGGTCCTATTCATGATATCAGTAAAAGATCACACAGTGTGCATGAAAGAATGCAAGAGCACTCACCACCAGCCCAATGACCCCAGATGGATGGGAATACTTTCAGCTCACCAATCCCAGGCCGCATGTTCTCGACTTCGATTTCAGAGTCTTCGGGAGCTGGACTAATGCATTAGCACGTTGTTGAACAGTAACTCCCCAACGAGCTCAAACTCACGGAAGTACAAATCAGTCTTGCCAGGTAACACCAGTGTCTTCGCTTTGATGCCCTTCATCGCGGCCTCGAAGTCACCGTTGTAAGGTTCTTGCTTGGACACGTCGCCGCTCTGCCAAGTGTACAGCATTGCGAGCATGTTCTCGGGATCTGATAGACGTTTAGTCAGTAGGTGCAGTACCATGTACTGTTCGATGTTAATTGTCATGGCATACCCTTTGACAAAGCCCACGCTTCCCAGAAGTTCTTCATGAAGTCTTCCAGATCTTTGAAGCCGAGGACGGATTCGTAGAGCTTCTCGCGGTAGAAAGCCTGAGAGAAACCTGCTGCGTGTCAGCGTTCGTTCGAGATGGGTCTGTACAGCTTTCAGTCCTCGACTCACCCCATCCCGCATAGACTCGTCCCCTACAAACTCACAGAAGTCAGCCCAAAATCCATCGAGTACAAACACAGGCAGAAGAAATCCCAACTCACAGCGCCTTCAGCCCCTTCCTCTTCTCCTCCTCTGTCCAAGCCCTATACTCCCCCTCCTCCCTCGCACAAACCCCCGCACTCTCCACCCCTCTCGCCCCCAACAACGCAACCTTCACCCCCTCCAAAAACACCTGATTATGTAAACTCGTCCTCGCGCTCCCGCAAAACGGCACCGCCAACTCCATGAACCCCGGAAACTGCGTCGCCCACTGATACGTCTGCCCCGCGCCCATACTCCACCCCAGCACAGCCCTCACTTTCTTGATCCCCAAACCCTTCGTCACGAGCTCATACTGCGCGCGCACGTTGTCGTAGAAAGTGATCTGGGGAAAGGGTTTGGAGTCTTTGTGCAGCCAGTTTGAGGGCGAGGTCGATTCGCCGTTGCCGAACAGGGCGGGGATTATTATGTGGAAGTTTTGGGGGGACAGGAGTTTGGAGGGGCCGGTTAGCCAGAGGTTGGTGGAGATGGTGCCGCTGTACCAGGTTGGGTAGATTATGGCTGGGAGCGAGGGGGAGCCGAGGGTTAGGTAGGCGAGGTGGGCATTTGGGAGGATTGAGTTGTTTTGGAGGGTGACGTCGCCTAGGGGGTAGGTTTTGTAGCCGGGCTCGTCTTTGGGGTGGAGAGGGAGGTCTTGGGTGGCCATTGTTGTGTTGGAAGGGGAGCGGGTCCTTGGAGTATCTAGCCAGGCAAGACTCGTTGGATGAGATGCGGCGTTTTGACTTTCCGAAGAAGTCGTTTAGGGGAGTTCCAGCTTGCTTCTTATCTTTATTTTCCAGTCGTAGTGGTTAAAAGAGACAGAGAATAGAAGACGTTGATTCATCAACCATGTCGTTGGTAAGCTTCAGGTGGGGTAGGAAGCATGTAGGTGGATTGTATAGCCGAAGTGGGACTTTATCGCGATTGATGAGGGGCATCGATAGCAGCATTATCACGTTCTTGGGAATGGAGCTTCTGCTTAGACAAGCAATATCACGTCTGCTGACAATTCTCTAGGAAGACTCGTCGTTTGGCTTATACAAGCATCGCTATTTGAAGCCGAGTCATGTCCGATCGTTGATGGATCGTTGATGCGAGAAGATACAGTCAGAGGACAGAATAGAAAAGCGCACAAAAGCATTGATGATAATAATACAAGTATCGAAAATCAAAATAGTGATGGCCAATCATTCCCTCACTTCCCATCCGCATCCCTATCACTACGATGATGCATACCATCCTTCCCACCCTCTACAGCTCCCTTGACATTCCCAAACCCAGTCGTCCGGCTAACCTCAGCCTGAGGATCCGGCTGCTTTGCCGGGTGGTCGTCGCCGGTTCTGCTTTCACCTGCAGAAGCATTCGACTGTGCGTCCTCGCCCGGAGTCTGCGTCTTGCCGGCCTTTTTGGCATTGGGAGGCATGTTGCTGGGTGGAGGTGGTGTTTTGTCGGCTCTGCGGGCGGGTATGCTGGAAAAAGTGCGCAGGGCGAAAGGCGAGAGACGTTGCTGGGTGAGAGCGGCGCGGCGGAGGGACATGATGGGTGTTTGGGAGATGAGGGCGATGGGTGAAGATTGCATTGGTTGTGTGGTGGCGAGTTGGGAATTGGTTGGAGAGGGCTTGTGTTTCGGGAAGTAGGAAAGAGGAAGAGTGGTTTGACTTGATTTTGCTAGTATATGAAGCTGGGATCGTACAGGGTCTCGAATACTGTAGATGTTATGTGATTCTGGCTATGTTCGCTGCGAACTCCGGGATATCATCATCATGTCGTATGTCGTTAGGAGCGTCATAGGCATCGATGAAGGCCATCCCTTCTGGATGCGATCGACGGACAATAGAGTAGAAATGTCAACACTTTCTTGTTGCATGCAAAGTGTAGTTCTGCTCAGAACCATAAGCTCTATATCGTTTCATTAAAAGGATGATAAAATTGAGGTAGATACCTATGTAAGCTGTACGTCTCGCGGGCAGGGTCAATGTTGCTGGCGAGCTTGATCAGAATGGTTTGTACCTTCCCTAGATCGAAGCCTCCTGCACAAGTTTCCTTTCGACAGTTCTCAAGATCGTGATAAATTACATCAAGTATCTCGTTACGATCAAGCTACAATGTTCCCATGTTCACAACAAATGATCAGTTTACATGAAATCACCACAGAATGGAGCGGACAACAATTGTCCGATGACGTATGCAAAACAGCTGTCCTGTTGTCGCTTCTTTCGCTCCACACCCTTTCACCCACTTAACCTAGGCTCACCAATGCCACCATCGTCCCGCAGATTCGTAGACTCACCCAGGTAAGCATTGTGCCACTCTCCTTCCGTTCCACCACAAAAAGCACAGCACCATACACATAGATCCCATACATCTCTCATCCACAATGTCCTCCGACAAAGAGCAACGCCGCGAAGACCCCACCGCCCACGAGCAAATGCTCGACGGCGAAGCCGCCATCAAACGCAATCCTCACGGCAACTTCAAAGAAGTCGAAGCCTCCCGCCCAGCCTGGCGTGAGCAATCACAGTGGAACTTCACCCAAACCCGCAACCCAGCCTGGCAAGCCGGCGACGGCGCCAACGACAACGGCGAGAGCCTCAAGCACGACCACGTCGACATCGACCCCTACGCCGACGGCCGCCCGGCGACTTTCAACTACAAGCTGCTGATCTCGGCTATCGTCCCGCGGCCTGTAGGTTTCGTCTCCACGCGCTCTGCAGACGGCGAGTCCACGAACCTCGCGCCGTTCAGCTACTTCAACCTCGTGAACCACGACCCGCCGATTTTCATCCTGGGCTACGCAGGCGGCTTCGACAAGGCCAAGGACTCGCTGCGCAATCTGACGGAGACCAAAGAGTGTTGCATCAACATCATCAGCGAGCATTACCTCGAAGCCGCGAACGCCACGAGCGTGAACGCGCCTTATGGGATTTCCGAGTGGGCGTTGACGGGGCTGACGCCGGCGGATTGCAAGGACGTGAAAGCGAGCAGGGTCAAAGAGGCGATTTTCAGTATTGAGGCGAAGCTGGTGGAGACGAAGGAGTTTGAGAGCCGGGCGACGCCGGGGAAGAAGACGGGCGTGCTGGCGATTGTCGAGGGCGTGAGGTTCTGGGCGAGGGAGGATGCTGTGAATGAGGACAAGAACCTGATTGATCCGGCGGTAAGTGTACAGAAAGTCCTAGCAGATGGCAATGGCTTGCTTGATTTGCACAACCCGCTAACGCATTAAACAGATCCTCCGCCCCGTGAGCAGACTCGGCGGCATCACCTACGGCCGCGTAACAGAAGGTGTCGAGATCCCACGTCCCGAGTGGAGTGAGCTGAGCAAAACTGCCGAAGCTCGCGGCATCGTGAAGCCAAAGCAAGACGGCCAGTGATCGAAAACACATCTACGAGACACACGAGGAAAAGCAAGGATCTGACCTAAGAGAAAGAGTACATTGAAGTCACTCAAGGAAGCACGACATACAAAGTCCATCCATGCCTTGCGCAGCAGGATCAGTAGACGTTAGAATCTCAGTATTGATAGCAAGCATGAACAAATGCGCTCCGTTCGGGTTTCCGCTATTCCCTGTTGCGCAGTTCCCATATAGCTCAGACTCTAGGCCAGAAGAAACTTGTGATCACAATGTACATAACATGACCATTAAGACCATTACAGATAGAACAGCATTGTATTCCAGCAAAGGCAAACGGACCGGGAAAGTCTCCAGACCAACCATCACAGCCGACAACACTTCCACGAAAAAACGAAGGGAAAACCATATTCAGATATATAGAATAAGAAAAAAAAATCGATCTTCGATATCCTTATCTATCTAGCAGCACAACAGGAAGGGAAGTAGGGGAGAGCAGCATTATCAACGGCCAATCTTCCCCAGCTCTTCCCAAGATCTTTCCACAAATCTGGAAAAACATTGATTGTTTCGAGATCCGCCTAGCTAGCTATTTTTGGTCAAGAGAATATTGTTTCTCCTCTTTTTTACCGATATCAAAAACCTTACCAACGCGCCGGGTATCGTCTTTCGTCAAAACAAGGGAAGAGAGAAAATGAGGAATAAAGTGGTTGTTGCAATGATGCTGAAGAAGGGTGAAGGTTTCGTTGGACGTAAAATGCTGACAATGTATGGGGTGGTCAGAGGTCGTGTGGTGGTCAAGTGCTGAAGACAGGTGCCTTCACCAGAACAGTACGCCCACGAACCGAAACACCAATACCAGCCGCAAGACGCACGCGAGGAGGCAAGTCCTCCCGGCCACTCTGACTCTCAGGACGCTGCAGCGAACCCGAGCTGCCTGTTGTGTGTTTGCCTTGGGCAGCAGCACTGCGACCCTTGCGATCAGAGCCACCCGTGAGAGCGCTGAGCATGCTACGCTTCTTGCCGCCACCACTGCTGTTGGTTGGCGCGTCGGGGTTTTCTGTCGTGTCGGTGGCGTCGCTGACTCCGGATTTCATGCTGGCGCGGTCGGCGGCGTCATCCGCTACGCTGACTGTGAGAGGCGGGATGCCGGACTCGAGCTTCATGAGCTCAGTGACGATGCTGTGGCCGGGCATGTAGTATTCGATGACAACGTCGCGACTCTCGAGAGGAAGGTGAATAGCAATGCTGACGACGAGCTCGATAATCATGTGTACACCGCCTTCAAGGTCGGCGGGAGGCGGGTCCTGAAGGTGGACGCTGATAGCGCTGACGAGTCCTTCCTTGAGGGCATCGGTAAGCTGAGCACGGTTGGCGGGGCACTGAGGTGAGCGAAGGGCATCTTGGAGTCCCTCCAGGGTGGATAGGCGCCAGTTGACCACCTTTGCAATGAGGTAATCCTCCTCTTCTGATGTTTGAGCGGGTGGGGCGTAGCGTCTGATGTTCTTCTGCACGCTTCGGAGCTGTGCTGACAGCGTGGTGTCAAGATCCGGGTGGAAGTACTTGTCAAACACCTCCTCGACAAGCCAGCACGAGATGAACGCACGACCAGCCGCTGTCATTTCTTGCTTTCCGGTAGCCACGGCATCCTTGTTCACCGAACTCACCAACCATGAGGGTATGCTCTTCCAGTTTTTCCTGATGCTGAATGCAAGCTGTGCGATAAGTCCATCGAGTCGGTTAAAGCGAGTGGTGTATTCGCTGTCGTCAAGCGAGGTTCGTGATTGTGAAAGGCGCTGGTGAGCCAAGCTGTTCTGTAGCTGCTTGACCTGATCTTCCTTTTCGAAATAGTACTTCTTGACCTTGGTGTACTTCTCGCCTGTGAAAGAATGTTAGTCGAGTGTTCACATGTGCAGTTGCGTGTTGATGACGTACGGAGCTCCTTGTGGTCTTTCACAAGCTGTGCGACATCCTCCTCGGAAAGGTCGTCAGAGGTCTGCGCAGGCTGAGGCGTAGCCCGACGCACTTCACTCTGCTGCTGCTGCATTGGTTGAGAAGACTGATAAGAAGGCGGGGCCTGGGTGGTGGGTGGGACCACCGCCGCATTGAAAGAAGGCACACCACCGGCAGCGTCTCTTTGCACGGGCCCGTTATTTTGCACACTCTGGCGATTGTTGGTTGCAGGTCGAACAGCCTTGGGCGCGGACATGTTCCCGTTGCTGGCCGAGGCCATAGCTTGTTGCTCCTCGAGAATGCTGTTGTGAGAATAGCTGTGCGACTGCTGGACCTGCGGGCGAGCGTTTTCCTGATATTGCGCGGGCGCTTCCTGGGGCGAGTATTGGTGTTGCGGCTGCATGTGGGCTATCTGCGGCTGCTCGTGCACTGGGTAAGTCGTCGAGGTTCGTGACGAGCTTACGGGCTGAGGCTGAGAGTGAAGCGCCGGGCTAGCATTGCTGCGGCTGGTAGCTTGATAGGGTTGTTGTTGCTGATGATGCGGCGGTGGCTGCTGATGCAGGGATGCCTGGGGCTGTGGCTGTGCATGTTGGTGCGCGTAACCCACCGGGGCACCTGCGAACGAGGAGGAGTCGCTCGCGGGCGGCGATGCGAGCCCGCCCTGCCGCTGCTCGCGGAAGCCCTGCTCTGTATTTAAGCGCTGCAGGCGGCGCTGCGACCAGCGATCCAGTGCGGTGTGCTGTCCGGAGTCGGACGACGTCTTGGAGGGGGCGTGGTTCATGAGCGCCGTGTCGGCGCGAGGCACCACTGCTTCCTCGACCGATTTCGAGGAGCGGGCGAAGTAGGAGGTCCACGAAGGCGAGGACGGCGGGTGGCCTGCCAGCTCGGAAATTCTTGTATTGGGGCTTTGGGGTGGTGGTGGTGTTGTTGCTGCTTCTCCACGTATGGTCGCAGTTCCGCTTCCGTCTCGTCTGACTACCGTAGCAGAGCGGCCAAGGCCTGGAGCACCCGGCGAGGAGGCGGCGCTGGTGTCCTCGAAGAAGGAATAGTTGGGCTCGTCGTTGCCGGAGTACTCGTCGGGGGTGGAGGGCAAGATCGCAATCGAGCGTCGGTCTGGATGGGTTGGGCTGTTCAGCGGGTGTGGATGGGCATGTGGATACGGCAGCGCAACGGGGACATACTGGAGAGATTGCTGGCACGGTCGGCGACAGAGGCGGTGCGCTGGACAGGAGCCGGACGACTATGCGGGCGTGGGAGAGGCAGGTCTGTTGCAGCGGTGGTGGTCAGTACAGTGTACTTGGGCAGGCAATCCCCCAATCTCTTGCGTGCTTCTCCAGACACACACTCAAACAAGCTCTGCGGGGCTCTCTCGTACGGCCTCCGACAAAGTATGCTGCGTAGTGTGCGTCTGTATGGAGAGCACGGCACGGCAGACGAACTCACCCGGATGCTGCTGCGTGTGCTGCGTGTTCTGCTGCTGCTCCGGGAAGAAGAAGTGCGACTTGGAGGCGCGATTGGACTTCCAAAAGGAGGGCATGGGTAGCTAGAGAGTCTTTCGCGCCGCTCCCTCGCTGGCAGCAGACGGGACGTTGGTAGTGTGTTGGCCTTAGCTCGACGTGTCAAGCAGCTCTCACCAGCAGCACCTCTCCTGCTGCTCGGCACATCAGGTACGCTGTACGCTCTCGGACAGGCTCTCACCGCGAAATGACAGCAGAAGATGGTGAGGAAGTAGTGGTATGTAGGAATGTACGTATGTAGTAGCCTGTCTCTGCCCTGCCCCAGGCCCGGCTACGACCTTAGCTTGCACTTGCACGAGGCGTTTGCGCTGACCATACCACCAACACGCGCGCGAGAGCAATAATGCCCGCCGCCCACCTATACCAACCCACCAATGTGGACGCCTACTGTCGCCGCCTCGTGCCGGAGCGTGATCCATGCCTCTAGTGCGAGAGCATAATCGCTCCATCCGGCTGCGAGGGCTGGCTATAATACTCACGGTACGAGGGCTGATCAGAGAGATTGAGGCGTCTGCATGGTAAGATCTTGAGTCTCGTGGTGGGAAGAACGGTGTCTTTGTAGCCGTTTTCTCGAAACCTGTCTCTTCACCATGGCTGAGGAGTGGCTCCTGTCTTTCCTGGCCCCTAGGGGTTTGAACTACCCGTGCGTGCGTGCGTGAATGACCGGCTTTTGGAAACTCGCTTGATGATTTGAAAGGCCCAAGGACCCTCTCCGAGGACGCCCCTTGTGCATCGCTTGGCCTTATGTCTGATCCTCATCTCGTCTACCCCACTGTCAGAGACAATTATAGATCAGGCCCGGAGAATCCGCGCGATTCATTCGCCTGCAGCGCCCACACTGCATGAAGATAGCCATGGGATGCATGCGCAGGTCGCTTTAGAGGCGGCTTGCGCATTAACCCCGAAGGGATTGAGCAACAAGCCCTGAAGATATTTCCAGGGACTTTTCAGTGTGTAGCAGACCTCACGTACCTTGAGTTCACATCTGATAAAACATCGCGGGCAGAAGGTTCCCATCCTCCGCGCTCCTGAAGATCGAACGGCTGTCACCTCGAACCCACGCGAACTGTCTCAGGGCTAGCGGGCAGTTCGGCGGCCTGGCTCATCTGGGTACACATGTGCACTCAACCGCCTTGGTATGTTCCTGTGGTGTTGCACATTCTCGGGTTTGTCTGCGAATGTGGTCGAGTGGACTGTTTCCAAGTTGGATGCGAGCAGAGCGTTGAGCTGCTCCAGTCCTATACCAGGCAAGCCTCTTTTCATCTAGAGTAGGGTTCCATTTACGGCGACTCAGTCACTTCTGCCCCAAACCTGCAGATCAAGGCTGGTACGGTTTCACAACGACCATTCGAGCTGAATAGCAGACTCAGCATCCAATCACGAGTGCTGACTTTGCTCCTTTCTTGGCGAATAGATGTGCCGAGTCGACTGCTACTGCGTCATGACACCGTGCCTGAATCATCGCACGTTGTGCGACAGAATGTGTATGCATGACATCGAGGCGAAAGAGTGATGCGACGGCGCAGACAAGTGGACCGCAAAGTGTAACGCGCGCGAATACTTAGCGATCAATGGCAGCACGCCTGAGGTTGGGATTTTGCAATGGGTTAAGTACTGGCAGTTCGCCGTGCTGCTTTTTTGCTTAGCATTCCAGCGAACCTCGAGAAACAATTGTTCTTGCTATCGCATGTATTTCTGCCTTCACTTGCACAGCTTGTTTGCACACCGCGCCATCAGCGTTTGTCAGCTTTCACGTGCAGCTCCCCGTTCGCACCTTCCAACCTTCCATCATTGACTGCTGCAATTTCCAGCAACAACTAAAAACTTTCGAACGCAACCTTGCCGAAACACGAATCCACCCACCCTACAACTACAACCGCTGCTCTTCATCCAGCGCGGCGTGTCTCCACCAACGCATTCTTGACCACAGACACCACTCAACAGACAACACTACACCGCCATCATGCAGTCCATCAACGCTCTCGTCGCATGCTTCACCTTCTTCCTCGTCACCGTCTTCGCTCTCCCATCTCCCAAAGGATTCGTCGTCAACAACAAGCAGTTCACCGGCAACCCATTCGAGGTCACCGACCTCATCGTCGACCGCGTGGAGGCTGCCAACGTCTCCATGATCTTCACCATCCACAACCCGGACCCTCTCTCCAACAAGACCGCAGACTGCACTGGTACCTGGCCTTACGGCTCCGGCGGCTGGCCCAGTGACAAGTACGAGTCTTGCCTTAACGGCTCGTTCGCCTGGACCATGAAGGAGTGGGTCTCATGGACCCAGTTCTCTCTTGACCTCAAGGATACCTTCAAGGACCCCGAGTAAGTCAAACCACAACACCTGCCTCTGCAGGTAGTCATTGATCTCGAATCCTGCTAACGCAACTTCTCAGCGTCGGCGAGCCTCCCTACGACCAGGTGACCATCTTCGGCACGGCCAAGTTCACCCCAGACGTGATGACCTGCCAGAGCTTCGATAACGGCACCGAAACTTGCCTCCAGGCAGGCAACAGCACCGTCAAAGCTCCCATCGACCGCACCATCGCATAGATGACATCCTGAGAATTTTACGACTGTGACACGACAGCGGCCGGGCGGCAGGAGCGGCAGAGAATGCGGCTTCTCGGTCGAGCCATCGGCGTAAGGCAGCGGAACGGAATTGCTCGTGTAAGTAGCAGGCAGTACAAAATGGTTTCGCAATGTTTCCGGGTACGTTAAGCACAGAAATAATAGCCAGCAGTTTGACCATGTCGGTCGGCATTAATGATACGATAATACATTTCTATAACGTGGTTCGTGTGAAGTGATCAAGTTTTACAGACATCCAAACAAGAGACACCGTTTTCCAGCCCGTGTACCTTGGCCCAGCTGTGCCATGCTTCGATCGTGAAACTCGCAATGGAAAACCACACAACTCTCGAAACTCTTTGATATTCGATTTCAGAGCAAAAAATCGGAGGTCGCATTGTCAAGATGCCAACCTCAATATATGATCGTCTGTCATGCCCCGCTTAGAAGGCGGCCTCTCGCTGCCTGAGATACTGTACATGCGTGAACACGCCACCAGCGCTTACAGCTGAGTCCCATAGCCCCAATGCTCAGCCTTGTATTGTCAAGACGACTTTGTCTTCTCCTTGCTCCAGTGCTGCTACCTCGCTGTCCTTTTCACAGCCTTCAGCCTTGCGATTGACTACACTGACATCTTACCAAAATCTTGCACGACAGGTGAGTCTCTCGACGTCGGTAGCATTGCACGGGCTTACATAAGACAGGAATCTCTGGCCAAGCGAGTAGACCGAGTAACTGGATTGGAAACCGAGTATGAGATTAAGCCCAGCACTCGAGTAAGAGGTCCAACGTAGAGCATACACCAGGCTCGTATCACACAGCCGCATCGGACGCGCATACAGAGTTTATGCCTTGATCATCTGCCGTCAAGGTCACCCGCCTTATCACCAAGGCAGAACACACACCTCAACGAGCTGCGAGGACATTCTGACAACTATGTCTGACCGCGCGAAGATTCGTCCCAGACGTGGACGGGCGTACCTAGAAGTCCCACGCGAAGAGAACCCGGGTCCAATATACGAACTTACTTATAAGCAATGGTATAGCCGCCTACGCAGTCGTGAGTCGTCGGTTCACAGCGCCACCAGGGAAGACGACATAGACTTCAAAAAGCTTACTTCGAAACCCTTCTCCATCGTTCCCCATGCACCCACACAGTACTATCTTCGTCAAAGGCTCTATGAAGATCGGCTTTACAAGACATTGACTGTGGGTGGAAGTCGGTTAGCATTATTTGGAGAAGCCGGAGTAGGGTATGCCATTAGCGCGTGTAACTACCGTACTTTGCACATCTAACGCAAATTCTAGGAAATCACAACTCGCGCTGCAACTTGCACTCAGAAAAAGAGAAGAACGGCCAGAGACGCATGTGCTATGGTTTTCCGCAAACAATACAGAAGCCTTCCACCAAAGCATCATTACTCTAGACGAAACCCTGGATCTTACCAGAGAATACGTCCACTCCGATGGTTTTTTCGGCCGGTTCCGGGAATGGCTACATGATCCTGCGAATGGGGAGTGGCTTGTTGTGCTCGATGGGGTTGACTTTGAGCAATGGCCTCGTGTGGGGGTGGGCGCAGAGCTTCTTCTCGAAGCTATACCGGTGGTCAGTAGAGGCTCCACGATACTGACCTTGCGGCATGCCGGAAAGCTTGGGCGAGAATTTAACACCGAATGGGTAACTCCTTTTTCGGAGGAACAAGTATTGTCGTATTTCAAGCTGAGGTTTGGGGAGCACACCGACACGGGTGACATGATCCGTCTTGCACGCGAGTTGGATGGTAGAGCACTGGCCCTTAGACAAGCGTCAGATTTCATTGAGGAGCAACGTTTGACTCTGGGAGAGTATGTCGAACTCCTCCAACTTGAGAGAAGGAAAGACGCGGATACAACCATGGGATTCAAAGATAGCAGTGACGCAGACCCAAAGATGGCGGAGAGCAAACAGCCTTTCGACGCAGTGGACCTGACGAGAAGGATTGCGGAAAGCGGACGAGCTAAATCGGACTCAGCCACCGTTCCATACACAGATCCTAGTCGCACTACGAAAGACTCGGGCTACGGTTCGTACGAGATGGGCAGCATCGTACAAGAGGCGGCTGTCGAAGAACAGGAAGAAGCTTTCGACTTGAAATCAATCAGAACCCTGTCCAGCTTCGTCGATCTGGGACTAGACGGTCGACTGAGAGGCATCAACATCTTCGCAAGCGATTTGGCGCGAAGTCTAAGTCCTGACATTTCAGAAATCGTGGAAGGTCGTGAGCTAGTGGTCTTTGCTGTGCAGGATGCCTTGCGGGCGTACTCCTACTCTTTGGAGCAGCAAAATCGACCGAGTAAGCTGTCCGATGAGCGCAAAGCAGCTCATTTTGTTCGACAGCAGAGCCAGTAAGTCTCGCGCAGGTCACCTGGCTTAGTACAGTGACATTAACACCCAACAGTGACATTGCGGTGAAAGTCGTTGATTACATCGCGCGCGCTCGGTCGCTGGAATCGGGCGAGTCACCGCCTGAGCCTGGCATGTTCGCCGAACCCAGCAACGTACTTGGCTGGATGGGAAGTAGTTTGGACCCTGTGACAAACTCATTACCGGCTGCAACAGAAGATCCGGATCAGGTCGCCACGGGCCAAGATCCTGCGAGGGAAGATTTGAATGACATCGCTACGGACAAAGATCCTGCGAGGGAAGGTTTGGATGATGTCGCCACGGGCGAAGACTCTGCGAAAGAAGATGCGCAGTTGGACGATACCATCCAGAGGATGCGGGACTTCCTCAGCGACAATGCGACATTCGAGTGGCTGAAGCAGCGTGTACAGGCCGTCATGTCGACTAGCGGAGGCGGCGAGCTGACCGCAGTGTCTAAGAAGTTATCGAGCATACTGAAACAAGGCTTCTCGGCGGCGAGAGATCAGAACTTCAAGTACACCGTTGATTGGGATCCTCTGGAATTCATGCAATGCAACTACAGCGGTTACGTCGATATAGCCAGTGTGATCAGTGTCAATTCAGACGGCCAAGCGTGCGAGGCGTGCACTGTTGGTGAGCATGTTGCACGAGTCTGGCCAGTGACGGCACCGCAATTTTTGGAGGCTGTAAGAAGCTGGTGGAGGCATGTTAGCGATGGACGTGAAGAAGAACCTCTCCAGCGTATGTACGATTGCCGCCCTTAATATACCCTGAACTGACCATCACAGATCCTCTCCTTGATGGCCAAGTGGTTTTCACACGGCGATCGCCTCTAGTGCATGTCGACGTAGCTGGTCCTGTGTTTCTGGCACTGGAGATTGGAGAGCAGCTCGCATGGCTTGCAAGTATATGTCGAAAAGGCCTGTTCCCGGACCAGCTTACATTTGTCAGACCGATCCTCTCAACAACTGGTCGTAAAGGTATGACTGGGGGTGGAACCACTTTAAATATCAGCTTTGCCACCGACAAGTTCGTTCAAGATGCCCATTCGGTTGACGACCGCTGTTGGCTCAAGCTCTTTCGCAATTGCTGCATCGCCGATGGAGTCTCTGTGAACACCCGTCAAGGAGAGGAGAAAGGTCTCGAAATACCCTTCAGCTTAATGGCAACCTTGGGAGGCTTTGACCGTGTGGCCGATTACGCAGGCCAGCTCGTGCTGAAGGGATTTGAAACCTTGTTCGTGCCAGTGAAGAAGAGTGGCGGGTCAATGATTTGGCATCTGGTCACGAAGCCGAACGGCCGTAGGATCTCATATAACGCCATGTATGCGCTGCCAGAACAACCAGACGCAACGGTGTGCATGCAGGACCTGTACGACTCGAGGCATTTCCTTGGTTGGGTTTCGAACGCCAGTCAGCACACAGGTAAACCCACGCCCGTTCCTGCGTATCGCTTTGATTCGCTTTGTTGAAGCTGACAAATCGCCGAAGGGACCGAAGATGGCGTATACGACCTGGACAACGAAGTTTTTCTGGACCCACCAGGGCAGGGCCTTGTATTGAGCGGTGTCGCCATCAGCATGAGCAAGATTGTGGGCATCGCTGCGACCATTACACCAGGACGACAAGACCGTGGCATCCGCACATCGAGCAAGGAGATGTTTTACGTGGAGGTCGTTGAGAAGATGACCAAGATGCATGTGCTTCTCTACGACCATGATGATGGTAGAGGCTGGCTCGTGGACGGAGCCAGTGCAGTGCTCCATCTTCTGCGATTTCACGTTGCTCGCTACCGGCCAATCTGTGAGGGCGAAAGATTCAGGCTTAAGGACTTCAAGTACGCTGATTCGACAGCTGGCGTCAAATCAGCTCGAGACGTTCTCTTGAGCCCGGAAATGCGGAGAGTCGTGCTTGTCGAAGAGCCTTTACCAGATTCCGAGAAGCAGGTCGCAGAGACGATAGACGGTATAACCACCGTCAAAACAGTTGTTGAAGGCCTTATGAAGAGGAAGACCGTTGAGGAACGAGTGCGCGACCTATATGAAATTCTCGAATTGATGTACGACAGCTGGAAGAGGAAGAAGACTGCACCGGGAATAGCGCTGGAAAGTCTCAACATGAGGCTTGAAGGTTGGAAATTTCAAGACATCGTCGAGCTTGAGAACGATATGAATCCTGTGGTGGCGAAACTGGACAATAGTGCCGATGACTGGCTTCGCATGGTGCGCCACGTCAACACTGTCGTTCTCATCGGTAATGGCTTTGGCGATATGATGAAGCCGGTGGGCGACTTCTGCGCGAACTGGGGCTCCGTCCCTCAGAAGGACTTTTGTGTAGCGGTTCCAGTCTCGCGGCTGAAGCGCATTGCGCAGAAATACGGTGATCCCAGGATGATCCCGATCAAGCTGACACCAGACGTCTTCTGGCCAATCAATCAGCATCCTTTCATCTGCACTTGCGCGTCGGCCTCGGGGAGATCAACATGTTATCGCGGTCAAATACTAAGGTCGAACGGCCTGCGAAGCGGCAGCCTGCAGCTCAATATACTCACCGCAGCTAAATATGCTAATGGCGCAGTTATCTTCGAGGGGCATAGATCAGCCAGACAGATAGCGCAGACAGTGACAGACCAGTCGTTTGAACATCACAAGAGGCCCGAGACGCCCGCCTGGCTGAGGAACTTTCGTGATCGCTTTCGCGGTAAGAAGGACAATGGCCCAACTTCATCGGCTGCTGCCTAACAGAGCCTTCGGAGTCACCCATTCCAATAAAAGACTGAAAGTCATCGTCGACCAAGTTTTGTCTAGTGGTGTGGTTGTGATGACTGTCTTACTGTGGTTGAGCATTTCGCCTATATTTTTCTGCGGTGTTCGCCTCCAGCCTTGCACACTCATCTGTGACTCCCGTTCCCGTAGACACATCCAAAACACCGCATGCGACCGACGGTGATCCCGTATCTCCAAAAGTAGAGTCAGCGTGAGTTACTCTTCGTGTCTGTCTGACAAGTTTGGGCTCTCTCGTGCTGCCACGCCACTCCGCTCGATCTTCGCCAAGCACCGCTCGATCTCCGCCACCTCCCACCAAAGCCGCCGTGACTCACGACCCAGCGTCGCCCGACATCGCAGAAGCCGTGTCCACCCGCACGGGTGACTCCAACACTTGCGACATCAGAGGAAAGTTTTGGGCCTTCATACTGCGTAGCGGTACCCAAAGGTCGCGTGACGATGATGTGCGCGTGCGTGACCACAACCGCCCGTGGTCCTGTAGATCTATCTTGTATCTAGATAAAGGGACCCCCCCTCCGAGGTAGGCTTCGGCGACTAGCGATCACTACTCTTGAAGACCTCTTTCTATATCTCCTTTCTCTTCTTGCCTGCTTGGTTCCTGGCGTTTGCTTACGACTATACGACTATCGACATTCAATCAATAGAGCAGAGATATCAGCATGGGAGACCGTCACAACCGAAAACGCACCAGACACAGACCTATCAGACGCCAAAGACTTTGTCAACAACTTGACATCGCCAACAACACTGCTGAACTAGTATCGCTCTCATCATCGAACCAACACCCATCGCCCTACGCTTGCACCTGCTGGCATCCCTCCACACGCCAACCACCATCATCAAAACCAGGTCTGCACCAAACAATCAAGACACAATGTACCTCCATCGCCAAACTCAATCCTGGCAATCTTCCGATCACGCACCTCTCCGAGACGCCCCAGAGCCGCACACGCCGCGTCTTCGGTGGCGTTGAGGCATCTGACGACGATGAATCAACCGAGCTATGCGCTCCTATGTTGGATGTCGTTCTTGCGTTGTTCGGTGGAATCGACTACGACGAGGACGACGATGGAGACTGGTGAATGATCGACGCCATTTCTCCAAAGATGCAGTGGCGTTATCGTGGTAGTCTACACTAATTGGTGCTGTTGTCATACACCGCTGAGACGCCTGCTCAGCGTGTAGCAATGTTATCACGCCACGACTCTTACCACTACAGGGAAGCCTCTGCGTCATGAAAGTGGATATACCAAGTCGATCTGTACGAGGCACCAGCTACCACTGCCGCTCGCACCTACGTAGGAGAGCCAGAGAATTGTCAAAGTTTGCAGAATTGTACAACACTGCGCGAGATACCTGCTCCCGTCGTGATTACGAGGGTTAGAAGGGTTTCACGGACCGTTTTTTGCAGAAGCGAGAGACACGGATCTGAACGCTGCACGGAGATGTACGCGTACCAGATGATACCATGATGGACGGGCTTGCACTTGGTCAGTGCTATATGTGGGTCACGAGGTGTAAGATAGAAGATGAGACGATTAGATGAGATACAAGGGGCGTGGTTAACGCCAATGAGATGTATTAGACTAGTTTTCTAGCAATTGTGTTCCTGAGATAAATGCATATTTATTTATGCTTGCTCCATCGACCAGTACGTCGGCCGCTTCAAATGCGAGATCGTGATCTAGACTTTCTGGTATAGCCCTCGTGAAATCGTTCTTCATACGCGTGGATGGCAGTCCTTGCCGTGGTGACATAACACCTTCGGATACCTGTGTAGATTTCCAAATGAACTAGATCGACCGCCATGGCGCTTTGACTGGCACTCTTCCGCTCCTTCATGAGACGAGGTCTTCCGACATCCCAACTCCATCATTTTCTTCCGCGATCTGGACGTCAATGCGGTCAACATCGGCGAATAAGCAACATCCCCTCTAATCCTCCTTCCTCTTCTCCCCAACATCCACGCCCATGCTCTCCAACAGCTCGCCCACACACTGCACAATAATCCCATGATCCTGCTCCTGCTTCAACCCACTCACCACCACAACCGCAACCACACCCTCCACCCCTCTAACCCTCACCGGCCACCCTCCACCATGAATAGCATACTCCCCCGCCCTCGTCCCCAGCGCATACTTGGCCGCAAACGCCGCCTCATCGCCTTGCAGTTTATTGTGCATGAACCATGTGCTCTTGCTGAAGCGCAACACAGTCGCACGCTTGCGCGACACCCATGAGTCGTTGTCCGGGTTGGTGCCGCTGTGGGTGGTCGCGCGGAAGACGCAGTGTTGACCTTGTGCGAGGGAGATGTCGATTACGACTGGGCTCGGTAGGGGTGAGAGGCGCTGGCGTAGCAGGTTGCCGAGGGTCCAGGCGGTGTCGGAGGTGAAGTGTGGAAAGACGAGGGAGGAGTCGATGCGGTCGATCTCGTCGAGGTCGCGCGAGGGTATGGCAATTTCGGTGGCCATTTTGGAGGGTTTGGTTGGAGGTGTTGATTTGGTAGGTTTGTTCTTCTCTCTAGGGTGTTTTTTTATAAAGGCAAATGATTTGTTTGTATACTGGGTGCTACAGACTTTATAGCTTCGAGGGTGGATACATGTGAGGTGTTGTTAGGTCATTAAGAGCCCACTTGATCCCCACGTTTCAGCGTGGACCTTCCAAGCTTCTGCTTCATCTCAGCAAGCCCTAGATAAACCACCCTGTCTTCGTGTCTACACTTTACCTGAGGTACTCCATCTTCGATACCGGTTGACAGACACGCTTCCCACTATGAACCATCCGCACAACGGTATTGAATGCAGCCATGTCACGCGCCATGCTGGAGTCCTGTTCTTCCGATGCACGCGTTCAAATTGAGCACATTGACTGCAATCAATCGTGGTTGCTTCCATAGCACATGACGAAAGAGCAGAAGAGCTCGCAGTCCCACGCGTCAAACTTAATTGCACGCTGTCGTGTGCGACTTGTAGCCTGCTGAGTAGGTAGGATGCCATTGACTGCTGCTGTGGTCGGATCAATCTTGCCTTTTCTTTTCCCACCTTTTCAGGATCTTCTTGTGGTATCAAGCAACAATTCCTCCTCTCCGACGAATCTTTCACATCTCACATCTTGACACTCAAAGCAATTTACCAAGATGCCTCTTTTCAACAGAAAGCCTGCAGCTGCTGACACGAACACTGCTACGGTGGTGGGCGGTAGCAATCCACCTGCTACCGAGAAGACTGGCTTCAAAGGCCTGCTCTCCAAGCGTGCCCAAAACCCCGCACAAGAGCGAGCAGCCTATGGCTACGACAACTTGAATGCTCGGTCACGCTTTGGCCAATGGCTGAAAGAAACCGTCTGTCACAAGATGGCCTCCTCACCAAATCGACCCGAACTAATCTTTCTCAGATCTTCGACATTATCACTATGGTCATCATGGGCGTCATTGGTCTTGGGGTATGTGTTGTAAGAAATAAGTATCATGGATTGACTTCCTGACATCGCCAGGTATACTATGCTCCACCAGCACCATCTCGCTCGTTCCCCGTGCTGTTCGCAAACGGCAACATCGTGTACCCCGAGTTCGCCTATCCTCTGCGCAAGGAAATTGTGCCCATTCGGGCCGCGGCTTTGCTAGCCGCTCTCGTTCCTATATTCTTCATCCTGTTGATGCAAGTCCGCATTCGTTCATTCTGGGACGTCAACAACGCCATTCTCGGCCTTATATACTCCCTGATCACAGCTGCTGTCTTCCAAGTCATGCTCAAATGTCGAATCGGTGGTCTACGCCCCCATTTCCTAACAGTCTGCGACACTGACGTGCCACCATTCGGACGACAATTCGGCATCGGCTGGACTCAGACCATGTACGATCGCAGCGTATGCCGAGGCGACAAGACAAGATCGACGACAGCCTGGAGTCGTTCCCTTCAAGCCACTCGACCGCGGCTTTCGCAGGCTTCATCTATTTGTTCCTGTATCTTAACGCCAAACTGAAAATCTTCGCGAACTACCACCCCTCGTACTGGATGCTCATTCCGGTCTACGCGCCTGTGCTAGGCGCGACGCTGATCGCTGGCGCGCTCACGATCGACGAATTTCACAACTGGTACGATGTTGTTGCGGGTGCCATCATCGGGACTGCTATGGCGCTGAGCGCCTACCGCATTAGCTACGCAAGCGTCTGGGACTTCCGATTCAACCATGTGCCTGTCGCGAGAGATATCGGTTTCGGCTACGGCGTGGCGCAGAAAGGCTATGAGGGTTTCAGGGAAGCTGTGGCCACAAGGAAAGCTGGCTGGGGAGCTCACAAAGGTCACGTGTTTGGCGGCGCGCCGTTCGACGCTGTCTTGCCGCCGCCTGCTAGTCTTGGTGTGCCTGCTCCTCAGCCTGCGGCGAGCGGTGCTGGTGCTGCGAATGCTGGTGCCAGTGGAGGCGCTGACGCTGCTACAACGCCACGATCTCGTCGATTAGGCCGCATGCGAGCTAGGAGTGCGGATGGCGGTGTCGGCAAGAATCAAGCTGAGACGGAAAGAGTTTCGCGCAAGCCTCTCGGTGCTGGCATATTTAGGAGGAGTGACGAGAATGTGTAAGCTAGCAGCCTATTTCATTCTTTCTTTCGATGCGGTGTTGGCCGCCATCGTGCGTTGTTTCTGGCTGAGCACTGCATGATTACACAGCCACTGGTCTTACGGATAGGCAATTAGTTTGTCAGTTGATACTGATTTGAATTAGAGTCACATATGTGTTTCTCGAAAGCCTCTGGAAGGATCACAAGTACAGAATACTTTCCAACTGCCATATCACTTGGACTTTCACTGCAACGCCGCTCACACGTCAGGCAGATCTCTTCCTAATCACAGATCTGATCTCAAGAGCCCGCTGTCCAAGCCATAGGGCGCAGAAAGCAAGCATATGCATCAGAAGCCGTGGGCGCACTCACCGCTCATCATCGGCCTGCTTGCTCGACCTACCGACCCAAGAGAGTGCGTAATTGAATGAAATTGCACGACTTGCACACGCAACAGTTGTTGAGTTGGGTGCGTTTGTCCTGCATAGAGATGCTTCGCACGTTGCAGAAGTTGCGATCCATGTAGAGCTCGCGCGGCGTCGTCAAAATAAAGATTTTTACGCCAGCCACAAGCCAAACTTCTTGGGATAGGATACATGTACCTAGACTCGTTTGGCTTACTGCAAACAAGTAAAAGCAGAGATCGTTGTAGTCTTTTCTGGCTTGTGGCAGTATTTCTGGTCGGAGCCCTAGGCCTGGTGGTCGTGATGCAGTCATGGCCCAGTAAGGACTTGCAACCAGAATCTAGATGTCAGCGATCCTACCATGGCTGGCGCCATTGGATGTATATGTACCAATGTACACCGCATATCGCCGCCCTGATATACAGCCAGCACTTCCTGCGCGAAGCTTATGTGTAAAATACGATTACGTGGCGAAGCCCTGGAATGCGTGATCAGGCAGGACGGCCTGCGTATTAAGTACCTTGTACCGTACATACATGCTCCCTATGGTCACGTCGCTGGCGTGGGCTCAAGGCAAGCAAAAGCGCATGTACTTGTAGGAGATAAGGTGGCAGTATTGTTGGGAAGCCGACGTCGAGAGTCCGGCGCTTGAGCTGCAGTGTATCATAAGGCATGTGCCGCCACGATGTACAGTACATCAAATGCCGAGCCAAGTTTTGTGCTGTACAACTGGCATGCACAATAACTCACGGTCTGGGTATGTAATACTGACATGGCGTGCAAGTGGTGTGCTACAGAACAGCAGTCTTCAGGACGTGAGACCTCCGGACGCATCTGTACACGTAACCCTCAGCGTCAGAACCCAAGTGACAGGTCACATCAAACGAGTCACGGTGGGTTCATCGTCTCATCGACAACAACTGAGCAGCTACTACTGTACATCACACGCTATAGCATGCACATCGGATGTGTAGATGTGCCGCAAGCGCCGAGCTGCCCGGCTTCAGCTTCAGCCTGAGCTTTGCTGGCCAGATTCTTTCGGGATCTCGCCATGTGGCTTCGCTTGCCTTGCCCGCCCCGATGGTTTGGGAATAGAGTGAGAGGCTGAACACGCACTGTGGCTTTGTTTTGACTTCGTTCGCTGGGAGGGAATCCTAGAGGGCGAGACCTGTATTGCCACTCGTGCTTTGTGATATTTGGATTCTGGATCTATGGTGGCAGGGCAGGTGTGCAGATTTGTCGGGGTTTAGTGGCAGGTTTGTGAAGACATGGGTGGTATGTGTTTCATCGTGTTTTGTCTCACTCTGTACGTGTCTCGAAATCATGATAGCTAGATATTAAGGGGGAGTATGTAGGTCATGGGATCTGATAACATGTGAATCTAACGAGCTGAGCAATATTTTATATGTGACGGCGTATGTAAGGCGAACAGCTTGCAAGCGCACGGAGAACGACACGACACATGTGCGAGCCTTGTGCACCTGAGGATCCTGGCACCTGGCAACATCGGCGTGTGGCTTTCGAGTCTGGCAAGAACCGGCGGCTCGTGCGTGAAGGAGTTCAGAGATCTACTGTACAGCATGCGGCCTCCAGGAGCTACAAGACAGGGAAGTCAGCTCGACCGGGTTATGTTACAGCACAGCTTGACCGCTTCCGAGTGCTCGCTTCTCACCGTCTCAGGCAGAGTGAGCGATCTGAGGACTCGAAGATGCAGAGAGGGAGATGAAGTAACACAAGCATGGAGCAAAATCTTGTCACCAGCCAATCCGACAGTGGGATAGCTCCACGATAACAACGTCCAGCCGTGCAGGCAGGTCTCAACAACTGCATGCGCCTCGCGTCGGACTTCAGTAGTCCATATGGCGCCACGGCGGTAGTGGCGCAGAGATCGAATAGCGTGAGCCTAACGCTCGGTTCAATGTTTGTCTCACTGCTCCACTCCCCCTGCCAACTGCCAGCCCAGCTAAAAAGTGAAAGAAGCGGCAGCATGAAAACGCGCAGGCGGGGTACACGAGAAGAGTAGAGCTGTCACAATCCGGATCGCGATTGCAGATAGCCGTGCTTGGTCTTGGGAGTCGTGCAGGACTGGGTGCAGACAATCTCCCGCCTTGTTTTCGGTACCCACTTGGGAGGAGAAGATGTGAGATAGCTCACGATAGCTTCAAGGCTTGGTATTTCTGACGTACATGCATTGCAGTAGCATGAGACCTGCCCGCGGCGATATACCAGACCGTGGCGGTGTCTTCAGCAGACCGACTATACCAAGGACAATATGTGAGGGTATTGCATTGCCCTTGTGAGGGAGAGACTGGAAGATCGAGACCGCGATTCACGTGCACAAGCGCGCTCTGGCCGATAACAGCACTCATGATATGGTTCCATTGAGACGGAAAGCGCAGCGCGTGCGGACTTCTCTCCTGCCATGTTACAGCCCGTGTCACTTCGCACTGCGGCACTCCACAAACTCTACTGCCCCATGCACCAACCACCTACCACAGGCCATCAGTGCATCCCTGCCGGCCTGCATTGCGGTCCTTTCGCTGCCTTGATATGAGGCCTCTCCGCCCGCTCTGTTGATGCGAGCCATATTCTGTGCTTGCATCTTTGCTCTCCGCCGCCGTTAATTCTCCTTTTGAAGACTCGATGATACCGTTTCTGTGGCTTTAATACTTTTCGTCAGGACGAAGCTCGCAACGGCCCAGCTAATTGCCATTGGGCCTCCCTTCGCGACCCGCGTGCACATATTTGTCTCTCAGCCAATCGTACAGCATTTTGGACGCCATCGTCTCACCAATGGACCCAGAAACTCTTGTCTCTTTTGCTTTTCGCGCACCTAGAGAAGTCAGGACGGTCGAACTGCTAGGTTCGTGGGACAACTTTCAACGCCCTTATGCTATGTACCACGATCGTCGCCGTGGCACAGGATACTACACTGGATGCTTTCAGTTCCAAGATATCGTTTTCGACGGCTCAGAAGTCCATTGGACCAAACCACGAACAGGAGGGCTGAAGCAAGGCGGCACTTACTGGTACTACTTTCGACTTGACGATGGCATTGAAGCTTACGATGACCTACGCGAATGCACAGCTTCATGTCCTCTGATGCCTGGCCAGGTGGTCAACGTCATTTACGTCCCCAGAGAGGTGCCAGACTCGCCACCCATAGAACGCAGCGCCAGCGTGAGCCTGGTTGGCACGCTATCACAGCTGTCAAACCTACACACTACGGACCCACAAGCAAGATATGAAGCGCCCCAACCACCGCCTGTATCAAAGATCCACGACAGGTGCATCTCCGACTTTGCTCTCAAAGGACGACTTGAAAGACAACCGCCATCACCCGACAACGGATTGCCTTCGCCACCATCTTCAGGAGAGGGACTTCTCAAAACCGGTCGAAGGATGTTTGGTAGTGTTGGCTCGTTGCACAAACGCGGTCTATCTATTGGAGGGTCCTTACGCAACATGGCTGGTCGAGCTGCGATGAGAGCCCGTGCAAGACAAGGATCGCCTACCTTCGAAGCCTCACTCATTGACGAGGAAAATGAATCTGCATCCATCCACCCTCGCACCACCAACGTCGAAGCCGTCAGACCACCAACACGCCGTGCCGTGCCCGACATCATCATCCCCGACAACGACTTCAAGGGCTTTTCGCAAGTAGTAGCAATCCCCACTCCCTGGGCCTCACCCACAAAACAAACCTACGACAATGACGCGGCCTCAATAGGCCCGCGCTCCATCCGCGACATACAATTCCTCTCCACGACCCCACAGCAGCAAGAGCCTCAACCGCGTCTCTACTCTCTGCACAATCCTGACCTACCCGTAAGCACGCTCGAGCCGCAATCCACAATACAGAACTCAGACCAACCAAGCCCCGCCCTCGCAGTAGCCTCTCCAACATTCTCTGACGCCACAGTCAGCACCACCGATGGTGGTGATATCGCCACGCCTTCATTGTCAGACGCTCTAGCAGCACCGTACGTCGACGTGTGCGATGAGAATGTCGCCGCCCGCTTGCGATGGGGCGTGCAGACGTGCAATCCGAGCCAGCAAAACTACAGACTGCCTCGAGACTCGGTATGGCTCGACCCAATGCCTAAGCCGGACACCCAAGATGTGGCCGGCGAAGTCACAGGGCGTAGCGGCGTCGAGGCGATCTTCACTGAGTTGAGCTATCTGGGCGACGTGATCCATTAATCGATACAAGGTGCAAGAAGCACACACATGTGATCGAGCGATTTGGACCAACCAATCCCTCACGCCTGGCGCCACGACGTCAGCCTTCCTTTTCCTTTTTGTCATCTGACTATACTTAGCGATTGGCGTTCCGGTTCTTTTACAGCGTGGAGAAATTGGTTCCCACGGCCGCCGATTTGGCAGGCACAATGGTTTTGTTTGATACCCCAACATTGGTAGCTCGGAAATAGATCGAGCGGGTCGATATCTTTTATGTAATAGGAGCCTCTCTGATGGTGGAGAAGCAAAAAGAGACGGATGTCTGTCTCTTGAGAAAGAAATTCAGAAAGTTTTTGCTGCAGCTGGAATCCCATTCAAAAGTGTCAACAAGTTCCTACTTTTCGTGGTCTTGTGCAGACTTTCCGCATTGGAAGTTATTGAACGTTTTGAAGAACGCATCCTCGCGCGTCAAGAGCGGTCCTAGACCATAGCTGCCACTGATTACAGCGTGATCGTTTCTTAGTATTATTTTGCTCGAGGTTACGTCAGCTTGGGTGAGAGTTGGCAAATGACTCGCGTGCACGTGTGGGTTCCTCTGCCAAGGTCATCAAGCTGTGTTCGCCGGCACTGCTGAGGTCGTGGGTGTCGATGTCCTCTTAAAGCGTCCGTAGGCTTGCAGCATGATGACTTCTGCTAAGAAGTTGTTGGTTGATACTTGATAGACTTGACAAGAAGAGAGCCGGTGGTCGTGTGGTGGTTTTATGGCGACGGCATGGAGCTCCCGAATTCGATTCGATTGTCCGGATCGTCCTTGGTGGCAAGACAAACCAGACGGCGATGCTTAGTAAGGCAAGGTAGCATACCAGTTGTATCTGACGCATGAATGGCAGTGATGGCATCCAGATCGTATATTAGCTCTTGGCTTGGTGGTAATGGAGACGGAACATCTCAAGCTTTTCCCTTTCGTAGCCGATGGAGACCTTCCCATAAGCCCACTCGGACGATCCATTCAGAGGTCAGTGATCACTCCGGCCCGCAAGTGAGACAAGACCCACCTTCGTGATGAATGGCCGTTATTTGGGATAGATACGAAGAAGAGTCATGTCGAAGACGAGCAACGATTGCTGTGCAAGCCGTGTGGGCCAGAAGCTAATAGTCGGTGGGACGTACCTGGTGGCCGTGATGCATAAAGCATATCGCGTGTAGGCCGGTGTTGGTGGCAATGGGGCGAGATCCGTCGATGCTTTCATTATAATGTGACTTAAGAGGCATTCAGACATGACCCGAGAACTGGCAGTGGAGGAAGCGTAGTGAAGTATCGACTTGGAATTGGACAGGTAGAGTGCAGTAACCAGAACGGAGTTGGCGTGAGTGTTGACACTAACCAAAGTATGCGTGATGGCGTTGGCGAAGGTCGTTTCACCTCAAGTAATCTCGGATTGTGTGCTGAGCGAGAACGAAAGTGTAACGTGTTGCTGGTGTTTTCGAGTGGACTAAGCACATGGCCGGCTGTGGTGGTGTTAGGTAAGCATGGTACTTTGGCTAGCGTTCAAGGTTAGTGACAGAGTATGTGCGACCCGTGGCGTTTCTGGATGTCGATTGATTGGCGATGATCACATGGAGCGTAAAAACGGCAGTTTTGAAATATCAAGCATGGTTGCTGGTTGCGTCGTGGTGGTGCAAAGGCTTGGAAGTCGACTTCGGTGGGCGCTGAGGGATGATGCTGAGGGGCGAATTGGCGCTGTGGCTTAGGAATATCGAATGATTATTATGTTCACCGTCCGTTGGCGTTGTGGCATGGTAACTTGAACGTGGTCGTGCGAATTCGAAAGTGCATAATGGCTCGCTCGTAAAGTATGAAACAAGGCGTCTAAAGTCTATCAGTGTATTATTAAGTCAAAGTGCGCTCGCGATAACAATCATTCTGGGATGTGTTCATTCGGACTTGCATTTGACTCTCTAACCGGGCGTGCCTCGTGTCCTGTACCATAAACCTCACTACGTCATGGAGCTCTGAGCGTGCGTGAACTGAAACGTCTTGAACTTCCAAACTATTGTATCGTGCTTTCAAAATATTTCATTTGAACACCTCGAGCTAGCCGCAATGTGGAAGGTTACGGGGACTCGAAGCATGCGCAGAAAAAAGGCAGCAGCAGGTACCTCCATCCCGCAGCCACAGCGTAAACACCAGCCCATGCAAACCCATAACCATTTTAACGGTTGCTCTTGGCGACACGCTCGAGCTCGTCCTTCTTCTTGATGGCGTAAGAGTTGGAAGAACCCTTGGCGGCGTTGATGAGCTCCTCAGCGAGGCACTCGGCAATGCTCTTGATGTTGCGGAAAGCGGCCTCACGGGAGCCGATGGTCAGGAGGGCGATGGCCTGGTTGACACGGCGGAGAGGGGAAACATCGACGGCCTGGCGACGGACGGTACCGGCGGAACCGATACGGGTGGAGTCCTCACGGGGACCGCAGTTGACGATGGCGTCGACGGCGATCTGGATGGGGTTCTGGTCGGTCATGATGTGGATCTGCAGATTGTGTGTAAGTAGTCTGGTTGGCGCTGTTCGATGTGCGGGAGACGTACGATCTCGAAGGCGTGAGCAACGATGCGGACAGCCATGAGCTTCTTTCCGTTGTTGCGGCCGTTCATCATGAGGGAGTTGGTAAGACGCTCAATGATGGGGCACTGGGCCTTGCGGAAACGCTTCTGGGCGTAGCGGCCGGCGGAGTGAGGAAGGTAGACGGGAGTGCGGATCTGGATGTAGTCGCTGTGTGGTCACATCGTCAGCATTCGCGCTTCCATGTTATCGCTGTCTCTGTGTCGTCCGTGGCGCATGATTGTCTGTCGGCCTCTCTCTCCATCTTCCACACTCGGTCCCTCAATCCCGTCTCTTTTCATGCAATCCGTCCACTCAGTCCTCTCGCGCAGGCAGGGGCGCACTCACGTCAAGGAGATATCCCTGATCTCGACATCCTCGTAGCTCCACTTGTTGAACAGCTTGGTAGAGCCGATCTCCTGGGAGACATCCTTGGGCAGCACCGGGTAGCCCTGGGGCGCCTCAACCTCGACCTCGCCGTCGGACATTTTCGCGAGTTCCTTCTGTGTAAGAGTCTTTCGCGTTTACGAAAGACAAGACTGAAGGGTGCTGGGGTGTCGTCGCTGTTGGTTAGTTTGCGCCTGGGAAATCCGACTGTTCTGGTGGTGCGCGCAAGCCGAACGTATGGTGGAGAGTGTGCGATTCTGGCAGTGCTTGGCGCACTAAAGAATTTGGCCCGCCTTGCCCAATGTGAGGGCGCGACGTTCGTTCCTGCCTGAGGCAAGAGAATTCTGCTGCTCTCTCCAGAGTTTGAGATTCACACACTCCACACAAGGACGGTACTTAGGTACATCATCTATTTTCAAATCACGTGCCGGCCATCTCGCTGGTGTGCTGAGGGTATATATGTGCCTCTTGGTGGTAAACCACTAAATGGAGAGGATTCACTTCAAATACGTATATCACGTGCCTACCTCACACTGCGATGCACGAGGTGTCCGTCTATGCTCAAGGAGATTTATGCCATGAAGACACTCAAGATTACGATGCCAACCTAACATACGCTCAATACCTCATTCTACAGACCCATTTTCGTCTTCACACAAAATCTGTCGCCTCCGCCCCAAAAGCACCCAACATACTCACTCCCAATCCCGCCACAACCACAAGACACCATGTCACACCCGCAGCCTCCCAACCAGCAATAGAAATTCCAAGCGAACTAGCATGCTTCCAGCCGTGTCTCGCCTGCGATCTTGCTCTAGATTGAGAGCGCAGACGAGAAGGGGTCCTTTTGCTAGGCGAGACACTTTTCCTTGGTCGACCAGGACTGCGGCTCTTGCTCTTACTCCGTGCAATCGCATATCCGCTTTCGTTCCCGGATAAACTCTTACGATGCTTCGGCGGGCGACCACGCTTGCGTACGTACGCTTCTACAGTGCCGGTCGTAGGCCCCTCATCTGGTCTGGAGAAGCGCGTGAGGTTCTTGACGGAAGCGAGGTGCTTGACCGTGTCGAACCAGCCGTGGTTTCCCTTGTCTGCATGCTCTTGTCTCTTGATAATCACTTCCTCCTTGCTCTTCAGCCATGGCAGCAGTGTGCAACGGAACATCGTCATCGGGTCTGCTTCAGCGAGTGCCGTCCACAGTCCCAGAATAACAGCTGAGAGCACCACGTCCCAAGCCATTGCATCAGCTCTTCCTGTACCCGCCAGTAGCCCGAAAGTCGACTGAGCTGCGTATTCGAGATCTTTACTAATGTCTTCTGCGGCCTTTTCGGCTTCGCCATGTGCCAGATTTTGGCCCACTGTAGTCTCCAGAACAGAGCCGGCTGCAATGAGCGTACGTGTAACGGCATGGATGCGGACTGCCACCAGTGGCAAAGCCATCAAAGCGAGAGTCACGGCTCGGGATCTTCGGGCAGATGCTGCTGAAGCATGATATCGTCCAAGGCGACGAGGATGAATCCACTATATCACATCAGTATATCCATCACTGATTGCTTCCTAAAGCATCGTCTCTCAACGGCGCGCTTACAGTAATCGCAGTGAACACAGTATACGTCAATGCTCCAGTAGCAAATGACACAATCGAAGTCCCAGCCCATGCTTGCGTGGAGGGTAAAAGGCTCCAGGTAGCTGCGTGCACATAGAAAGGCACGAGGAGAAGCACTCGGAAAGGTGTCCAGCGCTCCAAATTAGTGTCTCGAATCGGCGACATCACCATGAGTGCGAACAGCAGACATTGCGATCCTGCTAAACTCACGTAGCCAGAAAGCAAAGTGAGTAAAACAGGGGCGCTCCAGGGCAAAGCGCGTAGACGGGCTGTCATGATTGTCAGTTGTTTGGTTCCGAAATTTGGAGGCCGCAAGTGTCACTTACTCTCATAGCTCAAAAAGAAGAACCAGATCATAGCTCCCCAATAGTATTCACTGGACCACCAATACCCCTCTGGCGTGTGAAACGGCGGCAGCCATTTTGCGAGCACTTTCGCGGTGTCAAACGAAGGTCCAAACACGGCTGGAAGTTGCTTGTTCAGCAATTCTGATAGCCAAGTCAGATGTACCACGGCCTTGTATTGTCGATCGGGCGTGCTGCAGAATTGTTAGCCGGAGTCGGAGCAGTGAGCCACAAGATCAATCACCTGGAAGGAATCTCCCTTTGCTCTGTCATGCCAGCATCTCCTTTACCCACGTATCCACCCTCGGCACTACGCGCCTCATGCACATTCGCCGTGCTCCCAGCATGAGCACCAGCCAGCGTATTGCCCACGTCTGCCCTCGCAACAGGATTCGCGTACTTCAGCGTCGTAACAACGACGAAGCAAGCAAGCGCCAGACCAAGGAATATCTGCACAAGTCTTCTCCTGTGTACGCCTCGCCGTGGGCTGAGAGCGCGGCCGGCGCGCTCGTATTGGCCGCGTAGGAGAGCGAGAGTGCTGCCGATTGTGAGGATGCTGGCTGCGACGGTGAAGTAGCCTAGGAAGCCGTGGACGTGGTGCTCCTCGATTTTTGTTTGTTCCGTCGACATCTTGGAAGTTGTGATTTGGACCGATGGCGATGGAGGACAATGAGCTTTGTTGGCGGTGTTGGGAAGCTGGGCGTAAAAGCGTGGTTCTGTTGTGATCGCGCTGGAATATGTGTTTTGACAGCTGTTGTTCTGGAACCATCCCTTGCGTGCGGCGCGCTGCTACCTGTATATTGTACTGTTTTAGATGGGGTTGGCTGATTGTGATACAATGATCTACTCTAGCATGTACATAGAATTTACATCTATCCACTAAGCAGTGCCGTTCTGCTTCCTGTCCTTCTTGCTGCCCTTTTTGACACCCTTGCTCTTGTTCGCAACAATAGCCTCAGCAGCAGCAGCGGCTTCCGCGTCCTTTCTCTTCTCCTCTTCGGCAAACAGCTTGAGCAGAGCAGGAGTGAAGTGTTGCATCTCTGCAATCTCGCCAACCTTGACGCGCATGTAATCGAAGGCCACGCAGACCTTCATGTCTGACTTGAGCTTGAAGTTGACGGCAGCAGGACCACTTTCCGACGCGCTAGGCTTCTTGTTGGGGAGATCGTACTGCTGACCCGAGGCGTTGTCTGCTGTTTGAGCGGGGAGAGTGGGTGCTTCGTCGCCGACTGGGCCTTCCATCATCTCGTCTGGGTTGGCGGTGGCCTCTTCGTCTACGACAGGTTCGTCCGCGTTGATCATCGGCACATCTCGAGTAATTGTAGTGTCATCGGCGTTAGCGTCATCCTCTCCACTGTGCTCGAGCACAGGCAACTTCTGGTATCTCTGGCTGAAATGTGTGAGAACGCAAGCTTTGGCGCCCATTGCCTGCGCAACACCAAGCGCCTCAGATGTGGTAGAGTGATTCTTCGCCTCGGCGTCACCCTGAAGTTCGTCGTCGAATGTAGCTTCGTGAATGCAGACAGTAGAGCCCTTTCCAATCTTTGCAAACTCCTTGCTAGGCCTGCAATCTCCCGAGTAGGATGCCTTGAAGCCTGAAGGCCAAGTGACGGATATCGCGCGAGCGCCGTGGCAGTGCTTCACAAGACATGCTTGAACATCTTCGAGTCCGATCATGGAAGGCGAAACTTCCATGGACGAGAGCTTATCCCGGCGGTCTTGACACTCCATGGCGTTCAGCACCGTCGGATGAACGAACCAGCTCATGCGCGAAAATTGGCCTCTGTCGGGGAATGCAGGGGAGACTGTGAGTGGCGCCAAGCGGGAGAAGCCATAGTCTTCCACAGCAGCGTACTCCGCGAGCCATGATGCCATGGCAGGCTCAGATACTACTGCGAGTCTTTGCTCATCGAAGAGGCTTGCGGCATGTGCTGTTGGCAGTGGTGTTGATGCCGGCTGTGACTTGTGCACTTTCTCATACCATGCTTTGATGACACTCACAGTTCCGAGATGGTGGTCTGCGTGCATGTGGCTGATTACGATGAGGCGTAGGCCGCTGATGATCTCTTCGAATTCTTCGGGAGAGAAAGCACGCTTGAGTTGACCAAGAGTATTCTCTCCGCAGTCGAAGAGCATGCTACCCCATCCAGGTACTCTCAGCAGGGTGGCGGAGACGTTGCGGTACTTGGACGGTAATGCCGAGCCAGTGCCCAGGGTTGTGATCTCAACGTCCTTGTCTGGCACCGCACCGACCCATTTGGAGATTGCATCGCTGTCAGACTTGACCGACTCTTGGACACGTGCGGCCTCATCGAGCACCTCCTTTGACAAATCATCGATAGTCGCCTGGATGTTCAATGGCGCAACTGCTTCCCTCTTGTGGACTTCGACCTTGGGCTCGAGGGCTACGATCTGGCCTCTCACAGCTGCTTGGGCATTTGCCACAAGAGGCGTGTTGACATGATTGTCTGTGACACTGCCATTTCCATGGGTTGGCACTCGGTATCTCTTACCGTCAATCTGCTGTAAACGAATAGTGGCAGCAGCCGCTGAGTCAAGCGCGATGTTGTTGGGGCAATAATCGGGCGATGAGACAACGTGCTCGAGTTCCTTGTGCTCAGTCATGAAATTACGCAACCTTGAGTCGAGAGCGACGCCAGGGCCGCAGATCCAGACGGCTGCACCAACGCCAGACATGACCTTAGGTTCATTCCATTCGGGCCTTGCAATGAGGTTTCCAATGTAAGAGGGATCAGGAAGATCGATGACAGCAATGCCACCACCCTCCTTGCTGGCGCCCAGAACTTGCTCGGGAGTGACTGTCTGACCATCCTCGTTCTCGACATTCTCACCAGCAGCAAGCTTTGCCCACTTCAGTCCCTTGGCGACCTTCAAATCCATGGCGTTCTTCGGGTTGAATTTGCCTCTCTGAGTGTGGTTGCGGATAATGTAGCTGATAGCCTCTTTTGCAGGCTGAGTGGGTGGCAAGCTCTCAACTAGTGCTCCAGGCCAAGGCTTCCGGACAAGGACTTCCAGATCCGCAGTGGCTTGATCGATGTTCGCGTTAGGAAGCGGTCCCTTGTACTTTTCGATCTTGTTCGTTTCTGAGTTGCGAATAAAGATGGTTGCAGGCATCTTGACGTCCGCGAGTCGGGTGGGGTAGAGTGTGTCCAGTCGCCATGTAGAATTGAACATCTCGCCAACAACAGCTTTGGCAGTGAGTTGGTCGCGCTTTTCCGGTGACAAGCGATCAAGCATAACAGACCTGCCCTCTTCAGGAACTTCACCCTCGTAAACTTCCTCAATGCTCCTCTTGCGTGGACTAGCAGACTTGGCCTCGGAAGGGCTTGCTGGCTTTGATGTCGAAGATGGCGAGATTGACATGGGCCACACTTTGATGTTGTGATCCGCCCAGTGAGGAGCCCATTCGTCCTCACCCTCCAGTTTGTGTCGCTCAGCTCCAATTTCATGTACGTTAAGAGGCATGCCTTTCCTGAACACGAATCGGCGAGCGGTAGCAAGCATGTGGTTCAGGTTCGGAGGCGCAAACAAGGTGAGGCCGTTTCCACCAGCCTCGGTTTTAGCAGCGTCTTCAAGCTCTCTAACCTTTTGCGGATCATCTTGCACACCCATGTCCTTTGCCTTTTGGGCCGCTCTCTTCTTAGCTTCTTCAACACCCGCCGCTTGGCTTGTTGCAGTCACATCGGCCAATGTCAAGATCATTCCGATCAAACCACCAGTGTTCTTCCATTCCGTCCTGCCTGTGATGAAGCACTCGCTGACCTTCAGTAGCTTTGATCCCATTTGCACACATGCTCGCTGTGTTCCTTCCGCAATGCTTCCAATCAAATATCTCTTGTTGTCGAAGTGTAGAATGAGCGTAGTGCCTGGCGTATCAGCCGTAGGCGTGGTAAGCACCTGCACGAATGACCGCATTTTGTTCGGTTGCTGAAAGTCCAAGCAGCGCTGGTTCCGGAAATATTCCTGGTATGGAGGTTCCAGCCGTTTGATCTGGTGTTGTTTAAACCAAATCTGCGAGCCGGCTGCAGGTTGGGGCGGCGGTCGACTTCTTCGGTTGTTGCGATTGCGCCAGCGATCTATGGTCTCTCCAAGCTCATATCTCTGGATCGAAGGGAGTGTTTGCGCAATCAGTCCGGTGTTTCGGCGTGGGAGTGTTTGTACGTCGGCGTTCTTTGCTTCCCGTAGGAAGTCTTTGTCGTTTGGTTTGCTTGTTTGGTGGCCAGTGGCAAGATCTTCCAGGCGTGAAAGTAGGCTGTCGGAATATGTACGGGCGGAGGCGCAAGACCGATCAAGTCGGGGAAAAGAAAAGAATCGTAACGTCGTAAAGTTGCATGCGAGCCCGCGCGGAGTCGCCAACGTGAAAGCTATTTTGAACGAGGGGATGAGAGTATGTATAACGTTTCGAGAGACAGCAATGGCGCGATTAGTGACGGTACATGTACATGTTTTGTCGATGTTTGGTTCTGCGGCGAACTCATGCAACTGACAAAAGCGGATGGTATGCTTGGCACGGGCGTCATCCAGAGTTTACTAGGGTTCGTGTTTGGGTAATGAGAACATTCGATATCTACAAACAAGAGCCTTTTTAGGGCCACTAAGACGGATTCCCACTTGATAAGGAGTCCTAAATAGTATGTCTGACCATCACTGTCGATTGCTGTGTCTTCAGTGTACAAGACACTGTCCGCGTTGAGCTTGGAAGCAATTTGATCTGATCCGAGGACAGACATCACACTATGCAATCTCATTTTGACAACAAACCTGTTTTCTTCGTTGATTCTGAGACACTTCAAAGTATAAAAATTATCACCTCACAACGTGCTACGATCCAACAAAGACCAAAGTGTTTTCGCTACGAGCTATCCAACCATCGGACAGATCTACCTGGCCTCTCTTTCCTCCCTAATGATCGGGTACTTGTAACCCAGCTCCCACCGGCAGAATACCGAAGTACGTGAACGACGCAGAATTCTCTGGCTCCAGAGTAATGAAAGCTAATGCCGCGTTCTTTTGTCTTGAACTGACCCTCCAACTCCCAGCCGGCAGCCACAAATCCTCCTTGATGTAAAGCTCCATTGTGACAGTGTTGCGCACAGTGTCCTGAGTAACTTCCGTATCAAGTGTCAATGAAGTGATATTGTAAGCTTGTACAGTACCGTGGTACCCATACTTCAGCTTCTCGACTTCGACGCCCATAATGCGAAGCCGGTCAGCTACGGCGCCCCAATTGCGTGGGATGAGGTAGGCTTCAGGGCGGGGACGGGTCATGTTGGCGAGAGGTGGAGTCGAACTTTTGAATTCAATAGGGACTTCGACGACACTACCATTGCGAATGTCGACCATGGTGAAGGTGCGATTGGAGCTCGGCTGAGAATCGGTCAAGATGATATCTTCGTCGCTGTTGATGTAGTCCTCGGCTGCGGCGCTGAGAACTTCAAGCACCTCCTCTGAGTTGTCTCGTGCGGTGTCCAAGATCGACTCGACCATGGTCAAGGATGCGGCGGTACGGCATTGGAAATGCTGGTCCGCTAGCCACTGACCACGGACCTCTGTCAAGATACTGACAGTCTGGGTCATGCCGTAACTGTTAGTGCCAGATGCATGCATCGTCGACAATGCTTCGAAAAGAATTGGTGACCCTTCGACATCGCTTGTGTCGCCCAGAACATAAAGACCCCAGCGCATGCCACGCGATTCGAGTAGGCTATCCATGTTGGCCACGAAAGTGCCCTCGCTGAGATTGCGTATAAGAGGATGGATATTGAGGTTCTTGCCGCCTCCGATCATCGCGTCGAGACCGTGGCGGTAACGTCCGCTGAACACATTATGGCCGGCAAACTCATGCATATCAACGGAAATGTGAGCGTCGAAGGATGAGAATAGCCTCTTGACATCTTGTGAGTGCTGTTTGACCGGCTTCGTGTGTTCGCGATTGGGATCGATACTGGAGGCGAATCCACTGCAGCTGAAGTCAGTCTTGGAGACTGGAAGTGGCAGCTTGTCAAGTCATAACGCTGGAAGTAGTGCACGCCATCCGGGTTATATTTGGGCATGACAAAGATGTCCATTTTCTCAAGAAGGCTTGCAGTCCAAGTGGCATGGGCGTCCATCTTGCCCAAAAGCGCCGTAGAACCCTGATCAGCCGCTGGCTCATTGCCGTGTATAGCAGCTTGCAGCTACACGCGGAGCTTTGCAGAGTTCGCAGGTTTGCTTCTGGGATCGCTCAAGAAAGCAGTGAAGATCGGGCGCCCTTGCTCGGACTTGAAATCTGCGATCTGGTAATTAAACCAGTCGTGGCGGCTCGCGATATCACGAAGGAAGTCGTCTGGCAATGGATCAGCTCCGTCCTGTGAACAACCGTCAAACTCTAGCACACCTAGTGTTGTCTCATTAGTTGGACCGGAGGTCCCATTCGCGAACGTCTTGGTAGGAATTGTCTCTGGTCTTAGGAAGGCAGGAGAAAAGAGTTCAACGCCAGCGTCTTGGTATGCCAGGGAGATGGCTTCGTTATCTTTGCTGATGGGCGAGTAGTTCCAGTCTATATGTGTAATGTCAGGATTGATAATTTGACAGGCGCATGAGTGCAAGCCAACCGTAAGTGGACGGAGGCCGTAAACCTGCGCTCTGAGCCTGTACGACGCTTGCAACACCCAAGGTGGTGGCTTGACTGCCATCCTGTCCCATCATCGTCATCACTATGAAGGCGGTACATACCAGTCAAGGGATAAGGCACTTAGAACCCAGTCAGCACTTGTGAAAGAGATGCTCTTGGTAGCCTCAAGAGCGAAGCTCGCGAATGTTTACGACTAGTCATCGCAAGCTACATGTCCCATCTTATAGCTTTGCGACCAGCTTCTGAACCTATGTGTTGGCAGTCGTACAACTCGTAGGCCAAGGAGACCATTTGAAACTGTCCCGACGTCGGAGCGGAAGTCACCGGTCTATAGGTATACAGATGGACCGGATGATCACCTTGGCGATGTTCCAATGGTATGAGAAGTTCCAGTTGAGCATCGGAACTTCCTGTCCGATAGACGGCTGGCACGTGCAAGAGAAACCCGTAGATGGCGCATTCGAGAGGGCCCACGAAAGCGGCTGCGGAGCTCAGATGTAGCCCGTGAATGCTCCTGACATTGGCGACCAGAGTGACAAGGCCCCGATGCGACTCGCCGCCTTCCTTTCACTTTGCCAATGCCTCAAGTGCTTGGTCCCACATTTGATTTTAGTGGTGGTTGACCCATATCTCGCATATGAGAGACTTGGAGAACAGAGTGTGGAGTTGTGCTCGCAGTTGGACGCAGGTCTGCAGTAGAGGCAGCACTCTCCGAAACCAGGCTTTGTCGCCCCTTTGAGTGGTCGATCCAAGTACGCGTTCGCCAATGTCCACAATGAGCTCGGGGGGCAATTTGTGCAATAGAAGTGACTGTTGCGGGTTGAGTGCCTGGCGGTGGCGGGCGACTTTGGTTTCCAAGCGAGCGACCATCTCGGGGGATCTCATCTGGATCACACTGCTCTAGTAGCTGCTCGAAAGTTTGCATGACATGCGTGCGTGGGTCCTTTGCCGTCATGGCGGAATCTGTATCTGTGTCAGTAACAATTTTTGATGTGAGCGAGGTATCATCTTACTCGCAGGGCTGTGATCTATCATGATGTCATGTGCTGAAATCTGGAGCATTGTAGTCGCAGGGGCTCTGTAGATGTGTCGGGAGATGGTAGTTAGTCTTGAGCCAGCGAAAGCCGAAAGAAGAGAGTCGCAGCGCAAGGAGCACGTCGCGCGTGCCTCATGACGGCATTGGTAAGTGAAGCAGCGCCGCGCAGCAGTCTCTAGCTTGCACTGGTCCATAACAACTGGTGGCATTGCAACGTTAGTTCCAATTGTTGCAGTGACTTGTTGCAAGTTTGCGCACAGCTGCCTCTTTGGCAGCATATTTACTATCATGAATTTGGATGATGATATTGCCGTGATCTTCTTTGCATGGCAAACGTCACAGTTCATCTCTCAGAGGTGACCCTCTCCATCTCTTGCGTCTGTAATTGATGGTAGTGGTTCGCCGGCTATTAGAAGCATAAGTTCACCTCTCAGACGATTGGCATGTTACCTTCTTGCATCGAGACTTGATGGCAACAGTCCGACGTCATCGGAAGGAAAAGTTCGTCTCTCGATGGTGAACCTCTTCGTTTCTTGCATCTGTACTCGATGGCAGACTGGCAGTGGTTCCCTGGCCATTGAATTCATCTCTCTGGGGCGGAGTTCTTTGTTTCTTACGTCTATACTCGATGGCAGTGGTCTACCAGTCACTGGAAGCATAAGTTCGTTTTTCAGAGGTGAGCGTCGTAGTGTTTTGCACGTCTAGGAGGTACTCGACGGTAGTGGTTGGTCGATCCTGAAAGGGTACATGTATGTAAACTTGTGTGCGCGAGACACCGGGCTTTGCGCTTGATCTCGAGTCCTTGCAGCAATAGTCTCTTTTAAAACTCGCCATCTCGTTCTCAAGTACGAAGACGTGCATTGTCAGTCGAGGACGAATTGTTCTGCTCAGTATCGTGTGTATCAAACTGCGTTGACGCCCCTCCGTCAAACAGTCCACTTACCCGAGACTCCAGGTGGCTCCATCCCCTACTTCAATACTTTTAAGATTTCGAGATATGGAGAAGGATTGATGTGCCAGGCACAAGCACGAGCACGCATATTCCAAATTGGACGAAATAGGTATGTGCGATTTGCCACATCAAGAAGCTCCAAGCCACATCCACCGTCGGAACCATGCCGCCGTTGTGATAGTCATTATGCCTCTTTGCTTGTCTCCACCAACATGTTGACAGTGCCGCCGCGCGCTTGCTAAACTCCAAATATCCGCCAGATCTTTCAGCTCTATCTCTTGCCTTTCCAGCACCACTCGTTTCGCCCGTGCATCTACGAGCGGACACCAGGAATCCGTGCTGCTGTAGTAGACGTCGAGCTTGAGGCAGTCGCTGCTGTAGAACACGCCGGCGAATTCGCGCTGGACCTGGTGGGAGACTTGGAGGAGTGCTGGCGGGCGGAGAGTATCTGCGTATGTAGCGAGGGCGTGAGGGAGGTGGTGCTCGTAGATGGCGATTCGCAGCTCTGCGGGCAGGGCTAGGAGAGGGCTGGAGTCTTGACTGGGCATATTGTGGACTGGAATGCTGTGAGTTGAGCACGTGTTTCGCCGCTCGCATCCACCTGTAAGTCACCTCTTCTGACGTGCAGGTCACCGCTACTTAGTTGCATCGGAGGATTAATCTCCCAGCGCGCGAGGAACAAGCATTCTCCGCATGATCTACAACCAAGGAATCGCATCAGAGCGTGGCGCAGCATCTTAAAGCTTTTAGGCAAGCACTCGTCGCATTGCCCTCTCAACGCAGCTGCCGTCGCCTCCTTGCCTCCTCGCTTCCTTTTTATCAATCTCTCGCCCTTATCAATCAGTCGTATACGAGCACATCTCTATCTTTATCCATTCTTGCATACAAGAAAGACATCCAAACAATGACCGAGCCAGATCTCCACAAAGCGCCCGCCCTTAGACCTCGCCCCACATTCTCCCACCGTCGCAGCAGCGGCGAGCGCAGCAACACCGATGTCGAGCTTCAATCATTAGGCCCGCCCGGCTACAACGAAGCCAATGACCCGTATAGTCTACGCCATGGCCTCAAGTCCGTCGACGAGCTCGACCAGGTCCGCGCCAACACTTCCCGCAAACGCCGCAGTAGCATCTGCCTCCCCAACGCGGTCGACAAGAGCGCCAAGAACCGCCAGCTGAAGGCCTTCTACGAGACTCAGAACGAGAACATCGAGCGCCTGCTCAAGCCGGTTGATGATCACGTTAGGGAAGCGAAAGAGAAGCAAGAGAGCGAGAGCTTGCAGTACAAGATTGCCGTGCATGGATCGTTCATCGTATGTCCTCCGTGATCGATCTCATGCGCTCCGTCGCCACTCGGTAATATAATACTGACTGGTGCTTATTTTGTAGGCCAATATCTGCTTGGCTATCCTCCAGGTTTATGGAGCCGTTGCTTCTGGCTCGCTGGCGCTGTTCACCACGATGGCGGATTCCATCTTTGATCCGCTGAGCAACCTGACACTCATATTATGCAATCGGGCTGTTAATCGCGTAGATCCGAGACGATTTCCATCTGGCAAAGCTCGCATCGAGAATGCTGGCAACATTTCGTTCTGCTTCTTGATGATATCTGTGTCGCTGATTCTTATTGTTATGTCGATCAAGACGCTGACTGACGGAAATGGTGGTCTGCCGACGACTGAGTTCCACGTAAGACTTGGGATTGAAATGTTTGAAGTATCGCGCACCTGCTGACAGCATATCTAGCTTGCATCAACCATCGTCGTCGCCATCGCCTTCACAACCAAACTCTGCCTCTTCCTGTACTGCTGGGCACTCCGCAACACGTACAGCCAGATCCGCATTCTTTGGGAAGATCACAGGAATGATCTCTTCATCAACGGACCCGGTCTGGCATTTGCAGTGCTCGGCGCCAAAGTGCGCTGGTGGATCGATCCCATGGGCGCCATCCTGCTGTCCGTACTTATTGTCTGTCTATGGCTCAGGACTGCGTATCACGAGTTCCAGCTCCTCATCGGCGTCACAGCGGACACTCCCATGCTGCAGCATTTGACATATATCGGTAAGTCTTACTCCATTGAGTCTTATCAGCCTCCAATCAAAGCTGACAGTACTGCCCACCCCAGCAATGACCCACGACCCAATGATCCTCTCCCTTGACACCGTCCGCGCCTGGCACTCCGGCCCACGCCTGATCGTCGAAGTCGACATCGTCATTGACCAACACCAAACCGTCAAAGAATCGCACGACTGCGCTGAAGCGCTGCAGATCAAAATTGAGTCGCTGCCGGACGTCGAGCGGGCATACGTCCACATTGACTACGAGACGAGCCATGCGCCGGAGCACTTTTGGAAGAAAGAGCTGTAGAGCAGCGGTGCTTATGGCGGGAAGCAAAGTGGTGGGGAGTCTAGGAAGAGTATTGGAGGCGGGACGGTGAGGGAGATGCCTTTGTTGTGGGGGTTGGTGTGGAGTAGAGGGGAGGGGCGGGGTGGGAGGTTCGGGTTTTAGGGTGCACGACGAGGTGGTGGAGTTATTGGAGATTTTGATTAATTGATTACATGGCATAGAAACCTTTCTTGGATGCCCAGAGACACTTGAGTGTCCAGCATATGCACATACATGATGACTAGCTCGAGCTGGTCGGTTGGCGCGAAATACAAGCAGCTTTTCCTTAGGCAGGCACCCAGCCCTGCCATGATAATAAGGACATGCTCTATGAGCATCAAAAGAATCACCTTGCACCAAGCCGAAAGAACGCAAAGAGTTTTCCTTTGTCCAACAATCGATGATGCTCCGCAACTCCACTGAATTGCACGTCCAGTACTAGCGCCCCCGAAAGATACGATGAAGACAGAAGATTGGCGGGAGTTTCGAGGTGAAGAAGAGCCAGGAGATGGCCTGGCGCAAGCCTGCTGCTACCACAGTCAAGTAGTGCCGTCGATATTGGTATTTTGGGTATATCTGGCCACGCTACTAGCGCTCTCGAAAGATGTGATAAAGACATGCCCTTTGCCAGAATCCTGAAGCCCAGGAAGCAGCGAGATGTTTTGCCGTAAATCTACTACTGCTGAAAACAGAAACAACTGACGATGATGGAGCGTCTGGACAGACTAATACCGCTCGCGAGACTGTCGCATCAGCCACTGGACCCGACTTCAAATCAGGCAATGGTGCTATCCGAGCCCAAAAGCTTCCCAGTGAAGTCGCAATCCGCCTCATACCTCCCATGGTACAACAAGAACAGCTCCATCGTAGCCCTCGCATCATCAACACTCGAATGCTCTTCCACTTGAATACTACGGCCCAGCACGCTGGTCGATAGCGTCTTTAAACCAGGCAGTTGGCCAATCCCGACCCCATAAAGTCGCTGAGTGTCACGCACGACGTACTGATCGAAATTGATTCCGTCCAGCATCAGGATGTCGCTAGAAGCCGCGTGCGCGATTACGACGCCTCTCTTGTCAAGAACCGCCTTTGCCGCACCAAGGACTTCCGCGTGCGGCTGGGCGCCGTTCCGTTCTCAGGCCTGATATCCTTGTATGTAATACCGAGCTTGAGGTGCTGTGGCGGAGGCCGGTGCGGGACGTCGGACGGGTAATAGACGAAGGTATCGTAGACGATCTGGCCGGCGACGTTGACGATGCTGAGGCGGCCGACGCCGTTGCGGCTTTTGCCGACGTTTTGGGAGAGTTCGACTCCTTCGCGGTCGAAAGCGAGGGGGAGCCGGAAGTCACGACGTCGAGCTGGGGAGTGAGTTGCTCGGCGCAGCAGGCGCAGTGTTTGACGCGGCGCAGGTTGGGGGTGGTCTTGGGGTTCTTGGGGGTTGACTTCTTGGTGGTGGCGGTGTTGAAGTTGGCATTGGATTTGGACGCGAGTACTGGACGGCCGTTGATCCAGGTGATCTGGTCTGCGGATACTGTTGTGACAGGCATGATGGCTGTTTGATCGATTTGATATTTGTATTGAGAATAAACGAATGGCATTAACTTGCGATATTGGGAACGATCACTACGTTGTCACGAATGTGTTTAGTTGATGGCCAGGGGTTTCTCGTAAAAACAGACGCTTCATAAAGATACGCTTCTCAAAGTTGACGAGCGCCATCATTGTCCTCCAAGAAGTCACTGTTCCGTCTGATGGACCAATGGGCCAGCGAGTCTGGCGTTGGTGACTTTGCTGACCACGCCGAAAGTCTATTGCTCCAAACTCTGAACATCGGCATATACCTCCAGAATTGGTCAGCGATGGCTATACAGCTGAATTTGTACGTCCATCATGTTCGGACATGTCTATGTATCCGCAAATGTCAACATGATACCAGCGGAGCTCCAACATGGACGTGATGCGACTTCCAACTGGGCAACGCCTATGTGACAAGTTCTCATTTGAATGGACAAGAAGCGACAGCAAGTCCTTTGTGTCGGCAATTTCTCAAAGGTAACGAGTAACTCATATGCACAAGGATGGAGTCTCCGGTGCCATTAGTCAAGTGCTCGGTACAATTCGGTTGTTATATCTACAACTATTAGACAATCTCCGCGCGCTTGCCAGCAAGTATTGCCTGGCGAACATAATGCGCGAAGTGTTTCGAAAATTGAATTTGACGTGCACCTGTGAGTTAATGATGTTGTTAGGGCACTGTTGCCACACCGTGTAAGTGATGTGTCGCGATTTTAAATTTGTGTGATTGACACAGGAGCCGTGGACGCCTGGCTTTCAAAGTTGGCTTATACGAGAGATCATGCTGCCACTCCAAAGTCTACAGAAACTCACTCTTTTGCTTCGAAACTAGCGAAGGGTAATCATCTTGCATGGGCATTATTACAACTATTGGTCGATAGAAGAATCTGTGACGTTGTTCTCGTTTGAAACTCACATGTGAACATGGGCAGACATCATGTTTTTGTACAGCAAAAATTCCTGCAGGAGTTCCCTATAATTAATTCAACACAACAGACCATTCCAGGCTCTCTTGGTACGGCAAGGCCCGGCCGACCTCTGTGATAAAGCCGACTTGGCGAGTATAGAGGCTCCAGCACAACAAACCGATGGTGCGCTTAACTTATTAATTCAAGAAGTGCAAGCTCCGCCAGGGAGAAGAGTTTGACAGCAAGACCAGACGTGGATCCCACGTGAAAGAGCTGTGGCCATTGTAAATCATCTTCCTAAGCGAGAGATCCCGACTGGAAGCATGATTACCCGAGATGTTCGAGTGGTTGACAAGCGATCGTGAGCACTGAACAGCCATTGACGCTCGCCTAACCAGATAGCGTTTCATGATCTGCTCAGGTGGAGCTTGGGTGGTCAGAATCTTCTATACAATCCGTCGCAGCCTCCAAAGTGTCGGGATGAGGGACTTGGAATGGGGGGGGATTCTTGCAGGCTCGGATAACTGCCACCGATTCACGCAGGTTGTCGCGACGGAGCACACCGGATTTGGCCAGCAACATGAGAAAGTGCGATGTAAGCGAAGACAGGCGGATCGAGGAACCCAAGCGTGTCGCGTGGTCCTGAAACGAGCTGCGCCGGGGTCGGTAGCAGTATAGTATATAGATGGATGCTTGGAGCACTGCTCAGCCTGCACTGGCGGCCATGGCGATTATCATATATAGTGAGGCCGTAATAGAAACAGCATCCGTGCGGTGCAAATCGTGTGAGTAGACGAGGCGGCTGCAGCCTAGGAAGGCGCGCTCCGCTCGAAGAGGCCAGGGTGCGGGCACTTGTTATATATTTATCAGGCTGCACAGTCAAGTGTGCCCTGCAAGGCCAGTCCACGAGCCTTCAGAAGAGCTTGACGAGGACCTCGCTCCGGTGGGGAGTGTTTCGCATTGTTCGATGACAGGCTCGCGCCATTGACGCGCTGCACTAAAACGGTTAGAGGCAGGCCCTACGAGCGGGCCACGTTGAGGGCTGCCCAGGGATAATGATTGCTCGGCACCTCGTACCGAGAGGCCAGTGAGGTCTGGGAGCTGGTGGGACTTGGATGGGAGATGAACGAGTGGATGCGACCACTGAGGGCAGAGTCGAGTCCAGCCATCTGGGTAGGCGGCGGATCATGATGGCGCAAGGCTGTGCGATAAGATATGTGCCCATTGCGGCAAGCCTCCTGAGCGGACAGCGCCTCATTCGCGGTTGGCTTGCAATTAGCGGCGTGTTGTCTGCCGCTAACTTGCTGAGTCTAGGGCCAACGGGTATGGATGGATAGTGGAAGTGTATGTCGCGTAGCGTATGGTGACAAGTCGGCCGTGAAAAGGATGCTGCCGTGTTATTGTCATGTCGTGTCGCCAGCACGCACTATACCACTGCCGCCGCCGCAGATACTGCCGCCGCCTGCGGAATGGTTGGCTGGTGTTGCAGAGCGAACACGCGCGCCCCAGCGGTAGCAGCTTGAAACAAGAACACTATATTGTCTCGCAGACACGGCGGTGGGAGGGATTGTGTGGCTGAGAGTCAAACCGTGCGGCGCCTCCGTCTCTCCGGGGCGCTCTTCTCTGAGGCTCTTCTCCCATTAGCCGCCGAGTGCCATGGTCCACCCTGTCTCCACCGCGGTGGTCTGTGGTGTCGTTACTCGACCTTGGCCTCCTATCTAACTGCGACTCGCTTCTGCCATTCGACCAGCTCGCCGCGCCGTTGATGAGCATGCGGCAGGCGCCGGCCTACGCGAAGATCTCGTTGCCAAAGCATCAACGAACTCTCTTTCTCCTACATATCCTCCATACCCGCTCCATCTGCCTCCCTGACGTATCACCGTGCTCACCACCTCACCTCGCTCGCTTCGCGTATTGCCTTCGTCCTTCTCTTCACCGTTGACTGGCTGTCTGTTTCCTACTTTGGATACTACCGTGCATACTACTCCCTGGCAACATAGACACCTTCTGGACTGGACCGGCACCGACAGACTCCATCAGCATACACTCCTTACTACTACCCAGGTAAACACGCCACAGCGACTTGCACTACGACAGAATTCTTCACACTCGCGAGTCAGCCATGGAACAATGACAGTCATTGTCGATATCACTCATTACATTGTGCTTTGTCTTTGAGCCACGTGTGGAGGGCTAGAAAGAACGCCATTGTCTGCTGCTATTGTTCAGCCATTGTCCAGCCATTGTCAATCTTAAAGCCGACATTTCCCTGGCTCAGCATTCACACAGCATTCTGCAATAACTTTTCTGCTTTCCCGACACTCGCTTCGCCATCGCAACTTTCACCAACCGATTGTGCCAGGCGCACAAGAACACACGAAAACCACGATCTGAGATCTACGCGAGACACGGCACACGAACCTTTGTTCGCACCCTCCTTCCGCCAACGCTCGCGCCACCGGACACGGAAACCCCTTGCATTCCATACGCTCTTTGTTCCAACAACCGACGACCACCAACGTCGTGCCGGACACGATGCACTCCTTCCACCAACATGCACAATTACACCACCACGCTGGCCTTGCGCCTTTGCCAGAGGCCAATATCATGCCCAGAGATCCCTACCCATACCCTGAGCCCGCTGAGGGCGTTGGCGATTTCGGCGAGTTCCTGAACGCCACCTTCGCAGAGTCCTCGTACTTCCATGGCTTGACGGGCGTGAACCAATACTTGAACTATCTCCTCACAAATGCCCTGGTTGCAATGCTCTTCATCACACTGGCTCTCACAATGTTCTACCGATGGACGCTCATGGGACACTCACATATCCGGAAACTTATGGCAATGGGAAAGGAATCAGACCAGAGATACTGGATGTACAACCACCACACCACATGGGCAAGGATAAAGAAGAGCGTTTTGTACGCCCCGCTCGGATCAGTGCGTCACAACCAGGAGTTCAGGATCCCTTTCCTCAAGAACGCAAAAGCTGGCATGGGCACGTTGCCATCCAGATTCCACACTTTCTTACTGGTGGTGCTTCTTACCACCAACCTCGGATACTGCTTGGCTCTGGACTGGACACATCTCGAACCCGACGCCGTGATTGCTGAGTTGCGTGGTCGCACAGGCCAGCTCGCTGTCCTGAACATCATTCCTACAGTGCTCTTCGCACTGCGCAACAATCCCCTGCTGTGGATGACTGGAGTCAGCTATGACTGCTTCAACTTGCTTCACCGTTGGTGCGCACGCATCATGGTGATTGAGAGCGCGCTCCATGTGGTTGCTTGGGCAGTCAACGTCCACCGCGCCTCCGGCCCTGGCCAGATTGCGCTGTCTCTTGCCACCAGCAAAAGCTTCGCCTGGGGAATGGTCGGCACGGTGATGTTCGGCACCATCTTTGTAGTCTCTCCCGCGCCTATTCGCCATGCGTTTTACGAAACCTTCCTCAACGGACACCGCCTGCTCGTTCTCTTTGGCCTGGTCGGTGTCTACGTCCATCTCGACGCTGCGAACCTTCCTCAACTGCCTTACGTGCAGCTCACCTTTACCATGTGGGGAGCAGAGCTCTTCTGGAGAATTGCTAGGATCATCTACCTGAACATCAGCCGCAAACGGGGTATCACTAAGATCAAGGTTGAAGCCTTGCCTGGCGATGCGTGCCGCGTCACATTCGAGCTCAGGAGACCTTGGAAATACACACCCGGCTGCCACGTCCACGCATATCTTCCGACGATTGCGCTATGGTCCAGCCACCCTTTCTCGATCGCATGGGCAGAGAATCGCACAAGCGCACCAGAGCTCGAGATGCGGGAACTTGAAAAGCTACCTTCGAACAATCCAAGTCAAATCCTTGGCCTCCAGCACCGTCGCCCAAGCCTTGCGCCGCGCATGTCCTCTTACGGCAAGGACAATGTGCCCTTACCAACTGTGACGGAGATCCCAACAGCCCCAGCAGGCAGAGCGCCCAACACCTGCATACCACGCGAAGCGAACGTGACCACCATCTCGCTCATCATGAGGAAGCAATTCGGCATGACTAGGAAGCTTTACGAGAAAGCAGACGCCATGCCAAACAAGACCTTCAACACCTGGGGTGCCATCGAAGGGCCCTACGGCGGCCACGAGACATTCGAGTCCTACGGCACCGTCATCCTCTTTGCTGGCGGTGTCGGAATTACACATTGCGTCGGCTACGTCCACCACCTCCTCACACAGTACGGCCAAGGCACCTGCGCCACGCAAAAGATCCTGCTCGTCTGGTCAGTGCCAAACACAGAATCCCTCGAATGGGTACGCTCATGGATGGACCAGATCCTGCGCATGGAGCACAGACGCGATGTTTTGCGCATCCAGCTGTACGTTACAAAGCCCCGCCACAGAGGCGAAGTCGTGTCGAACACTGGCTCCGTGCAGATGTTCCCCGGTCGCTGCAACCCTTCCACCATCATGGCGAAGGAGATGCCCGAGCGCATCGGCGCCGTGGGCGTGACCGTCTGCGGCCCTGGCGCTTTCTCCGACAGCGTGCGGAAAGCTGTGCGCGAGGTCATTGATGAGGGTTCCGTGGATTTCATTGAAGAAGCTTTCTCGTACTAAAAAGTAGCAGTTAGAGCGCCGCTAACAAGAGCTGGGAGCGTCGCTGAACATGGGCACAACGGATTTTCTTTCTTACTTTTTCTTCTTCGATTCTTGTTCTTGTCTTTGTTTACACTTGTAAAGCATAGCGGCTGCGCACTTTTTTTTTTTGATCTCGTTCATCATCATCACCTCACCATAGAGAAGAACGATAGATCTGTCTGAATTTTAATCCTGTCGAAACAACCAACCACTTCAATCTTGATCCCATTTTTCAATTCTCAATCCTCATTTCCCGTTTCTTTCTCTTCTTGAATGTCCACATAATGTATCCCTGGACGTTTAAGCGCCACTGGACAGTGCAACCCTTGTACCTGCGCCGATCGTGGCTTCGTCTGTCAGCCCGCATAAGGATTTCATGCATGAATCCCTATTTCGATATTCTGTAGAGAGATAGCCGAGACTCGTACATCTGAGGCCTTCTGAGCTCTTTCTATCGCTGCTGCTGCCGCATGCGTTTTTTTTTTGTATTCCTGTATAGATGCTCAGAAGAGCTATAGCTGAGACTCGTACAAGGTGCTGTAAGCTTCAGCGTCCTCAGCCTGGCTACAGCTGTGTTCGTATACCTGACATGGTATTGGCATTCAGATCCCCGCTGTTCGTTGCTTTAGTGATCTATTTAAGAAATGGTTCTGCTCCAGTAGTAACATGTCCACAGCACATCTTCACTGTCATAATCACCATTCCATCCAACGCCAATAACCACCAGCCATTCAATCAAGCACCCACCATGAAGCCCTCCCACCTCATCGCCCTAAGCCCACTCATCTCGCAGGCCTAAGCTTGCGTCCGCATCCGCGTCGACAAGTACATCACCAGCGAGGGCCTCAGCGTCATACAAGACGTCAAACTCTACGACAACGACAGCCCGGCCAAGACCTCTGCCGGGCCGCAACAGTCCACCCCGCCGCTCGCAGGGACCGTGAAGGCCGAGGACTATTACGTCCAGTTGCAGTACAAAGATGGCAAGCACCATCCGTATGGTGAGAAGATTCAGTATTCTAAGGGTCGTAAGTATCTTTTCTGCCTCAATTCTTTTCTTTGGCTGCGTGCTGATGGCGGATTTTGTAGTGGACCGTGATTTGCAAGGGAAGGCATGGATGACTTATGTTGATGGGAAGGGGCGCACGCACGATGTGTACTGTTTCTCGGACAACTACGATGACTGCGGCGCTTACACGTGTGGTGTCTGAGCCCTTTACTTTAGCAAAAGCATCTTACAGTCATTACTGGGTGGATATATCTGGGAGGAATGCTTTGGTAGGTTCGCTTGACTGTGAGCGGTCTTCTTGCGGTGGTTTCATTTATAAAGTTGGTAGAACTATTTGTCGAGTTCGCTTATTCTTCGCGCCTGGTGTAGCTTCTACCTATAGTCTACTTTGACAGTTTCATAGTCTGAATCTTCGCTGTTGTCGACTTGCCAGTCGTCGAGACGATCTTGATCAAGATATCCGCGGTCATGGACCCGAAACTCAATGTTCTTGTCACCGACAACATCTTGCTTTAATCTCTGCTGGTAGAAGTTCGCAAGCAGCGATTTGAACTCCTGAGGCGGCACTCGCTTGTATACAATGATGAAGATGGTCATGCGAGTCGGGCGGAACTGGAAGAAGATCCACGATTGATCCTCTGCTCGTGCGTTGTAGTGACGACAGAGGCGCTTGAAATCGGTCTCGTTGGCATTGAGAGTTTTGTAGTCGAAGTGCATGTTGCGCGAGTCGAATTGGCCGTCGCCTTCGCGCCCACCAACTCGCATTTCGATATTGTCGTTACCGAACAGGCTTTCGTGGCCTTTGACTTTGAAGGACCGAGCGAGTCTCACTTTGAACTCCCGCTCTGGTGGCCGGTGGTGTACGAAGATATGGATGATCATGCCAGTTTGACGGAAGCGGAAGTTGATTCTGCAGCGGTCTTCTGCTCGTGCCTCGTAGTACCGGCATAGGCGCTGGAGGTTGGACTCGTTGGCGTTGAAGCTCTCTCAGTGGCGGTAGGCACTCACTGGATCTTGCACTGGCCAGAATTTTGGCAATCTACCTCTAGTGGTCAGCATGGGTGGTAGAGTCACGTACTATCTTACCGTATCGAAGCTGATTCCAAAGCAACAGAGCTGGATGCGACCGTCGACTGGCCGGAAGTCATAGTTATTCCTTCTGTGACATCTTAGCTCTGACCATGAATGAGTATTGCGTCATTGCTAATTCTTTAGTATGTTTCTGTTTGTACGCGGCTTTGTGCAAACGATGTGTCTCGCGACGAGCGTGAAGATCACGTGGTCTCCCCTTGTACTCATCTGTAGAACTATTGAGGCTGAGAACGCTCTACCAGCCAAGCAGCTATGAGTATATCGGTTACAGTTCAGCTGAGGATAATTGGAGAGATGAGGTGCAAGGGTCGTATTTCAAGTGCCCAATGGCCTGGCGCTACTGCATGGTAGAACAGCCGCACAAGGCTGAGACCATTTAGTATCTAGCTTCAGCCTCAGTTCGGGTGGATGATGCATGACGTGTTCTTGGACATCAGCATGGTGAATGCAAGGGATGCACCCGCCTGAACTCTGAAAGCGTCTATATCATGAGATGTCTGCCTGCCTGCAGGCACCTGATGATCGGCACACTGCTCATACTGGTTGTGCAGCCTACGGATATTCTATCCGAACTAGCCTCGGTGGGCCGAAAGCGAAATGATCGGTGGCCGTGTTGGAACGACTCTTGCGAACAATTCTGCGTCCGGACAAGCGAACCGCAAGGCGGACATGAATTTGCCGGAGTGGTCGAAGAATAAACTGTATGGATGAATTTGGCCAGTGTGTTGGAAAGGATGCTCAGAAAGATGCGATGCACGTGTTTGGAACAAGGCGACGGAAAGCGAGGCGGCGCGCGGCGCAGCTGGCCCACGGGATCTTTGATCTGACCACCGTGGAGCCATCATCGTCCATCCCTCTCAGCCCCGAGCCAATCTTGTTGGCTACAGACGCAACAAGGCACTCTACGTCCTCGATCCTCCAATGGCGGCTTTCAACACGCTGCCAATAGACTCGCGAGTCATAAGCGATGGCGCTATACGCAGAGCGCCTTGGCCGCCCGTGGGCTGAGTCTTCGGCCTAGCCTCAGCCCCTGCCTGAAAGGAGCGACAACAATGAACTAAGGCAACAACTGCCACCGTGTATAGCACCTGATGCTCAGCTGTTGATCCGCCTGGAAGCTGTGATGCCTTATGGCTGCAGCATATAGCTGGGTGACACACCGTCCTGGCGTGTGAATCAGCTTTTCCACTACTAAAGACTACTCCTCTTTGTTTCTACATCTTAGATGCCACCACGATCCACTGTGATACCCTCCATCTACCTAAAATTGTTTAAACCTCATACAACACCACTTGGCTACAACAACTACCGCTTTGCGCTTCCTAAGCACACCGGCATTATGGCTGACAACCTTGGCATCAATGGCAACCACTCGCGGCACAGCTCTGTGTCGGCGGTCGCTCTGGGCCTGCCCAAGAAGCTCATCGTCTGCTGCGATGGCACCTGGATGGACGCTGATAGCGGCTGGGTGAAAGGCAAAGGAGGTTCCTCTGGCCATCCACAAACTCCCTCAAATGTGACTCGCATTGCCCGTGCGATGAAAGACCAGGACGATGCACACCACCAGCAAATTGTCTACTATCAAGCAGGCATCGGCACAGGCATCGGCTTATATGACCATCTCATGGGTGGGGGCACTGGTGCAGGTCTCTCTGAAAACATTCGCGAAGCCTACTCTTTCCTTGTGAGCAATTACTCGGAGCACGACAAACTCAAGCATCCCGATTCAATCTTCCTCCTGGGCTTCTCTCGTGGAGCGTTCACTGCTCGCAGGTACGTGAATGAAGGGTACAACCCAATCTCGCGGTTTAGGATCGTACTACGCACTAGCCTCTCAGCGGCAGGGCGAGCAGTACGGACTTTGACGTTCGACCGCAAGCGAATGTGATGTCTGAGACAATGTGCTGACTTTGATCAGCATCGGTGGTTTTATTGGCGCCATAGGGATCTTGAAGAAGGTTGCGATGCCATTCTTCTACCAGATATTCCAGGACTGGGCGAATGCTGGCAATTCGAAGCGTCCACCTACTTTCTTTGACACTTACTACAAACTCAACCCAGACGTTGAAAAAGTTCTACCACCGCCTGAGTTCATCGGCAAGAAAGACAAGATCAATGAGTACATGCAGTCCTACCGTGAGATCCTCCTGTCACTCAACTTGACTCAAGAGGTCAACGTCAAGTGTATCGGAGTTTGGGACACGGTTGGCGCTCTGGGTATCCCAATCAACCCAATCTTGCAGCGTATGCTGCCGTTCCTGCCGTCATTCATCAGGGAATATCGCTGGTTTGACACGACTATCGACGACCACGTTGAGAATGCCTTCCAAGCATTGGGTCTTGATGAAAGACGTTTCCCGTATTCACCAGCAGTCTGGGAGCGTCCCGATGGTTGTCGGACAAATCTGAAGCAAGTCTGGTTCGCCGGCGCCCATAGCAATGTCGGCGGCTCATATGCAGACCAAGGAATGGCCGATATTACCCTCGTCTGGATGATGGACCAGCTTGCCGGCCACACGCGGCCAGCGGACAAGGAGTTCTCGGCTCTCGACTGGATCCAATTTGACGACAGCTACATCAAGAACTTCCGCCATCTTCAAGTCGAGCAATATCAACAGTCCGAAAAGCCCGCGCCATCTCCCCGAGGTTGGGCCAAAGGCCGTGTCTACGACTCCCTCACCTTCCCTCAGTCCCTTGCCGGACAACGTGTGCGCGCACCAGGCCGCTACTGTCGCGCCGACTATGACACTGGAGTCTTGACAAATGAACTCATGCGTAACACTCACGAGTACGTCCACGCTTCTGTGCGCTATCGGATCGATGTCGGCGGCACGCCGCTGGAATCCAACTGGGACAAGGCTTTCCCACGCGGTCTCAGCTTCCAGCCTTACTTCCAATGGCTGGGACGCAAGATCTCACCAAACACACGAACACCAACGTACCTCCCGGACAGAAAGAAAGGCCCACTGAACCGCTGGAAGCTTGTGGACGGGCATGCCGATCACGAAGTGCCTCACGGTGTGCCGGATGGTGCCATGAAGCCGGCGAAATGGGTCTGGGAGGGCGAGTCAAAAGTTGACAAGTCTGAGATGCACGAGGATATTCTAGGCCCATTCGAGATGCAGTTGAAGGATATGGACAGGGAGGCGAGAGGAGTGCTGGAGGTGAGTTCAAATGGCGTCGCAGGAAAAGTTAGGGATTATTCGCATGGCAAAACTATTTGAAGATGGGGATTGCTGTGAGAGAGGATTGATGTGGCGTTGCAAGAGTGTTGGAAGGGTTTCTGCATGGATCATTGGAGTCACGGTTTGGTGCTTTTTGCATAGCTTGCTTTTGCTTTTTGAAGATACCACTACTGCTAGCATATGCAGATGCATCTAACTTTGAGACTATAATTTTGGACCCAATAAGTTTCAAGAGCACGAATGATGTTAGTCTATGAACATAGCTTTTCTATTACCGTCGCAGTGCATACTTCTCACAACACCCTGGCAGCTGCCTGTATAAACAAAAAGGTCGTCGGCAGCCACGCAAGATCGAAACGAATTGCAACCACAGAACCAAAACAAGCAAACGATATCTACGATATCCCCGCAGCGCTCCGCAGCTCGCAACTCACTTGTCATCATCATACATGAAGCGGCCACCAAGTGTCTTCCAGCAATGGTCCTTGCCGGCGCGCCCCTTGAGCATGTTTCCCGTGGTGCCCTCCCTCCTCGGAAACAAGATCTCGAACTGCCAAAACAAATCGCACCAGGGTTTGTTCTCGCCTCAATCGACGCGCTGCAAACCAAGGAGAAGCGTCCAAGCTGCTTCGGCGAGGGTGTGCACTTTGTATGTTCTCGGCGGGCTTGAGGCGAACGTTACGGTCAGGATGCTGAGGCGCAGGTCTTCGGCAGTGATGCCGTTGACATATACGTCCCGGAACAGTGCCAGGCGCTGCCAGGAGCTCATTTTGCGCGGGCCCGAATCTCGGATAGTCTGGCGTGATGGTATCTTAGATGTATCGGTGTTTTTGAGCTCGGTGACGAAAACTTTGATGCGGCGCTCGAGTGTGAGCGAGTACTCATGTCTGATTTGACGGCACGTGAGGCCCAAACCATTCTTGGAGTAGGCTTGCACTTTCAATTTGGAGTCCTCCGTGAGTGTGACGTGCGCGCCAATCTTGATTTCCGCCACCGCTACGTATTCATAGATTTGATTGCGCAGCTCAACCCACACAACCACACCGCAACAACACACAATGCTCTCCCCAAACTCAGCCGCAGGAATGAGCATAATAAGCACCGTTAACATGGATGCCGAAGACGAACATGCAGACAGCGCCGCAAACACTCTGCGCATCCACGATGAAACAGAAGAGGACGTCCGAACAGCCGCTGCCATTCCTCCGTTCTTCCGCCTCCTACGAGAGCTCCACGATGAGATCTACGAGCTGGCCGCGCTGAACGAAGAAATGTTCTATTACAACATCGAACTCAGAGCAGACAGGCCAGCTCAGAAGGCCGCCTACATCGACCGCGGTGCTAGCCGTACATTCTCCAAGTCGCAATTCGAACTCGAGTACTTGGCTGCGGTTGGAAAGACGTGTCAAGTCGCTTGTAACCGGAGGTGATCGTAGTGGCTTGCAGCTGTGGAAACCGGGACCTCAAGAGTATCAGTATATACGGGGAGAACTGGCGAAAGCGGCGGCTGGCCGCCCACCCAATAATAATCAAAGCAGAAGATGTCTGGCTCGAAGCGTCGAAGGGACCGTGTGCAGATGGCCATATCGGCAATAACATCCATGGCCTCGTGCTCGCGATTCCGCCGCATCGCTTAAGATCTCGAGATGGGCTTCGAGCATGGACACGGTTGCGTTGTTGTTGCTCGATCATGAGATCCCATCGGCGAGACCTGGGCAGCTACTTTTTATGCGCCCGAGAATCGTGATTAGGATTCTTGGATGTTTTCTCGTTTAGGCGAAATAACTTCATTTCATCCAACTCGGTTTCTCAACACTCCCACCAGCCTTCTCCCACGGTTTGGTTCTTTTCGCAGCCTGACTGACCGTAGACTGGCCTTCCAGAACAGTATCTGGTATGTCCTTGATTCCAGGTATTGGCTTCCCTTCTGCGATCAATTCACAGATCTCGGCGAAAGAAGCGGGCTTCGGTGCATCTCCCATAGCGCCGGATCCTGTGCTTGCGCCCTGCGACTCGGCCACTTGCACTGCTGATGCTTCTTCCACTGGTTGAGAGCCATGTGCATTCGTTTGTCCATCTTCGCGTCCATTCTCAACCCACCGTTTGTAGCCCTCGAAGTCCACCTTTGTGCCGGACTTGCGTGCATAGTAAAAGCATTTTGCTCGTAGTGTGAGGTGTTCTAATTGCGCTTGGTCCTCGGTGGAGCCTGTAATAGATTTCAAGCCGCCTTGGAACTCTTGATCTTCGTCCCATGGGTAATTGTCAAGCTGGTTGAACAGATAGGATGAGTCGAGGGATGGATCCGTGGTAGTTGTCATGATGTATTAGCTGTGGAAATGTCTCCTCAGTTCTATAGCTTTTTACTTCGGCGACACGTGTGATTCAAAGGAGTGACAAGAGCTGCATCAATTGAGGACGAGTATTCTCACATTCATGTTCATGTAAACAGATGACGTTCGTAGCGTTGACTCGCCCGAGACACATCAGTCCTCAGCTCAGCCGCTTGGCAAGTGAGCGCGCGCACCGACACTCCGCCGGTGGAGCTGTACATCAACACTACTCGCGCCATCTTTCGCGACACCGCACCCACCACCTCACCACTCACCACTCACCACTCACCACCCCCTTCCGCCCTTCGCAACCCGCCGCGAAGATGTCGGAATACATTGGGTAAAGCATCCCCTTGCCCACCGTCCCGTCAGCCAGCCACTAACCAAGCACCGCCCCTCCCAGATCCCGCATCTCGCTCATCTCCAAGTCCGACATCAAGTATGTCGGCACCCTACACGAGATCAACAGCGAAACCTCCACCATCGCCCTCGAGAACGTCACTTCCTATGGCACCGAAGGTCGCGCCGCCAACCCTAACAATGAGCAGCCCGGCTCGGACCAGATCTACGAGTACATCGTCTTTCGCGGTAGTGACGTGAAGGAGCTGTCAATGGTAGAAGCGCCCAAGGAGAACCAGCCGCCGGCTATGCCCAACGATCCGGCCATCATGGGAGTATGTCCCCATGCCCTACCTCCTGTCTGGAAGAGCTTGGCTTGGATGTGGATGGAGCTTGGGTGGACACGTTGGCCATTGCGCTATAGGCGTGGCAGCATCGTGGAGGAAGACAGGCTACTATCCAGCTCCGAGTCTTGTGCTCGTTGCATATATGGGAATATTGGACAAGAATGGAACCCAGACTGACAATGACTGCAGTCAACCCGTCCCGCTCAGCAGCAGCAGCAACAGCCGCCCCGTCAGCAGCCTCCGAACCAGCAGCCTCCCCAGTTCCACGGTCAGCCTGGCCAGCAGCAGCCGCCTTACCCTCCCTACGGTTTCCCTCCTGGCCCGCCGCCGCCGCAGTTCCAGCAACAGGCTCGCTTCTCGGGACCTGGTGGACCTCACGGTTTCCCAGGCGCTCCAGGCGCTGTTCCTGGCTACGGATTCGCACCGCCGCCGCCTGGTTATGGCATGCCTCCTTATGGCCCTCCTCCTGGCCAAGGTTTCCAAGGGCCTCCTCCTGGCGCATTCTCCCCGAATAACCAGCCCATGCCAATTGGCCCGCCTGGCCAACAGAGACCTCCTCACATGCAGGGCCCAGGTCAAGGACCCATTGGAAGTGGAAACGGAAGCAAGCAAGGTACACCGCAGCCCGCGCCTGCTCAAGCGCCTCAAGCGCCGAATGCTCAGGCCAACAACAAGCCTGTTGAGATGTCCGGCACCCCAGTTCCCTCGAACGCGACTCCATCCAATGCTCCCCCACCGCCGGTCGAGTCTAAGCCTTCTCCTGCCGCTGCCACCGCACCTCCCCAGGCGCCTGCGCAGCAAGCCCAACAGAAGCCCGCGAAGAAGCCTACAGACAGCCGCATTGCTCTCCCGCTTGCGCCCAATGCCGCATCAAAGCCCTCTGCTCCCAAACAGGCAGCAGCACCATCGCAGACTGCATCTGGCGCCGTCGCACAGCCCTCGTCATACGTCGATGCCACGCACGCCGCTACTGCCGCCGTCGCCGCCGCCATGGCTAAGCTTGGACCTGCGGGCCAGCAGCAACAACAGCCTCAGGCTGGCATGAACATGGACAACTTGACACAGAAGGTGAACCAGATGAGAGTACAAGATGCTCCCGCTCGTGGACGTGGACGTGGACGCGGGCGTGGAGGCCCTGCTGGTGTCAGGCGTGAGAGTGCACACAAGCCTGTTGAGGTACCGACCGAGGATTACGATTTCGAAAGCGCCAACGCGAAGTTCAACAAGCAGGATCTTGTCAAGGAACAAATCGCTTCTGGAGAGCCTATTGCCAGCCCTCAAAATGGCGACATTCTCGACCCCATCTCTGACGGTCATACCGAGACTGAGGACGTGGTGATTCCAGCTAAGCCTAGCGCCGAGAAGGGCTACGACAAGAAGTCCTCCTTCTTTGACAACATCAGCAGCGACCTGAAGGACCGTCAAGTCCAGCAGGGCGAGACGATCGACGGCCGTGCAATGCGCCGCGACGAGCGCAACAAGAACGTCGACACTTTCGGCCAAGGATCAGTGGACAACGGCTACCGCGGTGGCTTCCGTGGTCGCGGCAGAGGCGGCCGTGGCTTCGGCCGTGGTGGACCTCGCGGTGGTGGAGGCTACGCTCCTCGCGGCGGCGCGTTCGAGCCTAGAGGTGCTCCCAGGGGCCGTGGCCGTGGCGGCGCGGGCGAGGCGACAGTGGCATAGAGAGCCATGTGAAATTTGCCCATACTGGAGTCCTGGACGGTGTTGGTGCTTTTGTGGTGGCATGGCGTCAAAAATGGAATGAAGCGGAATGGGCATTCGGAGTCCTTTGGACGATCACGACCTTGACACAATCCTGCTGCGAGCGGGTTTACTTTATGCGTGCACGATCAAGTAGGCTACGAGCGGAGTTGAAATAGGGCGTGTATAGTACGTAGTGCTGGCCCTGTACTCGCTTGGCTAGGCGAGGTGGGCTTTGCATTGGGTTTCTGAAATGATAAGCTCTGATCCTACAGTGATGTTGAAAGTGCCTTGTGTTTTCATGCACTCGTATCTGATTAATCAAGGATAGAGCGATTGTTTCGTCTCTGGTGTAATATGTAGCATTCCCATGTCACCGCCCTCAGATTCAAACCAGGACGCATAATAGATTCGAGACAATCAAGTTTCACAGTCATGCATAACATGAGAGCCGGAACATACATCTTACACCTTCCCTATGTCGCCATTGCTACCTTGCCGTATGCTACCCCATTGCCAATATGTACCTCGATGGACAAGGTCTACTACCACTGCCACGGCGTCCGCGGATCCCGAACGTAGACTTCAGCCGTGTATGCGATACATCACCTGCCGGCTCATATATGGGGTTACAATAGCGTTTTCTCTAACACGCTCGCTTAGGAATGTGCTCTAATTAGCCTTTACTTTGTGTCAAGCGAGCGGTGACACAGTCATATTCATCAGGCGTCCCACGCGTATAGAGGTAACAATAATCGCGCGGGCTGTTCAGCTTTTCTAGACTCCACTTCTCGTATAAAGGTCAGCACATCACCCTGCGTCTAACAAAGACGAGATATAGCAAGACATACAGAGGAACTTCTGGGCGCTCGACAAGTATTGTACACAAGAAAAACAAAAATGTCCGTCCGCAATGCTACCTACGAGGATCTCCTCCCAGCCAGCAAAATCCTCGCCGCCGCTTTCAAAAACGAAGGCCTCTTCGGCGGCCTCTTCCACCCACACCGCAATGAATTTCCAGACGACATGCACCTCTTCTTCCTGGCAAAGCTCCGTATAGACTGGGCGCGAACCAGCTCGCCGGACACGCGTATTCTCCTCGCCCACCCACCACAAGACCCATCCTCCATCGCGGGCGTGGCAATCTGGAACAGAAAACGCGCCACACCTATCCCCGATTCCGCAGAAATCGCCGCCAAAGTCAAAGAAATGGAATCCATCAACGCCGCCGAAGCCCTTTCCCAACCCAACCGCGCTGCCGACACAACCCACCACACCATCCTCGCCGATAGCGAGCCCTTCATCAAGCACCACTGGAGCGGCTCACGGGCCGAGAGCTGGTACCTGGACCTCCTTGGTGTGGACCCCAAACAAGGTGGCCACGGGTATGGTAAATTGCTGACGAGGTATGGGTTTGAGCTTGCGAGGAAAGAAGGCGTGGGCGCGAGTGTGATTTCGGCGCTGGATCGGGAGAGTTTTTATGAGGCGCTCGGGTTTGATGTTACGGTGGGGACGGTTAGGGATTTTGGCGGCGAGAAGAATCCTTTTGTTAGTAGGCCGGAGCTTGGGGGGACGGTGCACTTTTGGGATGGGGGGAGGGAGCCGAGTGGGTTGAGGGGGTATGGGCAGTGAGGCGAGGGTGTTGGCTTGGAGGGTTATGGGAAGTGAGGTGGAGGTTGGTGGTATGGAGGGCGCTATGGGAGTGTGCTGTTGGCTTGGTGCAAAAGGTGTGTTGGAAGTGAGGTAGGAGCGAAGCTGGTTGGTACGCAAGTGACTGGACAGAAGGCAGTCTTGTCTTGCTTGAGTGAGGGGTGGGGGGTATATTGATTAGAAAGGCTCATGCTGAAATGACCCTGACTCGAGTTGCGTGGCTCAGCTCGAAGAGCGTCCGGCAGCGACACGGAATCAGTAAATGAGGTGTCTCCAAATCGTAAAACGATGACGATTAGCAATTTCTGTGTCACCTAAAACGCAGGACCAAGATCGTGCCAATGCACCACCACCTCGAACCATCATCAACCAGTGCTCAACCCACGACAACCACCAAACACACAAGCCTGAAGCGTAGACCTACAGAAAGTGCAAGCATGGCCTTCGGGATCGTAGATCGACTTCGCAGCATCTGTGTAGACCATGCAAGTCCGCTCAGCACTCGCACACGTGTTACAGCTGCGCACAGCACGCTCGCCATCGTCGGTTTCTTCGATGCGCCCAACGTGGCTCCAGTGGTGCTTGCCTTCGTGGCTCAGATCGGCCCATTGCTGTGCGGTGCAGCTCCAGTACTCGCCGACGTGCTTCGGACGACGGGGCAGTAGCCTTGTCGGCCACTCAGAGCGTTGTCGGGGTCTTTTGTTTGTGCTGCCTCGCGGTCGTCCTCTCTTGCGCTTTGCAGTTGGTGGGCCTTCGGTGAGCAGCGTTGGAATACCGCCGATCGTTTGATGCGTCGCTTGGGGACCTGGTGAGCCGCTGGGAGTCCTCGGTGCATCGTCCGTCGCTGGGTGTTCGCCGTGGTCGAGCTCTTCTTCTGGCGGATCCTCTTCTGGCGCCGAATTTGGGGACAATCATCCACGATCCGAACATGCTACGCCAGGCTATCTTCTTGCCTCTCGGCTGCTTTTTGTGCCCGTTGCACTTGTCGCATTTCTCCGATGGGATTTCATCGTCTGCATCTTCCGAGTATGAAGGGTATCTGATCTTCGGCTCACTCTGGAAAGGCTTTTTGTCTCCGTCCGAGCTACCGCCTTCACCTTTACCTCCAGCCTGGTCTTTTTGTTCTTTGCAGTTGCACATCTTCGGCTTCTTCTTCCTTCTCCTTCGACCAGTCTGGCCAGACGGCCCAGCAACGTTGTAGAAACCATTTATGTTGAGAAGCAGAGTTTTTAGGTGCGTATGTGGCCCTCGGATCGGCTTGCTCAGCACTGCAATTTTCTCGCGTCTTTCCTGGTATTTCTCTGTTGACTGGTCAGTAAGCCTGCCTCGAGAAAGCTTGAAGGTAGTATCGCTTACCTTGACTGAGAGGGCGGAATTCGAAGAAGATCTTCTTGCCAAATGGACCTTCCAAACGCTTGAATGTGCCTGGCTGAGGTTGTTGGGGCTTGGCCTCACTACAAATCATCAGTCAGCATGCTCTGACAAAACATTCTTGCATGCTCCAACATACTTTTCGTCAAGCCACTCAGCGTGTCCACGCTGAAACGGAATACCAATACATCCCGGACGAACGTCTTCCGCATATTCGTCGTCCTTGAGCACGAATCTGGGTTGACGCTGACCTGTTTGATTTCCTTGTCAGCATCTGCTGTATAACCAGACCCTATCGATGATCCTCACCGTTCGTTGTCCCGTTCCCAACAAGCCACTGCGTATGAATACCCCCCTGCATCGCAAAAACGTTCCCATCGCTCGGCACCTTTTTAGCATGCTCAGCAGCATTGCAAAGAACAAAAGCAGGCGTCTCGGGCGTTGCGTCGGCGGGTTTGAGCACAATTCCCACGAGCAGGGTGGAAGCGCCGTGCATGTCGAGAAGATCCAGGTACTCGACTACGATCTCGAGGCCTTCATCGCTGTGCGGAATGAAGCATTGTAAGTATCGGCCTTGGTAGTCTGCTTTCGGCGGTAAGACCAGCTCTTCGTACTTTGCGTCTTCGCCTTGTGAGCCGACGGTTCTTAGGAAGACTTCGATGCCGTCTGGGTGGAGCATTGCGTTGGACTGGCGGTGAGAGTGGTATATGTTTACATTGGCGGTGAGAGGTAGAGTTTGAGGGGGAGATGGAGTAAGTGGGATATGTGATGAAGATGGTGGATGCTGTCAACACGGAAAGAAGACTGTCACATGCCAATTACACGTTAACCACATGCCAATGTTGCAGTAAGGCGAGTGAGGGATGCCCTGGGGCTTGCATGTATGGCGTTATCTGGTAGAAGAACCCAAGTTTGGACCAAGTGAAGCACGGCTCACTTGACATTGATTAGTACTGCTGCTTAAACGCGGTCAAAAATGAATGTTGCCACCGGTCCAGATGGGAGTGGTAAATGTGTTTGAATGAAAGTCGATATCATTCGTATCATAAGCAGTCGTCGATCGATTGTCAAAAGAGCTTCTTCTCCAAGGACAGTGGCGATAACGTCTATCAAGGTCGACCGCGTGCAGACACCAATATGCTCATCTCCTCTTCTCCAACTCCCACTCCTGATACTCCTTCTTCACTTCCTCGAGCTCTTTTGCCAAGTGCGCAAGCTGGCCGTCGTAGTCCCTCAAAATCCTGTTTGCGCCCTGTAGAACGTTCTCTGGTAGCTTTCCTTCCTGTCTCTGTGCCTCGGCCGTTGCAGCGCCAACCCTCTTACCCTCCTCCTCCAACCAGCGAGCTCGTTCCCGCAGTCCGACCATCCGTGCCCAGATTTCTTCCTCGCGTGAGGAGAACGAGGGGTCTTGGATTTGCTTGTTGAGGTCCAGGATGTTTCTGCGTAGGTTTTCTTCCGTGGCGTCGAGAGCGTAACCGCGGTTGCGCAGAATCTGGCACTTGATGGCGAGGCGCAGAGTCCTCTGTGCGATGGCGGCGTGTTGGCGTTTAGAGGTTTCGATGCGCACGCTGATGTCCTGTTGGTGCTTCGCCATGATTGCGGCGAGCGAGTTGTTCATTTCGTGTAAGTTTTGTTGTAATCTATTCAGGACCTGTCCTTGGAGCTCCAGTCTCTTGCCCAGCGCCTCAAAGCCGCGTACTTGCACGGGCACATACGCAGTCTCTGCATCTCCCTTGGGCTTGTTTGACAGCGCGGTCTCCCATTCGCGCTCCGACTCGCCTGGCGCAGGGTGGTAGTAAGGCGCATATGCTGGGTTGACGGCGTTGTAGAGGTACTTTTGGAGTGTAGTGCGCTGATCATTCGGATCCCACTTTGTCATGAGAATTGCCATTGCGTCGGCAGGACTCTTGTCAGTGCGGGCCACGGAGTTGAGGCCAGCTGCATCGAGACGGGATTGCGCAAGCTCGCGCTGGGACTGCGCGCCCAGGGCGCCAGCGTTGTTTGCGCCAAACCCTGCAGAGAGGGTGCCAGCCAGAGGGTTGCCAGTCTGTTGCTGTGAGTTTGCAAAGACACTCTGGTTCTGTTGTGTAGGCGCGTTCGCGGTCGACTGTCCAAAGAGGCCGCCAGATTGCTGTTGTTGTTGTTGAGGTTGCTGTTGCTGGCTGGCGCCGAACAGGCCACCGCCCGTGTTTGAGGTTGTGTTGCCGAAGAGAGACATGATGGATTTTCGTTTCGTGGTAGGTGAGTTTGTTCAAGCGATTCGAGCTGTCCAGAGAAGATATCCCGATTTGGTGTGGTTGTAGTTGTGTGGTGAGCAGAATGTCCTGGAGGTGGGAGCTTCTTCAAAGTGGAGGAAACACTGTAGTGGGTTGGAAAGATAATTTCTCCCAACAATAGGTCAGATGTCTATTGTGGTTGGTATTGTCGCGGTGTTTGGCAGCGCAAAGTCGACATGGCCAAAGTCGCGAGAAACGCGCCTGAGCTTAGAGCATTGGACCAATGAGCGTCGCCCGTCGCGATGACCTCCGCGCCAAGGCTGGCCTCAGTCCGACCATGGTGAACCTCATGCAGCTCCAAGCCGACGACTACGGCGAAGATATCCACCCATTGCACAATCAAAATGGCCGCCAGACAACCCAGGTGTGTTGCAATTCAATCCTATATACAACAGGAACATCCACTAACCACTTTCGCCCAGGTTCAACCAGCAGGTCCTCGTGGACACCACTCCGCTCCCGGACTCTATTCCCAAGGTCCAGGAAGTTGGAGCTTCTTCCGCGCCTCTTATGAGCGCAAGCTTCTTCATTGGAGCCCGCTGCCAGCCCTACAACGATGACTACATGAAGTGCAAGACTGAGGCGAACGGACGGGGAGAGTTGGACTGCTTGAGGGAGGGTCGCAAGGTCACAAGATGCGCAACCAGCGTGTACGTACACCCGGAGGCTTGAAGGGGAACATGCGAGAATCGCTGCTGGAACTTTTATGCGGGGAGGATGTGTTTCTGACTGGGACAATAGGCTGGACGACGTGAACAAGCACTGCTTGGCAGAGTTCCGCAAGCACTGGGAGTGCCTCGACAACAACAACCAGCAGCTGTGGCAATGCAGGAAGTTCGAGAGGCCTCTCAACAAGTGCGTGTTCGACAACTTGGTACGTTGGACGAAAAGGCGCATTTGGAGCAGCTGAAACGAGCTTTTGGACAGACACGCTAACGACCTGACAGAAGCTGGAGAAGAAGATACCCGGTGCACCCGAGAACGAGGTCCCTGTCCACGAGCGCAAGCGCCAGATCTACGCACACAGCATCACCACCCAGTAGAGTACAAGGGAACGTTGATGGAGGTCAAGGTCGAGGTGGAGGCTTGAGCGACAGCCAAAGAGAGAAGAGCGTCTGTACAAAAGGCCCACGTATTACACATGTCCAATATATCCAAAGCACTGACAAACGGTGCCGTCCTTGATTCACAACCTTCTAGCGAAACTTTGAATTTCCGGCCTGTTGGTGGTGATACGCCTCCAGAGAATGAAAGGGCTCTCAGCGGTTGGCGTCACAACAATTGATGTCAGTGCTAACAGTCTTATCGAGTCGCCATGAAACCCGATGACCTCTCCAAGTCATATCTCCAGCGGTTGAGACATTCCGTCCGCGCTAAAACTGCTGGCAATAGCAGAGCTGCACCAGGCAATTATCCCTTCGAAGCTTCACTCTCGTTGGCATGCGACGCATCATTTTAGAACGGCACTAATGGCCAAAATACATTGGGGACGAAAACTAGTATTTTGAAGAAAACAATCGCATTTCTAAGCACACATCCACTCGAGCAACGCACGACTAACTACTACAATCTTACAAATTGATCGCATTTTAATATGCAACTCTCTCAGCTCAATAGCTCGATGAGCCTATTCCATCCTCGGCTTCTTCTTTGGTCTCTCTAGAGACTTGCCGGGACCGCGCATAGGTTGTGCCTTTGTGGACCATCCTCCCGGGAGTCTCGGGGAAAAGAATTCGTCGAAATTCGGAAGCTCATCGTCACCCGAATCTTCTAGCGCATCGTTCTCGTGGCTGTTGATGTTGGACGGGGTGACAATCTGCGCTTCCTGATCGTTTTTTACTTTCCCGTGCGCAGCAGTCTCGGTAGTTTTGCGCATAGGCTGGTCCTTAGGCAGAAGGGCAGCAGCCATTTTCAGCTGTTGGCTGTTCATCAAAGGCAGCGTGAAATCATAGTTTGAGTCTCCCGCGGAGTCGTCGTTGGCTTGCTGCTTTGACGCGATGAGATCCGTCGACAGTGTCTCTTACACAGCGGAGATGATGACTTCCAGGAAGCGAAGCTCACAGAGGCATTGTATTGGTCTCTGTCACTCGTGGGAATCAGGATGAACATAGCCCCGTGTTCACTTTTCTCAGCGGCGAAGCAGAGGAGCATTACACCGCGGAGATTGAGTGACGCAGCATCGACGATAGCGCGAAGAGGAGCAATACACGTGATATGCAGGATTCATCCCCCATTCCGCCACCAGTCTCTCGCAAACGTCCTGCGAAGGTCAACAAGCCGAAAGCAACCAGGAGCATCTAGCAGACTGGTGGTTCAAGCAGCACAGACAAGCCCATGGAGCCAACCAGGGCCGAAAGCTCCTCCGACGAGGTCTCACCGGAAAATCAAGACAACAACTTTCAGCACACTATCGGCCCACGACAGATAGTCGCAAGCGAGCTGCCGGTGACGCTCACTCCACCCAAGATCAATCCCTTCCAGCTAACCTCAACGGTAAAGACAACGAAGCAAGTCTGCCACAAACTGGAGGTGCTTCAGGCAGTAACGGAGCCGAGGTCTCCGCCACGCCATCGGCAACTCTCATCGACTCTGACAGGACACCGGGCCTTCGCTCGGTTGTTGGGGAAGTTACCAGAAGCTCCGTCACAGGATCCACCCCAATTCAAGCACATGGGAACGACGACCTTGGAACGCCAACCCTGAACCGCAGCGCGTACGAGGCCTTCGGATCCGATCGCGAGAAGGACATGATCCGCCTCGCGTTCGAAGTCGAGATGGCCTTAGCCGATTTTGACGTCGATGATGCCAAAGCCCAAGAGCTGACCGATGAGTTCAGCCGCAAATATCTCGGTCTGTTAGTGAAGAAATCCTACAGTCACTACAACGTCGTCGACGCCGAGCTTGAATTGAAGAAAGCTCAGATTGATGGCGAGAAAGACGCGGAATATCGCGAGCTGAAGACGCGCATCGCCGAAGCGCACTTGGCGAGGCTAGAGGCCGAGAAGCGGTTCGGTTGTTATCATGGAACGGTGGTTTGCTTGAGGAGGCATTCAGTTACCCGGGAGGTCGTTCCTAACGTCTCCAGGCTTCTAACTTTTGCGACTGCGTGCAAATACATCACTGTTTTATGAAAGCGATATGAGAAACCTTTTCAGAAAAGCCGTTCAAAGCTGGCAAGGCTTTCAATCCAGGGTCGAGAGATGGTTGTCAACCTATGCAAAGATGAAAAATCTAAGAATCTCGGCGGCTTCTAGATTATTCCTGAATTACATGCTTGATAGCGTTAGGATAACAGCTATAGATGTTAGCATTTGATCCAATTGGTATCTCAGTGGTACAGCGCCAAGCGTAGCAGGTCGTGTCTGTTGATAGTAGCGTGCTCGCCACCGAGATGTATATCAACTGACCGAGCGTGGATATGAAAACACGTGCAGAAATGTTAGCAGTGTCTCGGACTTCCTACTACGTCTGCGTTTCAGTCGTGTTTGAAAAAGTGGCAGCGGTTGTCCGAACGAGTGCAAAGAGCGATCGTGATGCGGCATACTTTCTTCGATTGTTTATCGAAACAAACTGCGTCAATTGGGAAGGGGATGGGTGGTTGTTTCATTTGCTTTAGTAGTACACAACACAATCTCAATATCGTAGCCACAGCATGCTCAAGTTGCACTAGCCGCTGCAAGCCAGCAAATCAACCCAAACTCCAAAATGCATCATGCGACCATTTTCAAAGCTCTTAGCGCTTACCAGTAGCCCTCGTCGCGACCTTTCTGAAGGCAGACTCTCCACTACTACCCATCCTGCGGCTGTCCTGCTGCACGACATTGCTGAGATTGTTGACAGGAGCGATGGTGTATGTGCCGACACCGCCCTGGACGCGGGCACGGTTGCCGACGACAGGAATCTCGAGAGCGCGCTTGCGTCTCTCCGCTGCGATGGCGGCGCGGTCAACCTGGCTGGCTCCTGATCGCTGGCTGGAAGCCATGGGATCGTAGGTGGCGGATTGTACAACCTTGGCGCGCATGTCTTTGCGCTTGCCGAGAACGATGCGGGACCATTCTCCCAAAAGACGCTCGGCTTGACGTTTGATGGCCAGCTGAGGTTGAGAGGACTTTGTGTAGAAGATGATTACTTTGCCGATTCCGGAAGCAACAAGAGCTTCTTTCGTCATGTTGAGGCGGCTGAGAATGGCAAAGAGCTCGCGTTGGATTTGGTAATTGGGAAGAGCTGCGTCGGTGTCGGCGGGCTCGAGGAAGAAGCGTACAGCCTCTAGGATGTTGATATCAGGGTCGACGATGCTAGACCGCAGAGTGTTTCTGTTGAGCAGCTCGACCACCGATGGCAGGATCTTAAGCTTGTTGGTGGCGACTTGGCCTGAGTTGCGTGCTTGCGCGTCCAATTGACAAGCGCTAGCCATGCGTTGACGCATGTCTTCAAGCTCTGCGTCGCCTGCGGCTTCAAGGTCGATACCACCGGCCTTGCGGCGTGAAGGCTTGTTGCTGCGAAGCGCATCATCCATCTTGCGCTCGAGCGCACGGCGGCGTCCTGAATTAAAGTGTTAGCAACATCTCTTGCAACTCCTCTCATGCAACAAACTTACGCTCTTCTGGCGACAAGTTGTCCTCGTTTTCTGGTGATCTCGCCCTGGGTGCTCTCTTTGCCGCTGTGCCGGCCTTCTTTCTCCTGCTGCCCTCGATCTGCGGTCCACCCTCAAAGTTGTCTTCATCGTCATCTCCACCGGCGCGCACCTTCCTCGCCTTCTCTCGTCTCCCCTCCTTCTTCTTCTTTTTCCGCTCTCCGTCCTCGCCCTCCACTCTCTTGCGCTTGTGTACACCCAGCAAGGCCACGTTACTGTCGTCCACTGCAACTGGCTGATCTGGCACGTTGACGGTCGCACTCTCGGGGTCGAAGTTGTCGAATTGCGCCTCGTCTAGCTCGTCAAGGTCGGAATCCGGGTCGTTGTTTGGCTCAGCATCATCGTCATCACCAGCTTCGGGCGCCCCATCGTGCGCGTCCAGATCGTCTGTAGGATCCGCTAGTGGAGGTGTGCGCGTGTGTTCCTCCTCAATCTCAGGTCTCTGAACGTCGCCGGCGTCGTTGTTGCCCTCAGGCTCCGAAGGGTTTTGCTGAACGGGAGAGCCGCCGGGGACTTCCAGGTCCTCCATGGCGTTGTTTGCAGGTGGTTGTCGTGTTCGGTGGCTTCTGATATTCTCTCCGCGACAATATTCAGTTATGGTATAGCTCCGGGAAGATTGTGTTTTGTGAAAGTGATGGAGCGTGGGTAGTCGCTTTGTGATGAAGCACTCCAGTCGCGAACGTTGCTGTCGCTCCTTTGAACATCTCCAGCGCGCTTGGCGCGAGCGCATCACATGGCCCGAGCTCAGCAACTTTCACGAGACTGAAGCCTCACTCAGGTGAAGCATAGCACATAGCATAGCATTCATCCATCGCATCAATACAGCTATCTCCAAAACTCCCCTTTCAATCAAAGTTATATAACAATGTTCGGTGGTGAGTTCTGATAGACTCTTGTGATCAATGCGACGACGCTGACCCTATACAGCACCTCCCCCTCCCTCCGCCGAAGAGCTCAAGCAGCAGGAGGCCCTTGCCTCGCAGACCGTCTACGGTGCGCTTGCGACCTGCGTTCTGCTCTACCTTTGTATGTTTTGTGACATTCTTATCTGGGACCGAGGTCTGGTCTTATACACACATATTCTAACGAACTGCACAGCGCCCTTCGCTGTCGAGTACGTTTCCAAGCTCGTGTAAATACGACACAATGAGCACCGCAAACCACATATAAAGACGATTAGAGCGCCATACATATGGCTAGCATGCTGTACGAATATCCGGAAGATCGAGCGCGATGAATCAGGAGCGGGAAAGGGTGTACATCAACATGTCACATACATGGCAAATAAGAACAGCCTACATAGAAGTAGGCGACATATGCTAGAAGAGCTTGTACGATAGATGGGTCGAATACAGACGTTTGACCTCAATTGATGTCAAGTTTCAAAATCATCACATTGAGCTGTGAAGGCGAGTCGTATAGGCCGGAGAAGGAATTACCAGAGTCAATACCGCGCGCGAAGTCATGTGGAATAGTTCTGCAAAGAAGTCAATAACGATACCGAGCTGCCGGGCTTTGGAAATCATGCTGCGACGTCTGGTGCCTTGCATTGAGCCGAATGGTTGTCAAGCCAATAACCCCTCGCGCCTTCCTGAGAATCCTAACCAAACATCAAGCGTCCGACCCACAGTCGACCTCACTTCATCAAATGCGCAACTTTATTTGAGACCATGCGGCCACAACTAGGCTAGGCTCTGGCTAATGGCTCCGGATATCCTCGCAATACACGATTTGCACTATATGATCTGCCTAGCAGCGCCATCCCCTTGTCACGCCGCCGCACATATTGTGCTCATCGCAGATAGCGCTGGCATACATACAAGCACATGGAGCGCGGAAACACTCGGCCTACTGATGGAGCTCTCATGACTCTTCTGCTTTGGCTCTTCTGCGGTCCTTGGCCAGTCAATAGGATAAGCAAGAGACGTCACGGCATCCTTCACCAGTGGAGCAGATGCACAACGCACGATAGCCAGCGTGAACTATGAAAGATGCGCGCCGGACAAAGATCAAAAACGGATCATATCTGCGCGAAGGCACACGCGACATCCAACAATTTTCTCACAATGAGCTGTATATCACGCAATTGAGCCAAAACCTTGTCGGCATTTAAACTCAACGGTCCAGCCGCGCGCGCGTTAGGCCGCCCGTCCGGCCACAGGAGACTGATATTTACTAATATATTGGTCTTCCTCCATCTGAACCTGGGAAGATGTTCCACTATTCGTTGAGCACCGATCTCAGCAGCATAAAATCGGCCAGTCGCAGTGCGAGCACGCGAATATTCGCAATCGCACTGCGCGAAGTTATGACAAAGCCGGTTTGGCGATAAGGCGTGTCACGGACGTGAACTGCGCGAACGCTCGAGGCTCGAGCACCTCCGTCAGTATATCTGCTACGGCATCCGCTTCCGGACACTGCATAAGAAATAGCATACCGACTGGACGGGCGCGCGAAGAGTATGTTATGTAATGAAACGGCTCCAGTGATCCGTTGCTTGCCTGCACTAGTAGGTACAAGCGAGAAATGCGAGCGCTCACAACGACATGCAGAGGCCGGACCGGGCACCGCAGAGGCGAGAGAGGGGATGCCTTGGAGACTGGGGCGGAGTGGAGGGGATGGCTCCGTGGGTGGAGGTCGTTGTGAATTTTAGTGACTGGGGAGGGGTTTTGGCGCGGACATCAATTGCGGGTTTTGGCGATAGTCGAGCTTGGAAAGTGGATTCTGTATGTCGTACATATTCGGCAGTCGCTCCACCCGGTTATCATCTGAAAGTCAACTGACGCTCAGGGAATTACACGTGCCCTCGGTGCCTATCAGCACGCCCACGAGATTCTAGAGCAGCGCCGAGGGCAGCGGGGTCGCATCAGTAGGTACAGTAGTACAGCAGGAGGAAGAGGTAGTGTGGTGCTGCGGCCGACCATGCCACCCGCGCAAAGAGTTTTGTGCGGCGTAGGCGGTGCCTTGGTGGTGGTGCTCCTGCTATCTTTTCCCTGATCGCCTGCAGTCCGCAACCTTCTCTTTCCCTGCGTCCACAACACAACCTTCCATTATTTTGTCTCTCCGACGTCCGATGCCGTCTGCACCTCCATACCACCACGCTTGCTGACATTGAACCGCCTGCTCATATACCAGCTTCAATTGTCTCGGGTCGTTTGTCATTGCGACGTCATTTGCCTCTGCCATCTAATCTGCAATCAATCGTTCCGCCACCAAGCACCCCGCCTCAACCCCCAGCGCCCATTAACTTGAATCGCTGCACCACCACCTCCATCACCGCCATGGCTTCCTCCCCGCCCGGCCCTGTTTCGCTCAAGAACCGCTGCGATGAGTCCAAGAGCCCTTATGTTCGCGCGCACATGGACAATCCCACCGCATGGCAGCTGTGGAGCTCTGAAACCATCGCGCTGGCGAAGAAGACCAACCGTCCTCTCTTCGTGAGCATTGGCTACAGCGCTTGCCATTGGTGCCATGTCATGGCTCACGAGAGCTTTGCCAACCCTCGCATCGCCCAGCTGCTCAACGAGAACTTCGTCCCAGTCAAGATCGATCGCGAAGAGAGGCCTGACATCGACAGGCAGTATATGGACTTCCTCCAAGCCACTACTGGTGCTGGTGGCTGGCCTCTGAATGTCTTTGTCACTCCCGACCTGGAGCCTGTGTTCGGCGGCACATACTGGCCTGGACCCAAGACTGAGCATGCTCTTGCCGGTCGCGGTGGTTTCGAAGACATCCTTAAAAAGGTCGCGCAGGCATGGAAGGAGCAAGAGAAGAGCATTCGAGAAAGTGGTTCCAAGATCGCGGACCAGCTGCGCGAGTTCGCTCAAGAGGGTTCGTTGGGCGGCACTCAAGCGAACGGCGATGTTGGAGACGGCGAAATAGATGGCTTGGAGCTTGATCTGCTCGAAGAGAGCTATCAGCACTACAAGCAACGCTTCGATACACAGTATGGAGGTTTCGGCGGCGCGCCCAAGTTCCCAACTCCAGTACACCTTGGACAATTGCTGAGGCTGAATTCATACGGTGCTGAAGTTCGAGGCGTTGTTGGTGAGGAGGAGTGCAAGGATGCGCAAGAGATGGCGCTTAAGACTCTTGAGTTTATGTACAAGGGTGGCATCAAAGACCAAGTTGGCCATGGTTTCGCAAGGTACTCCGTCACACGAGACTGGAACTTGCCGCACTTCGAGAAGATGTTGTACGACAATGCGCAGCTGCTGCCACTGTATCTTGACGCCTGGTTGCTCACTGGCGACCCGCTTTTCCTCGAGGCTACGAACGATATTGCGACTTATCTTACGAGTGAGCCAATGCTCTCACCTCTCGGTGCCATTCACTCTAGCGAAGATGCCGACTCGCTTGCGAATGTGGACGATAAGGAGAAGCGTGAGGGCGCTTTCTATGTCTACAGCGTTGAGGAGGTACAGAAGATCCTCACAGCCGAAGAGGCTGATGTTATCACACGCTACTGGGGCATGAAAGCTGCTGGAAACATCGATGCCCAGTTCGATGCTCAGGGCGAGCTGAAAGGGAAGAACACTCTTAGCGTGCAGATGACACCTGTCGAGCTAGCCAAGCATCTTGAACTACCAGAGAGCAAGGTGACGGATCTCATTCAATCAAGCAGACAAAAGGTTCTCGCCTACCGCGACGCCAACAGACCTCGTCCTGCTCTTGATGACAAAATTGTCACCGCCTGGAATGGTCTCGCCATCTCTGGCCTCGCCCGCACTGCCGCTTCTCTTGCCGCCACCCACCCGAAAGAGTCCGCTAGATATCTCACCACTGCTATTGGTGCAGCCGAATGCCTGCGAACTCACCTCTACGATCCTACAGCGAAGACTCTTCTACGAGTGTACCGCGAGGGTCCCGGCGACACTCCAGGATTTGCAGACGACTACACTTTCCTGATCGCTGGCCTCCTTGATCTATATGCCGCAACTTTCGACGCCACATGGCTACGATGGGCTACTGAATTGCAAGACACACAGATCGAGCTATTCTGGGACACGCACAAACACGCCTTCTTCTCCACCCCAGCCGACCAGCCGGACATCCTCGTCCGTACCAAAGACGGCATGGACAACGCCGAGCCGTCGGTCAACGGACTCGCCGCCTACAACTTGCACTGGCTCGGTAGCCTGCTCGACGACCAAAAATATACCAAGCTCGCAGCCCGCACTCTCGCCGCGTTCGAAGTCGAAATCTCTCAGCACCCTGGCCTCTTCAGCGGCATGCTCGTCTCCGTCGTCGCCACCAAGCTCGGCGCAAACTGTCTAATGATCTCCGGCGAGGGCGAACTCGCCGAAAAGGCTCTGCGGGTTGTACGCAGCGGCGTCAGACCCACTTGCACCGTCATCCGCATCGGCACTGGCTCCAAGGAGACGGATTGGCTGGCCGAACGCAACGAGCTCATCAAGGGTCTCAATGCTGACAAAGAGTTTGTGCAGTTGTGCGAGGGCTCGAGTTGCAGGATCCTGGACTCCAACGGCATTGACGAGTATTTCAGCAGTGCGTAGGTGACTTCTCGCGGAGGGGGGACCTTTTATCTTCTTCTCTGCAAGCAAGATTAACGTGTAGGATGAACTTTTTTTTCCTTGACTATAAATAATGACCATAATGAATATCTGAATTCTCGCTCTTGTGCCTTTAATGAGGCATGTACATGTGAAAATGGACTCCCATTATCGTTGGGGTACATGTAGCTTTGTGCGTTCTGCTCTCGCCGTTCCTTGCCAGTGGGGAGTGCTCGAGTTCGTATCATCAGCATGTAGACACTTTCAGCGCATGAGTTATTAGCTACATGTACACGCCAACTCTCTTATGAAGTGCTTTCTTTCACATGCGTATCATCACTCTTGGTTTCATTGGCTAAGAATGGCAAATTTATGCAATGATGCCGGCCCAAACTCTAACCCTAGTTGATTCTCATGCTTGATTCGAATATCATTTATTTGGTCTGCACCTTAATTTTTTCTCATAGTAAATACATAGATACATCACAGTGCAATTCAGGTCTAGGGTCAATCATATCCGATAACTTTACATAACTGTGGGAGTCGCAATATTGTGTTTCGGTAAGTGAGAGCAAATTCATTCCACGCAATGTGGAGTGATGGTTTGGCATTCTTCAGATTCGTCACTAACAGCTAGTGGGAACTGGTAACGTGATCAGATAGTACTGCTCATCAGTCTGACGTGGCACTGGATAAAAGTACGATCACGACAAGTCTAGAATATCGAACCTCTAATACTGTTGTTGCTTATTGAGTGATCTGCTCTTATCCTGTCTGTCACTGATCGACAATATACCAGCCCAGACGGGTTAGCGCAAAGTCTGGCAAAATGCTGACTCCACACGTGCAAGCCACACCCTTTCCCATTACCTCCTACTTGCATACGTCGTACTGCAGTGTATGATATCCATGACACATAACTCACTTTGTTTACATATCATTCATCGATGGCCTCGAGACAATCATCGTCGTATATACCAAATTTTGACGAGACATCATTATCATCTTCAAACAATTACCGCCAAGCATCATCACAGCATGCCTCCGAAGGGCCCCAGCGAAGAGACAATCAAACCGGACACCACTCAGGATACACAAACCTCGACAGAGAACACCCGACCAACTTCCAAGGATGGCAAAGCCAAGATTTCTCGTTCTCGAACTGGCCGAACAGCCAAGCAGAAGGCCAGTGGGCCCAGCAGTGGCGCCAACAGCAACAGCAACAGCAGACACGGGGATTCTTCAATCCAGCCTACCGACAAACAGCGGTATTTTCGCAACCCACTTCCCCAGACTACGTACCCTCGGAACGGCAGACCTGGCAACAACAGTATCCACAGTACGGCCACATCAACCCGGCCTTCTTTCCTCAACAACCAGTGGCGAGCGCACAGCACACAGCAAACACCACCGATAGATACGGACGGCTTGACAAAAGCTCTGGAACAGCTTACAACACAAGACCACAGCCAGGATACTACGGCTCCAACAGCTGGGCCTACCAAGTCCCGGTGGCGGACAGCCAAGCCCAAGCAACCACCGACCAGCAACAAAACCACCGCGCCCACCACTACGAAAATACCCTCTCACAACCCCGACATCAAGCTGAATCCACGTCAAACTACGCAAACGGCTACGCTACCGCAGCAGCAGCGAACTTCACAATGGAAGAGAGGTATGGCAATCGGTTTCCTAATAACGAAGGCTTGATGAACCCGTTATACATGCGTTCACCACAGCTAATGCCGCCAGGCGAAAACCCTCGCCTATATCTGCTCCCTCATCCAAAGCCCTCTTCCTCCTATCTTGAGCAAGCCAACCTCCCTCCTCGAAAACTTTCTAGCCCGAAAAAGCTTCTCATAGTCCTGGATCTGAACGGAACCCTCCTCCTTAGATCTAATCGTGGCTCCAGATACACGCCTCGACCACATGTGCCAGAATTTTTGGCTTACTGTCTGGAGCATCATGCTCTCATAATCTGGTCTTCAGCGCGCCCTCACAATGTCACAGCGATGGTAGCCCAACTCTTCACGCCAGAGCAGCACGCAAAGCTCGTCAAAATCTGGTCGCGCGAGCATCTTCGCTTAGGAAAGCACTTCGAAGCAAAGGTGCAAGTGTACAAGCAGTTGACTTGGCTTTGGGAAGACGCGGAAGTGCAGGCCAGCTTTCCGGCCTCCGCCGACAAACCATTCAGTGTGGAAGACGGCTGGAAGGAAGCGCTACCATCCAGGTGGGATCAATCGAACACGGTCTTGTTAGACGACTCTGTCGACAAAGCCGCCAGCGAGCCGCACAATCTGGTACAAGTCGACGAGTTCACGAAAGAGACCAAGCTCGATCGCGATGATGTTTTGGGTCGGGTTGTGGCTTATCTCGAAGACTTGAAGTGGGAGGCCGATGTTAGTGCCGCAATGCGCGAGAGTCCTTTTGTCTGTGGGAACGGTGACGGGTGGGATTGGAATAAAGGGGAGAGGAGACCAAGCGCGTAAACGGCGAACCATCTGCACAACAGGTGAGAGCGCATAAGTGTTTAGAAAGCTATTGGATACTGCTAATCATACCATGACTGTACTGCATGCAGCCTTTGCGCATGAATTTGTATACGGTTATTCGTGCAACTTTAGTGACCAAAGGTGTATTATCACCTTGAACCACATTCTCGAGCAAACTGCGTCGTGCATGGAGAGAGCATGAATATCAGTCAATTTTGCTGACGTCGCCTGCGAGTATACATCGAAGCATCTCGCCAACCGAGAAGTTCTCGTACGCGAGCATGAAGAACCGCCACATTAGAAGCATTCAATGTGCTCCCAAGTCCTTGTGCAAGACCACAACCGTCTCCCATACCTATTCGTACACACGCCGGCTCAACGCTGTTCGGAGTCTTCAAGTGATCTCAGTCCTCCATCTCCAACAGCTCTCGCTCGATCTTCAGCTGCTCTCGCTCGATCTTCAATTGCTCCAAACGCTTGTTGAGGATCGCCTTCTTCCGCTCGCGTTGCGCCTGAGCTCCGTGTTGATTCGGCGCCACAGATACTCCAGCCTGCGTGGGAACGCTGGTGGAGTGCGCGCGGGGGGCTGGAGTGGCGCTCACGATGACAAGATCGTCATCTTCATCTTCGTGCTCTGCTTTGATGGCGAGGGGTGGTGGCTTGGCGGCTGTTTGATTGACAGACGGCGATGCGTTGGACTGCGGGACTGGAGTGTTGCTCGCTGGGATCTGATTTTGGTGTTCGATCTCTTTCGCAGACTTGATCTGAGGCAGTTGGCGTTCGCGATCGGCATCAGCCCTCGAGACCTGATCTCCACGTCCAGTCTCCTGCTTGGGTGGAAGCTCTTTGTCGTCATCGCTGAAATCGAGCGGCAAGGCCAGGGCCTTGTGCCTTTTGCGTGGTGGGTATTCGGCGTTTTTAACAGCGTCGAGCGGCAGACCTGGAGCCCTCTGCTTCTTGAGTGCTGGCTGTACGGTGCGGCGACCAAGTTTGAGTGTTGACTTTGGATCCGCACGCTTCGTACCCACAATGGCTTTGCGGTCACCGCTAGCGGGCGGCGAAACGATCGAGTTTGGAGGGAGGTAGTCCGTTGGAATGATCTTGAGAAGCTCCAAGGCACCTAGAAGTGATCGATCAGCATATAACCCATAAAATTGGCCACATCATGATGACATACTTCTAGAGCGATAAAGCAGAATGACACTCATAGGTGCACTGTTATCGCCTTTGGCTGGTGTAAACTTGCAATTCATAAGAGGCTGACCAGACTTTTCCAAGCCGAGCAATCTGCGGCTGTCAGCACGTTCTATCAGCTTGGATGGGTCTGCATACTTCATTGTATTAGAGATGTGACTCTTCTTGACGACATCTTTTGAAGCGAAAGAAGCTGTTTGGAACTCCGTTGCGCTTGCAGGGTAAGGTACGATGTTCGTTAGAGTTCCGCGTTGAATTTCAATAGTGACCTTGCCGTACATTTCTACATCGTGAGCGATTTGATCGGCTGTTGGCTCGGCGTCCTCATCTGCTCACTGTCAGTCTCGTCGCATAATGTCGGTATGACAGCATCAAAATCACATACCGAGCTGCAGATCGGTGAATATCAGCCCGCACTTCATCCACCCGCCGTCAATTTGTTGTGTGCTCTCTGCCAGTGTGTTTCTTCGTGACTGGTCGTTCACTCCAGCGCTACCGGAGGTTTTCACATCGCTTTTGGAGACGAAGAACTTCTTGAGCGTGATGCCATCAACGCTGTAGCTGATCTTGACGTGAGATGAGGACTGGAAGTCAAACTCCGGCAAGAGTTCAACCACCACGGCAAAGCGTTCACCAGTGATAATTTCGACATATGCTTGTTTGACATTTTGGGAACGCTTCGCGGCGCTCCGAGTAATCTCGTACTCTGGATACGGCGTCTTGTCATCGAAGCGGATCAACGTGGCGCTGACGTTCTCGTATTGAACCATGATTCAAGACGTCATGGTTCCTGAATCGGTGGAGTTTGCGATGTAGGGGTGTCTTGTAGTTGAGTAGGACAGGCCCGACAGTGTTTTGGACGGTTGGTGACAAGGCGTCTGTAAAGCCTTGAAGAACATACGTGCAGCACCGAGGGGAAAATAATTCAATTTCATCAGTGAGGCGACTGCGTTTGCCAAGAACTAGTACTAGTAGCATCTCATTCTGCCTTCACTTTATGTGTGGACCCCCGCTTACTTTGTCAAACGTACTTCATTAGTGATCGTCGCAGCCCAAGGTGTTGTAGCTCAGCCGTTGTTAGCAGGGTTGACCTTGCAGTAATCCGCATTGTGCACCGAAAGATCAGGGTTACCAGCCCAGGTCGGGAACGGATGCGCTTTGCCACTACCGCCAGCCACAGCGAAAGTGAGGACAAACACCATGACTTGAGTACCACCATCCATCGCCGCCGAGACAAGATAGTTGTACTTGACGAACAGCGCGGGATGGTACTTGCGAATGTAAAACTGACTGATGAAAGCCAGGATGAAGAACATGGTCAGAGAGCTGTTGATGCCGACGAACAGGTTGCCCATGTACCAGAGGATGATTGAGGGGTTGAGGTAGCCCCAGTTCTTGTTGCCGGTGTAGCGGTATGCAAGGTATGCGGGAATCGGCACGACGAAGCCAAGCAGGAATGACAGCGTAACCCATTGGTAGCGGGCGCCGACGCTGAACATGTTCTTGGCTATGGACCAGGCAATAGCGAGGGTGTTGAATTGCTGTATGTTCTGACCGGACCAAATGTTGGTGCCCTGAACCGATTTCAAGATCTCGCCTTGGTTCTCGACGATCGAAACCATCATTACCCAGTCTGTGTAACCATTAGTACCACGTCTTGACCCAACATGAAAGAGATGTGACTTACTGAAAATGCCGCCGACAAGGCAGCCGCAGATCTGGAGCAAGAATGTGATGCGTGGCGGGATGTGATTCTGTTGAGCCAGTCGTAGGTCCTTTGCGAGGAGTTGCGCTTGCTGTGTAGTGTTGTAGGTGAAGCAGGTGAAGTAGAAGTTTGCAAGAGGCCGACCTGGGAAAAGGTAACCAGCCAACATCTGGCAAATGGGCTGTATGTTGAACCCAAAGCCGGTGATACCGAATTGAGCACCAAAGAAGAGAGTGAAGAGGAAAGTGAAGCACAGTGCAAGAAGGTATCCCCATCCAGGCAATGTGGACTAAATTTATGTTAGCAAACCCCTGTGGACGATCAAGTTACGGGAATGCTTACCTTGATCGAGTACAGACAAATGACTCCGATCACGAAGCTGATGATTAATACAATGCCCCACCACCAAATAGGCACCTCCTTGTACTTGTTTCGGAGGACAAGCTTGTAGTGAGGGTCGAGGTTTGGGTCGTCCAATTTACGTGCAAGGCGCTCTTCCGGGGTCTCATTATGACGCCAGAACATGTACGTTTTTGCATCAAGCAATTTGGATAGGTGTCTGGGGTGAATCCAGCTCCAAGCACCCTTCAAGTCGTCCCAGTTCCAAAGCAGCATGTGTACGAGGGTGGCTGTAAGTCCAGCATTCGACGTGATGAGGTATGCAATGTAAGTACCAGTGAGGTACGGAATGCCTTCAGCCGCGAGTTTATCTTGATCAATCGTGAAGTCCGAGTTCAGGATGAGAGACTGATCATAAATAGTGTAGTTCGTGAAAGTCGAAGTTGCGTTGAACAATGACTGAGAGAGGAACGGGAATTTCTGAGACTCCCACATGTTTCCATAGTAGACACCTGTCACTGATGTTAGCGGAAGCTACAAAAGAAGCAGAGGGTGGCAGCCCACGAAATCCTTACCCATGAAGAGCGAGTAACAACCGATGATACCGATGAACATATTCACAGTAGTCTGAAGCGGATACCACAACGGCGAATTGAACGCGGCGATGTAGTTCCAGTCGAAACAGAGCGAGAGAAATCCCAATCCTTCGTTTCCAGAAGCTCCGCCAAACAGGTTGGTTATGACAAGGTTGTTCTGATCGGCAAGGCAGACGACAGACACGCCTGTCAAGACGATGAAGATGTACTCCGGGAACATCGTCCATACGAAGAAGGAGAAGAAGACGATGTACCACACACGCATACGTTGTTTCGTGACGTGCTTCTCTCGATGGATGGTTTCCAGAAGGGTCGTCACCGGTAAAGTCATAGGCCACAGCATCTTGACGGGGTGGACGATGACATCGCGAAGCAATCCTGCCACTCCGAAGCCTAAGAGCTGTGATGACAAGACAATAAAGATGCCAGCAGCCTTGCTTGGGTAGCCGCCGTAAAACAGCTCTTGAGCGGCCAAAGCCTCAGTTGCCAAAGCACTCACTGCGGCGGCTGAGGCCATAATAGTGATAGCGGCGTGTTCCTTTCGGGTGAACTCGTGGGGGTTCAAGTAGCGGAGCACGCCCTTACGAGGGATGAGAGTCGCCATGGCATCTCCAAGCACATATGCGATGACTGTCAGAAAGACCAGAGACACGAAAATCGTCTGAGGCTTGAAATAGAAGATTTCTTGCAGCACAGATGCGAAGATGGCGAGGCCAATACCTAATAAACACAGCTTAGCGGACCGAAAAGATACATCAGTGTGTCACGCTTACCCAAGAACCAGGTTCGGAATGTCAGACTTGCTTCATCAGGATTGTCTTCAAGATGGATAATCTGAGTGACCAGGTCGGCAGCGGTTTCTACCGGCACGTTCTTGTCGGCGAAGCCGTCTTCGCTTGTCTCACGGTCGATCTCTCCATTTTGGATGTCGACTTCGATATCGGCTTTCGGGTATTCTTTGTCTAGGCCGCGCTCGTCTGAATTGAGATCCTTCTGCTCGCTCGCAACGGGTTCGTTCAGGGGGCCGCCATCGGTGTTGCGGCTGATGTAGCTGGGTCTCGCATGTGGAGTCGTCATTGCGCAATCGCCAGGGGAAAGGATTGCCAAGCTTTGTGAAGTACAGCCAAGCTTTGCGAAGGAGCACCAAGCCTTTTGCGAGCAGAATCAAGCACGCAGTAGGGCCATGGCGTTCGTCTTTATCATGTTTTTATATTGTCTGGAATCAACGTGCGCATTCCACGACTAGGCCGCGAAAGGCAGGCGCATTGGTACATTCGAGCGAGAGGGTGTTGTGCGTGCCGCCAGCCCATTGACTTTCTAGAGCCGAGGCCTTGATTGGGAAGGTGTTTGGCTCAGTCTCGTCACAGCAGCCAGATATTTCCAGATACCAAGATAACAAAGTTACATTATGACACCTTATCTGCGCCCACAAAGTGCACAAGCAAGTCGTGTGCCCTCACGAGGCGCACGATAAGCGAGTTTCACGGGGACACGTCAGCAAAGTTCATACCCCACCGGCAGTGGCGGCCGAGACATTAGACCGGAACGCACCATCTCCGGGCTCAGTCCGTTCTGGTTCACGATCTCGTATACAATCTTCGCTAACAGCAAGACGCGCACGCATCTCTGCAGGGCAACCGACTGAGCGCGGCATAATTTCCATGGAACAGTAATGTCGTTAACGCTACTTGACGTTACATGCATACACTGACGTAACATCATTGGAAAGACTATGTGCGCTAGATACATGCTCTCCAATCCGGGTCGCTTCAATTCTACACAAATCGCAATTCTACACAAATTGTAATCCAACTGCAGATCCCACCGACTCTAAGCTTGATTCGTCCCAAGGAACTGCTTGTTCTGGAAGCATCGGCTGTTTGAACGTTTGTCCTAGGTCTTGGAGCAATCCAACGAGCCCTCTGCCATTGACAAAGACATATACCTTTGCATAACGACTGGCGAACTCGAGCGCGAATTCTGTGTCCTTCGGCACGTAAACGAGTTCTCCTGCGCAGACACGCGAAGGTCGTCGAGAGCCGATTGAAAACGATAAGGCTCCTTCAACAACCTGGAAAGCATGATGCACGCTTGAGAACTTGAGTTTGCGCCCACTGCTTGTGAATAGCGAAGTCTGCATGCTGGTGTTTGACGATCCCTCAAGACTGGCGATCGAGAACTTGCCGTCGCTTTCCGCAGTCGTGATCAGTGGACGAAGGACTGTGCCACCTATGGCATACGCAGGGCCGGTGCCATTCTTCAAGAAATAAGGTTCCAAGCTGCCCGGAAGTCGGCTGTCTTTTGTGGTGCACTCCCGAGGTTGGCATGCGACATGCTGCGGACAAGGAATCATGTCGAACTTCTCTGCAGCAGCCTTGAGCTTTGGCAGCAAGACTTCAAAGAAGTTCCGCGGATCTTCGGTTGGCCATGTGGCGCCGTCATAAGGCTCGCCGATGAAGCGGAAGAACTCTTCCCATCCACCAGGAACTATGAGTCCAGACATCTCGGCATGCTGGCCTAGCAGTTGATATTGGTGAATGGTGCCCTGCTCACGTCAGTTCAAGCTGCGATGTCGTGGTTGCATGAATGTCACATACCGGAGGCACGCTCGCGAAATCTCCTGCGCTCAAAGTGCGGCACTCGTCATTTGCCCAGACGTTGACGTTTCCTTGGAGACATAAAAACACATCGTGGGCTTCTTTGTGGTAATGGAACCCAACTGGGTCCGACTGGCTTCCGCCTGATGATACGATAGCGAAGGCATCATCGCTCTCCTTTCCTGTAACCAGAAGACGGGTAGCCGACTTGGAGAGTGGGATATAAATGATCTCTCCATCTTGTGTAGAGATTATATAAGGCCCTCCCACGCGGCCAGGGGGTAGCCTAGCTGCGAGCGGACTGTTGACTGTCATGGTATGGATATGGAGGATTGTTTGAGTAAAGCGGATGGGAAATGGTTGGCTGTAATGGAAGCAAGAGCGTGGACGCGGATGGAAATGGTCAGCAACACCTCTGGCTCATACGATACGTGCGATATGACTGATCGCATCGGCATCTCGACCGAGGGTAAGACCCGGCAGTCTATGTTTGCAGATGTCCTAGCTTGCGCACCAACTACCAAGGTACAGTGGAGGGTGGAGGAGACTACTCTGAGCCCTTCCGGAAGTTCCGAGAAGCCCTAAGCCCTCCACCTCCCACGTGGCCTCTTGGCATATGCATGGAGAAACTGGGGTACATGGAGAAGAGTGGAGTAACGGAGATGAGTACGAAGTTGACTGAGACATATAGATTGCTTGTTGTGCAACGATTGATGCGTTCCAGCAGAAGCATCTGCGACTTGCTAATGAGACCAATTCACGATCTTGCGCACAGATAACTTCGACATGTCTACGTCCAATGACGACTCCCAAAAGAAGGGCTTTACATGCGACCGCATCGAGACTGCTTCCAATGCCGACGAAATGCCAGCACACAATATCATCGAGGCTGAGAGACAACTTTCAGTCTTCGCGAACGCCAAGAAGCACTGGCGAGTGCTACTCATAGGTAAGTCTGTCGATGTGCATCTCAATACTAATATCATACTAACGGTTTTTTAGCTTGTGTCAGTTTCACAGCAGCCATGCTTTACGGCTTCGACATGATCATCAATGGCGCCAGCATCTCGATGCCCTCGTTTCTCCTTTACTTCGGTGAGATGGGACCCACGGGACCGTATCTGCCTTCTATCTGGACATCTCTGTGGACTGCTATGGCCTCCCTTACACAAGCTGTCGGTGCCATTGCGATCGGAACCATATCGGACAAGTACGGGAGAAAGTGGCCATCTTGCTGTGCCAGCATCTTGACTATGGTTGGGACTGCTGTTCAATTCACCGCCCATAGCCGTGAGGCACTGATGGGCGGCAAGATGATCTCTGGATTCGGGATTGGAGCTACACTGGCGATGGGGATAACGTATCTTGCGGAGGTAAGACCTGACAAGGTGCGGCTCTGTACATTGTTCTAAAGCCTTTGCTGACTGAAATAGATCACGCCAGTGAAGCTGCGAGCACCGCTGCAGTCTTGCTTGATCATCTTTATCGTTACGATCCAAGGCCTGGCTCTCGGTGTGGTGCGCATCCTGGTGCCTGATGTCAGGGAACGAGCATTCCGTATTGCTTTCGCGATCCAATGGGTGGTGGGTATTCTTTCGCTAATCGCATGGGCCACCGCGCCGGAGTGAGTCTCGATCATGCATTGCTGTGAGTTGATAGTTGCTGACAAAATTAGATCTCCGCTTTGGCTCATCCGAAAACAAAAGATCGACCGCGCTCGCAGAGTCATGCAGCATCTTTATGGACCGAATGATACCAAAGAAAGGCTGGCGCGCGAGATACACATCGTCCGCATCGAGAACGAGAATGCCAGTCTTAGCCCAAAGGTCACCTGGGTGTCCTGCTTCCGAGGAACCGACCTGAAAAGAACCGCCACCACAGCACTTTTGTTCTCGTTGACCAACTTGGCCGGGGCTGCCTTCCTCTCACAGAACATCTATTTCCTGATTACTGCTGGACTCGAAGCCGTGCACTCCTTCGATATCGGCATCGGCGGATTCGCTTTCGCCGCGATATTGATCGCTTGCAGTGGAGTCTACCTGCAGAAAGTCTCACGCCGCAATGCGATTCTCGGAGGCCTGATCTTTAACCTGGTCCTCATGACGATCATCGGTGCCCTCTATTTCGCTTCCGGCAAAGGTTCACTCTGGGCGATCGCCATCCTCATGAACGTGCTTATCTCTTTCCAAGCCGCAATTTTGCAAGGTGTTGGCTGGGCCGTCGCCGCAGAGGTGCCAACACCCACCTTGCGGGCAAAGACACTTTCACTCGGACTCTGCGGCCAGACTTTGACCACTTGGCTGTTTCAGTTCGTCACGCCTTACATGTACAACGTAGACTCTGGTCGTCTAGGCTCTCGCGTCGGCTTTGTCCATGCTGGAATTACTGTACTTCTGCTGGCTGGTGCGTGGCTCTTGGTCCCTGATACCACGAACATGACCACGCAAGAGATTGATGAGGCATACCACAATGGTGTTAGCCCAAGGAACTTCCGGAGCTATCTTGCAGGACGCGATGTTCAAGACAGCGGCGCCATGGGCAAGACGGTGTAAAGCAGATTGGCATACAGATAGCTTCAAGACTACAATATGATCACACAATGATGCGATGCGCGTTTTATTATGGTCTATCCCTCCGACTGTTAGACATCGCCAGATTGTAGCATGGTGGAGTCGCTGGGCTGGATTCTACGACTGTAGCTGTATACATAAACTGCGAGGTCAAGGATTCGATCTCATTGACATCAACTGTGGAACGAACATCATGTGCCAGACTGTATAAGCGTCACGTCCAAGCGCGACGAGAGAAGAAATGACTCTCCAAACAGCAGCGCTCACTCCGTTATAACATACTACAAAGATCGACACGATCTCTGGCAATAAAGTCCGTAGCTGATCAAGATACCGAACTATGTTGGAGCTCTGTCTTACCAAAGAATCAATGCAAGACTAGTCATACCTGTTAAATCACAGCTCGTCTTGTTTCGAATTGCGAGTGAACATGATAGTCTGGCCACTCAGCCTCGGCTTATGGTATCCGATTAATCGACTGTGTGCAGGACTAAGGGCACGGCTCCGCAATTGAGTATATTGCCGTAGGGCTTCATGACTTTTGTGGCTTCGGAAGTTCCGGGCCCTCGGTCTCTAAACAATCAAACCATTATCGGTGCAGCTAGCACCGAAGCCATACCTGCCAAACACATACTCTGCTTCTATACCAAAGGGGTACAGAAGCCTCTATAGGCCCCCAACTTGGCAAAGGCACTCTGACACAATCCAAGCCAGCAATGCATTCCCAAGCACCCGAGATGATCGGCACATGGACCTCATTCGATCGATCCACTGGAGCTCGAACAACAAATACGGATACACATTTGGAGATCAGTAATGTCGGTGGCAAAGATGGCGAGGTCGTCCTCGATCACGGCCGTTGTGAAGGAGGTTTTCCGATCTTTGTCGTGAACCATGCCGCATCATCGGAAGGCGACCACGACGTCCCCTTTCGTGTCGTGTATAGCGAAACAAGAGAGGGCATCGATCGTGATACCGGTGAGAATCCACATAGTCTAGCTCAACTGAAGGGGATGTTTCTAACATTTGTCATCGTAGGTGACGGCCCATTCTTTCTGTTTTCGAACGCCATGGATAGTTACAGGTGCAACTTACACAAAGCCGTCTCTGGCTCACGGAACCAAACCATAAAAGCCCGATTCATTCAGGCATCTCAGAGATATCAGAAGATTAAGCTGATCAGTCCGAACACGACCATCGTGTTCTCCAAGATTGGCTTCGAAAGGGTACGGCCAGAAATACCCTCCAAAGCCAGTTTTCAATGCTCCGATCCCATCGTCAACCGCATCTGGAGAGACGGAGTGCGCACAGTCGATATGTGCACAGTGAAGCGCGGAGAAACGAAGCCAGCTTGGGACATCACGCCACATGGCACACGAGTTTATGGCGGTCACTGGGCTCCTTGTCGACAGGGAACGAGGTGGAAGGACAAGACTGTGACATTTGAGGCAAAGATTGAAGCCTTCGGAGCTAGTTGGGGTGTGCACATGGTTGCCAACGGTCTCATATTCTGTCTGGATGCCGAGAAGAAAACACTTGACGCTCACATCGGCCTCTCGAACACCTCCGGCACTTTTCCCTCCCGTCACATGGGCTCGTGGACGTTGCCTCAATCAATGGTGCTTCCTGACTGGATCCAGATCATAACTGTCTGCAAAGGCGATAAGGTCACTGTCGCAATTCAAGGTCACAAAGTCGCCGCCCTTGACGGAGTTACTGTGCAACCGTTGTTGGGCGGGGCTTCCGTCAACACGGGTTCCGTTGCTTTTGGCGGTCCTGCGGAATGGATCGCAATGTATCGAAATTTGACGGTCGCAGGAATCGATGGAAACCTTTACTATTGCAACAGCTTCTTCCAGAAAGATGCCGAGCGCACCTATGCAGACTTTCAGATCGGCACCAACCAACTTTCCTGTCTCATCGATGGCGCTAAACGAGACCGAGCTTGTTTCGGAGGAGACGCCTTCGTTACTGGTCGATCTATTGCATACTCAACCGGAGACTTAGAGACATGGAGAGGATCACTGCAACTGTTAATGAGCCATCAGACCCAGGACGGACTCCTGGGAAATCTCTGCCCAATCCAGGCTCCAGAGCACGAGACAGAAGAAGAGCCGCCCACCTATGCCTTCTACTCGCTAGCATACGCACTTCTACTGGTAGTCTCCGTCAAGGACTACTGGTATCACTCGGGCGATGATTCGTTTGTCGACGAGTACTTCAAGAAGATGCAAGCTCATATGGGCTTTGCTGCACAATACGTGAATCGAGGCGGACTCGTGGAAGCCCCACTACATTTATCGAGTGAGCAGAACAGTCAGACCAGTTTTATCGATGCAGCTAACGATGACTCCAGTGACATGGTTTCCAATGGGTGGTCCAGTACTCGGCCCGTCTGCAGGTATCAACTTGGCTTATTTTGATGCATTGAACGCGATGGCTTTGATGGCTTCCAGTGAGAAGATCAAGTTAGCGTATCTTCAGTCCGCACTGGATCTACAAGCATCGATCGTGCGCAATCTCTGGGATGAGACGAATGGGGTGTTGCGATTCAGTTGCACTTCACCAGTTGGCGGCATTTGTCAAAGTGCGAATGGATACGCATCATCTCTGGGACTCTTGCCTGGCCATTCCAGTTCAACTGCAGCCCTCTGTGGAAGTGACAAGCTGCTGCCTGCGGCTTTTGAAGGCCTTGGTCATTGGGACAGGTTTGGTATCACCAGTCCTTACGCATCAGGATTCGCACTGGAAGGACTTCTGGCCAAGAACGAGCCTGCCAAAGCTCTCAAGCTACTGCACAAAGTATGGGGCATGATGGCAGATGAGAGCAACCCGAATTACTCGGGTGCACATTGGGAGGCGATGGACCGGCAAGGCAATCCATTCAATCACGATGTTTCTCTGGTTCACGGGTGGTCAACTTGGCCGGTGTTCCTACTTCCAAAATATCTAGCAGGACTTCATCCGCTTGAACCTGGCTGGAAAACGATCAGTATCTCACCCGTTCTTGCTGATCTGGACGAAGTCACATATGAACTCGAATCAGTTCGCGGTTTAGTGAAGATTGCGATCGTAATCGACACAAGCAGAGAAAAAGGTACGATGAGATTGACGCTTCCGGTAGGCACCAAAGGTTTAGTTTCGTTACCTAAGCCGTGGAGGCTTTTAGGGTGTCGGCAAATTCGAGGTGATGCAGAGGAGATGGTCGTAAGTTTCGTGAGGAAGTAGAACAATTGAACTGCCATACGACGAATAAAAACCTTCTATGTGATATGAGAGCAGATACAACTTCCAACCTCCAAGGCTCATTACTACAATGACATCATGGCAGAGTAGCGTTTGATCGTGTAGACTGATTCCGGGTTTGCCGCGCGTACAAGTCAAGAGCGTACGGCAAAGCCGGAGCCCTTTTAGGCAAGATCTACTGTAATGCGAGCCAGATGCCTCTGAGATGAGCAGGACGCCTACAAGATATAGCGCCTACGATTGTTTCTTGTTCAAAAAGTGGCCAATTATAAAAATTGTCACCTTACTTTTGCTACACCATACAAAATCGCCATGAGCACCCCACGAAGCATGAGAGCAGTGTACAAGGTGTTGGGAACACAGGAGATCGATGTCGATGTCTACCTGCCTCCAAGATCCGATGCCACGCATCCCATCTGTAAGCATTCCCCATCATGTTCATGTGATAAACGTCATCTAAGAGCAAGCAGTGATCGACATCCACGGCGGTGCATTTATGCTCGGCTCCTCCAAAATGGTCAATCTCGACCAAATCCAAGATTGCTTAGACCGTGGTTGGATCGTCCTGGCACCAAATCATAGGCTATGCCCACAAGTGAATCTTCTCGAAGGTCCAATCCAAGATTGCCGAGATCTCCTGAATTGGATTTTCGACGGCGGTCTTGGAAGCTTTCTTGAAGGTTCGAGTGTTGGGACTTGCAAACTGGATCTCGAGCATGTCTTTGCGTTCGGAACATCATCAGGCGGCACCTTGGCGCTTTCTCTTGTAAGTCAGCACATGGAGACGGCGACAGCAGAAATAATCTTTGTACATTGACACGCTCCAGGGCTATGGCGTTCCACGCCCGGTGGCGGGAATCTTCAACATGTACGGACCATGCGACTTCGCCAACGACTGTTGGACGCAGAAGATAACTCAGATGAAGCTCCCAGGCCATCTGACAAGCGACTTCATCAACAAAGTCTTCGACGAAAACCCAGTTCCGATTGAAGGTGGCGTGTCGCTTGAAGGACAAGCAAACGGGCCTCCGGACTTCAGCGATCCACGTCAAGCATTTGCCTTATCGCAGGTGGCTAATGGCACAGTGATGGATGCCGTGTATCCATCGCGAATGTGGGCAGAAGTCGATCCTCTTCTCAACATCAGTTCAGGCTTTCCGCCGACATACATTGTACATGGCACTGCTGATACGAAAGTGCCGATAAAGCTGAGTCAGAAGCTTTACCAGAGATTGCAGAGTCTCGGTGTCACTTGCGGTATGAGCGACGCTCCGGGAGAGGAACATACATTTGCTGCCAAGATGGAGGTTGGGTCACTAACTTGGGATATTCAGCGTCGCGGGTTTGACTTCTTACAGGGACTTATACAATAATTGTTGCTTAGCTACGAATATAAATATAATCCTGTCATGGGTAGAAGCTCACGATTGCACCTATGCGCGAGACTGTTACTCGCACCTCGCTACACCGTCTGACTCGTGGCCATGCTTCATTGCTTCAAGCTTGCAAAAGGCTGCTCCTCAACTGCTTGCTCCACCACAGCAAAAGCATCATACCCATATAGCCACGGCTGTACCTCTGGACAAGTCCATCGGCTCGGGAAAGGAACCTTGATCTGCGGTGCGCCAAGTTGGGATGCGAACACCTCATCGCGAGCGAGCTGCTCTGGGCCGTCGTGCATGTGGAAGGATTCTCTCTGTAAGTAAAGAGTGTGAGCATTCGTTCAGACCAGCCACCAGTACCAAATTCATCTCTCACCTGTTTGAAAGTCTCTCTGGCAATGGCATCGCCTCGAGACTTGCGTAGTTGCTCGTACATCTTGAGTGCCTGGGGAACCTGCTCTTTTGCCTTCAGGTGGCCGAGGAGGAGACCAAGTACGGCACCATCTTCGATGGCAGAGTTAGCCCCTTGTGCGAGATATGGCAGCATGGGGTGGCACGAGTCGCCACTGTTGGTCGCGAGGAGCAAAGTCAGCGGCACATCCATGGAAGCACAAATACGATGTCGAACTCACACAAAGACGACATTTGACCTCTCGTTTACCCATGATGATAGTTCGTCTCCTGATACAGTGATATAGGTTAGCTTACTGCGAAACGGATTGCGGAGGTGAAGGGTGTGGAGGCACTAACTATGCATCAGCTTCCACTTGTCCACGTCTTCGACCAGATCGAGGAATTTTCCCAAGATGGGATCCCAGTCTTTGAACAGCGCGCGCATCTCCGTGACCGAACCAGCCTGTCGCCCCACACCTTCAGGAATATCGTCAGGAACAAGCAGGACGATGTTGTACATCTGTCCTCCTCGCAAAGAATAGCCAACAGCGTGAGCTCCAGGGCCAATCCAAAAGTGGACAGTGGGATTTTCGACCCATGCTCGCAACTCCGGATCGTCAATTTGGTCCAAGCGAAGTACCACACGGTACGCAAGATCTCCAGTCGGGCGCGGTAATTGTTGGCTTTGTGTGTAGTCAGAACGACACCTCGACCATAAGCCATCAGCAGCAACTATCAGATCGGCTTTTAGTGTTAAGCCGCTGCCTGTTCGAATGTATGGCCCTTCGAAGTCGACATGCTCAACTCTCTGCCCTAGCACGAACTTCACACCAAGGCCTTTCGCTCGTTCGTAAAGTGCAAGCTGCAGATCCACACGGTGCAAGTCAACGAAGGGATGACCATAGTCGTCACGCATCCTTTGGCCGAAAACTTCATCGTACGCGAGTAGCTTCCCAGTGTAGCGATGAACAGACAACGAGCTGGGCTCGGCGCCAGACCTCCAGAGATCCTCCGAGACGTTCCAGGTACGCAAGATCCGGGTGGCATTGGGCGTTACTTGCAGACCAGCACCGACCTGCATCACGCATAAGATCAACAGGCTGACCGGGGACTTGGCCGTACACATTGGATGACATACCTCAAGTAGCTCCTTTGCTGATTCCACAACAGTGACGTGATGACCAGAGAGTGCAGCAGAGACAGCGGATGCAAGGCCGGCAAGGCCTGCGCCGACAACTAGCACATCTAGGATGTAGACTGCCTGGTGTTGCTGGGGCGGAGGAGGCTGTAATGAAGGTCATTGTTAAAACTAGTTTTATCAAGATAAGAGTCGGATCTGGCAACGAACCGTCAATGCAGCAGGCATGATGGTATAAACGTGATAAGACACTTCAAGGCGCAGGGCTTGGTGCAGATGTGGGATCGAGGAGTGGCGACAGGGTATGAATGGTCACACAACAGAGTAGAGATTCATGTAGCAAAACATCATTGCCATCGCTGAGCCTGTCATGGCTACAATTGATCAATGATGGCCGACATAGACGTGTAAGCGAGCGGCGCCCATGGCGGACCGTCTATGATCCCGCGGATGTCCCATCGTTCGCCTCAGATCTGGCCTTTTCCGTCCGGATATCCCTGAGCCTCGGCTACATGCAGATTGTGGTTAGGGTTAGTATCATCATCGGTCTTGGAAACGCCTCCACCACTCCACCCTCCCCAGTTGCCTCCACCCAAGCTGGATCCACCCTGATGCAGGGCGCTTGCTGCTGATGCGTGGGAGTTCCGCAGACAGCCACAAAACATTTCAATCATCTCAATAATTCCGCTATTCACATGCAATCTGTGAGCGCCACTGACAGTGTAGATGGCTCGCGGCCAGTAGCCCGTCAAACGCGCCGTCCTCGAGCAGCGAGGGCATGTGATTTATGCCGGGTGAAGAAGAACAAATGTAATGAGGAGGTCCCTTGCTCGTACTGTCACAGTCAGTGTCTCGTTATTGTTAATATTCTTCCATATCTCACAATGCCAACTAATAATTTGTAGGCCGTAATGTGAAGTGCCAGTATCAGGGCCAAGCCGCTTCGGACACCTCGGTGACGAGGCAATATGTTCAGCAACTTGAGGGCCGTTTGAGGCACCTGACTGGACGGCTCGAGGAGTACGAAAACGCATCTGCGAGAGACACCAACTCGGATGCGGATGCCAGCAACGTTTCTGCTGGCACTCACGTTAATGGCACCAGTAACGTCGAGCCTCCAACGCCGAACAGTGTCTCGCCTTGGGCAGTGCGCGAGCATGAGGTGTCTGGCGTGAACTCGCACACTCAAAGCACAGAGTTCTATGGCAGCTCCTCGTCCATGACACGTCTTTCACAGATCCATCGCGATGCGGTGTCGCAACCAGAGAATGCAGGCGCTTTGCTGTCTACCCTCTATAATCCTGACTTTCGTCCGGCTGAGTCGCACAGATTTTCCGAAGGCAGCAGCGAGATTCCAGTCCGCAGCTGGTATCCACAATGTCGTAGCTTCATCGACACTTACTTCACTTCCCTACACTACATACATCCGATCCTCGACAAGCGACCTTTCTTGGATGCCTGCGAAGCGCTATGGGCCGGCAGTGCGGCGGAAGATCAAGGTCTTTCGACATTCGAAGCCCTCTACTTCAGCGTACTGTCCTTGGGCGCCATTGTAGGCGTGCGCGATGACGAGCCAATCGATGGCATCGACAATCTAGAATGGAGTCGCAAATTCTTCCAGATCGCCAAAGATCGCTGCACTCGACTTGGTATGGTCACTGATCTGAGCATAACACAGTGCTATTTCATCATGGTACGAATCGACTAGCATTCCGGTGAGACCGTTTAATTGACACATAGTAGGCAAAGGTCTGCCAGAACGAGCTTCATCCACATTGTATGTGTCCTCTGATCGTGCTGTGTTATCCGTGGCTCATAATATACCAGCGTCTTACATGTACATTGGTCTGGCTGTTCGCACAGCATTAGCCATGGGCATCAATAGAGAACCAAGTCCAGACACGAGCAAACCAGCTTCAGTGCTTAAGGCGGAAGCGAGACTCTGGTGGTAAGTCGTTTGCAGAATGCGGATTTTGTCTCTTGCGGCAAAGCGGCAACGATCAATGCAATCCGATTATCTGACAACATCGCCAGGGGCCTTTATTCTCTGGAAACGTAAGGAACCCCTTGCTTTAAGTGTATACCTTCGCCGAACAAGCAATTGACTAGCTGTCAGCGAGACGTCGTTTGCCATGGGTAGACCAGATACACTCGGAGCAGACCTGTACCACAACCGCCGCTTTCCCATAACGGAGGTCTCCCAGTCTGCTGAAGGCAGGGAAATTGAGCTACTGGACCATGCTCACTGTGCAATCATTAAGTGTATGGTGGACTTATCGAGGATCACCAAGTCGATTTGCCTGCGGATATACCTCCCTCAAGTCACGCTTGGAGCCGCCATTATCCCGGTTCGTGAGTTGGAGAACCAAATTGAGCAGTGGATCGCTGCCTTGCCGGAAGCGATACGCCCGATAGTGCCTTCTGCCCAAGACCTCGGTCTTCAAAGAGCAAGGGATCTTCAATGGATGAAGCGACAAAGCTTAGTGCTGACCATGAGTCCGTTCAACGTCCCCACGCAAAATCGTACTAGGGCCTGACGCTGACGGTTCCTAGGATACCACAACCTCAGAATCTTGCTGTTCGGTGCTCTTCTGCTGAACTCAACGCGCGAGGAAAGGGAGTTGGTCAATGGCGCTCGCGAGAGTGTACAGAAATGCTTAGATTCTGCTGAGCAGACTTTGCGTGTGATCCACCAAACCTATCAGCACAGCGACTTCTTCAGAACTTGGTAAGTGGGCTTGCCATAGTTTTTTCATCTGGCCACATACTGACAGTAAGGCAGGTTCTACAATGTCACATACACTGTGTTCGCAGCTTCAACAATTCTCATGTACCTCAGGCAAGAAGCGGACCCGACACAAGCACAAGAGCTGCTCCATCTCATCGACATGGCCATCGAGATTCTGACGATTATGGATGAGTCAGTCGTGGCCCAGCAAGTAGCGAAGCTGCTTCGTGATGCAAAGATTCGTTTCGAGAGCGGTGCGCATGAGAGCGACCCGATACAGACCGGGCAATCATCTCCCGGAGGAGCCGTTGGCACCACAAGCCACTGGGGCTCGCTCAACTTCTTCGATGGTGGCTTAGATCCGGTATTTGCAGCATCTATCGTCGCCTTCGATCTGGAGAATCCACTTTTGGAGTCTTACCATCAGCAAGTAGGAATGGGGAGCATCTGGGGAGCGTGAGATACCTAGGGAGAATGATCACTGTACATCATGTATTATTTCAGTTGCCTACTCCCAGAACAAACATCGCGCCTCAATGTGTTTCCAGACTTCACCTTTCTCCTTCCCAGCGATAATCCTGCTCGAGACGAGCGGCCAGCGGCCTTAACGCCATACCGTAGTCGCCTCTGTTCGGCGTTCTCAACAGCGTATGGATGTGGAACTTCGCAGGCTCCGCATTGCTGAGGAAGACTCCCGAGTGGTGATCGAACTCAGCAATGATGACAGGGCTCTGAATGCGGTAGTAGAACGGGTCCTCATCGCCGAAGCCACCAATCCAGCTCCAGTATGTCTCGGAAAAGTGTTGCTTGACTTGCTCCAGCCGCAGCCGGCGCGCTTTCTCTGGCAGATAAAGCAGGTACTCGGCAACAATGGCGAGAACAAGATCCTGTTGTGTAGATGACATGTCAGAAGCCAGGATGCCCTCGTATGGTACGATCCGGTTGTCCCTGTAGGCGCCGCATAGGTGCCGTTGATCGTCGTGGTTCCAGCGGCCATGCGGCATGGCAGGGTCGTTCATGAGCTTGTAAATCTGAGCCTTGGATTGCTGCTCGGCTTGGAGGTCTTGCATCAGGCGCAAGCCTAGAGTCTCTTCGTTTTGCAAAATGCGCGTGCCTTTGTAAGGGCCGTCGTCGATAACATTCGGCTCTGCACCGGTGAACCACGGAGAGCAGACGATTTGTGACTTGTAGAAGAATGTGTTCAAGCACAAGTGGTGGCCGTAGAATGAGAAACCCCATGGCCGCGTGGTAGAGGGTGAGCCGAATAGAGCAAAATTGTATGAGAACTCGTTCATGATGGTGGGAGCTTGAACAAGCTCGCCCAAGAAGTGGTTGACGCGCATGGCGCCAAGGGCTTTCCTGTAGCCTTCGGGAGAAAGTGCGGTCTCCAAGACTCGGAGTACTTTCGTGCGCAGCTCAGGTGTGATCTCGTCGAGGCGTATGCCTTTGTCGCTGAGTAGGAATTCTGGATTGGACCAGGAGCGCCACTCCGGGTCATCGATGTGGAAAAGTACTTTGGTTCTCTGCTGCTCATCCAATTCGTCCAAGACTTCTTGAGCAGCTTTTGCGATGCGTTCTATCGGTACACTTTCATCTTGAAGACCGAATAAGCCATCACGTACGATACCTGGTTGGTGTGTCAGTACAAGGTCGCTGGCTGATATGCGGGTGGTTTTCCAGCATGGGCAAGTGGCTTATTACCGTCGTTCGTGATTCCATGGTATGGCTCCTCAAACAACTTTCGCCAGTGCACATACAAGCCGTGTAGCCATGGAGGCTGGCCTGTAGACTTGAAAGCATCTGCATAATCAGTGGCATGTTGTCCTTTCATCGTCGTGAAACGAGGCAGCTCCAGGTCGGGAAGGTGGCGACGAAAGTCGGTATCAGCATCTGGTGCCGTCATCGCTAAAAGTTGAGCTCTTGCTAGTGACGGCGATATCTGTGTAGGCAAAGGTCAAGTATATGTATAGAAAAGTTTGCTGGTCGAAAGTCGCTGGATTTGTCGTTCTGCCGTGTCGTGGGAGTGATTATTTTTACAGACAGCTTGCTGACACTGAGTATCAAGAAATGGCTCGGTAGATGAGATGTATTGATTCAGGCAATACAATTGAAGACGATGCAGGATCAAAAGCAAACGAGTATCTGATCTACTAGACATTTCCGGGAACTGCCTCTCTTGCAATTGCCGACATGTGTTGCGTAACGTTGCAGGCCGTTATCGGATCAATAGAACCCCAACCCTAATGATCGGAAATGCCGGACACTCGCCACGCACTCTTCCGAGACCGAGAAGCATTGTGTGTCGAATCCGATCTAGAGTGATACATATACATGTACAGATACACCTAGAAGTAAAGAACAGAACACAGAAGCATTGCAATTGTCGTTTACAATAAGGAGATACTCTTACAGAAACAGTCGCAGCGATGTCATCTCGAGCATTTAGTCGTGAGTACGGTGGAGGAGCCTGACAGATCTCGACTGACCAGGAGAACAGGTCTTGTACGATTCATCCCTTCATCGGACCCTGCCAGAATCTTAATTGGGCAGCCAGTTCAGCATGAGATTGATGTCGGCAAAGCACTGCGTGATGGCAAGCAAGTTGACGTCTCCATCTTCTCCGGCACTTCTGTTCTTCAGCCTGGATCCGATACGGGTAATGTTGAGTCAATCCAGCGCATCTTGTCGCCCCTTGCACAAAACGAGATCGGAACCATTAGATGTATTGGGCTCAACGTAAGTTCATGAGTGCGAGCCATCGATATGTCTGCCGTCTATATTGCTAATGTATATTGTACAGTACAAGCAACATGCCGAGGAAGTCCGCATGCCGCTGCCTTCGGTGCCTACGGTATTCATGTGAGTGTTGTTCGTATTGAGAGCCTCGAAAGACAGACTTGGTCTGACAAATACTCGTCTCAAAGGAAGCCGAACACGGCTCTCGGAGACCCCTGGCCAGCACCCACAGTCATCCCAAAGATCACCCAAGCGGACGACTGCGGCGACTATGAGTCTGAGCTTGCCGTAGTCATCGGTAAACAGGCCAAGAATGTTTCAGAAAGTACCGCGATGGACTATGTCCTTGGCTACACAGCCGCGAACGATGTGTCCAGCCGAACATCGCAGCTAAACCAGTCCCAATGGTCATTCTCAAAGGGCTTCGATGGTTCATGCCCGCTCGGTCAGTTCATTGTAGACCTGCCGTTGGCTCTGACTGACAGATGACACAGGCCCGACTCTGGTCTCCACATCCCTCATCCCAGATCCGTCTGCTCTACACATTCGCGGCTCAAAGAACGGAGAAGTCCTGCAAGATTGCCCACTAGAGTATGCCATGTCACAGCTTGCCACATTCTATGGCTGTAGTATAGCTAATAACGTTGACAGTGACCTCATCTTTGGCATCCCGAAGCTCGTCAGCTTCCTCTCCCAAAGCACAACTCTACCCGCAGGAACAGTCATCATTACCGGTACACCAGCCGGAGTAGGCATGGGCAAGACGCCCAAAGAAACACTCAGGGCCGGCGACGAGTTTGCGGTAGAGATCACTCCTCATATTGGCACGCTGATCAATGTATTTGAGAACGAGGAATAGACAACGGCCTTATCCAGCGTACTGAGCGCGTGAGGGACGAGAAATTGATATAGAATTAAACACAGCATATCTTCAAATCTGTTACCACAAACTAAGAGTGCTGGTGAGTCTCGGCGCTCTTGGATGATAGTGACTTGGCTGTAGGCTATAGGTTTGTTGCGGAAGTGCAGCGACTGCGCTTATGTGGTAACTCAAATTTATCGCGCGAAGATGTAAGAGCAAAATTGTGGGTGGCTGTGAATTTGCATTGAGTTTCATTCTTCTGGTCATGTTATTTAAAGGTAAATATGAAGCCTGGCAGCACTCGCACAACAGCTCTATCGCGATGAGTCCAGCAATGGAGGCACTTTCTCGACCAGGTACTCCACGATGGCATCAGGACCCCGCTCAACTTGTAGGCCAGTCGGTATCGCATGATATTTGATATCGGGCACGATCGACTTCGCTAATGAGTGGATCTCTTTGGCCTCGTCGGCTGTCCACATCGAAGCGGAGAACTTGTGTGAACGTAAGCATGAGCCACGGAACGTGTATGCAAGATCGATGTAAGCTTACCAAGACATCGGGCTTGTGGAGAGTGACCTTGGGTAAAACCTCCTCTATGTCTGATGTATTGTTAGCGTTGAAGATGGAGACTTCGGTTATACAGCGTACTTTGGCAGTTGTCGACATGCACGATCTCATAGTCGTTTTTGAGTGCTTCGACTAAGCGGCCAATGAGACGTTGGGCACGCTCGGGTGCAGTGTTGACTGTGACCAGACGGAATGGACCTTTCCTTTCTGCCATGGCAGTTGAATGATAACCAAATGCGTGGATTGTTTGGGTAGGCGTGTGGGGGCCAGTAATGTTAGGTTCGGCGATGCCCTTATGTCTTCAGCTCCAGGCGAAGTCGCAACTGGTACAAAGCCTAGTCTCGATTCGCATCAGCCTGGTTGAAGTCTTACCCTCTTCGCACGCGGCATCTCCACAAGATTTGAGCCGGAAGACAGCCGAGGTTCCACTAGCTCCCAGCGGGTTTTCCGGATGCCCTACTTCATGGCAACTCAGTCCGTTCGCTGACAATATGCTTCGCAGTCTCACAGTACAGAGTGCTGCAAATTGTGAGCCGAAATTCTAATGCAGAAAAGTATCAGTCTATGATGGACCTGGCACAAGGCGCAATGAGGTAGACTTTTCGTGTGCTTTCAAGCCCTGAGGTTGGGGCACCTGAAGGCTCGACTCAAAGGACAAGTCCGAAAGTAGAGTTTTGTACGGTCTTCGGGGTCGGAGATGTAGATCCAGATGTAGAGACCACGCTCAGAATCATGCTTGGCCGGACACCCCTTCGTCATAGAGTTTCTCAAGCACCGATGCCAGTAAGCCTGCATAACCAACACTTTGGATGGATTTTAGAACGACAATTGCATCTTGAAGCGTAGAAACAATGGTCGCGTCTCCCGAGGTCAGAGGCGATCCAGGATGAGTCTCGTTACCGAAGCGCTGGTTAACCCATCTCAAGGCCACGCTGATCTCCTGACGATGTCGCAGGTGATGAGTTGTCCAAAGCAGTAAACCACCAATAAATAGCGTCACGACCAATTCATAGCCGCAAAAAGACTCCTCATCTAGCGATCGTATGTTGGAGGCTGATTCAATCATGTTGAAAGTACGATCCAGTATGGTACATTCGCTGTCTGTTGCAAGATTATTGCAAATTGACTCTGTCGCGGTACCAAGATCATCCGCTGTTGCTGAACGCTTAGCCAACATATACAAGTCCGAGAAGCTGATGCGCAAAGCAAGATCTCCGAGATGGTGTAGGAGAGCTCCGGCTTGCATGTGATCTACTGGAAGATGGTCGCACGCATCCGGAGTTGAGTAATGTTCAAGCCAAACGTCCAGAGCGTTGGACAGCCATTCTTTGTGCTGTTTGAGTCCGATCCCTATGTCTTCAGGCACAAAGCTTAGGATGTTTCCAGTCAGACCATTGGAGTTCAGCATGCAGACGTTTTGCCTCCATTCGTAAATGTGCGTGTGCAAAACATAAGCATAGAACGTGCGTGAGAATCCATCAAGAGGTGGGAAGAACATGTCTCCATACAATTCTTCTCGTTGCAGCAAGATGCTTGATAGTGTCGGAAGATGATATGCGCTCGGAGGTGTAGGCGCCGGACCAAGCATCATTGTCCAAGCTCGAGCGGATGGAGCGCTCCAATATCTCGGTTCGCAAGGCAAAGCAAGTCGAGTCGTTTCAGCTTTGCTTATGTATGGCTGTCGTTGGAACAGGGCGGAGTACTGGCAGTCAAGCAAGTATATGCAGATACCAAGGCGCTTGCGTCTTTCATTTTCGACCCAACGTAGCCATCTGATTTCCAGGTCGGACGACCGGGTTGCTGAAGACCTTGGAGTTGGTGCGGACACTATGGGATCTGCCACTCTGCTTATGAGTAAATGATTGTTCCTGCAAGCCAGAGCCAAAACGCCGCGGTCCAGCTCTGCCCTGCAGTATGCTGCTTGTCGTCCACTCCAAGTAGCGGTCAATGTACAAAGGAAGAGCGCGAATGTATGGTCAATGTTATCTAACTGGTTGAAGGTTAGCCATCATTCACATGGGAGAACCCGAATACTGACACTTTTCAAATCTTTCTCGCGTGTGGCATTAAGCCAGTGGCGGCACTGGTCCAGATGTTCGCGGCAGAACTGATCTCCAGTAGACACAGAATGGCACGAGCCAGCCAGCATCATTGCCATCAGAACAATAGCAGGCGTCTTCGCGGTCGAGAATGTCGGGATGTGCATGGCAGGGAAGCGTGGATGCACCCGTCGTATATAGAGGAGTAAGAAATACTGCAATGAACGACAGCTTGGAAACCCTTGACGTGAATGATCGATAGTGTCGTCTGAGGTAACAGTATTCAACAGCGTTGAACGAAGACCCTCATCGATAGCCGATGCCTTCAACGAAGCATCAGACCATGTTCTAAGCATGTCGTCGACTTCTTCGTCATCCGGGATGCTGGTCTGTGTGTGCACGTCAGGCAGTGGAGGTTGAGGAACACCATCATGCGCAATCGTATTGGACCAGTCGTTGGTGCCATCTACCTCTTGTGTCGCTGTGACTGTGTCGCACTGTGGTGCTGAAAGCTCAACATGAGACCTGCTATCCTCATTCAGGAAGTCGAATGTCCAAGCGAGATCAAAGTCGAAAAGACCTTGCCCATGCTCGTCTCCGGGTCCGCCCATCCCGGAGGTGTCATAGCTCGTTGTGTCAAAAGATCCAAAGTCTTCTGTACTTGGAGCATGATATGGTGTCATCTCCGAAGCGCGTGCATTTTGCGACGTTTCTGCTATAGAAATGCTTCCTGGCGACGCCGAAGTTGGTGTCGCATGTTGTCTCTGTGCCGGTGCTTCCTGAAGCGTGCGTGACGAATGCGTCTTCTCGTGCTTACGTAGCAGATCTATGCGCGAGAATCGCTTGTGGCAGTCCCGACAAGAATGTCGTGCCTCATTCGTGTCTACACGGTCTCAATTGCCATTCACCTGGATGCTTCCGGTATGCACTTACGTGCGGCGCGCACATGCCGGGCAAGGTTCTCTTGTCGTGAGTATGTCCTTTGGCATTGTGTGCACAAGTGCATTGTCAGGCGACTTTGTGGCCGCGTACGCGTTTAGTGCGGGACGGCCAGCGAGGAATGGAGTGACAGAGGTGGAAAAAGGTGGAGGGACGGGTCAGCGGTGGAGTGGGAGAAAGAAGGTGGAGGTCGGCGGCGGAGCTGCGGGTGGCGTTCGTGAGTCTGTTTGGGTGGAGTGGCACACGCTATCGTCGGTTTCTACAATGCCGCAAGACCATACCAGTAATATATATGCACCAGAGTATGGCAACATGCCTGATGGTCAACACCTCTCCATCGTGCTCTTTAGTGGGCAGAGTCCAATCTCCGCCTCCTTCTCTGCTTTCTTTACAGACAACACGCAAGCGAGTCGCACAGCATGGCCACCGCTCAAGTACTCAGTGTAGTGCCACATGGTTTGATGCGCAAGAATATTAACATTACGAACCGAGAGAGGTCAACAGCGACACCAATTGAAAATGACAACAGCATAGTCGGTCCATACACGGCATTGCTCCCGTTATTGACACTGGAAGAGAAGGTATCTCTGCTGTCTGGAGCTTCATTGACCTCCACTACTGGTGTCGAGCGACTGGGAATCCCCTCGCTGAATGTGAGCGACTCGGTCAATGGCGTTCGTGGCGCTAAATCACATCTTGAAGATACAGGCACAGCCTGCTTTCCAAGCTCAACAGCCCTCGCATCTACTTGGAATACAGAGTTGATGCATCAATTTGGTCAAGAGGTTGGCGTCCAGGCTCGTCTCAAAGATGTACAGGTCGTCATTGGACCCAATATCAACATGCATCGCGACCCCAGGGGTGGCCGCAATTTCGAAACCTTCAGCGAAGATCCACTGCTCACCGGCAAACTTGCAGGAGCCATCGTGAAAGGCGTGCAAGAGAGCGGTGTGGGCGCCTGCGTCAAGCACTTTGTCGCAAACGAGAGCGAAACTTCACGGAAGTCTTACAACGTTGCCGAGTCTGCAGATGGACGTGCCATGCGCGAGATTTACATGCGAACCTTCGAGTGCATGCTCAGAGATTCGAACCCAGCCTCGATCATGATGGCCTACAATAAGCTGGACGGAGTCTTCTGTAGCGAGAACAGGATCATCCGCGATGTACTCAGAGACGAGTGGAAGTACGATGGATGCGTTATGTCAGATTGGTATGGTTCACACTCCGGAGCAGAATCCCTGATCGCCGGCTTGGACCTCGAGATGCCGGGTCCCAGTGCTCATCGTGGCGCAAAACTTGTACAAGAAATGCGTGCAAGTGTTGTCTCGCACGAGGACCTCGATCGCTCTGTACGCTCTGTACTTCAAATGGTCGATCGCACGACGAAACCAGCGACAACACACATTATGTCGAGATCATCCTCCATGGCAAGGCAAACTGCTGTCGAAGGCATCGTGCTTCTCAAGAATGAGCGCAAAATACTTCCTCTGGATCTGCAGCAGCAACCTTCAATCGCCGTGATTGGTGCTGCTGGTGCCAATCCAGTCGTCACTGGCGGAGGCAGCGCTTGCGCACATCCCGAATACGAAGTACCGTTCCTGGAGGCCTTGCGAAGATCTCATCCAGAACAAGGAAAAGTCGAATACGCTGCTGGGGTTTGTCCCTTCGTTTGTGTTCCTGCCATGCCACTTGAGACTACACTAGCTGCTGAAGATTCTACGGGGGTCCATGTGGAGCATTTTAACAAGCACGACTCAGAGCCAGTATTCTCACAGGATATCAAGTCTGTCCAGATGGTGATGCTAGGCCGCATTGCTCCTGGGCTCGACCCCAGAACTTTCCACTCAACAATGACAACAAGTATCAAGGTCGGAGAGACTGGCCGCTACACTCTCGGATCACAAGTTACAGGTGCCTTTGAGCTGGAGCTCGACGGGAAGATTGTTCTTGAGGGTGCGGAGCCCGACATTGACATCACCGACTTCTTATTCCAACCGAAAAAGCTCGAGCGTGTGGTGGACGTAGCCCTTGAAGCAGGCAAGACGTACCAAATTCGACTCCGAGTTTCAGCTCGCATGACAGCCTCGCACCACGAGCCAGAATTCCATTCTGCGAAGTTCGTACTACTGAAAATCCAGGACGACGAGGCTGCCATCAAAGAAGCTGTGGCTGCTGCGGCGCGTTCTGATGTGACGATTGTGTTTGGTGGGCGTACTGGAGAGCACGAGTCGGAAGGATTCGATCTCGACACCATCGTGCTGCCGGCCAAGCAAGTCTCACTGATACGTGCGGTCGCATCTGTCGCACCGAAGACTGTACTGGTACTCCATCATGGCAATCCAATAGATATCAGCGAAGTCGTTGACGATGTTGATGCGATCTTCGCAGCCCACTTTCCAGGACAAGAAGGCGCCAACGCGATTCTCGATTTGATCACCGGACAGGCGAATCCTTCTGGTCGTCTGGCGACAACATGGCCTCTGAGGTTTGACCAGGAATGCCTGCCTACGTTTGACACCTTCAAGTGCTCGCCTGAAACACTGCGCATCGAATATGAAGAAGGTATAAACGTTGGGTATCGTCATCCGGACTCAATTGTCATGTCGCGCTTCAGTTTCGGCCATGGTCTAAGCTATTCTAAGTTCCAAGTTACCGGTCTCCGCCAATTGGAGTGCCAGTCAAAGCAAAATTCCGACTGGACAACCCGTACACATCTTCTTACAGCGACCGTGGAGAATATCGGCTCTCGATCTGGAAGTCATGCCATCCAGCTCTACAGCGAACATACAAACAACAAAGCTTCCGTCTATCGCCCGAAGCACGAGCTTGTGGCATTTACTAAAGTGTTCCTGCAACCTGGCGAACGTCGAGATGTCGTGCTGTCAGTCGTCGAGCGAGACGTCTGCGGGACTTGGGACGAGGAAGAGAAGCGATGGAAGAGGTGGCCTGGTGCTTACGACCTCGTAATTGCTGACGGAGTGAGGGCTATCGCGGCGACAAATTGTGCTCGTCTAACACTCACGTTCTGAACGTCGGCGGGTTTGCTTTTCCAGATCAGTCGAGATCCACATGCAGCTTTGTATCGAATCCTCTACAAATGCCCTTCATTCGCATTAAACTACCAGAGCACTAATAAGTTGCAATTATGGGTGGAACCGATGTCCTGGTTCTTGCCGTCTTGTAGACCCGTCTCGCAAACGACAGTCGGTTTCGACGTCGCTGCGACTTCAAACGGCCATTCCTCTACCTCACCATGATATCAAACACTTTATTACATATTCGCGCACAAGAAACACCAACACCCAACACAGAGGTCCAATAGGGTGTTGTTGTTACGCGAACCGTTGTTACGCGAACCAATGTCTCAAATTAGGCCTTTGGTTTTGCAGACCGCAGCCCGCTGACTCTTGCCGAGCTGAAGCGCACGGGTCGACTGCGCCATTAGGCGATTTCAGCTGCAGTTGCCAATGCTGTAATACGATGCGCGCTAGTACTATTCCAGACTGTGGTGTTAGTATCTTTGCTCACGCTATACGGAAATATCAGGCAGACGCTTGGTCGTGGACTCAAATAGCCGACAGTTGATGTTGGATTCAGCATTGACGGTTTAGTTCCCTATGCTTCGGGACATCGAACGGCGTCCGCAGTCTGACAGGATGTGCTGCGTCTTGTTACATTTCGTGTTCAGTGATCCTGCTTATTTGGCGAGGAGGTCTGGCTGAGCTCAGGACCTTAGGCGTACAGTATCAAAGTTAGTTTATATGAGCCCAGCTTTCGCAGCCTCCGGAAACATTGAACAACTCATTCAAACAGCACAATTCACAACAACCCAGCAATAACCAGCCCAACAAGTTCTACGAGTCCTACGATAACAACATCAAACACTTCTCGACCCGCCGCCATAACAACCATGCCTTCCACCAAATCCATCCTCGCATTCATGGTCCTCGGCCTCTTCGCCAACAGCGCTCTCGCAGGCACCGGCTGGGCTCAATTCTGCAACGACGATAACTGCAGCGAAGGCTGCGGCGCCAAAGTCGACATCGAGAACCCAGGCTGCCTCAACCAGTATGGCCGCAAGTCGGTCAAGTTCTCCGGTATCATTGGACAGGATACCAACCTCGTGGCTTCCCCCAACCCTGGCTGCGACTGCCAAAACTATTGTGAGGAGACCGTCCAAAGGGCCTGGACCGGAGTCTTTGATCAGAGGCCTTCTTGCTTCAAGCTGAGGGATGAGCCGGTGAGTCGTGATTCCTCAGCTGAATTACCAGACAGCTACCGATTCATATTGCAAGAGGGGCATTACTGACTTTGGTGTTCATACAGGCTCAGTCTTTCCGCTTCGTTGGTGCTCAGCACTGCCAACCAGATCAGTGTTGAGTCAAGATAGGCCTGGAGGGGCACAGGTCTGGCGGTCGGATGGAGGTTTCTCAGCTCCAGAGGTGAACTGAAGATAGAGCTGTTCGCAGCGATAGACGTACAGATGCATGAGGTTGCTGGTCGGGATCATTGGGATCATGAAAGTAGATGATAAATAGACTACAAAGCAACACGATGCCCACAGAACAAGCTCTCATTTCTCGCCCAATTGTCTCATGGCCCTCGCCTACGATGCCCGCTTCACACAGAATGGGTTCGGCGTGAACATGCCATTGGGATCAGCCCTGGCCCTCACCTTCTGCAACTTCTGATACTTCGCCTCGTCTTCATAGTAAGTCAGCCTCATCTTGTGTAAGTCCCAGTCACCGTAAGACCCCCACAGCACACGCTTGTCCTGCTTGCTGTAACAGCTGCTCGGACCAACGAACAGCTTATCGTTCTCAGCCTGCCACGCATCCGCAACCTTCTTGTACTTCGACTCATGGAAGCAATCAATGACTTGGCAGACAGTCGAGTCGCGCCAACTGTAGGAAGTGCCGTTGGAAGCGTTCGTACAAAACATAGACTTGTTGCCGCCGAAGCACTGGATTTGGACGGAGAGCCAGCAGTTCTGCCACAGGGTTGACGCGGGGTGGAAACCAACCACTTTGTCGACCTGTGACGCCACAGTACTGGCCCACCCGTCTTTGCTGAGTGTCTTGGAATTGGTCATGTAAGTGCGCTTCTCGTACGGGTGGTCAAACTCGCGTGGCTGTCTGAAGATCCATTCGCCGGTCATCGCGGACATGTCTTGGTCGAAGCTTTGGCTGAGGAGTTGCTTTCTTCCGCACTTGTTGAGGACGTCAAACCACATGGGGTCGTACTTGTCATCCTTGGTAAAAGGCACCCACTGAGCGTAGAGGATCACAGTTGCAGGCCACTTCGGTTGGCCGTCCAGTCCGTAGATCTCGGGGTGGTCGCGCTTCATGACACCATCCATCTCGGGGACAATATCCGAGAGTGAGAAGTCGCTGCTAAGTACACTGACACAGAGGTCATAGTTGCGCGGCCAGTCGTGATTGTCCGCCATTTCGGCCACTTTGTTAAGAAGGGCTTTGACAGTATCTTCATTATACCACCATACTGCTCGGAGACCGTGGGGTCCTTGGCCACCAACAGACTTGAAGTTGTGGTTGGTATCACGGTGGACTTCGACGGTGTAGTGTGTGATAACACCAAAATTGCCCGGGCTACCTCCAAGAATGGCATTGAAGAGTTCAGGGTCAGAGTTGGCATCGATGGTCTTGATCTCGGCATTGTGATCCACAAGCCTGATCTCACGAACATGGTCGCCAAACAGTCCAAAGCTACGGCCAAGCTGTCCGTAGCCTCCTGTCTGTGCATGCCCGCCAACATGCACATCAGCACACTGACCGTGCGGGAGGAAGAGTTTGTTGTTCTTCAGGAAGCCGTTGAGCTCGCCCAGACTCCAGCTAACGCTGACGTAGAGGAACGACTTGTCAGTGGTCTGGCTCAGGATCTTCAGATCATTGTTGAGATTTTTGAAGGTCGGCTTCATGTCGAGAAGGATGTTGGATCCAGAGGTTGAAGAGGCACCGCTGTATTGATGCCCGCCACTTTTGACCGCCACGGCGATATTGTTCGCTTTGGCGTACCTGAGGGCAGCAACGATGTCGGCATCGCAGGTTGGTTGGACGATCAATGCCGGGTGCATGTCATGGTCAACGCCATGGGAGCTCGTTGCATACTGGTAGTTGTTGTTCTTGTAGGCTTGGCCGTCGATGGTGCTTTCCGCCGATCGGATGTACTGAATGCCCTTGAAGTCCTGAATGGTGGCCATGTTGATCAGCTGTGCTACGATGAGTTGTGATAGTAAGAAGCAAACCGGATACAAGCAGGAATCTCATCTATCATATATCGGCGCAAGCGAAATTGCATGCTTTCCAGCTCGAGCAGTTCGCAGCCAGCCACACAGAGTATGAGGACACATCCTCACCTGATGAGGCCGTAAAAGGCAAGCTGGCTGAGTACACAAGGTCTTCGTGCATGAGCTGAGGTGGACACACGAGAGTGCGAGAAGAGGCATACTTTAGTGGTCGTTCGACAGACGCTTGGGGCAGAAGCACCGCAGATGCATGTCAGGCCTGGACCTCTTCTGGCTGCAACTCAGCTGGCCACAGGGAAAGCCACATCACGCGTGCTTCACCTCTTCGTTTCGCTGCACGTATGCACGAGGCAGTATGCATCAAAGGTCAGATCATTCATGCTGAGTCGGGGTCGCCGGACAGTAGGCTAGGCGTCAGTCTATGCAACAACCCATCGCTATTGTAGAAGCGGGAGGCGCAGAAGCAGACCTGCGCACTAGGCCTTGATGCTTTCCCCGACCACACCAAAGCCACATCACCAAGATCACGTGTCTATCACGTGACCAAACTTCCTTTGTATCACACGACTTCTAACCTAATATAGCCGGATTCCGCTCACCTCCATGAGTCCCAAAGAACACGCACGAGAAGGTCATGTCGAACAATACTGCACCAGAATAAGGATGATATGTGAAAGTTCATCTCGTTATGTACGAACCAGATTTCTCGTCAAATTATTCTGACACGGTAGCATATTGTCCACATCTGATTGTTCGGGGCAATACGCTTGTATTGATATTTGAGGTTTTGTATTGATTTGTGGACAAGATATCCTTTAAGCAGACAAGAGGATAATCATTTCTCGAATTGAGGTCCTTCAAACATTTGCAAAAATATATGGGCAGAACATTTCGATGATTTACATTCCGCAACGTCTGATGCCATCGATCAATGCGTGTCCATCAATAAGAGACGTGCAAGAGCCTGGCAATGGTTCGGTAGACCCGACGTGTATCTAACAATTTCAATGCCACTCTCGTATGTCAATATAGCGTATCAGTGATCGCTAAACCACATCATCGCCACTCGCAAGGCGGCAGGGCGGACAGCGTCCGGATGTGCAGATTGGATGGCTCAGTCACCATGGCCGTCTTGAGAGCTCCTCGTCATCGCTTCTTCAAAAGGTTCTGCTCTTGTTGCGATCAACATTCCGAACCGTATTGTACGACACGGCGAATCATAAGCAAATGTGGATTTATTTGATGCAATGTCGACAGCGTCGAAACACGTGACTTCCCAAGCCGGAGTTACCACGAAGCGGAGCGGAAGGAAGCAGCATCCTTGGACGCCCTACTCTATACGAGCTCAATTGTACACGACGCTATACGAACCCTATACAAGAAAACTACAAAATGTAAGTGCATGTGATATACCGGGGCCTCCCACAATCTCTGAAACGAAATTTCCCACTCCTCCACCACCATGATGACAACGACAACCTCCATAAAAATCACATCCTCTTCTGGCGCTGCTTACATCCCGCAAACGGCCGCCCTCTACAAAACAGCCTTCCGGACCGACCCAGTCGTAACCTACGTCCTCGGAGCTTTGCCAGAAGCTAAGCGTCATGCCTATCTGGAAGAATACTTTGGTGGGTTTTAGGGATAAGATTCACCGTTAGATAGTTAGTTGTGAGAGATGTCTGCTAACTTTATTGTAGTACGTCTCTAATCCACCTCCCGCTCCATAGGAAGCATAGCACGTGTGAAAGAGATTATCATTTTTGCTGTATATATATCACCAAACCGCTTTGGCGATCCTTACAAGAACAGCCAGTTATGATTATGTAAGGCATACAACAGTACAACTAACCCCCCCTCCCCTCCCAGACCCGCATCGCCACCGCCGCCTCCCTCAACGCCGCCCTAATCTATGAAGCCTCCTCCTTCTCCTCTATCGCCATCACCCTCCCCCCAGGAAAAACAGTTGACAACCCCTTAACGCTCCTCCCGGCGGGAATCCTCTCCGTGCTCTGGAACCTCGGCCCCACAGGCTGCTACCGCATGCTGTTCGAATTCGAGCCCGCGACCAAACGCGTGCGGAAATCCGTGCTCGGCGCAAACCAAAACTTTTATTATCTGTTTTTCATAGCGACTCGTGAGGACGCTCGAGGGAAGGGTTTGAGTTCGGCGTTGATTGGGGAGTTGCAGGAGCGTGCGAAAGCGGAGGGGGCGCCGGTTTGGTTGGAAGCTACGACGGAACATTCGGCGGGGGTTTATGCGCGGTTGGGGTTCGAGAGGTGTGGGGATGTGGTTCTTGGGGAAGGGAAGGTGGGTGCTGATGGACTTGAGAGGATTGGTGGGGAGGGAGTGAGGGTTTATTGTATGGTCTGGTGGCCTGAGGGAAAGAGAAAGGATGTGGGCTTGTAAATCTTTGGAGGGACGAGCTTGGTAGTTGAGTGCCCTCTATGCAGTGCAGGGCGAGCTTATCTGGTGTATGTTGTATTAATCTATGAACAAATGCTGGAAACCACCACCCCCTTCACGATCACGATCTCGGCACCCAATCCTTCCAGGTCGAATTCCTGTGCTTCATGTAATCCCTCGACTTGATCGACATCCTCAAGCCATACAACCCAGCGAACGGCCACAGATTCTTTAGCGACGCGGCAAGCGACTTCGGCGCCTCCTCCTTCGCAAGATCCACCTTGACCTTCTCGTACACATTCGGCAGGCCCGTGGCGTTGTACTTCTCGCGCAGCTTGTCGTACCACGCTTTGTCAAACTGCGACCAGAACTCCTCTTCGGTGTAGTAGGTTTGCGCATACAGCCACTTCATGCCACCGAGCTCCAGCAATTTCTGCTCGAGGTCGCGGTTGGCTTTAACGAATTCTTCGTGAGTGCGTGGTGCGAGACCCCAGAGGCCAATGTTGAGCATTTGCTTTTGCGTCTTGCCGTCGGCTTCGACTTCGGCGGAGTGGGGGTGCATTGTTGGCAGCGGGCTTTGCTTCAGGGGGCATAGCCAGAGCGGGTAGATGCCGTGGCGCTCGTCTGTGAAGTCGACGAATTCTTTGGCTGTGGCGTAGGGGAGGGCGAGGTCTTGGACGATCAAGCGTTCTGATTGGCCGCTTGTGTGCAGTGCTTGGTAGAGCATTCGAGTGTGCATGAAGTCGTCGAGCCACCAGCGGGTGAAGTCGTTGAAGGGAAAGCCAGGGAAGTAATCGAAAGCTGCGTTGCCGACCCAGAATCCACCGCGGTCGTAGCGGAAGAGGTATTCTGGTAGTGGGATGGCTTCGGATACTGAGCCAGCATTTCCGGCGACGCGCTTCTGAGCATGCATGTAGAACCATGGGTCTTTCGCATCGCTGAAACGCTGGACCGGGAGACCCTCCGTTGGGGTGTCAGTCATGCGACCTGTTACAATCACACCTTCAGTTTTGGAGAACATGATTCCGTCGACGTAGTCGAGGTCGCCACTCAGGTCCGTGAACTTCTGAATCATCTCCATAGCCTGGGTCATGCCTTCGTGTACTGGGTGGTATGTGGTTTCGACATATCTGGATGCTTTATGCAAACGCAACTTGACCAAGGTGGTGACGCCCATTGTGCCCACGGCACCAGCTGCTCCCTTGAAGAGATCTGGACGCTCTTGTTCTGAGCATGTAATGACTTCGCCGTTGGCCAGGACCATTTCCACTTGCTCCAAAGTCTGGTTGAAGAAACCGTGTCTGAACGAACTGCTCTCGCCCGAAGTGCCAGCGTATCCTCCTCCGACAGTGATTCCAGGAAACTCCATGACCACAGGCGGTACCAAGCCATATTTCAAAGTCTCCTCCACCAAACGGTCCATCGGTACATTGGGCTCTACGAGAGCATACGGTTGCTCGGCGTCGGTGTTGACGTAGAGTACACGATTCAATCGGCTGGTGTCTACAGTCTTGCCCTGCGGTCTCTTCCTCGTACTGTTGGTAGATCCGTGGAAGATTCTGAACTTCTCGCCGCGCTCGTGGAAACCGCGAACACTGGCGGCCACCTGCTCCACCTCTACATTGTGCTCTGATAGCGCTTTGGTGGCCTGCTCACTCTGGTCCGTCTCTTTCATCCATCGGTCCAAGCATGGTGAAGTTGTGTGGAATTGGCGGGAAGCCATGGGCTGTGCAAACGCAGGGGCTAGCGGTCGTCGATTATAGCTCAGGTTCCGGCGCGGTTGGATCGCGTGAGCAGCTAGGCGAGGCGCAAGGCGACAGGCGCGTAGTTGTGATGCGGTGGTAAGTGACGGACATAACCTTGCGGTTGCGCTGAGCTGTGTTCGAACCATGCTTAGGTGAGGTGAAGCAGGCGAGCAAACGAGTGTGGACTATAAGAGAAACCAAGGAGAAATGCAGCAACACGTGCTCGCAACAGACCTACCACTTCGTCCTGGCGTGAAGTTGAATATATGGTAATGCCATTGCCTGGACGAACAAGAAGTTCGGCGCTCTCGGGGGTGTCCATCTTCAGTGCTGTGAATGCATATCCGAGGACGGTATCGTTACCGGCGCGTACACAAGTATGTCGCGATCATTCTGGCTTGGAACTGTGCTTTGATATTGTATTCGATTGAAAGAAGAAGAAGAAGAAGTTGTCACTTGGTATGGATGCGACACTCACATGCATGCACCTATCCGGCCGGTGCCTGCATCCGCTCAAGATTGTGGCCGAAAGTCTCTGTTCGCTCGGAATTCTGCTGCAAGCTGCCTCTTCCTCCATCAAGCATCTCCATCACCCGCTCTCCATCGACATCAATATATATATCTGTGCGTTGTCCGGACGTCTAGTCGTCAGCAGAGAGATGCAGTATCTGACAGCAGGATGGCGAATGGTTACACAATGCTTGAGGCTCGCTCTGACTTCAATGACAAAGACGATACGGCATTTGCATTTGGGTAATGTCAACCTGCAGACGCGTCATGACCTATGAGCCGTCCTATGAAGACCAATGGCGTACAAACTGAACAAACGTAAACGAACAACAGCTCTCAAACGCACCATTAACAAGCGCGTCTCACTGCGCGCTGGCCCTATCCTCCAAAAAACTGAGCACCTTCTCCGCCACCACCTTCGGCCGCTCATACATCGGCGCATGTCCCGCACCAGGAACAATCAGAGTCTCGACCTGCGAGAAATTCGACGCGACCCATTCAGCCTCCTGCGCCGGATCCTTCCAATCCGGATCCTTATCGCCCATCACCACCAGCACGGGCGCCCGCACAGAGCTGATATACGGAGCAACCACGCGATGATCCAAGCCTGCGACCGTAGCCTGGAAAGCAGCCCATCGCCCAGGCCTAGTAAGCGAAGCTTTCGAAGCCGCAGCCCTCTTCTTCGCTCCATCGCCTTCCAGTCCTGGCCACAGAGTCGCGGCATACATTTCCCAAGCCGCCGGTCCCCAAGGCCATGCGAACATGACTGGCATCAACCATAGTCCAACAACGCCCATGCCGTTCCGCAAGAACGGACCGAACAGGATGATTTTGCTAACCCGCTCTGGCTGCTTCGCCGCTGCTATCGTTGCCGCTGCCGCAGAGAATGATGCTCCAGCCAATAGGACGGGCGAGCCGTGGCTGAATTCGTTGGCTACCGTAAGGAAGTCGTCTGCTGTTGCTTCGTCGCCGTATCGCTTGAAGTCTGTGCTGCTTTCGCCGTGGCCTCGCGCGTCCACTGTGGCGACTCTGTAACCGTGTGACACTAAGATTTGGGCCAGAGGTTCGTAGGCATCGCGTGTGTCGCCCATGCCTGGCGAGCAGATGACCAAAGGGTCGGTTTCTTTGCCTGTGATTTCAACGGCGAGACTGCCGCCGTCTGTGGTAACATAGTGCAGTCCGGCAGGCATAGTTGTACAGTCGTAGCGATGATTGTCAATATAGTTCAGGTTGCGCACAATTGAGTCGTCCAAGCAAACGCGAGTTTCGAGAACTTGCCTTCACGAGCGACAACGGCCAAATCATATACCTCTAGGGCTACTAGGGCTAGAATTATTACAGCAAGAACAAGTCTGATTTGGAATCCTACAACGCCATCACTATATCACATGCATTTATCCTTGAATCAGAAAAGAGGAGAGCCTTTGAGGCTGAAGCGGGGTAGTTATTGCACCTCCAACAGACCAACGATAAGACCTGTTCTAAAGCTTCGAGAAGGATCCGAATGCGAAGGAGGCGTGTGTACGTAAGCGAAGCTTCAAAGCTCCTGGCCGAAGGATCGCACCTAACAGGTCCAAGATCACAATCGCGAAAAATACTCCAGAGTTTGGTCCGACAAACTATTCATCCAAACGTTCAGGTGTGTCCTGTACTGCCACGGCTCCGCGTCACTTCAACAATATCCCTTCGGTTTCGATCTTCTTGCTCCTCGTTTCCTTCGCAGCGCAGCCCGCTGTGCCAGTCAGTGTAACAATTCCAACGGTCTGAGCATCCCATTGACATCATTTCTTCTTTGTGACCGTCATCTTTGAGAACCGCTACTCGCGTCCCAAGGCCCGTCGCTCTGACTATGACCAGGATTTAGCCTCCTCTCACTCCTCGAATCGACATCAACCTCGACCGTCTTCCGGATGAACTTCGAAGCTTGCGGCGCAGAAACCTGGAATCTCCTCCTAGTGTGGTTCGAAGTCTTGGAAAGCGTATCCATGGGGAAGTCTCCCGAAACGCCGTAAGTGCCAAATCCTTGCCCGAGACGAATCGACATCATGCCGGACGTGGCGCGTTTCATGAAGGGACGGTAAGCCGGTATCATGGCCACGAGGATTGAGAGGGCCATGTGAATTTGCATAGCAATGTTGTGGGGAAGGCTGTCGTAGCTCTTGTCGGGTGAGTGGTGGAGTTCGTGCATCAAGCGCGTTCGCGCGATCTGGGCTGCGATTGCACTGTGTTCGTGTGAGTTCGCGGTCGTCCGGCGGGAGATGCGACGAGACTTACTTTAGTCGGAAAGTGAACGCTAGGCTCACTATTGCTTTTTCGTGCCGTTGCATGTGAAGGTTCCACACCAGAACTACGGGAAGGGCTACTAGAGCGACGTCGATTGTGATGTCGATGACCGCGAAGGCATCTGAGAGAGGGACCTGTTTTGATGGTGAGCTCACGGGAGTAGTGTTGTCAGAATTACCAAGATACGCTCACCATATCCAGGCATTCGCCTTCTGCTCTGGCCCAAGGATGTGACAGACCACAGCGGAGAGCGGTGGTCAAAACCGAAGCGATTGCCCAGATGATCAGTATCACGCTCAACATGTGAATCACCATGCGATGCAACTTGCTAGCGACAAGGCGTTTGATGAAGAACAGCGCTGAGGCTTTCGACGTCGCAATCGCAAGGATGTAGAGTATGGCGGCCACATACACGTCCTATAATATCGGACCTGTCAATGGACTTGCGCCGTCAAGGGAACCTCCAGTTGTTACGCACCTTCTTCACTTCGAGGATTCGACGATCTGTCAAGAGTCCCACTCTCGTACCAAGTCCCTCATCGACTCCGCGCGACGTTGCGACGACTTCGCCGACTACGAATAACTATGATGATATGTCAATAACAGAGCGATTCATTCATAGTGGGGGTTCTACTCACCGTTGCTAGACATGCAAGACCATCATCGAATCCAGCACCATGTGCGACGTTGACACGCAAAAACAGTCTGAGTAGAGTTGCCAATATCGCAACGACTACTAGAAAGTATGTTACAATCTGTAACACAGCTCCGTTGTCATCTGGCGTGACGACGGCGTGTCGCGGTCCTTCTATGTACTCTCCAGATTGAGTCGAAAGCATTTGAAAGACTGTTTGCCTGGGGTCTGCATCGATGGCAAAACAAGACGATGTGTGGAACCTTGTAGGAAGATGTGGCGGCGGCGTGCAGACCAGACACGACCTCCTCGCCGGTGAATCGTTACTCTGAGTCTGACCACCTTTTCGCTGCTCTCGCTTCAGAGTGCAACAAGGGCTGGCCATCCGCAAGGTTTGACTTTGCGAGATAGCAACGAAGCATAGTTGTACCTAGTCGCTTGTGATAGATTGCTAGGCAACGAAGAAGAGAGCTATACAACTCGAACAAATTGTGAGCACTTGAAGCACCCAAATTCTTGATTCGCATACATCTAAGTCAATGAACAGTCAAGAGGTTCCTCGCAAAGACGCAAACCGTTGAAGCCCACATAGCATCATGCGTATGCTCGACTGCCTACCTCCATATCATCAATCCCAGCCGAAGTCTGCCACTCGTCCCCTTGTAAGTCGCGCGCGCCACATCCAACGTTCGAGCTTCAGCCACCAGTGAACCCTTGGGCACTAATCCAATGCTTGTCGTACCTCTGGTACTACTGCCGATGATAATCCTGCGAATGCTTAGATAGCGAAGGCGAATCCTGCCGGATTCCCCGGCAGACGCCGCTCGGATCCTTGGCCGTTTCAGGCAGGCTTGCCGACGTGTCCAACCTGCAAGCAGCAAGGCAAGGCAAGCAAGGGAAGTCCGCGTGAAACTCTGTTTTCTCCAACTATGCTATGCTTTTAGGCTTATGCAGACTTGAGGCGTCGGACAGGGTGTAGTGACTGTGCAGACTGCGCGTTCCAATCTAAATGCTTGCTGAGCTTAAGTGCTGCTCATAATCCGCCAATGGAGTTGGCTGGTTGTGCTTTGGACGAGATTGTGGACATGATTCGGGGATCTGAGGCGAAGAGATGGTCGTTGTCGTATTCCAAGCGAGATGGTTGCGTGAAATCTTCCATCAGCTACTGGGTTCCCTGCGTTGTGAGAGCTGCACTCGCGTTGGGCATTCTCAAACTATCTGTCTTCTTTGGAAACGCGAAGCATGGCGAAGCTCGACTTTCAAATCAATACCGAAGCTGACGGCGGCGATGGCAACGGTCAAGCCCACAGGTCTGAAGATGCCAAACTACAGAGGCTCGGAGTGAGCCAACAGCTGAAGGTATGTACCAGACATAGTTGGACTTGATCATTGCCAACAACGACTGACATTTGGTATAGAGGCGATTTGGCCTACTCTCCTTGATCGCTTTTACCACAGCAATGATGTGTACTTGGGAATCCGCCATCCCGTAAGAGCTTCGCATTACAATTTGGTGACGATGGGAATGAATTTTGACGGACAGTCCAGGTTCTTTGTCACTCCTTTCGTTAATGGTGGAGGACCAGCCATGATATCCGGATTTATCGTCGCCTTCTTCGGCGCGCTTGCGACTTGCGCATCGTACGTCTCGAACAACTCCTGGTTAAATACGCCGACGCTCACATTCATCCAGTATGGCAGAGATGGCCTCGATGTATCCTGTATCCGGAGGACAATACCATTGGGTTGCCCTTCTGGCGCCAAAGAGCAAAGCCAAGTTTCTTAGCTGGTTGACTGGCTGGGTTAGTATGCTTGGCTGGCAAGCTGCCGCCTCTACTGGAACATACCTCGCCGGCACAACCATCCAATCCCTTCTTGCTCTCAACATTCCTGGGTATGAGGCACCCAGATGGCATGCTACCCTTATCATGTACGCGGTCCTGTTGCTTACAATCTTCGTCAACACAATCTTGGTCCGACTCCTTCCTGGACTTGAAGGCCTCATCTTAATCCTTCACGTCGTTGGGTTCTTCGCAGTCCTCATCCCGATTGTACACCTCGCCCCCATCAGCCCGAACGCATTCGTGTGGACAGAGTTTGTTAATCGCTCGGGATACGGTAGCGCCGGGCTGTCATGGTTCGTCGGACAGTCTGCCAGCGCTGTCCTCTTCATTGGCTACGACGGCGCCTGCCACATGGCTGAAGAAGTTACCAATGCCTCTTCGAATGTGCCCAAAGCCATGATAGCCACAGTTTGTATCAACGGCGCTCTCGGACTGGCGACCTACATCTTCATCCTGTATTGTTTCGGCAACCCAGATGAAACCCTCGCTACTCCCTTCGGTCAGCCCTTCATTCAAATCTTTGACACCGCTCTTAAGTCTAGGGCCGCTACGACTGCATTGACATGTCTACTGCTCTCGCTTTATATCTTTGCGACCTTCAACTTCGTGGCTTCGGCATCTAGACAGGCGTGGGCTTTCTCACGAGACAATGGACTTCCTTATTCTAGGTTCTTCAGCAAGGTTAGTGTGCGAGCAATTTCTTGCCAGTACGACTGTTTAACTGAATCGAAACACAGGTAGACAAGAGACGGGCTATCCCACTATGGGCAATCCTGTTGACTGGAACAACAAACGTACTGCTCGGTCTCATCAACGTAAGATGACTGACATGCTCTCTTCTAGACATTCACATCACTGACTTTCTAATCAGGTCGGCTCCTCCGTCGCATTCAATGCAATCGTCTCCCTCGTCGTCTCCAGCTTCCTCACCTCATACTCCATTCCCATCGTCTTGATGATAGTGAAGAGACTCCGCCACGAGAAGATCGAGTTCGGCCCCTGGACACTCGGCCGTTGGGGTCTTCCTATCAACATCTTCGCTGCCGGATACACCCTCATCGCAGTCGTCTTCACCTTCTTCCCGCCAAGCGTGCCGGTCACGAAAGAAAGCATGAACTACTCATGTGTCGTGTACGGCGGCGTGATCATCGGAGGACTCGTATACTATGTTTCCAGAGCACGGAAGATATATGTTGGGCCGAGCATGGAGATTCTGCAGGAAATTTGAATAGTGATAATGGGTGACAATCGATATTGGCCAATCGACGCGGGTTTGGAACACGAAAAATAGCTTAAACCCTGATCCATGTTCGCTCAGCATCATCTCGCGGATTGGCTTATTAGAGACACAGCATCAGCTACTCTGCTTGTTCTTCGCCCGTCCTCCGTATATCGATTTCTTGTCTTCAATTGCAGTGTACTGAAGCGACCACGGATATTCACTGATTGAACAGTCGGGCAAATTTGTGCCAGAGACATTCGCAGTTCGACCGGCAAGCACAATCGTTTACTCCAAAAAACTCCATTGTCACAAGTCACAAGACGAGCAGAGTGATTTTGACACACTTCAGTTCGCAAGGATCTACGGGTTGCAATCGTAAGCGCCGACATCTCTGACGAGATCCGATAAGCGAGATTGCATAGCTATAAATGTGTTCTTTCAAGGGTTCGTTTAGCGTAATGCTAGGTTCGATGGCCCGCAGCCCTAATGGTGCCCCTCTTGCATTATATCAGGCGCATGGGAACCACATCTTCCACTTCAACCTAGGAGCAGATACCTTGTGATTTGAGTCCGGCGGCTTGTTCCTCGATATCTGCTTTCTCAACAGCACTGGCGATATTGACAACATGGCCCGCCAAATCGAGCCCGCAACACTTGTTGTGCGACGCGCGTTAGAAACCGACATCGATCGTCTAATGGAAGTCCAATTTTCCGCTTTCGAAAACGACCCTTATCATGAAGCTTTGTTCCCGGGTCCCCATCACTCTCCTCTCGTGCGTAAGACAGCTGGCGAACGGACACTCGAGGATTGGCGCAACACCGCCGTTCAAGACATCATGGTGTGTGCCAACGCGCAAACAGGAGAGATCTTGGGATTTGCGGCCTGGTGTTTCTACCTGAGCGAGCGACCCAAGGAAAAATGGGAGAAGATGCCTTCGATCACATGGGCAGAGGGCGAAGAGAAGAAGCAAGCTGAGGCTTTCCTGGGAGCGACCGCAAGGATGAGGAGGAAGATTTGGGAAGGGAGGCCTCATATTCGTAAGTTTTGGTCAAAGTGTTTCCTCAAACATGCCGTTTCGATGCGGTGAGCTAAGGAAGAGCTAACATTTGCGGTAGTACTGGGACTCCTCTGTGTTCACCGGGAGGCACAGAGACAGGGTGTCGGAGCTGCGCTGGTGCAATGGGGCCTCGATCGAGCCATCGAAGAAAAACTGCCTGCGTACCTTGAGGCTAGTACTGCGGGGTTTCCTTTGTACACGAAGCTTGGATTCAGCAAGATCGACACCATGATTGTGAAAGCAGAGGACTGGAATGGAGATCGCGATTTGCAATACACCGTCATGCGAAATGACGTGGGAGTACATACAACTCGATCTACTTGAGATCTACGTGGGATTACAACGGGCCTAGGTGTTGTTTCTCTCGTTCCAGAAGCTCTGCCAGAAGGCCTAATGTGTGGGATCAAGAATCTCATCCGGGCCTGCTGCTTGCAGTAAGACTGAACATTGGCAAGCCTTCGGGGTGCAATTGAGCATTCGGGAAACGCGGCAGGACCGGGCTCCGTGATCACTTCCACCAACATCGAAGGTCAGCGAAGTGAGGTATTCTAGCTTGGATGCGATGTTTCCCAACGCAGCGAGCTGATGGATAAGATCGAGGAACCATGTCGCTTGCGTAACGTTAAGTCCGTTGGCTCGGTCCATGGAGCATCTCCACTATTCCGTCTAAAACGTATGAAGATGACCCAGTTGCCAAATATCAGAAATAGCCATGTTCGATCAGCATTGAGAAGATCGAGCGGCACAGTCTATGCTCTCCCGGCGCCTCACGTGGGGTCCAAAAGTGAATTGCTAGCCAGCTCAGCACGTCGCTGCTTGTCAAACTCGTTACGAATATCCGTCCGTGTCAGTGGCATGACGAGGTTTACGAATTGCAGCTTTGCAGCGGCTTTTATCTGCTTAGCAGTACAGCCGGCTGATCGCAGTACAGCAACATACTCTGGGACCGGAGTATCTTTACGAGCGCTGCGCCTCAGATTGGTCAACTTAGAGGCGTCAGTGGGGTCGTGGTTGTAGATAAGTAAGGTGCCAGTATTCTGTGCTACCTTCTACGAGAGAGCATCGCATGGTGAAGGGACAGCCGGTGATCTTGCTTCCTTTCGTTATCTTGGCATCATTTTTGAGCTTGCGCTTCACTCCTTTGGCACAGCTTATCCATTTCTCGTTGCATTGCTTCTTGGTCGAAACAACAGCGATCTCGTAGCCATAGGCCTCACAGTGCGCGCGAACGGATGCTTCGAGCGCAGCATAAACGAGGAAAGTCCTCACTGGATGGTGTGGTATTACTGGTGCCTCAGAATCGAGTATGCCACTGAGGGCGCGAAGAATCTCGACGTCGCTGTCGATGCCAGGAAGGCTGCCTTGACCAGGGAAACTGTTGTGACCAGGAACGCTGTTGTGACCAGGAAGACTGCAGTAATCAGGGAGGCTGTAGTCCGCCAGAAGGCTACCCGCCATCATGACGGGAGCAGCAGTAAGGTGGGTTGAAAATAGACATAGAGACTCACGCGTAGAGTGCTTGGTACGCGTGATTGCTAGCTGCCTCACTCTCAGACTGCAGTAAAGCGTTGGTACCTTAGGCTTCATGGCCTGGATAGGAAATCCCGGCCTTCGCGCTGTCCAAGGTCCCCGACTTCTACGTTGCATGCGAACGCTTTCCACTCCTTCGTTTCGCACAGTATCAAGTTCACTTACATGATTCACTTGGACGTGGCCTACACTTGGCCATTGCACCTAGTACGTGGCCATACAAGGTAAAGACGAAAACAAGCGATTGTGGCTGTGCCATTGCTGAACACACGAACATATTGCCTGGATTGCAAGCGAGATCCATCCGAAAGTGCGCCCAAGGCCAGGGGTCGATTATGCGAGCTCCCGTGCTCGAGGTGCATGATGGATGTCCTGCACAATTCATGCAACGATCTTGCAGCAGATCGAACAATAAATCCTCCTACCTCCTGTTGTGGTTTGTACCTTTGTACCTGACACTTAATCTTTTGTCGCAAGCGCCATGTGCCTCACGAACACACAGCAGAACACATCACCCTCTGCTGGACCGCCTTACCATTGCTCCAGACTGAATGCTACGACTTACCTGATTGTCCATCACGACAAGGACTCAGAGTTCCCGTTCATCTACGTCAAGCTCTTTCAGAGCCTTTCGTTGGTAGTCGTCATCGACACCGGTTGCGGCGCGCACAATGGCCAAGATGACGCCCCAGTCCTGGAACCGAAGGACTTTATTCATCATGAGATCCTGAGCAGCGCGCAGGCGAGCTTCGACTTCATTGTCGTGTGTACGCATTGTCACTTCGACCACATCGGCGGGATCGAGGTTTTCTCTAACTCAGGAGCGATGATCGTAGCTTCTGGGTATGACCACGAGTTCTTGAAACCCGAGCGACGACACGCAAACTCACTATGTGGCGCTTTCGGCATGCAAACGCCCAAGTACGAAATCAGCCACTATGCTAAAGACCGCGAGGAGCTTGAGCACAACGGTCAAGGCCTTGGCCTTCAGGTCATACACACGCCGGGACACACACCAGACTCCATTGCAATTTATGACAAGGCCGAACGTTGGTTGTTTGTTGGAGATACCTGTTACCAACGAGCCGCTACCATGCCATGGGGCGAAGTACAAACCGTTCCGATAGTTCTGCCTCTGCAAGGCAACTGGAGACACTTCGTTGCGAGCCTACATACCCTGCATGAATTTGTTTTGCAAACAGAAGATTTACTAAACGACGACTCGGTGGACAAGCAAATCAGACTTGCGGCCGGTCACACAACATCGGCACGTCCTGCGGCAGACTTTCTGCGGACTGTCATTGAATTCTGCCAAAAGATCGTTGCTGGCACGGTGACTGAGGCACTGATCCCCGGTGACCTCGAGTTACCTGGAGGCTCACTTGGCGATGTCACGTTTGCTCGGTGGACTGGTGAGGAGGGTGAGGATTTAGCCTTGCTTGCACCAGCGCAGTTCAAGGACGATTTCTAGAGTATTCGCTGTATTCGTGTTGATCCAGAAACAACATCGGTCAAGGAGGTGATTACCATAAACGTCTCGCCATCTTGCAAACCGCATAGCACGGCATCTGCGTGCGTTGTGCGACTGTAACCGGTTGTTTCGTAAAACAGCTATGGGCACGGAACACCTCGCTTGATCTCGCTTCTGCAGGGAGCCGCAGGGTTCGCACAGCGCTTGCACCTCATGTGCTTCTACCCTAAAGATCGTCCATGTGTTGAGATTTCGATGCATGTCTAGGAGAGTCGGCTATGCACGAAATTGAGGCGTACAGTGGACAGAGGCTTGCGAGGCTTGGCTGTCTATTGATTGGTATGTCATCCTTGGTCTGACCCTTCTCGTGGCCTCTTTCCAAATTGTAGCTTGTCGCACACGGTACGTAGCTGTATCGGTACCAAAGGTCCGTCAAGAACGACGTTAAGCTACTTGTCGGTTGGCCCACAATGCCATCACCTTCCTGGTATGGATGCATCCGCACTGCATAAGTGCTAGGCTCAGGCTTAAGCCTAGTCGAAGACAATCTGCATGTCTCGAAGTGGTGCGTCTTGCACCCAAGCTGACATCCATTGTGTCTCTTTCTTTCCTCAGTGCTGTACTGGTGCGACAACTGCGAGCGCAAGACGAGCGAGCTCGAGACGAAGCACAGCCAGGTGGCGGAAGTGCCCTCGCATCAGCAAAGTGATGACAACGACGCACGAGTAGTACATGACTTGGGTTACGACCAGGAACTCACTGTCAGTGCTGTGATATCTGGTTGCATGAACCAATCTTTGTGCTGACCAAATCTTAGCGCAAGTTCGGACTCTTGTCAAGCTTGGGTTTGACGACGACAGTAATGGCTACTTGTGAGTTCGGCAAAGCAAGAGACATAAAAACTCACGCTGATCAATACTCTCATCCAGGGGAAGCCTACTCTGTCACGTTCACAACAGTGCTTACCAATGGAGGTCCTGTACGCTTTCCCAGGATCGAGAAATGTTTTAGCCTGTCCTGAGACTGACCTCGTCGGACCGTCTAGGTTGCAATGATATACGGCTTCTTCTTCTGCTTCATCGGAACGCTTTGCACCTGCACTTCCCTCGCCGAATATGTATCCATGTCCCCGACATCTGCAACGCAATATCGTTGGGCAGCCGAACTGGCGCCGAAAAAAAAACATTATCGAATCGTCAGCTGGATCTTCGAATGGATCACATTCTGGGGATGGCAGCTCACTACAGCGTCGCCGGCGTACCTCGGAGCCACCATGATCCAATCTCTGGCAGTGTTCAACTACCCAGAGTATTTCGAGAAATACCAAGCTTGGCACGGTACGCTGATATAAGCTTGGTCGAGCTTGGTGTTGCTTAGCTTCCATGCATGTCAGCAGGATTGCATAAGCCACGCAGCTCTATGTCTGAGGACTGGAGTACGAAAGAACTGTGCTGGCACAAGCAACCACTGGCCGCGTTAGCATCACAGTTTCCATACTTTGAACGTATTTATCATTTCGTCCCTAATGTAGCGCTCTAGATATACAAACAATGAACGTACGGATGTGTTCGAGGTTCTTGTCTTCACAACGCCACTGCTTGCGCGCGCGCATCGGTTCGACAAGACACATTAGACTGGTGCCAGTCAGCATGTGGTGGGGAGCACGCTCATGCTTGTCACGTCGGAGGATCAACAAGGCTGCATCGAAGCATCGAATTTGGCGAGCAGGAGCTCAAGTCGTTGCGCATAAAAGCCAGAAGGCTTCCGAAACTTTTGTTAATCAACTCTATCCCACATCACACTTCTAAACGTACCACTTCCGACGTTTCCTCGACGGCAGCCCAAAGATATGCAATCTCCATTCGCAAACCTCGCCATTGTGGGAGGAGGCCTGGCTGGCCTTGCGTTGGCGCTTGCTCTTCATCAAGTTGGCATAAAGTCCACTGTTTATGAAGCCAGAGCTCGACCTCTGAATATTGGTGGAGCTGTCATGCTGTCACCGAACGCTCTGAAGGTCCTCGATAAGCTTGGCGTGTATGAAACTGTGAAGAGAGAAGGGTACGAGTTCAGGAACCTCACGTGGCAAACCATTGACGGCTCCGGGAAAGAGAGACAAGAGTTTGGGGATAAGGAGAAGTACGGGTACGATGCTTTGAGGGTGCATCGGTACGTTCTCATCAACGCATTGATCGAAGCGACGAAGCAAGCTGGCATTGAGATAGTCTTCGGGAAAAGGTTCATCGACGCTATTGAGCACCATGACAGGGTGGACATCAGCTTCGAAGATGGAACAACAACCACCTGCAGCGTACTGATCGGGGCAGATGGCATCCATTCTACCGTGCGCCGTCTCTTGTATCCAGACCTGGCGCCCAGATTCCTCGACCTCGCCGGTATTACAGCAGCCGTGCCAACTTCAGCGCTTGGTCTCACCGATGCCATGCTACAGGATCTTGAGAATCCCGACTTGGACTACCCTCTACCGATCACCATCCAGCATCCAGCTCATGGTGCTTTTGTTGTAGCACCTCAGCGAGCTGGAGCACAGGAGATGTTTTTTGGGCGTCAGCGAAAGTGGACGGAAACAGATCGTGCTGGTTGGGATGCCCGCTCTGCAGACAAGCAAGAGCTGGCAGATTTTCTTGCTTCAGATACGCAAGAATTTCCTCAAATAGTGCGAGATGTGGTCAAGTCCATCCCGCACGATACGATAAACCTGTGGCCTTTCTACGTCATACCGAATCTTCCTTCTTGGATCAGTGCTGACGGTAAGGGAAGAATTATACTAGTTGGAGATTCGGCACACGCGATTCCGCCATCCGCCGGGCAAGGCCTTAACCAGTGCTTCGAAGACGTCTACACGCTCTCGTTGACTCTCAAGGCTCTGCGCAATGATGCGACTGGAACTGAAGCACTTTCTGTGCGTTTGCAAAAATGGCAGCAGTGGAGGCTTGAGCGAGTTAAGAAGGTGTTCGAGCTCAATGGAATGATCGAAGCAAGGCGAACGCCTATTGCAGAGAGGACACACGCTGAGCAATCATTAGCCGAGAGAAAGATGGACTTGAGCTGGCTATTTGGTATGAATTTCGAGGATGTTGTTGATTCCTGGCGTTAACTTCGGGAAGCGAGTGCAAGAATGTATAGTCATCAGTTTTGATGGTGTCTCTCGTCTTATATCAGTCTTACGCGCTGACACTTACACTTAACACAGTGCAATTAGGGAAATTCCTCCGGCGTGTATGTCGATAGAGCGCACCCGTGGTTCGCATTTGAGGCCATAGAGTCGCTGTTTGCCGTATACTTTACATCTGTTGGAGTGTCGATGACTTTCTCTAGATCATGTGATTGCCTTACACGAACCCATATACCCTCCATACCGCAGTACCTTGGTATGCATGTGAGCACAGAAGATCGATTGGGAACGCGACGGTAAGATAGTTATACTCTGGCGGGCACGAAGCACGGAGAGATTGATTCAGTGAGCCTCCTCCAAATTTGCTGGTGAGAATCTGTATGAGGCTCTCTACGCCGACCTGGGTAATTGTGCTGGGCTGCCTGTCCGGAGCTACCAGTGCGCAATTGTTCTAGCACACCTCCCCTGAGAGCATCGTGATGCCTAGCATTCACATGTCCATGATACTAATTAATAGTCTGCCAACACCAAAGCTATCGGCAAATGGTCCTTGTCGTCAAAATGAGGTTGTTCGCCGATAGTTGACGAGCGTGGTGTCGCCATCGCTGAGCACAGTCCCGACACGTAAAATCTGTGGGAATCGCATCGTCGGACTACAGAGATCTAAAGTAACGTTATAGGCTGCTTTCCACTCGTCTTGCGCCAAACCACTGTATTCGTGGTTGTAGATCCCAAGAGACGAACGACGCAACGATCTTGATGGTGATCGTTGTCGAGCATGTGCTGATATGTATTGCATAATGCAACTGAAGATACATATGATCCGATACGTATCGCCGGCTACCTCGGCCTCTTAGCGGTCCTCTTCCTTGATGGTGCTTTGGTTGAGTTTGGATGTACAATGTATATAGTGGAGCGTGCTGCAGGCAAATGATCAACCATTCCAACTGTGCTTACTGTAACCTGCCTTTTGCGGGAAGGTGAAAATGATGTGTAGCTTGGCCGCCAAGCTGCCAATACAACAATCTCAAAGGCGTAAAATTATACTGAGCCATCAATCCCAATCAGCCACTCCCCGCGTCGGTGGCGTAGGCTTGGTGGAGAGCCTCAAGTCTTGTCACGCGTGCTCAAAGTGGAGGCGAGAAGAATTCGGCCGTGCATTCTGGCTTGATTTGTTTAGGGAAGCCGACTTCCGGCATGTTCACCTGCTTCTTGATCACGTCTCCGACCAAAGGGAATCTTTCCTCTCATACTTGCACACGGCCGCCATGTTACTTTAGGAAGGCCCCAAAGTAGCCTATATGAGCTTTGCAGGTTCCAAGAGATAAGTGACATGATGCACTGCCTCCCAAGACTCTAAGCGTGGTGCTCCAATGTCACCCAAGAAATACCAGCGGTATATCCTTTCACTATATAAGATGGCTTGCAGTGTACGACCGATAAGGCCGTCAAACTCGTGTGGTATCGCTTTGCCTTTTCTGCGAATTAACAATCATGAAATTCACCGCTGCTCTTGCTGCTGGCCTGCTCAGCGCCACTGCTGTGGCTGCTGCAGCAACTATGGAGGACATGATGGAGCTCAAGCTGAGATCTTGGGAGAAGGCTGCCGCCCGCGGTGCCTTCGACGGCAACAAGAAGTACAAGAAGACTTCCACAGCAGCAAAATGCAAGAACGGCTTTGCTGGAGAGTACCCTTGCAAAAATGTCGACCTTCTGGACTTCATCAGCCACGAAGATCTGGGTGCCACCGGCAAGCGAGGCAATGATGTTTGGGGATGGACTTCTAAGGAAGGCCGCGAGTTCGGCATCGTAGGCCACACCGATGGTGTTGCATTCGTTGAAGTCGGCAAGAAGGGCAAGCTTACCTACCTTGGCCGTCTGGACACATACACTGGCATCGTCAGCTGGAGAGACATGAAGGTCATCAAAGACCACGTCTACATCGGCTCCGAGGCTGACAACCACGGACTGCAAATCTTCGACCTGAAGAACCTTCTTGACATCGATCCCAAGCACCCTGTCATCTTCGACAACGCCAGAGATTTGACTGCTCACTTCGACGGCTTTGGTGCCTCCCACAACATCGTCGCTCATGCCGAAGTCGACATGATCTATGCTGTCGGTGGACGCAGTGGTGCTAACTCTCGCAATACCAAATGTGCTGGCGGCCTCTTCATGGTCGATGTGTCAGACCCGAGCAGCCCAACCTCTCCAGGCTGTATCGGTATGAAGCTAAATGATACAACCCAAAGAGATGCTTGAGGCAATGTACTGACTAGTACTCTTTACTCCGCAGGAAGTGATGGCTATGTTCACGACGCACAGTGTGTCATTTACAAGGGCCCTCACACGAAGTATGTCGGCCAGGAAATCTGCTTTGGTTACAACGAAGACACCTTGACTGTCTACGACACCACGGACAAGAAGAACCCCGCCATCATCAGTTCTACTCCTTACGTTGGCAACGCATACTCTCACCAAGGCTGGATCGTCGACGAGGCCATGACCGTCCTTCTCCTTGATGACGAGCTCGATGAACTTAACCAGGCCGGCCCTCCTGCAGGAGAGCTCGGTGGTCTTGTCAACCACACGACGACCTACATCTTCGATATTAGCAACCTTGAGAAGCCTGTCAACACTGGTTACTACCAGTCGCCCGAGCAGTCCATTGACCACAACCAATACGTGCGTTCACATACCTGATTTTCCATAAGAGTGTATACTGACAGTTCCATAGACTCTTGACGGCCTCTCCTACCAATCCAACTATGCATCAGGTCTCCGCATCATTGACGTCTCTGGTCTTCCTCAAGACCCTGCTGGTCACAGCATTGAAGAGACTGGCTTCTTCGATGTGCACCCGGAAGACGATGGCGTAAGCAACGTAGTAGCAGCACTTTGACGGAGACGCAACGCTGACATCCTCCAAAGGCTATTGAATTCCTTGGAACATGGAGTAACTACCCATACTTCAAGTCTAAGTACATCCTGGTGAACTCTATTGAGCGTGGAATCTTTACTGTCAAGTACACCGGTCGCAAGGCCAAGTACCCCGGTGGCCGCAAGTCCGAGTAAACGTAGGTCGGTGAATATGATCACGGCAAGCCTGGAAAGTCACCAGAGGTGAGATTCGTTGTCAATAGATAGAAGAAGGCAGTATCATCGCATACATTGTAGTTCAATCTGTGCCAGTACAATACTCTCACAAGGTCGACGGTCCCACATCGCGGTCATTCATAATGAATCACATCGATCTTCCCTCCAGATTGCACCATGAAAGCGGGATTGTATCTCTGCACACAATATGCTAGTGCAGCAAGACCCAGATTTGGAGATGGCTATACCTGCCACTGAGATACGGTGAAGCAACGAGCGAATCTGTGCGCGTCCAAACGCATCGAACGGTCATAATGATAAGTGGTATCAACCATACGGGGGCGACGGTCAAAAGGTGAGCACCTTCACACTTTAGTCGGCTGTAGATGGAGCAGTGACTGTTACCCGTCAGACGGCGATTTCACTTGCTACGTCTGCAGTGCATCGGGTGGCGTACTTCCCGGCCTCCTATAGTTGTAGCTTTCTGCCTTGCTCGATGCTTGGTCAAACACGCCAAGAACAAGGCTGCGACTACAAGTGTCTTACTGGCATTACACAACATCATGTCGAATCGCAACCTACCAGGTAAGCTATTCATCCCGCTAGCGCAAATTACGAATACTGACACCCTCAGGCTCGGCTGTGGCCGTCAAGGACTCGAAAGCTCAAGTCCTCTTCGCCCTCGATCAGCTACTTGAGCAGTGCGATCCAGAGAACGTGCCAGAGTTCATGAACGAAGTGAAAACCCCATCGCGAAGCGCTCCTACGTACTCAACGCCAATCTATCCCTACTGCTGAACCTTCCCCCCGAACTGCTCATCGAAATCGGCAACCTTTTGCTGCTATCAAACCCGTCTCACGGCAAGCGTTGGTTCACAAAGAGGATCTTCCCTCTCCTGCAAACTTGTACACACCCACGAGCGCAGGTCCAACCGCTACGCGCAAAGCCCATCGTTTGCTACATCTCGACCGATCACTTCTGGGTTGGCGTACTGCGAGCAGTAAAAAAGTGGCGTCAGCTTGGCTTCCACAAAGGACCAGCCACAGTCATCGTCTCGCCGAAAACCCATCACCGGCTCATGCCCAGCACCGCAGCTGCCATGGCAGGTGCTCTCGAATGCGCTCTCTTCGGACGTCTTTGGCATCCACTGGCCGTGTACATTGGGCTCAAATATCCGCTCGGTCGAACTCCAAAAATCGATTGGAGATATTATTATGTGAGCCACCGCCGCGCCGAAAATATGCTCATGACGTCTGTATACGTCAAGCTATTGGACAATCCTGCCAGCTAGTTCAGCCAGAAGGAAGGCGTTGAGATCTGGGAGCACGCGAGGGCGAAGACCAGGGACCCAGCTCCGTGATGAGAACACTGCACCTGTTTCTCGGGCTTGGGCTATGTAGCCGATGTAGCCAGACCTGTGGTGTATCCTCTTTTCTGTGTGAATTTCGACATCACTCTTTTTCTCGAGCCAAAGATGTGTATGTCACTGAAATAAAGACTTTACGTCATTTTGCCAGAATGCGTAACGCAGGGGCGCTGCCATATTATGAATAGCAGCAGGGATGCCGAAATGTAGGCTTGCCTCTCTTCAACGTGCCTCTCTTCCAGATCTTTGGGCTGGTGAGAAGCGTAGCTCCCCTTTGTTGATAACCTGCGCGTATGATATGGAATACAGCTCAAGAATAAAATCATAACAGCCTTCAGAGGTGTCTTGAGGCAGTAGTGCATATACTCCTAAAATACTTCTAAAATACTCCTATCGTTCTAGTGATATTTCAATGGCACTCCAACTTGCTTCAAGGCGATATTCAAGGAGCAGAATCTGGAGATGCGCTCAAACTCGCATGAGATTGTTGCGATCCCTACCTTCATCACTCTCTGGTCGCATGCTACACACTCTGGTACACTTCGAACGGATCTGCAAATTATGGAAAGGTGTAGCATGGAGAATATGTGAAGCAAAGCGAGAAAGACATACCTTGTACTGATCTTGTAAGGACTCGGTCGAAGCTCGGCGAGCGGCCAAATCTGCACGCCATGTTGGTCAGCGACGAACAGATGTCGTCTACCACCGACGACAACAACACAAAGTTGACCTAGACGAAGAACAAATATAATGCCTGAATTCGTAGCAAACGATGGAGTCAGCCTGAGCTACGAAACTCACGGCCCGGCTTCGAACAAGCCACTTGTACTCGTAAGTTAACCCTGCCCTTCGCTTCGTCACATGATCCCGTCTCACGTCACAATGCAGCTGCATGGTTTCACGGGCTCTGGGAAAGTCTTCAAGCGCAACGTAGCTGGTTTGTCGCAAAGCTATTATGTTCTAGTCCCGGATCTTCGAGGCCACGGAGATTCGGGCAAGCCGCGCTCTGGCTACCATGTCTCGCGGCTAGCGATGGATCTTGCGAACTTCATTGAGCATATGCGCTTGAGCGAGTATGGTAATGGCAGACAAATAGCAGCAATCGGTACAAGTCTAGGAGCCGCGATCCTATGGTACGATATTCCCTCCGTTTCGGTGAGCAATTGCGAGTTCACAACTGACAACCTTGTATAGGAGCTACGCCGAGCTGTTTACTACAAAGCTGTTCTCCCACATGATCTTCGTCGACCAAGCACCGTTACAGAACTACCTCTCAGACTGGGGCCCCGAGCACGGGAACCGTGGCCTCAACAACCCAGCAGCACTCGAAGGACTCCAGCAAACTCTGGCGAATGATCCGGCGTCAGCTCACCGTGGCACCATTGCCGCATGCCTTGGGTACAGGTATGCTCCTGTATCCGGCGATCCTTCGTCTGACTCAGAGATCTGGCACAACGACGAGGCTTTCTTCTTGGAAGAAGCTATGAAGGGCGACGGATGGTGGTACGGCAAGCTCATGGCAGATCACACCGCAAATGACTGGCGTAGCTCTATTGCGCATGCATTCGGACCAACTAGCGATAACGAGACCAAGACCCTGGTCGTTACAAGCGAGCGGAGTGGCTGTTTTCCTGCAGCTGGCCCGTTGAAGGTCGTTGAGCTCGTCAATGGCGCGGCAGACAGCAGCACAGGCAAGGCGAGAGGTGCGGTGGTGGAGTGGGGCGGGCATTGGTGCTACTGGGAGAAGCCAGATGAATTCAACAAGCTGGCTCTGGGTTTCTTGGGGGAGCAATCAGTCTAACTACGGCACGGTATGCCACCACTGGTTGTACTTCTGGGTTGTGTCACCACTGAGAAGAGAGAAAACAGGTCATAAAGCTCGGTTGATCAGACCGGGCTGCGGCTGAGCCGCATTGGATTCAAGTGAGTGTCATGTAGCTACTTAGTTGACTTGTTCAGCACTGCGATTATTTTCACCTGCGACCCGAACGGACTTGCACACTGCACTGTGCCTGTCCACGGATCTGAGGCTTCGAGAGCAAAGGATGTCAGCGAAAATCAAACATTATTTCTTGACGTTGTGCTTACCATGAGCATCGGAAATCATCACTTCTTGCCGGAAGAGGCCTGACCTTGGCCACCCTGCTGGGCAGCGGTGTTCGCGTGTCCGGCAGCGGCAGACTGAGCCCTGGCGGCAAACCCGCCCGAACCCATGTCTTTACCACCAAGCGCCTGTAGTATCTTCAGCAATCTTGCAATTGATCGTGATGTTAAGAGAGCTGTACCTGGGAGCTCTGGATCCTGGAAGCGTCCGCCTGGGACATCTGACTGGTGCCTTTTCCTTGGTTCGGCATCGCGAAGAGTTTGCTGTTGTTTTTTGTATGCGATAGGATTGTCTTTGTGGTGGTTCTTGGTGGGGAAAGAAGAAAAAAGAAAGTCTAGCAGTCCAGGACTATATATGCACTCTTCGAGGGCTGCTCGTCGCCTACCTCGCTTGCGATACTTACCGCTCGATGTCCGCATGTGCTACTCCTTCACGGCAGTACATTACCTCAAGTCACATCAACCAAGCACTCTCCCCGCGATATTGCGCATTAATAATGCATGTGCAGCACTTGATTCGTATGATTGTCTTTCAGGAGGCAATTGGCATGCAGCACATACATCCCCGCGTCTCAAGAGCTGCTGTGCAACCATCGTGCCGTATGGTCTTGCATGTGGCGCCATTAGCCATTGGTCCTGCAAAGTGTGAGTCATGGAGGATCGACATTGGATCCCATCTTCTTGACGGGCACGAGCTTCGAAGTCTTCCACGTGTAACAACGGCATGGCATTTGCCGATACTAGAGAATAATCCATATGGTAACTCGACGGCGAATGCTAGAGCGGCGATCCTCGAAACTATCACTTAGAATTGGCAGGTAGTGTTTCCGGTATGCTCATAATATACATTAAATACGTATTGTCCATTCCTCAGTCATCTTATCATCTGCACAAACCGCAACGCCTCGTTGAGCACACATCACAAGCCGAAGGAGCCGAACTGCAGGTGGACGCCCTGTCTTGTCCGTCGACTCATGGAGAGCCTCAGCAAACACCATGGTTAAAGACCATGCAGTCGTATGGCTTCACCCAGTCCATCGTCCCGGTGCCAGCAGCGAACTTCACCTGCAAGCGAACGTCCTGGCACTCAGCCGGTGTAGGCTCACTGGCGTACTTGATGAAGAGGTCTCCGTTCGGCTCGTCATCTGCAGTTACGGGAATATCTCCGCAAGCTATACTCCCGGTCAGTATCACTTCTGTATACATTGTTTTGTTCGGTGTTGGGAAACATACCGTAGAACGCGTACTCTTCGTTGCGATCGTTGGTTCCCACATATTTGAAGTCGAGAGTGCCGGTAGCATTGTTGTAGTTGTCGACATAGAAACCCTCGTCGAGCTTGTATCCGGGCGTGTTCGAGTAACGGAACCCGCCGCGAACGAGATAGTGCCCGGCCTCCCACTGACCACCTCCGACTTCGAAGTAGGCAGCACCGCTGCATGACGAAGGGCTTCCGCGAGCACATCGCATCAGAGCAGCACTGGGCTCGTCTGAGACTTCCACGGCCTTCAGGTTGACAACTTCGTTGTTGCTTTTCGGTCCGTCGTTGATGAACATGAAGTCATAGCGCGCATCTCCATAAACAGGGTTGGAGTATTGCAGACCGTTGGCCTCCGACCAAAGATAGCCGACGGATTTGCCAGTCGCAATGTTTACAGCTTGGACAGGACTCCAGCGCGAGTTGATGGCGATAGCTGGTGAGGAAAGCGCGATGAAGGCGGCTGCGGTGGTGGAAGACTTCATCTTAGAGGCGGCTGATCGAGTATGGATTGGTAGAATGGAGGATTGAGTCGTTGTGATTGTGGTTGTTGAGATAGCCATTATCTCGAGGGCGTTTCAGTCAACTTTATATCGATCACTGCAGCAATATACCCGGATCCCGCCTCGCCTTCACGACATTATAATACATTGTTCTCTGCTCGAATGAGTCTCGTAGGGCGCCACAGTGTCGGAAAGGCGTTGTCCATTGTCCAGTGTAGGTATAGCCAAATCGACTTGGTTGATGTCTCTGCGGCTGAGAGGCATTAGTATACAGTCATGCAGCTCTATACGGTTTGCGTGCAGAAGTTACGGCGGAGTGGCCGAGAGCCCACAGCTCGCTTCACGGCAGGATTCGTAGCATGTGTCGCACGCGAAAGTTGTCTAAATATAGTTCTCGAACATCGTGTCAATCCATGTACGGTCCAGTAGTTGACGCCATCTTTCTGTCTCAGTCAATATATCCACAGACTTCGATAAGGCCGTGTCGAAGCGCGTTAATCGTCCGTTCGTAAAGAGCTTGACTGTTACATCCGCAATCGGATGAAATCTGGATTTGAACTCGAGCAACTCGCTTATCGTGCGTAGACGAAAAACGCTCCGTAAGCAATGGCTCTCCTTCTGATGTTCATGTCCTCGGCGGTGTTGTTATAGGAGCTTGAGAAAGAACGGCTCGAATTATTGGAACCCAGGCGCGACGAAAGTGGTGCCGACCGTGCCAAAACTGATGACGTGTCTGCAGGCTGTTTAACCGACAGCATTCATGTTTCTAGGCCCCTTCCACTCTCTCACGTCGTCAAGATAATGAATCAGTGCATTATAAACTTCCATCAATCATCCTCAATCATCCCGTGGCACACCAGCGAAGCACAACTCGCATGAAGATCAATGGCTCCCGTGGAGCATCTCGTAGCTGGCGAGACCAAGCAACAGCCTCAGACGCAGCTTCCTTCTTACATCCTCGAACACAACATGCATTGATCTTTCAAAAGAAAGCCCAGCTCCCAAAACGAACCGCCCAGGCATATTCGGTCCTCAGGCAAATGTCCCATCTATCTTGCTCTCCATGAGACGAGAGCATGGACGATACCATGTCTCTCTCCAGAACATGCCTGCATTTCTAGCGATATGTTCATTTTTGTCTGCCTCCGCACCATCGATTAGCATGATTCCAATCGATCAACAAAAAACGGTTCTATAGTGTAGCGGTTATCACTTCCGGTTCTGATCGACATCACATCCTGTTGGATTGTGGTGTAGGACATCCGGGCGACCCCGGTTCGATTCCGGGTAGGACCTTATCCTTTTGCATCATATATCAATATTTTGCCGAAGCGGGTGGCGGTGGTGGTGGTGATGGTGTTTGTTTGCAGTAGAAGATAATGCCAGAGTTGTGGCAATGAAATTTTGCCCAAGCAGCAATGGCAACGCTTCCAAACAGGCCTGGGATCTGAGCCGGGTCGAAGAGCAACAGTATTATGTGAAGACGATGTGATGGACTGTGTACTGAACGCTTCCAACAAGGTGAGATATCGTTTAGGCGTCTAGGTCGTTTAACCTCTTACTACCTCGTCTCACAGCACTTGTCATATGCAAGCCAGAGCGCTAGTAGACTGTGCCGAGATATCCAACCGCTAGCATAGGCTTCATGTTTTCCAATGACGAGAGTGTGCATGTCTTAGAGAGGCGATCAACCGACCTTGCAAAATCGCTGGCTTTTGAGGCGGATCGAAGGACAACGAGACTGTGTCTAGATCAATTACGTGGTTGACACTTCTACTAAGAGGCGATATCGTTCGAGGAATCTAGATTGTTCATCCTCTCGCTACGCCGCAACATTCATGAGGCTATCGTGTTCAGAGTCTGTGACCATTCAGACAAAACGCGAAAGCACTTACAAGCCGTGCCGAGCAGCGAGCTCTGTGTCCTCCAATGATAACGGTATGCATGCAGTCAATCAACATTTCTATATCGTCAAGTGTATTTATTATTGACCACACGTGTATCGATACAGACAAAGGTCAATCAAATGTACTTGCTCCATGTACGCTCGGCAATCATCGCGAATGCGTTGTTTGTTGATTCACTGAATATTGGTTTTCAAAATCTTTGAGAAATCTTAAAGCCAAACCACACAAACGTTGGCAGAGTTGTGATACTTCAACAAATTGATACCCCAGTCGCTCCAACGATGCATATACGATAAAACTATTACAGCATAAGATATCAAATGCGAGACTGAGCACACTAGAGGCACCAAAAAGCAAAAATACCCACATTGATCACACAAAACATCGATGACAAGAGAGAAGCCCTAACCCTTATAACCCCGAACAGGTGATCGCAGGATTGAACCGAGATACATGTGTTCAGGCCAAACCAACGCGATATATGCACGCAATTGATTTGTTTTTCTTGAACAGATCGCAGGTGCCATGCGTTCGTTCTTCCACAGCCAGCTGTCTCGACTTTCACGACGAAGACAGAACCCAAGCGCTCAATCGTCCGACTTCTTTGAAAACTAGCGACTCTGCAAAGTCGCATTGCCTAAGACTACTGCAGTCGTTCCATCGTTTGCTGCCGTCGCCAAAACGCAGATCAACGCATCTGTTCATCCGCTGCCAGGCAACACCACGCTCTCTCTCGCACTGCCCTCCCATCAAAGAAAGACCCTCCGCGTCCCCTTGCATCGCAAAACTTCGCCCAATACCACTCTTGTCCACCAGCACACAACCCGCAGCACATCCGAATGTGATCCAGACGAAAAGAGCAAAAAGAACAGCTGCTCATCAGAGCTTGTGATATAGGAATAGCCGAAGGTGGGGCTCGAACCCACGACCTTGAGGTTGATCTCTTTGCTGTTATAAGAGCCACACGCTCTACCGATTGAGCTACCCCGGCAAGGGTGTTATTGATGGCGAGGGTACCGTTGTGTGGTCCATGTAGGCTGGTTTGAAGAGTGGGTCCTGTTTTTTCCTGGAATTTTTCCCGCTTGATTCGGGCCGGAAGTCGTGAGGGAAGCGGAGATGGCCTGTGCGCCGACGAGAGTGTCCAAGGTCGATAAGCTTGCGCCCAGAGCAGTGATGCGAGGAGCCAGGCGCCAACTGTATTTGGCCATCTCAGTTGGAGCGTTGTTGAAGGAACAGGCAGTTGGCCGGACCCTCTCGAGGTATGCCTGTCGAACGCTAGCCGAAAGAGCCGAACCAGAACAGTCGGCCGGCCCTCAAGGAGCTCAAGAGCTTCGTGTACAGTCTGGTAGCAACCTAAGTCGAAGAAAACATTAACCGTTTGACAGACTGCTGTTATAGGGGCGGCTCAAGTAGACCGAGACAGGAAAGTCCCGATCAAACGATGGACGAGGTAGATGAGCCGCTCTCGCAACCAGCAATGGTGAAAACGCGTGTATGCAAACAGACGGTGCCATCGAATGCCATCTAAGACGATCAGGCGTGCTGAGTTGGCAGCATGGGTCCAGATGGCAACAAGTTTCTGGCTTTGAGGAGCGTCTTAATCCAAAACACAAGATGTGTTCGCCTCCGTCCCGTACAAGGAAGAAGAACCTCATCCTTGAGCCAAAAGATAGCGAACCTGAATGGTCCTCAATGCGTAGTCGCCAAGTCTCCAGCAACCACTCATTGCAGCAAGCCAAACTCGAGCAAAAAGGCAAAAGAATAATTCCGAATCGGGGAATTGAACCCCGGCCTTGTCGGAACTGATCATCTTTCGATGATTGAGAGCGACAAATCCTAGCCACTAGACCAATTCGGATGTTGATTGTTGAACCATTGCTGGTTCGATGTGGAAGGTGCCACCCATTGCGTTTAACAAGTGAGGTCGTGCAGGTGTCCCCTTTCCAGCAACAACGTGATAGCAGGCGAATGCCGCGCTTGCTGCGAGGTTGGCATGTCGTATGCCGTGCTGAATGTCTGGAAGTCGTCGGCAGGGCGGTATTCCCTTGGTTTTTCGATCGTGCGTCGAAGTCGATATTGAAACAAGACGCCGTCTCATGTGCTGTGTCAGCGAGGGTTGGTGACAGAGTAAAGCTCCATCGTCGAGCATGCACGCCTAAACGCACACCTCATCATGAACACCCCTCAAAAACCCGCCGCACTCGCCTTCTCCCTATACTCCTCAAACGTCCTCGCCGCGCCGCCCACCGAATTATTCCTCGCTCTTCTCTCAAACTCACTCTCCTGCCCCGCCTCCTCCCTTCTCTTGCGCTCCTCCCAAACCTCCTCTTCAGCAGCGATAGCATCGTGGAACTTCGCCTGCTGCCCGCGGCCAAAGTACACCGCCCCCGCCTTCTTCTCCGCCACCTCTTCAGTTATAAGGACAAATTTGATGGACGACCCTGGGGTTTCGAACATAGCATCTGCGAGCAGGCGCTCGACGACTGTGCGCAAGCCGCGGGCGCCAGTACCCATTTTGGAAGCTGTGGTGGCGATGGCGCGGAGGGAGGCGGAGGTAAATCGCAGCTCGATGGAGGAGAGGTGGAAGAGCTGCTCGTACTGTTTCACAATGCTGTTTCTGGGCTCGGTGAGGACCTTGACCAGCGCTTCGATGTCGAGGCTGCTGAGGGCGCAGGAGACGGGCAGGCGGCCGACGAGTTCGGGTATGAGACCGAATTTTTGTAGGTCTTGTGGTTCGACGAGGTCGAGGGTGTTGTAGACTCGTTTGCTGCCTTCTTGTGACGAAGAAGGGGCGAAGTAGGGAAGATGCTTCTCGAAGAGCTCATCTTCGCCTTCGATGAGAGTCTCATGCATGGAGGAATCGGACGAAGAGCCTGGAGCGGCGCGGATGTTGGCACCGAAACCGATGCTGCCTTTGCTGATGCGGTCCATGACTGTCTTGTGCAGGCCATTGAAGGCTCCGGCACAGATGAACAGGATGTTGTCTGTCTTGACGTTGTAGACTTCGCCCTTTTGAGCGCCGCCTGAGTTCTGCTGGCCCATACTGCCGCCAGATAGAGGGCTGTTTGTTGGGTATCCTTGACTGTTACCGCTTCTTCCAGACGGCGGCCCACTATTGCGCTCTTGCTTAGCTTGTATTTGTAGCGTAGTGCCTTCAATGATCTTGAGAAGCGACTGCTGAACGCCCTCTCCGCTTACGTCCTTGCCGTGGGATACTTTCGCTGTAGCTATTTTGTCGATTTCATCCAGGCAGATGATGCCATGTTCGGCCTTGGCTACATCATAGTTTGCCGCCGCAAGCAGACGCTGGACGCATACATCGGCATCCTCGCCTATGTAGCCAGCCTGTGTGAACGGCGTACAATCTGAAATCGAAAAGGGCACTTGAAGACTTCTGGCAAGCGTCTTGACCATGAGTGTCTTGCCCACACCCGACGGTCCCAGCAACAGGATATTACTCTTATCTATGGTGAGCGGATTCTCGTCCGTCAAAGGCGAAGAGCCAGGGCTGTCAAGCTCGTGCTGCTTCTTGGACGAGCGCAGGGACTCGGGCGGCCTCACGTAGACAGTCGTCTGCTGGCCAGGGAACTCATCTTCCCAGTCTTTGGTCAGCGAGGGCACGGCTATGCCTCGTTTGAGCTCGCCCTCTTTACCTTCTACGGGGTGTCTGTGGGACAAGCGCCTCCGCTCTTCCTGGTGGGCCAGCTCTTCGGCCTCATCGTCACGACGCTGCAGCTCTTGTATGCGCTGGTAATGATTGTACACTGCGGTGGCGAGGGTCTTCTTCGCACGCTCTTGGCCGACGACGAATTGGTCTAGGTGCTGCTTTAAGATGGTTGGGGTGATGCGCGGGGCACCGATGTTGCTTGCATCGCGCAGAGGGCCTTCGGTTGGCCCGCCTGCTTCGTAGAAGCCGGTGTAGGGCTGGTTTGTGAAGTCTGAGCGATGGTACGTGGAGGAGTCGAGGCGTTTGGATGAGATGTTCAAGTGTCGGCGAAAGATGTAGGAGATGGCAATGTACGAGTGTCTGGCTTGTGGTGGGACGGTGGCGACTAGGGTGGGCATGGCGGATGCTACATGTATGCTAAAGGGGTGGTGTACTTGGAAAGGGAGTGCACTCAGGCACTCAAGCACTCGATGGGCGAACGAACAGAACGTATGATACAATCAACTGTGTGATGGTGAATGATGTGCTGTTCTGTAGCAACATGCACGGCGACAACAGCATCGCCGGTGTCGCAAGCTGGCGAGCTGGCAAGCTGGCAAGCTGACAAGCATGGAGCCCGGCGAGATCGTCATGCATGTGGAGACGGCCGTCAAGGATCTGGAGCTGGCGCCGGGCTTGGAAAGGGCGATTATTGGAGAGAGCCTCGAGCAGCGCTCAAACTGTTGACACCAGACCCCCGCCTCCACCTGGCTTGGGGAAAGGGCCGATTTGCAAAAGTCTGTGTGTTTGTCCATGCACTCGAGGCAGTCTCGTCTGCACCAGGACGAGAGTGTTGGTGCTCAGCTCGCGTGTGACAACAGAGGGCGATAGCAATGCAGGTACAATCAATCAATCAATCAATCATTAAAAGGCGACTCTCAATGCCGCTTCCCCTCAGCAGCATATGCACCAGCCCACCGCCACCCACCACCGCGCCTCCCACCCCCCAGCATGCAGCATGCAGCAGGACAGGGCGGCGTGTCCAATGCATGTGTCTTGAAGGTGGGCGGGGTGAGACTGGCGAGAGACTGGCTCGACTGGGCACAGCGTGGTGAGTTGACCTCGTTGACTTCTCTGGGGCGGGAGTCGGGTGGTAGCGTATGGTGGGGCCGGCAACGAGTTCGACCTGGGGCAAAGTTCGCGGTGGTGATGATGTTGGCAGCGCGTGTGGGTGTGGGTGGATGCAGCTCTCGCGCCCGCGCCCATGCCATCAAGCAGCAATAATCGACGAGACTGTTGGTGCACGCGACCGAGCACCTGCAGCTCATCGCCGCCCTAGCTCGCAGCCAGAGCAAGCAAACGAGAAGCCCCGGCCAGAGTCGTAGGCGGGGTGGGTGCTCAAGTATCTCTCTGTTGACGTCGCCCAAGCGCAGCATCCATCCTAACGTCCACTCTTGCCTCTCAACTACTACCATTGTTGAAAGACGCCTCCCGCCTCTTCTTCTCCCTCTTCCTCGCCCTCTTCCTCTCCCTCTTCCTCCTCACACCCACTACCACTTCTTCCTCTGTGTTTTTATAAGCGTTGCCTTGTTCTGGGACCACTGACCGCACATACCTTGTTCACCCCAGCCAACTTCCACCACCATGGATCCTCTCAACCAGGCCTCTGAGAACAGCGTGCAGAGCGCGCCTGCGAGCAATGAGATCCCCAACGACGGCACTGGTGAGTTTCAGCTTCTTCTTGTCTTTCTTCTCTACACACACCGGCTAACAATTCTCAGGTGTTGTCCGCCTCGACCCGTGGCTCGAGCCCTTCTCCGACGCTCTGCGCTCTCGCTACTCAAAAGCCCAAGAATGGATCAAGAAACTGGACGCAAACGAGGGTGGACTGGAGAAGTTCTCACGCGGCTATGAGCGCTTTGGCTTCACCGTCGCACCCGACAACACCATCACATACCGCGAGTGGGCCTCAAGCGCCCTGCGTGCATACCTGATCGGCGACTTCAATGGTTGGAACCGCGACAGCCATGAGATGAAAAGGGACGCATATGGTGTGTTTGAGATCACTCTCCCGCCTGTCAACGGACAACCCGCCATTCAGCACGACAGCAAGGTCAAGATCAGCATGGTCGTTCCCAATGACCACGCCAGAGCAGAGAGACTGCCCGCTTGGATAAAGAGAGTTACGCAGGACTTGAGCGTCAGCCCAATGTACGATGCTCGCTTCTGGAACCCTCCCACACAGTACCAATGGAAGAACCAGAGGCCGCCGAAGCCTCAAAGCGCCAGAATCTACGAAGCACACGTTGGTATTGCCAGTCCAGAGCCCAAGGTTGCAACCTACAAAGAGTTCACCCAGAACGTCCTCCCACGCATTAAGCACCTTGGCTACAATGTCATTCAACTGATGGCCGTCATGGAGCACGCATACTACGCCTCGTTCGGTTACCAGATCAACAGCTTCTTTGCCGCCAGCAGTCGCTACGGCACCCCAGACGATCTCAAGGAGCTGATCGACACCGCCCACGGCATGGGCATCACAGTTCTTCTTGACATGGTTCACTCGCACGCCTCGAAGAATGTTGCAGACGGACTGAACATGTTCGACAACTCAGACCACCTCTACTTCCACGAGGGTGCCAAGGGCCGTCACGAGCTTTGGGACAGTAGGCTGTTCAACTACGGCCACCACGAAGTGCTGCGATTCCTCCTTTCCAACCTTCGCTTCTGGATGGACGAGTACCGTTTCGACGGTTTCCGTTTCGATGGCGTGACTTCCATGCTCTACACTCACCACGGCATCGGCACGGGATTCAGCGGAGGCTACCACGAGTACTTCGGCCCTAACGTTGACGAGGAGGGTGTGGTCTACCTCATGCTTGCGAACGAGATGCTGCACGACCTCTACCCTGATTGCATCACCATTGCGGAAGATGTCAGTGGTATGCCCGCATTGTGCGTCAAGCTCAGCCTTGGTGGAATAGGATTCGACTACAGACTGGCTATGGCCATCCCCGACTTGTACATCAAGTGGTTGAAGGAGAAGCAGGACATCGACTGGGACATGGGTGCGCTTGTCTTCACCTTGACAAACAGACGCCATGGCGAGAAGACCATCGCCTATGCGGAATCGCACGATCAAGCGTGAGTTGTTCAGTCCTTCTCACAAATTTGCACATACTAACATAACTCTAGTCTCGTCGGCGACAAGACCCTCCTCTTCTGGCTCTGCGACGCCGAGATGTACACCAACATGTCCACTCTCAGCACATTCACTCCCGTCATCGAGCGCGGATTGGCTCTCCACAAGATGATCCGCCTCATCACCCACGGCCTCGGCGGCGAAGGCTACCTCAACTTCATCGGCAATGAGTTCGGCCACCCCGAATGGCTCGACTTCCCTCGCGAAGGCAACCAGAACTCCTTCCACTACGCCCGCCGCCAATTCAACCTCCCTGATGACCCTCTACTCCGCTACAAGGGCTTGAACGATTTCGACAGCAAGATGCAGTGGACAGAAGAGAAGTACGGCTGGCTACACTCGCCGCAGGCATACGTCTCGCTCAAGCACGATGGCGACAAGGTCATCGCGTTCGAGCGCGCCGGCTTGCTGTGGATCTTCAACTTCCACCCCAGCAGCAGCTTCACAGACTACCGCATCGGTGTCGAGCAGGCTGGCACGTACAGGATCGTGCTCAACACTGATGCGCCCGAGTTCGGTGGTCTGGGAAGAGTCAAGGACGACGGGCGCTTCTTCACAACCGACTTCGCGTGGAACGACAGGAAGAACTTCGTGCAGGTGTACATTCCTACACGCACGGCTATTGTAAGTTTTCGAAATTCTATTGCTTTGGAGACATTTTACTAACCCACTTCACAGGTCCTGGCTCTCGAGCAGACTCTTTAGAAAGAAATTCAACAATCATCTCACACGGGAAGGGAGTCGAGATTTCGCGACACACAAAACAAGAGCACATGGGCCCTGTACAGCTCATATAGCTACATAATAATAAACAAACGGAGAAAAGTACAAATCATAACTCCTAGCTTATCACGCGCTGTTCCAGATGTCCGTTCTCTCGCACGACAGGAAAGTCATCCCTCACAGTGCCTCTGGCATTCGCCGGACTTCAAGGTAATCCGTGGGCTGATCATTCAGGTATTTGCTATGCTCTGCTGTCGTCTTGCCATGAACCTTTAGTCTCGGTCAAACCCCGCATTCGACCGAGTGGGGTCACAACAGATCGAGGTGTGATTCTTATAGCTCGCACGGATGTGGCACGAACTCTAAATGTATCACAGGCAAGCTGGTCCTTTTTCAGGACATGGCTGTCCTGTGGAAATGCACCACCCGAACTTGCATCGGCTGATCACTTCCCGCTTTCGAACTTCCACTGGCCCTCGGATGGGGATATGCTGGTTTTTGGGTTGTTCTCGAGGTGCAGCTGAGCTTGTGTTTTCGTGATGCATGATGCATGAGGTGATGGGATATTTATAAGAGGAGGAGGTTGCTCTGTTGCTCTGGATCTGTTTCATACAGCTGATTTTCATAAGATTTGGTCGTTGATTTGGCTGACTGACAATACAATACCCAAGGAGACGATTCTATTCAAAGAACGCAACATCAGACACATCCAATCGACACGATCCTGGAAGCAAAGCAACCAGCTCCACGACCGCACTCAACAACCAAACAACCAACCAAACAACCAACCAAACAAGGCCAACCGCAAACCTCAACAATGTCCTCCTCCCTCGAAGTCCACCTCGACCCCTGCACCGTCAACTCCCGTAAACTCCTCGCCGCCCTGCACCTCCTGCAAACCCCCCACACGCTCAAAAAAGTCGACTACTTCGCCGGCGAGCACAAATCCCCCGCCTACACCGCCATCAACCCCTGCGCAACCGTGCCATGCGCCGTCGTAGACAACTCCCTCGTCCTCACCGAGTCCAACGCCATCATCGTCTACGCCGGCGAAATCGCCGGAGACCACCCCGCCTACCCGCGAAACCCCAAGATCAGGGCCGATATAAACCGGTGGCTGTTCTGGGAAACGAGCGTGTGGTTCCCCTCCTGCTACATCTACCTGATCCAAAACGTCGTCCAGCCCGTCCTCGGCAACGCACCCGACGCCTCCGCCCTCAGGAAAGAAGAACCCCGGTGGCGCGAGCTGGCGGGCGTGCTGGAGCAGAGATTGGCGAAAGGGGATCGGAAGTGGCTGTGTGGAGGCGAGGAGCCTACGGTGGCGGATTTGGCGGTCGCGAGCAGTATGCATTTGTGGAAGAGGGAGAAGTTCCCGATTGAGGGGTTTCCGGGGCTGAGGAAGTGGATTGGGAGGGTGGAGGGGTTGGAGTGTTGGGTGCAGACGCAGGGGGCTGTGGAGAGGGCGTTCCCGGAGAAGTAAGGGAGGTAGGTGAGAGGAGGAGAAGGAGGAGAAGGAGGAGGAGGAGGACGAGGAGGAGGACGAGGAGGAGAAGGGTTGAGGTTTGCTTGTTTGCTTAGCCTCTGTTGTCCTGAATAATTTATTTCAGTTTTTATGAATCCGCACTGGCGGTCTTGGAGTCTTCGTTGCCAGCTTCGTTTTACTGCCCACCACCACTACAACTCTGCTGTACTTAGACTTGAGACAAGCGTAACGATGGAACCCACGTACTCCTAAAACCATCCTCCGTACTCAATATTTGCCTGACCACCACCGCCATACTCCTCTCCCGAATCACTAAGCATGAATAACATCCCGTAAGGCTTCTATCTTCACCAACGGCCCTCAACGTCCTCATTGATGGTGCTGTAAGCGACTGTGCTCGAAGAAACAAAGCATGATCCCAGCGAGATATTCTGCATCGACCTGCGCCCCAAGGACATCAACAGCAGGAAGTACCGGTTGCTCTGCTCAGGGGCATGAAGCGTACTACCAGTGAGAAGCGGTATCCTCATAGCTAGATCTGGAAATGAACGTGAGATAATATCGGACAACTTCTGCAAAGACACGATGCATGTGGTCGCCAAGAGGCGGTCTCTTCGCGTTAGTCCAATTAATGTGAATATATGCCCATCTCTTGCGGCTTGGCCTCAACATAGCTAGAGCGCTACCAATGAAATTGACACCGTCGAAATCACGAGCTCATTCTTACTGAGTGGTAGTATCAGCTATTTTATCCCAGAACGAAGAGCATGTTGCCACCGAGATAATCTGTCTGGGGAGATGACCCTCGAGGTGACGATGCGATAGTACCGACAGCTTGTTTCTCACAAATTCAGCATGCTGCCAACGAGATCCTTTGTTTCGAAGAATAGACCCTGCTGTAGCCATTAGGGTGGCACCGGCAGCATAACCACAAAGTAACATTCTGCTTTTTGGATGACTCGTACAGGAAGAAGAGCAGTAGCGCCAGCGGAATAAGTTAAGGCAGAAGGTGGTATCCACAACAACAAACGGTAGTTTCACCGCCACAGACCTCAAATACAAAACATGCCGCCACTGAGATGATGAAAAAAACTCGTTCATTCGTATCGTAAACTGCGAAGCAATGCAATAGTGCTATGTACTTAATGCCCGCTCACATGCATGTTTGTCTGTCTGAGAAGAAGCAATGGCTCCTATCATTGGCGGCTGGAGCCCAGGACCCATCTTCAACAGCACATGTAAGCCTCGTCGTGGGTGGAGAGCCACTCCCAGTACTAACGGGTTTGGACCACAGCCACCCTCGAGTACTCTTCGCGAGCAGCCTCGTAATCCTCCTCACTCTTAGGGCAGAGAATGCGCTGGCTGGCCTCGCTACTGTCGGTTGCGAAAGAGAACTCCCCATCGCAGATGCAAACAGGGCTCTTCGTGCAGACGATTTCCGGAAGTGGCGAAGGGGACAGCTTGTGAGCTGCCTCCTCCAACTTAGGCACAGGATTGGAGAGGTCGGCCTTCGCGGTGACGACCGACTCGGCCGGAAGCGGGACCTCCTTGTCCTATAGTCTTTGTTAGTGAAGTGTACTTGTGTCCTCTGAGTATCTCAATGGCGACTAACCTTAGAGGTCTCCTTGGGAGCGGCCTTCACATCCTTGACGCACATGGCGAGGTCAACGAGCGAGCTGGGCTTCTCGCTGTAGGCGGGAGACGGAGCCTGAGCAGACTTGGAGAGAAGAACGAGGTTCAAAGTCGAGCCTTCGGCCTCGTAAGCTGGAGATGGGTCCTGATTTCAATTAGCGACCGAGTTCTTCTGTACATGATCGAGCATGGTATTAGACTCACATCGTGGCGTGCGCCTGGCGCATCGCCTTTGCGCGAGAAGGGCTTCGGTGCGCGTGGCATGTTGGCCGCGTTGTGTATCGGTGGCTGTCGCGCGATAGAGATTGAGGTTGAAGATCTGTGGAAGGTGGCTGGTGCGACCTCGAGCAAGTTTCTGTGCACCGGTGAAGAGGTGTTCGACTGCAGTCGAGCGTGTGGCTTGGGAGAGGCGCGTGACTCCAGATGTCGGCTGTGATTGGCTGCGGGGGAGGTGAGGTGAAGTGAAAGTCCGCGCCATTGCGCCAAGCATCAGCCTCCAGGCGACAAACGAAAACAGGGTCCTATTCAGTGCATGAGCACGGGTCGACCCTCGCAGTCAAAAGCACCCTCCGCCGCGCTTCTTCCTTCCTCCTTCTATCACACCAAGCGCGCTGCGCACACAACTGTGGTCGCTGGAGTAGCGATAGGTACCATTCGCTCGAGGTCACACGCCTTTCAGCTTCGGCGAAAGGTTAGAAGCCCGCTATCAGCGTCTCTCGAATGGGGTAGGACACTGGCGCAGTGGGTTGTGCTGCACTCTCGATCCTTCAGGACCACCAAAGGTAAGTACTTCCAAACCCCGGCACCATTTGCGCTGACTTTGTACAGAGCGCCTCATGTGTGGCCGAGTAGCGATAAGGAACCTTCTGCTCGAAGCGACAACCCTTTTCTGCTTCGGCGAAAGGCTGATAGTCGCTCGCTATAGAATCTCCCGCAAGGGGCACGATACTGGCGCGGTGAGCAGATCAGTACTTTCAATCCTCCAGGACCATCGAGGCCCAACAGACCGTGGTCGTTGGAGTAGCGAGGGGTATCATTCACTCGAGGCGCCATGTTTCTGTTCTGCTTCGGCGAGAGATTAGGCTACCGCTCAAGGGATTTCTTGGGGAGCCGGTCTCCTGGACAAGATTAATCACCACTGGCGCAGTGAGCTGTGCTGCACTCTCGCACCTCCCAAGACCACCAAAGGTAAGTACAAACTCTTCCCGCAACCTTTCAGTAGGGAGGTGCCGCAAGTACCGGGATCTGAAGTGGCAAGGCAAAACGCTCGCTCGTTCGAGGCCAAAGCCCTTTCCGCTTCGGCGAAGGGTCACTGGCGCAACGTTCTTTGTTGTGACTCGCACCTCCAGTCCCATTGGGGTACTTGTGGAGAACGCCTCCCCTGCCTACGCTGACCTCGCAGACCATCAGTATCTCGGCCAGAACGCTGGGCGCTGGAGGTCATTGTTCCTACGGCACTATTGACGAGACGCCCGGACGTCACTTTCAATGTAACCTACAGGTTATAGGACCCTAAAGCTATCGAGAGACATTCAAAATGGCGAGCAAGCAGGGAAGTGACCGTGGCAGCCCGTAGACTGCTGACTCTCCAGATATTCAGTGCTCGCGAGAGTCGGCAAACCGAGTTTGGCTTGGACACAGCCTGTGATGAGCGACATACTGACATGCAAGGAGACCTACGGAAGACGCTGTTAGTGACACACATAGCGAATTATGAATGATAAACGGTGAACAATACTGCTGCATCAGAGTGAAGTGAGGTCGAAGAGGTGAGGTTGGATCCTGCGCCAAGCCGGACTGTCGGCGGCTTCCTTCATGTCCGCTCATCCCAAAGTGTTTGTCCTCTTCGCTGATTGTCAACACAAAGGAGGGCGGCCACTTGGTCGGCTCAGAGACACTGCGAATCAAACCTGAGACACACGCTGCATGGTAATAATGATATATAAATGCATCACCGGATAGTGCCTGCCTGCACAGCCACGGATAGTACAGCATGCTCAAGCAAGCAATCCCAACCAAGAACGGTTTGTCGAATTTGAGCAGTCAAGTCTGCATTCGACGAAGAACAATCCACTATGATCCTACACTATGTCTCACTAATTCGATATGCATGTATGCGGCAATAGCAATTGCGATGTCCCGGTGACCTTTACGCGGCTGATGGCGCCATCTGCAAGCTTGGATTCGTGATCTGGAGCTGTACGACTCTCGACGACTCAACAGCTGTGCTGACATTGTGTGATAGATAGTGGGAAATCAGTTACGAATAGAAGGCCTTACGGCATTCGTCAGAAACCAGCATATCTCCGTTCTATTGGCGCCTGCGGTGACGAATCAATATACTTACGGCAGGGCTTCGCTCTTTTCTGACTTTGTCTCTTCCTGCCCTCCAAGCCAAACCTTGCGACCCGTAAACAGTGTTTTGCAGACCAGTATGAGAAGATCGCATATCAATTCGGTAGCCGTCATAGGCGCAGGAGCCTCAGGTATGACATGCTTCACGAAGACTTCTTACCTTTACTCACATAGTGCTATTTGCCAGGCGCTGCTGCTGCCGCAGCCCTCGCCGCTGAGAAATGCTTCTCACGTATCCAAGTATTCGAGCGTCGTGAGACTCCTGGAGGCACTTGGATCTACGACAGCGACCCTGGACATCTCTTGCGACCTGCGCCCGGCCATCTACCTCCTGACCTAGACACGCCGGTCGACATTCCACCGAATTTACCTACCACCACGGTGCCAAACCTCAAGGAGAGGTTTGACCAGACGCCCATCTACTCCGAGTTGACGTGAGTAATCTCCTGATACAACGAGCTGCTCACAAATTCTAGGTTTACTGACATTACGTGACAGGACTAATGTACCTGCAATCGCCATGGCGTTTTCCGATCATCCTTTTCTGTCAAACGGTTCTTTTGTTCCGCATGTATGTAAGCCTTGGAGTATTGCCACCGACTTAGACAGTCCTGACATAAGCAGTGGGTGCCAAAGCAATATATAGAAACATATTTCTCACTTCAAGGTACCGACAGCATACTTTCGCTGAACACGACAGTCGAGGACGTAACTCGGACTCAATTTGAGGATCTATCACGCCACTCTGGCTGGAGGCTTACACTGCGCCGGCACGATCCAATCCAGAAGGTTGACCATTGGTGGCAAGAAAATTTCGATGCTCTAATCATCGCCAACGGGCATTACTCGGTACCGTACATACCGCATGTTCCAGGTCTTGATCTTTACATGGAGGCATTCCCAGGGAAGGTTTTCCATTCAAAGTCTTATCGTTCCGCAGCGGCGTTTGCCGGGAAGAAAGTCTTGGTCATTGGCAACTCGGCATCGGGTCATGATATCTCAACATTGCTCACGCCACATGTCAAGGCGCCTCTCTACCAGTCAAGAAGATCGCACTCTCGCTGGGACGGTCCCGAACCGCCTGATGGCATTGCGTGGAAGCCTATCATCACGCATTTCGATTCGCAAAACGGCACAATTGCCTTCGCAGATGGCACTGATCTGAAACACGATGAACTGGACTATGTGATATACTGCACAGGCTACAAGCCATCTTTCCCCTGGTGGAACTCGGCAGCGAACGGTGGAGACCTGTGGGACTACCGCAGCAATCACTTGATCGGTAATTATTTACACACCTTCTTCCGGTCACACGCTACGCTTGGTCTGATAGGCATGCCACGTACTTTGACTTTCCGGTCATTTGAGTACCAGGCTGTCGCTCTCGCCCGTGTTTTCGCTGGGCGTAATCGGCACCCCTTGCCCGACTTCCAGGAGATGCTACACTGGGAACAAACACGCAGTGACAACTGCAGACGTCAAGGCAAACCTTTCCATGATATTCCATGGGATAATGGCGAAACGCTAGACTACTTCTCAGCCTTGTTCGAAATAGCTGGGCTGCCACGATTGACAGGCGAAGGGAGATCACCTCCAGTGTTTGACAAAGAAACACGTTGGGCAGTTGAACATATCAGGAAGTACCCCGAACCGGATGATGCGTCTGCTGGCTTGGAGAAAGATGACAATGGCTGGGTAGTGCTGCGACGCACCGAGAAGGACTCCCTGCACTTCATCTAGCGCTCTTAGCCATACAGAACGCGCAAGGTTACCGATAACTTACGCTTCTCAACTCACCAAAAGCACATTGTTTCTTAAGTTCGCTTTGTCTTACAATCGTCAGTAGCAATGCTTTGTTCGGGTTGTTTTGCAGTCTTGTGCAGTCACTGGCTGGGCTTGACATAGTGAAAGATCGAGCATTGCTGAACTCTATATGAGTGATCATGAGTGTCGCCGGTTGAGAAGTCGCCTCTAACCACGACAGCGCAACACCAAAAAACTCCACTCCCGCGCTAGCACTCATGGCGACAAACCCAACACATCTCGGCTCCAGCAACATGGTTTACCAGCAGCCTTTCGTCGCGCCACAAACCGAGCAGGAGGTCGCTCCAGCCGGGCCTCCTTCTTTCACCAAGGAGCAATGGGCTTCTTTCACCGAGGAGCAGTGGGAGGCAGCAGCTGCGGCCACCCTCTGTGCCGAGATTGATCGTATGGACGTTGTCGCTGCCGCCAACGCCGCAGCCGATCACTAAGACAAGTTCCTTATGATCGATGGTCTCCTGTACGTCAAGGCGTGGCTCGTCAGCGAGGAGACCGAGTCTTCTGGCGCGGAACCGCGTCCTCAAGAGTTGAAGCGAGGTGTGATCGTTCTGGCGAGTAATCGAGTTCGTATGTGGCAAGGTATGGAAGGATTAAACACCCGTCTGTCTTTCTCGGTGACTTTTGTGCTCGTACTGACTGGTGTGAAGGCAGAAATGACGACTTTTATCCTCGACATTGCGTTGAACATGCATATTAGAAGGTTGCAGTGACTACTATTGCGCTCCTGTCTTGTCATCAGGTGGATAATCAGATGCAAATTTGCCTTACCATCGAGATCATATATTGGTTCCCAGTAACGTCAAGAGTGATATTATTCCTGCTGTATTTGTCGAAGTTTCAACGTAAACCATAATCACTGACAGGATGCTGTATGTAGTAATCTCAAAGCCTAATGTACACCTCACTTACACTCCGCGTCTGCAATCGCCGGCGTTTGTCCTGCGTTACACGAACTTCAATGCCCCAGTCTTGTGGCCTCCAAGCCTTGCGCCTGCAGTGGCGCACGCTGACATAAGATACCGCTTCGCCTCCCATCTTGACCGATCGCCAGCTTCACCCACCCACCCGCAATCGACACAGCAGCTCGCAGCACCATTTCAAGATGGGCATCCAGTCTCGCAGCCAGCGTAGGAACATCGCCGAGACCGGCCTGCCACTGAGAGGCAAGGAGCTTCTCACTGACTCGACGCCGTTGAGCGGCAAGAAGCGTTCGGGCGTATGTTTAGAACTCGGCACTATACCATGGCTTTCAGATGCTATTACGCATATCTCCAGGAGGAGATCGAGGCGCAGAGGCCGTCGAAGAAGTTCCATCTGGTCGAGACAGCCGAGTTCAAGGTAAGATCATAGACAGCCCTGCAAAGATCTGTCATTAGAACTAATCGCAAGTTCTCCTGTGTATCCATGTAGCACTTTGCTAACAATTATGTGAAGAGCTACACCGGTCCGCCCGCCGCTGAATCGGCGAAGATCGCCAAGGAAGAGCGTGTCTGCCTTGACGACATCATGTACGAGGCCACTCTCATTGGTGCTACAGCCCCCCTTCCGTCCTTCCGTCCCGTCTGCGCTGCTGTCGTCCGCTCCCTCCATTGCAGACCACTCCTCGGAGTGGGATGAGCAGGAAGAGCACGACGACGACGATTTCGCCTTCAACTTCGCCATGGGCCTCCTCATCTTCGGCGCTCGCGCTATCGACGTCGCCAAGCTACTCGGCGCCTACGACCCGCTTGACGATGAGTACGACGACGAGGAGACTGAGGAGACTGAGTTGGAGGGCAAGGACGAGCGCAAGCGCAAAGACTTGCAGAACACCTAGTATCAGCATGGAGAGTATAGCCAGAGGCTCGGGACTGACAATTGTCGAGCTCGCAATTGGTCATTAAAGCCTTGTAGCAGGCATGAGTTTTTGTGTACGGCATCCTATGTCCAAAGCAGCACTGGCTGTACACAAAAAGTACGAACTCAATTGATCAAACTAAATGAGAATTTAACAAAAAGAAATCGACCAACCAAAACAATCGCACACTTAAAATACTTCCTCCAGCCTCTCGTCCTCCCACTTTCTGCGCCCTTGAGCCACGTCCTCTCTGATGTCCCAGTACTTGTGATTGAACTCCCAGAACTCCTCGCCAGTGATTGGATGCTTGGCCTTGTGGAACCATTTGGGCTCGAACTCTTCTCCTTTGGTCTCGCGTGCCTTTCTGCGCGCTCTCTGTGCCTCCTCCACGCGGTTCTTCTCGTCTGCTGCAAAGTCGTACTCGCCTTCCTCCATAGCGCGCTGATCGGGGCGTAGACGGGAGTCGGTAGGAGCGATGATGGGTCGGAGGCGGTCGGGAAGATCGTTGAGTGTGATGACGAAAGGCGTGACGTTGAAGGGAATGCCAGTTGGTCGCTCGTGGGCTTGCCAGATAAGGGTGGCCTGGTTGTTGCTCGAGCCAGCACCGCCAGAGGAGAAGTCGGCTTCGTAGCCTGGAGTGTAGCGGGCGTAGATCTTGTCGTTCCAGCGGCCACCGACAGACCATGATGTGTGCCCATCCTTGCCTACGACTTTGCCACTGACTTGGTAGGCTGACGAAGCCTTCCAACCCTTGGCTTTGAAGTCGAGGATGCAAGTCTCGCCTGTGGTCCAGTTCTTGACCTCCATGGGGCCGTAGTTGTCGACGGTCGGGTTACCCGTGATGATACCAACGACGGAGGAGGTGACCTTCTTCCAAGTGTAAAGTTCTTCTCCTCCAGAGGCTGGGCGAAGTCGTAGGAACCACGTGCCGAGCGGGTTGAATTCGAAAGACTTGCCGTAGAATTTGGACTTGACAGCAGACTCACCATAGTAGTCCCAGTTCTTGCTCTCTGCGTAGGCGGCGCCGACAGGAGGGTGGTGGCTGACTTGCTCAATGAAGAAGCGGTAGCCAAGATCCGGACGAACGTACTCGTAGGTTTCGCCAAGAAGAGGGTTGAAGGGCTTGGCAACGCGACCGATGGTAGATGCATACTCGGACGCAGCGAAGGCAGCAACGTAGACCATGCGCTCCATGCTGTCAGCGCGCTCGGCTGCAACGTTCAGCAGGTCGGTGTATTCCATGTCCTCGACAACACGGTAGAGAAGAGAGGTCGGCTCGTTAAAGGACACAGGAAGAGTCATCTTCGTCATGTCTTTACCAATCATTGACTTGAGGATTCCCTAGTGGTCTCGTTAGTATGTCAAAAGCGATGGATAGTAGGATGTTGTCAGTACTTACCCAGAGTCCGACCTTTGGCCTGTTATCAGCATCCAACTTCAGCCTCTTCCTCACGCCATCCTCGTAACCCTTGTAACTCTTCTCAATATCCTTCGCCAGTTCTTCCTTCTTCAGCGCCGTCTTGTCACCCGAAGCCTTTGCCTGGGCGTCTTGCTCAGTTGATTTCTCGTCCATGACATCTCCGAACGTGGGCAGGTTCGTCTCCCTTGCTGGAGGGCTTGAAGGTGGCAAAGTGTTCAGCACCTCAACCTCACCAGCGTCCACCGCATCAAAGAACTCTTCCTCCTCCTCGTCTTCATCGTCGGAGACCTCGTTGTTGGTCAGAGCGGCGATGGTAGGCCGTCTCCTGATGGTCATGCTCTCTTTAGGTAGCTCCAGGGTAGGCTTGGATGTGTCTACCATTGCCTCAGCTTCTTCAGCTTCTTTGTCTTCCTGAATGCTTGGTGTCCTGCTTGGGTGGGCCTCCAGTGCTTCACGCAGAGCACGCTTAGTCCTCTTCCTCTTATCCTCACTCTCGCCAATTCTTGTCTCAAGGACCTCCTGCTCTTGAGCGACACGAGCCATACTGTCTTCCCACAGTCTTCTCACGTTTTGCTCACGCTCAAGACGGTATTGCCAGTATGCATCGTGGTCTTTGCTAATGCGCAAGAGGTCCATGATCAGGCCCTTCAGGTTGCCGACCGCTGTCTCGTAGCTGGACAGTGCTTGGATAATTTCAGGATGGCTGATTTGAGTATCCGGGTGCTTGTTCTGCTGACGCTTGAGCGCAGTGGAAACCTGTTCAAGAAGATCGAGCTGTAGCTTGGCAGACTGTGCGGTGATACTGAAAGCATCGCGATTTGCAGGGCGCATCTCATGGCTGCTAGCGTCGTCGCCGTACTCATCGTCATCGTCAGGATCTCCATCTATGGTAGCAGTGTTGGTTCTGCTGAGGCCCTTCATCATAGGTTCATCGGCAAAGCTGGGCTCGTAAGTGCTCGTACCCTCCTGCACACTGCTAGGAGCGCGGAACGAAGACGAGCTGGTGTGTAGATTGGCGGCCGACCCAGGAAGAAGGTTGTTACCAGACAAGTGGGGCGGGTTCTCCTCACGAGTGAGCTGACGCTCGATCTGCTCTTTGCGAGCCTCGCGGATTGCTGCAGTCTCTTGTTCCTGTCTCTTAGTCTCCTCACGTTCTTCATCCTTGGCCCATTGAATAGCATTGTTCAGAGCCCAGAACCACCTCTTCTGCTCAACCTCGTGATTGGCCTTCAGGTTGTACTTGACCGAGCTCTTGCCGTGGATCTCGAAGAGCAACTTGTCCTTAGGATCCATCTTGAGCTTGGCGATACGCATGTTGATCGCACCTCTGCAAGCGGATCCTGCGTCATCTTGGTTCTTGTAGTAGCTCAGCACACCATCTTCCAAAACAAACCATCGAAGCTTGTAGCCTGAAGTATAGTTTGTCCACTTGCGCAGATATCCCTTCATTTCTCTGCTCTCTTTTGATGTCGGGCCGGATTCGGAATGCATCTGCATACCGTCACCCAAAATTGTCTTCTCCTGAATGCTTCGCTGAGCGGCCGCAGCAGCTGGCGACTTCTTGAGAATAGCCTTCGTGCGATCGTCCTTGGTGATATCCTGCGGTAGCTTGCCCTTCTTGTCGCGACGGAATGGGTCGGCACCACTAAGAAGAAGTATTTGTGCAAGCCTTGTGTCCTTTTTCCTTGCCGCTTCGTGCAAAAGAGTACCGCCATGTTCTCTGATAGAGGAATCCGTAGCCAGTTCAGGTCCGTTCACGTCCAAAGTTGCCTTCACCTTGCTCTCGCCCAACAGTGCTTCCAGTCCGTCGTAATCACCTTTTGTGACCAGCTGATGGACCTTCTGAACATTGGCATCAATGAACATGCTCCTAGCAAGCTGGAGCTGTTGGTAGATCTCAGGACTGCGGGCCAACTCCAGTGGCGATTTGCCCTGGTAGTTCGTCGCCGCGTCGTTGATGTCCTTCTGGTCCAACAAAAGCTTCACAACAGGCACACGGCCAAGCTGAGCTGCGACGTGTAGAGGTGTGTTTCCCTCTTTGTCGCGCGCATTAACATCGGCGGCTTGTTGCGAGAGCACAAACTCAATGACTGCCAGCTCGGCGCACTGGATTGCCAAGTGTAAGATCGATGTACCCTCCAGTCTCATGTTGTCGTCTCCTTTCGCTGCTCTCGAGATGGCAGCAGTATCTCCGTTCCTCAGCGCCTCGAAGACCTTGAACAGCCGTACGCTCTGCTCTATGCTTGCGCCCTGGGTTGCGCTCGAGGGTGTCACGGGACTCGGGTCGGCGTCTTGTGCCATGGTATTCGACATATCCATGCTCAATCTGTTTGTGTTCGACATGGTGGTCGACAGATGTGGTCGGTGACCGGTATTGGAGGTGCGTGGGAGCGAGGAGGACGGGTGTAGGCTGGAGGAGGAGGCCGTGGGATCACGTATGGGCAAGCTGGTATTGCTCTCGGTCATTGCTGTATCTTCGGCGCCTAGAGAGTCTGGCGGTGGCACGTCGCCGCGACTCGACACGCGATTGAGTAGTGAGCGGGTGAGGGTTGACTTGGAACGCTTGTGCTGCTGGGTGCTGCTGCTGCTGCTGTTGGGCGGAGAGTCAGTGGTGGTGGACTGGACGGATGCGTGCGAGGGCTGTCTCTGCCGTTGCGGGCTGGGTGACAGGCGGGATGTCATATGGGGATGTGTATTTGTGGCGTTTGTGTCGCCAAAAAGAGGGGTGGTGATAGGGTGAGCAGGCGGAAGGCATCTCCTAGCTGGTCTGCCCCTCTTGTTCGCTCGCTGGCTCGCTGGTTCGCTTATACAAAGGCGGAGGATGTGCTTTGTTGCCAGGGTGCAGTGTAGTGCAGTGCAGTGACCACTTACCTTTCGTCTTGAGATGCCATCTGGATATCAATGTAATGTATTTCGTCGATTTGTATCTATCAAGCAGCCAAATAATAGCTCTTTGTCGCTTCCAGCGGGCTTCGAAACAAGGCGGCAGACAAGGTGTGACAATGGCAAAACGAGGTCGCGGTCCAGCGATGGTCGACACGAGCAACACAGCCTACAAGAGTACGCACAACGTGCCGCTAGCAGCTCTGTGCCTGTCTCTCAACAACGACATACGCACGCTGACGCACATGGCGGGCGGACTCCTCTCCTCGAAAATCACAATCACAATAAGCGCGCGCAGCCAAAACCTTCCTCTCCAAATCTCCGCCCTAAAACACGAAATCGCTTTGGCCAACGGGTCGACGATGGCGCTAAATTCGCTTGAAGATCCAGAAAGATCTAAACCCTAATGTCGTCACCGTTCTGGAACGAATGTGCTGGTGTTCCAAGACTAAAAACTTCTGGAGCAGTTATCGTCTCGACTGTCTGGATGCTCTAGGCAATACCTAACATGCCCTTACAAGTGTTATTGAGACACACTTTAGCGCCAGTACTAAAAGTATAACACTTCGTCCAAAAACGCCATCCGTTGCATCACACAGAAAGTGTTCACAAGTCTGCGCACACCGTCTAACTGGATATTGTTCCGCGAACTGATGCGTTTACCTGATAGCAGCGGTAGTATCTTAGGCTTTGATCGTGCCTCTGGTGGCATCTCGCTGGTAAGACCAGGTATTCTCAAATGCTTACATCTAGTGTAGTAGCACAGAGGGCCACAGAGACATGGCGCACGCTTACGAGCAGCAAATGTGGTTGGCTCTTGAATCAGTCGCTACGATGAGTGTCTTGCAATCGATCGATGTTTGCCACTGGTCAATCGACGGCAGGGTAAGATGCACTCTACGGGTAAAACTGCATTAAGTGATCGCTCCACGATCGTCAGAAGAACATCTTCGCAACTCTCCACAATGACAGGCTTGCAGGACATCGGTCAGCTCTATCGCAGGTGGTTCACCACGCCCGCAACGACATCACTCGTGTGCACGATGGCAGAATGCGAAGACCACGCCGACCCCGATGTCAGCACAACGGAGGTTGAACCAAGAAAAGAAATGTCTGCGAGCGAATCTATTCTGGAGCCACGATTGAATAAGGATTCCGTAGATCCATGCGCCAGCCTCGAAGAAGTCATCGCGCTAGCATCGGCAGATTACGCTCCTTTTCCGACACCATCGCCATCTACCCCAAAAAGATCGTCTTCAAGCCTTGATCCAAGCAAACTGCTACCCTCCTGGCCAGAGAATGCTCTTCGCAGCCATCGACGCTTTAAGTCCGGAGCTTAAGCATAAGGAAGCTGCCATGGGGCTGAAGATGGCGCTGAGACTCCTGCATGGAGCTCTGGAGACTGCACTTGATGACCCGACGGTCATACAGCAGCATCAGCACGTGAGGAACAAATTGATGGCAGAGTATCTGAGGCTTCCCGAAAGTAAGCAGTTTGACAGGATCAGCATAGACGCACTGATTGAAGGAATCAAGTCTAGGGTCGGGAGTAGATGGCGGGTCGAAGCAATGCAGAAGCAGAGAGATATATCATAGGGCCTTACTAGCGAGCAATACCAAACTGAGTATTAGTTGTATTAGATACAGTAAGCGAAGTCTGGGTAACAAAGAATGTACCCCAGTCTAGACCATGAAAGAAGGAAAGAAGGCGTGAAAGCGCGAAGCGGGAAATTTAAACTTGCTCAAAAACTCGCAATGCGTGGCAGGAGCGATGTGCGACAGGCGAGACCCGCTTGATCACGAGAAGGAATTCTAAAAAGTATTTCATTCTAAAGGCGAGCGTTCTTTTTTGAATTAGGCAACATTACACAAGACTTCTCTCTTCACCAAACAGCTTCTAGTCTTGCGACTTTTCCTCGCAGTGCCCGAGAGCGAATTCGAGCGCCATCGCATATACCAACCAACTCGGCTCGGCCAGAGACCGCCAACTACAACAGCCATGGACATGTCAGGAATGTCAAGCACTGTTTCGATGGACATGGCTTCTGCAACAATATCGGCTGCCATGCCTACGGCGACAGAGGAGATGAGCATGGACGGCATGGGCATGGGAGATGGCTGTGTGATCTCTGTAAGTATGATGATTCTTCTCCAAGTGTCGTCCACCTACTGACGGAGTTACACCAGATGCTGTGGAACTGGAACACTATCGACTCATGTAAGCATGGAAACAGCACATCAGTTTTGACTCCCAACTCACTTTTAAAGGTTTCCTTACCGAACAATGGCACATCCGCAGCAGCGGCATGTTCGCTGGCTCATGTATCGGTGTCATGTTGCTGGTCATCTGCCTCGAAGCCCTTCGCCGCGCCTCGAGCGAGTACGATGCGTACATCATGCGCGCGCACATGAAGAACATCAACTCGGCACCGACAGCTGCTTCTCGCCTTCAAGATTCCTCCGACGATCCAAGCAAGGATCCATCGACCCAGTCAACCACGCCACTCCTCCAGCCGCAAACCTTCACGCCCAACCTCTTCCAGCAACTCGTCCGCGCATTCCTGCACATGGCTCAGTTCGCCGTCGCCTACATCGTCATGCTGCTCGCCATGTACTTCAACGGGTACCTCATCATCTGTATCTTCATTGGTGCTTTCATTGGAGCGTTCATCTTCAGTTGGCACAGTGTGGCATTGCCGTGAGTATCGATCCGAGCTATTGATGCAAAGCAGCCACTGACTCTTGACAGAGGAGAGCAGCGCTCCATCACTTACTGCTGTGGTTGAAAACCTCATCATCGGGGATTCGGAAAGAAACAGTGTTAATTATCCCGCTGGTCTAATTCTCCATTCTTTTGGTGGGTTTCGAAAGCGTGTATGCGTCTGATTTGTTTTTGCGATTGCTTGCAAGTCCTTTCGCTGTGATGATCATCAGTAGCGGTAGCAGTACAGACCCAGATACCTCTTATTATGCTATTTGCTCAGCCAGTTGGCATACAGAGCTGCGTATACAGCAGACATGCACCATCTGACGGATCCTGTACGAATTGGGTAACATGCTGCGGAGCACATCTCGCTAGCCAGACTCTTGGGTTTTCAAAAATGAGCGGTCCAACCGCGTCTCGGTGTTGCTCGTAAAAAAAAATAGCAATGCGCTGTTGATGAACTTCAATCGATGGTTGATGCCATCCAGAGCATGAAGAGCGTGAGACTGAGCACTGGAGCTATGCCCTGTCACAACTGCTGATATGCCAAAGTCTAAGTACGGGCTCTCAAGGGTGGCTGATGCTACCTTCGATCCTTATGTCCAGGAGCGAAACCACGTCGATTTCTGAAATTCAAAAACACATTAGACGTAGCATTTCAAAGGGTACTGCACTGTCATGTGATGACTGTAGCAGACTGTATCAATACACTTATGTTGCGTGCCTCTCGTCTCCGTAACTGCATACACACTTGTGACAGATACTCAGCCTCATGGACCCACTCTAATCAGCCACAGCCACGGACGCGCGCGAGACTCCTTCGCAAGGCTGTCAGACTGCTATCCCCGAGCCCAGGCTGACCATGTTCCCAAGGCCCATACCATCAATGTTCACGAATGCAGACCAAGAAAGCCTGAGCTCGTACTTTTGACGCGATCTATCAGCCTTCGCATTTGTTCGGCCTTGGAGCATCCCCGAGCGCAAACCCCGAGATGCCGGTAAACCCGGAGGGACTGGATGCTTTACGCTCATCGGCATCTGACTACTTGCAAAACGATCAGATAAGGTACTCCAACATGGACGCCCAGGAGCAACACAGGCCAAGGAAACGCCGTCGCGCAGCCCTATCTTGCGAGCAATGTCGACAGAGAAAGCTCAAGTAAGCACGTCGTGCCGGACATTCGCTCCTCAGCCACTGACACAAGTGATGTAGGTGCGATCGAAGCGATCCATGTGGGGCTTGTGTCAAGTCTAACCTGCCGGCATGCGTTTACAAGAGCAATAATGGTCTTGGACCAGTGCCCAAAGTACGTGACATCGCCCAAGGCGCTAATAGAGAGCAGTCAACTTGTATGAGAGCCGCTAGACCAGCATCTCTTGACCGATGGTCTCTCTGTATGATTTGTTTGCAGTATTACGATTTGCAGCATTGTAATATGCTAACCAAAGTCTCTATCACAGACCAACAACCGGTCTCTGGGCAGTACGCCACCAGGCTCGACTGCGCCAGCACCATCAAGACTGCCACCTACGCCAGCATTCACGCAATCTCCTGCAGACCGATCCCTGGAGTCCCAACCCATCTTGCCATTGCCAAACAAAGACATCACCAGACAGATTGTTCTAGACGAGAGTCTGAGGCACATGCATCCCGAGCCCTTGAAAGGTATCCGTGGCACCTACAGCAAGCGCCAGCTCTTCGGCGAGGGTCACTGGACGAGCTACCTTACAACATCTTCTATAGCTATCGAAGGCATCCGGGAAATTGCTCGGGAAGGATTCACCGACGCCTTTGGCCTTCTAGGGAAATGCAAGGCCTTGGCCAGGGAAGTCAAAGTTCAGGAAACGCCTGACAAGGAGAGGTTGCAGCGAGGCGATAAGCTTCTTCCCAGTCGAGAACTGGCCGATCGGCTCGTCGAGGCTTACCTGCAGACGCTCGAGACTGTCTTCCGCATTCTGGATGTGGAACATTTCAAGTCGCTGTACGCAAAGTATTGGGAGAATCCCGAGAGCGTTCCAGCGGCATTCCAGTCAACCTTGCTACTCATCTTTGCCAATGGAGTTGCCGTTAGCTCAGACCATGGCATCAGCCGGAAGACCGTGATGCACTGGATTTATCTTGTTTCAGAGCAGCTGAACAACCCACGAGCGAAGATCAGACTTGACCTATGGAGTCTGCGGTCCCACTGCCTCTTGATGATCGCGCGTCAATCCAACGGAGTTGACAACAAGACCTCCGCGTTATCGGCCGCCTCACTAGTGGTCACCGCGATGCACATGGGACTCCATGTCGACCCAAGTCACTTTGCGGAGTCACAAATACCCCAAGAGGAGCGCGAGCCACGTCGACGACTCTGGGCTGCAGTCCTTGAGCTGGAACTGCAAGCCGCCATGGACTCTGGAGGGCGGCCTCTCATACGAGATGATGACTTCGACTGTGCACCTCCCAGCAACGTGGATGATGGGGAACCAGGAGGCATACCTCTTGCTGCAATCATGAATCCCGCAGCAGACCAAGCGAGCGCAAGACCTCGTCCTACAGTGCTGCCAGCGGAAGAACATACTCAGTCCTCACTTCAGATCCTGCTGGCGAGATCAATACCCGTCAGACTAAGAATTGTCAGATTTGTCAATGACTACTGTCAAGGGCTGCGGTACCAGGAGGCACTAGCCATGAGCAAAGAGCTGGTCGAAGAGATGCGCCGAAGCAACGCTCTAATCGAAGGCTGGCGAAAGTCGGGTGCGCCTATTACGCCTTTCCAAATTGAGGTCTTCAATGTCCTCATGTACCGTTTCTTGATGGCTCTGCACTACTCATTTGCCCTCAAAGCGAAGGATGAGCCTCTGTTTTACTACTCGCGCAAGGTTTGTCTGGACTCTTCGCTAGCCTTGCTTTCGCCTCCAGTATCTCAACGGGATCCTGTCTTCTACCGACTCGCGCTGCGGGGTCGCAGCGCTTTTCAAGACGTCTACACAGCAGCAGCGAACTTCATCAGCGAGTACATATCAGCGGAGCGGTCAAGCAGTGCGTTCTTGCTTCCGACCGTTGGCGCCTCTCCAGACGACGGCCTCATCGCCGCTATCGAAAATCACAAACCATTGACACTTGCCAGAATAGAGGTCGGTGAAACGAACGTGAAGTCTCACCTACTGTTCTCTTGTCTACTGGCATATGTCAAAGCCGTGCGTGGCGGAGGCGATATCAAGCAAGCCTTGCGCAACGCGATCAACACGTCGTTGGAAGACTCGTACGTCGCGTTGCGAACGAGATTTGATGGTCCGTCTCCGGCGACAGATCTTGCAGACAATGGAAACTGGGCAGATGAGGTTTCATTGGAGAACTTGTTCGAGTGGCTGCAAGGCGACGAAAGTACCTGGATGAATGGCCTAGACTGGGCGGGTGACAATGCATGATGGTTCCAAGGTATAACAATGGAGAACGAGCTGTAATACAATGTCACATGGCGAACCCTGAGGTGTCATGTACTTCTCTACGAACCTCAAGACTTCACTCAAGCATTACACGGTGACATATCGATATTGATAGTGGAGACAATTGCTCCGAGCCTCATCTTTCTCGAACACTTTGAGGCAGCTCGACATGCCTTCGTTGCGTTATGTGCCATCGACTCTCATTGGTCCTCAACTCCGCGGCCATAAGCACATTGTCTCAGATATGGGCGCACGGTTCACGGGAAGCAGGCGAATCAAATAATGCGCCCACGAGGATCTCAAGGAGCTACACACGCTATATTAGACCAACATGCATACTACCATGCAATGCAATGCACGAGAGTCTTAGGCGAAGCCATGGATCGACTTTCACCGGAGAGGTCGAATCGGATGCCTTCGCGCAGGACGATTGCAACCTTGACCATGCGACTACGAAGTAGCGAGATTTGGGGTATCTCAATGGTAAGTGTATTCATTCTGGCACTTGTGTGCGCTGGAAGTAGCGTATGCGAGTGGTACTCTTTAAACTCTTCTCGTTGACCGACACTACAGAAGCTCTCCAGCTTTCCTGGTACGGTGACGGCGTGCAGCACCATGTCGCAACCGCGAGATCTAAACTGGCTTACCAGGCACCGCAGCTGGCGCAAAACCCATCTTACCCTTGCTCGCGAAGCTATGCACTCCCGTCGCGACCTGTTGCGCAGCAGCATTCCACGTATCCGGGTGGTTGCGTCGTCCGGCTTCCATCACCCTCAGGTAGTCCTCGCGTAGCTTCCTGATATCACGGTACAGCACCGTCCTGCCAGCAGCAACATCCCAATACAACTCCTCCGCTTCGAACTTGACATTGTGAAGATCGTCGCGCATCTGGTGAAGGCGATTGGGAAGCCCTTGCCCTTTCATCAAAGCCAGAGCACCAGCAATCACAGTACTGAGAGCTCCAAGTATCGCAATGCTGACATGCGAATCGATGCTTGTCAGGCTACCGAGAACTATGAACGCGGCTCCAAGCAGTAGTTGCAGCACCAGCAGTACATAGGTGAGAACGTCGAAGATGCGGTACTTGGTGTTGATGTATTCGTACTTCGAAGCAATTCTCGTGTACATGCCGTTCTTCATGCCCAGTTTGGAGGGGTTCTCGGATTCAGAGACGGGCGGCTTCATTCCCATGAGACGGTAGAAGTCTTCCTTGGCCAGCGGAGTCTCATCATCGTCCAGCCTATCGGCTGCTGGATCCGGATCAGCGACCTTAGGAGCTGTGAGCAGGGGCCTCTTTGGGGTGAAGGCTGTTCCTGGTGCATGACTGTGATGTGTATGGCGAGAGTTGGGGCGTGACAGTAGACGGTGTGGTCCTTCTTCGGCCTCTTTTGCTTGCTCGTTGTGCGCTGCAATGCTCAGGCTCAGAGCTTGGCGGGAAACAATCGGATGCTATAGATTTGTTCAGAATACATCATTCAGACGAAGAGAAGTATGCGACCATACCAGTATGAGTGAGCTAGACTTCTCACGAGCCTGTCTCCTGCTTTCGCTATCGTTCACGTTTTCTGGAGTCTCCAGCTTCTCCAGGTCGAAGTCATGTTGACCGCTGTGTCGATGCACGCTGTTTCTGAAAGAACGCAGGCTGTTGCCCAAGTCTTTTGGAAGCTCATGCATTTCTACTCGACGAAGGTCTCGGCATGTCTTGGTATGGGCTGTTGTTCGCGCATGATGAGATTGCGGGCTCAGAAGGGCGATGGCCACATGGCAGCCACTAAAAGCGTTCCTGCCTCAGCTTCGTGGATCAGCTGCTGCTCCTTCTCGTTCGCTTAACACAACCACTACGAACGGGTCGTTGACCCACGGGTGCAAGTTTACGAGTCTCATGGTCCAACTACATGTACAAACCCCGTACTGGTCGCCCTGGCTTGAACCTGGACCATGAGCATGTGTAGAGAAAAAGCTCAACACAGCCTGACCAAGCTTGTACCGAGTTATGGAGTGGCCGAGAAATGATGATTGTAGTAGGTTATTTGAAGACCGCTCATTTGATCTCACCACGTGAGTCTCATGCATTAGGAACAGTGAACATTTTGACCCTCACTTTGCGGTCGAATCCCCTGCTTCTTTTGATTTCTCCTTCGCCTCTCGCTGTCTTCGCGCCCGCTCCTCTGCTGCGGCCGCCATGATCTCACGTCGACTCAACGGCTGTTCATTGCTTCCGTTTGATTGTCCACCGCCCAGCACGAACTCGCCACCTGACCAACCGCCTTCATCGGCTTCCTCGTCCGAGACTCCTTCATCGCCAGGATTGTAGAACTCTTCGCCACCCACGCTCTTGCCGCCTCTCCTCCAGTCGTTCTGCTCGACTTCTTTCTCGATCTCTTTACACAAGTTCCAGAAATTCCTGTCATGGTCGCCCCAGACATTATGCGCGAGTTCGTGACAAAGCGTGTGTCGGATGACCTTGTAGTCTCTGTAGCCATCATATGCGTCGGTTCTTAGACGTAGCTCAATAACTTCTCCACGATTCCGGTTCAGACCCAGTGTTTTACTCTCATGTGTAGTGTGTTCGGCCGGATTCATCTCAGTGAGCAAGCCAACAGAGAAGCCGTGCTTTCGCATGCTGGCCTTGATACCGGCATCGTCGCGCAAACGCTCAAGAAACCGCTGGCTTTTCTCCGGGTTGGGAAGATACGCCAGAGGTCTAATGGTGTGAAAGGTATACCGCGCCTCGTCTTGCACCTTCTTGGAGTCCCGATACTTTTCGGCCTTCACCTTCCGACCTGCTTTCAGAGCACCACGCCGCCTCTCCATGCGAGCCTTACGCTCCGAGATATCCGACTCCAGCTCCTCTACTTCAGCTGTGGTGGCTCCCATGAGCACGATCTTCTTCACTTGCAGTTGGCGAAGCTGAAGTGTCGGATCTTTGAACGGAGGCTTCAGCAGTCCGGTTTTGGGTGTGATGAGGAACTTCTGGTTTGCAGGCGGTATGCGAAGGTCTTCGGCGACCTGGTCGGACAAGTCCTGTATTGTCGCATTCTCGTCGTGGAAGGGAAGGTCGATAGGCTTTCCGTGAAGTAGAACGGTGATGCTGAACAGTGCTGGTGCGTCTTCTACGTCCAGCTCGTCGTACTCGGATAGAGAATCAACAGGTGTGTCTGCGGTCAGCTCGTCGTGTACTGATGCCATGTTGATTTTGAGTTGTGTGAGTGATGCTGTGTGTCGCCGACGAGGGTCTGTAGATTAGCGTGATGAGTTTGTCGCAGACCGCTTGTGAGATAACTGATAACAAAACCTACGTGTACTGTGTGCCTACGAAGCGCTGAATAGTCGCCTTGAATGATGTAGATGATATCTTACTGTCGGCGGCTGCTTCCAAATGCTTCCCTAAGCTGACAAACGTCACCACCGACGATCACGTGCACGCCACCGGACGCCGCGACACCCATTGCCGGACAAACAACATTAAGGTACTCTGCTGTTCTGGTCTCTGACCATTGTGACACCGAACACTCAACCTCAGTCGCACATAAGAAGAAATAAGTTTCTCAAAGAATTAATATGGTATCTCTCTAGCATTAACAAAAACTCCTTTTCCAAACAGGACCGACGCAAAATCCAACCTTCAAAGAAGCCATCTCTAAGATCTCATGAAGAAGACTCATGCAATCGCACATTGCCGTTTCATGTCGTATTATCATTACCGCCATTCGCATTCTCAGTATTGGTTCCGCCAATACTCTCCTAAACACCCTCCGACATGTTGAGCTTGGGATCTGATCTGGTGCTCACGCCACCACGGTTGCGCACAAAGTGCATCACCGCGAGGCCAAAAGTCACAGCGAAAGCCAGCCTACAACAGATCACACTGGTCAGCGATACGAATAGACGTTGTATGGGAGTGGCTGCGATACGTACCATTCAAAAGCACCAAAGGCTGCCGCAGCTTTCGCCGCGCTGCAGACATGGCCGAAGCAAACCCTGTCGCCCAAGAAGACCGCGAGGGCAACGAAGCCAGCGAACCAGAAGACCATGGTCAGGCCTTCGACGCCCGTAATTATGCCGGCATGATTGAGTTTGGTCTCCGCGAAGCGCATCGGTACGACGATCAGGTATGTGAGCGTGATCAAGGTAATGACCGAGCAGAACAAGAGGAAGCTGACTTGCGAGGGTGCGCCAGCGTGCCAGTAACCGCTCCACCAGTTGGCGACTGTGAGTATCTGTTAGATTCATTCTCCGTTAAGGTTCGTAGCCACGAGGAGCATACCATAGCCCGTCAGGCCCAGTATGAGGACTGTGAGAACCGCTTGAATAATCCGGAGAATAAGGACGAAGTGTCGACCTTCGTAGAAAGCCATCTCGGTCAGATCCTGGGTCGTGTCTTGAGAAGATCGGTGGTAAACAGCGGTAGTGTTGTTGGTAATTTGCGAGGTGAAGAATACTGCGTGTTCGGATTTCCTATCGAAGAAGGAGGATATGGCGAAGACTTTGGTTGCACCTTTGTTGTGTCTCAGTGTTGGGCGTCACTGTTCCAACCAGCGATCTGAATCAAGTGGTACTAGAATAGTAATTCTCTCGCGCTTGGGGAAGTGTGGAGGATCGACGCTGAAGAAAGGCGTTGGCTGTTTACGGTTTGCAGTGTCTTTAGTAGCAAGACAAGCGTAACGCGCGTTTACTGCTGCGCACGCGAACAAGGCGCGTCAATAAGACTATGGTATGTCAGGAGGAATGCAACAAGGACAAAGCCTCCTTGATGAGGGGCTCGCCTGAGCACTTCATCAATTATGGAGGCGAACCTTCTCGCACACCGCATCTCGGCGGTCTTGTCGCTCTAAGACCACGAGACGGTGCTATTAGTTCGCGTGGCATAACAGCTCTTCGCGCGTGACATATGCGTGGTCTGACCGCAGTGATGGACTCTCAAGTTTCCTTGTTTTCTGGCGATCGGCGCTTGCTGACAGGCTGACAGCGATCGATTTGCTGGGCATACGAAATCGTCATCAAGCTCCTACGTAGGGCTGCGTAGTCCGAACAAGGGTAATGCGAATGCCTGTCTTCGTTTCAAATTAATCCTCAGCGCATCGCGGATCGTAGTAATGTGACATTACGTAGCTTGGATGGTCGTCAGACCTCAGGAGTTCTGTCCTCCTCGCTTCGTCACCGGTGGAAAGTTGTGGGCAGCACAGAATTTTGAACTCTATATATTTGGTGCACAGCTTTGCATACGAATCATCATATTCATATGAGCTGCTTGTCTCTTGTTTTCGAAGTGACTAGCACCGCATTACACTTGGATCGGAAAGTTCTTGAAGTCGCTTTTGTCGATTTTGATGTGCCTGGCTAAACATACACTTTTGCCTTGCCTGGCAGTCTTGCTTCGACACCTCTCATCTCAGAAAGCCTCTCCTGACATGAATGACATCCTGTCTTGAACGCAGACACCAGCTGTACAGAGCGAATTCGTCAGAGTAAAAGAAAAAGATGTTGAATCGAGTTTCTCTTCACTCCTTCTTGGCTCTCTTCGCCGGCGGGGCGAATTCAGCCTCAATGCGACCGTAGAACTCCTCTTCGCTCATCGTGTGATAGCCTTCCTTGTTGATCTCTTCGAGCTTAGCCGACCCTGGCTTCTCGCCGAGCACAACCGAGGTAGCTTCCGCGAACTTTCTGGTATAGGCGCCGCCGAACTTGTCGACGGCCTGCTCCAAGGTGGTGTGATCCATAGTGCGAAGAGCACCAGTGACCGCGATGATTTCGCCAACAAGCGAGCCTGGCGTGCCGTTGGGAACGGATTTCTTCCTGCTGTTGGCCTTGGTGGCGGTTTCACCGGTGGAGTCCTTAGTGGTCTTTGCAGCCTTGGACTTGGGTTTGGCCTTCGCGTTGGCTTCGCCATTGGTCTCGTCGTTGGTGTCACCGTCACTGACCAAGCGTTAGCGACGCGTTGCTGGTTGCGATCAGGGTCAAGAAACGTACACGCCATTGTAGTTCACTGGAACGACGTGCAGAAACTCAGGGTTGTTGTTGGAGGCCATCATAGCAGTGTCATGGTCGACGTAAGCGCCCTGGATAGTGGCGTCAACGTCTTCGTAGTTTCCACTGATGACCACGTAGACCTGGGACGGTGGTGTGGATTTCTTGCCGGCCATCTCTGTGAAGGTTCAGGTGACTTGAAGTGACGAGTTGGAGTGAAGGGTTCGATCGAGTCGCGTCTCGCGATGAAGTGAGTGAGTTTCTTGTTTGTACGCGGAGTGACGGGACCATCTGTGGGAGTGAAAGCTGCACTGAGTGGAAGCGTGGAGAATTGCACCAGTGAGGTCGGACGCGACTGCCTGGCGAGCGCGACCACCTCAGGTACTCCAGCGCGTCAACTTCTAAAGCCAGCGTGTGTGCTAGAAGATATTCCAAGTATCTTACCATTTTGTTAATGCCGTATCCGATGACTTTACGAAGGTTGTGCGTTTACAAGAAATGTGTCTAGAAGCGCCTGGTCTTCACCCTTTAGTAGTCGTAGTGCGGTCTGTGAAGTGCGGTCTGTGAAGTGCAAGTCTTGAGCACATCACTCGTGGTGTGGCCATTGGGGACTTTTTTAGAATAAGGATGTGGGCATTGACAATTACAAGTCTTACCTACACTTGTCGCTGAAATAGCATTCATTCATAGCTCGTCATCATCAGAATCGTCATCTTCCGGCACCGGAGCTGGTGTGGGCTTCTTGCTCTCCTGACTCTGCTCCTCACTGCCCTGTGGCTTTCTTCGAGCAAAAGGAAGCTCTCTGCGCGGTGGCAGGTCTTCCACGTCGACGTCCATAGCACCTACAACCTTACCCGCGCCGTTGCCATCCTCCTGACGACCTTGAGTCCCGGACACAGGGTCCTTTTGAGACGCAGCAAATCCATCATCGCTATCCTCGTCTTCAGTCTCCTGCTCGGGCGTATGCTGACCCTCGTCCTCCTCTGCTTCAAAGTTCTCGTCCTCGTCAGCGTCATCGTCGGCTCTATGCAACCCCAGTATAGCTTTGTCGTCCTCATCTAGATCAGAGCTGGGTTCATGAGCTTTGCGTTTCCCACGAGATGAAGCTCCAGCCTTGTGCCCAGTCACCTTAGACATTGCGTTCAGCTCACGCTGCTGCTCGCGTATCTTTGCCCTCTTGCTATCGAGTAGCACTGCGCACTTGCGGAGTAGTTGCTCTTCATGTTCCTTCTTAGCCTTGACGAGTTCGTCGAGCTGTGCGGTCAGCTTCGCCACCTGTGCTTGTTGAGATTCCAACGACGAATGAAGTGTATCGAGCTCGCTACGCAGGTCGTCCGAGGCTGCCGCAGCAGTGTCGACCCACTCGAACGCAGAGACCTCTTCCCTCTCGTCGTCTTGAGTGAGGTTGATGGCGCCGAGACGTGAAGTGATACCTCCGATGTTGTTCCGCACTGTAAGCGTGCATGTCTCACCATTGACCGCCGCCACAACCTCCAGACTTTGCAAGGCATCTAGGTTTGCTTCCGGCCGTTGCTGGAGTAGCGTGCATGTGAGGACCTGTTTCCATTCGTCTTCGTCTCCATTATACTTGTTGGCTTGCAGGACTACCAGATTGTTGGATTTAATCGCAGCGTGATATAGGTGCTCGTGATCCGTGGCCACCAGCTTCAGATCGAGCGGACGTGTCTTGCTGGTTTGGGTTACGTTCACTAGCAAGTGGTCGGGCGAACCGTCTGTGCGGCGGACACGCAAGATATGCTTGGGTGCCATCGACCCGGGAGAAGGGTTTCGAGGCTTGCCGAGTTTTGGTTCTGCGATCGCCGTTACAGCCAAATCGGGCGGAACCACAGTTGGAGCGTGTACTGGTACCTGAGCAGGGAAAAGTGTCTATGACGGAGCGGGAGTGTTACGTCTGGTTGTAAGGGGCTTGAGCGAGGGCTGGTGGGCGGCAGTTGCTTCCAGGCACTGTCGATGGCCGCGAAGACGGCCGTGTTACCGGTGCCTGGTGGTAGCGGCGTCAATCGTCAGCTGCTCCCTGGCGACAACCGAAATGCAAAACGGCTCTCAAACGTAAAGAAGAAAAAATGGATGAATCGTGCACAACGACAAGTCGCCGGGCGGATTCCTCGGAGGCAGCAAACCCTGAGATTACAGAGACTATTGGCGTCAGGAGTAGGGCAGTCGTAAGGAGGACCTGGTGGCGCACTTGACACGCGATTCGGCTCGAGCTGGGGCTGGAGGCTGGCAGTGCTCAAAGTCCTCTCGGTCCCTGAGGAAAGTAGCGTGCAGGCGGACACGCGGGCCACCTCTACCAACCACCCGCTCTGCAGTAGTGTCTGCGGGAACGAAACCTCGACCACGACGACACCGCACACGAACCGCTCAGGAGGCCCTACCGCAGCGACCAAGAGCCTTACGGGCCTGCATGTCGCGCCAACCGGCGACCTCGACACCATCGACACACTCTTCTGCACTCACTCATCCACGCTGCACGGCCGAGCATGGCGACCGCCATGGAGAGCTGGGACGATGACGACGACCTCCAGGGTGATTTCCAAGCTTTTGGCATGAGCGTCGGCACCGCGCAGAGCATATCTTCACGATTGAGCATCCGCTCAGAGTCTGTAGCTGGAGATGACGACTGGAACCTGGTGCTGCAGCCGGATGACGAGCAGTCGACCAACAATGCCCTGCAGTCAGCAAAGCACGCTGGCATCCCGCTACCGTCCGGAATAACATCGAGCGCGTTGCTGGGTGGCACGATCAAGCGACTAGGAAAAAAGACGACGCGTCAGAAGGTCGAGGATGACTGGGACAATGATATGGACCTGGGCGAGGCACCATTGACCTTGAAGCCTCGCGTAGCAGAACCACTTTCAGGCTTTGGCGACGACGACGAGGGTTTCGACGACTTCGATGGTGACTTTGAAGGCAGTCTAGGCACACGCTTTGCTGGGACCAAGCATGATGCTCGCGAATCCTCCGTCTCCGTCATGAGCCCGAGTGTTGGCTCGCCAATGGCAGAGGAAAGTGACCAAGATGACGCTGGCGGGCTAGACATCCCAGATGGGCCACTCGATTTTGACGCCATCCTGAAGAAGAGACGTGCCACTGAGGCCGCTCTCTCCGAGGCCAGCGTCCCTAGTCCTGCCATCGAGCAGCCTGCAACATTGAACACACACAAAAAATCCAAACTACTTGCAGACACGAACGAAGACTTCTTGGAAGGCCTGGACTTCAGCGGCCTGCCTTCCTTGAATGTGCAGAAACGCACCTTCAATAAAAATGTCAAGATCAAGGACATCAAGCAGCAACCTGCTTCGCCTGCTCAGCGACCCTCAACCACTCTCAACTTCCACGATAAACCCATCGATAGACCCACTCACATGCGCTCACACCTCCCACGGCCTGTGTCAGGGTCAAAACCACACTCTCGACTGGAGCCGGTGCTCGAAAATGGTACATCAACCATTACACGAGAACGCCGCCACCAGGTTGCTTCAGGTAATTCTTCGCTTCTTCGTAACAAGCGCTCAGCACCGGCACTCAGAACCCAGTCCCAACAATCAGCCATTGCTAGACCGCCGGTGCCGACCTTGCCCTCTGGTGTGATGCAGCCTACACACGCAAGCGCTCAGAGAGCCATGCCGTATCACATAAGGCGAGAGTCCGACCCCAACAATCGTCGCGGTGCTCAGTCGCCTCCTATGCGTTCGCATTCTCGATTGTCGAATGCGTTCGTACCGGACACGCCGTCTCGAGTCGCAAGGCCGCGTGCAGATTTGGCGCCGGCCGCTTTGGCTCGCGAGGCCCAGGCCAAGAAAAATCTGACAAAACCAGCACGCAGACGCAACTTTGGCGACGGCACTGAGCTAGAACATTTCGACGACTTACGAACTAACACTGAGAAGGAAACGAAGTTTACAAAACAGCCAGTGGCAAGAGGCCCTCCCAGATTGGGCATCAGGCACGCACACAGCCGTTCAGACATTAGAGATCCTACAAAACGGCCTTTCACGTACCCTGATCGTATGACAACACCTGCTCCACCTAAAACTCCAGCAAGCCCGACAAGAGGATTCCCCGATCGGGACTACACACCCAGTTACCTACGCGACACTGCGGCTTCTAGGATAGCTCGTGAGTCGAGAGTGGTGAATAATAATCCAAGACCACGGAGCGAAGGTCCGATGCTGCCAGTGAGCACAAACTGGAAAGCACAAATTGCAGCTCGCAGCCCACATACTTCACCATCAGCACAGAAACAGAGACCGAAAAAGATGCAACCACAGCTCATCAAGGGCATGGGAATTCACATTGCGAAAAGTTAGTATAAGCCTACCTATCATTGATGATGGTCAACTAACATTATGACAACAGCTGAAAAAGGCATGACCTATAACCCGCAAACACTTCGGTGGGAAGGAAATGAGAACACCTTGACGCATTTCGATATCCCTCCACCTCTTGAAACACCAACCCCTACAGGCAACCGCCCGCACACATCGTACATGGACGACCGCATGGACACCCTTCCACCTCCATCTGCCAGTCCGCCTAGGCCAGCCCTCATCGCGCCCATGTCTGCTGCAACGAACATGCAAGTCAACGGCGGCATGGTCTTCGACCCTCACCAGATGAAATGGCTGAAGATCCGCAATGGCCGCGACGTGAGCGGACAGATGTCCCCATCTGTTACCGACGAGGAGGAGGAAGATGTCTTCGCCGGCTTGGAAGATCTCAAAGACTCTGTGCCGACATTTGGCGTTGGCAGCAGTGTTACTGGCATGCAAAGTCCCGTCTCAATGGCCAACGCCGGCCTGGGCGAAGTTCACGAGGAGTTCGACCTTGGACCTCGCTTCATCCACACACAACGAGACGAGGAGGTTACATGGCGCCGACGCTGCGACAGCTGGTTCCCCGAACAGGGTAGACCTAGAGTCGATGATGGCCGTTGGCGTTGGGCGGCAAGGGACCTTCTTGCCCAACACTACGGCATTGCCATGTGAACGAGTGGGCGGTGAGGCTGCTTGGTACGCCTTGCAGCCTGATCACCAACACCAAAAAAAAAAGTTTTTTTTTCGTATTTTTCTCTTCAGCCCTCTCCTCCTCCCCGGAGCCTGCAACCGCGCAGGATCCCGGCGGAGAACGAACACGGCCACGGAGAATTTTTTGAAAGGGTCGCAAGCTCTTCTCTCAAAGAGCTTTTGATTCCATTGTGCATAGAAGCGGCAACAACCAACTAACGAATGAAAGGACGAATTTTAACGACCGGGCAACGTCGCAGCGAAATACGAAGGGAAAGGAAAAAAGGAATGGAACCTTCGCTGCGACGATGCAGGATTATGTGAAGCGGGAAATGCTTTTGTTTTCTCGCTGAGGCAGAAACAGGAAATGGGTATATATTTCTCGTGTTACTATTGATTTAATTGATATCGGCATTCGTTGCCTTTTTTTTTCTTCGCATATTGGGCTCGCCTTATTTGCGTGTTGTGAGTTGCATTGCATAGGTTGTCGAGTGACTTTGATCGTCGATGTACTAAATTCATTCGTCTCTCGAAACGTGTATTGAAGACTCGGAAAACCCAAGCTACTTAAGCACAAAGTCACGCGTTAACTCACATGTAGCCTTCGATACAAGAGTACATGTACTGAAGAAATCATCTGAAAGGAAACACAGTCAAGACGGAAAACAAAATTCTACACGCAGTGGAAGTATCGTGAGAACGAAAAAAAGACACAAGTCTTTGTAAACTTTGCAGCCAATCGATGTATTCTATAATGTATATATAAAGCCACACAACGCAAATGGGGTATCTAACGCAATCTATGCATGTAAAGCAGCAGCATCATTAAAACAAGGCAACCCAAGCGATCAAACCGATCGATCCCTCAAGTATCCACACACTGACAATCCTCCACCTCGCCCACAGTCCCGAGCATACCGCTCAGCAGCGACGGGCACCGATCGCCCACTCTCCTACCACCGGGACACTGCATCACAGCGCCCCATAGACGCTCCAAATCGTAGCCCCACAGCGGGTTCTCTTCTTCCGAATCGGTGAAGCGGCGGTCCAGGTCTTCATACATTGATCTGCTGTTTGCACGAATTCGCGGCGCGGATGTGATGAACTGGCCGCGGTAGGTGGTGACCATGTCGGCGAGCTTGGAGCCGTTGTTCGCGGCGCCGAAGACGGATTCGAGGACTTCTGGGTCGGGGTTCCAGGTTGAGTGGTCGCGGCAGGTGGTGGCAGACGAGCATACGGTTTCCATGTGCCAGAGCGAGAGGAAGCCGGTTTGAGGCAAGAAGTACTGTGTGATGCGAGGGCGCATATACAGAGGATCGTGCATCTCGGCTTGCATGAAAAGTGTGTGGTCTGCGAGTCCTGTAGCGTTGTCGTAGTTGTCGAGGATGTGGTGGAGATAGGTTTCGCCTTCGCGACCTTTGTTTGCGAGCTCTCGGACGAGGACAGCTGTGTTTGAAGGTAGGCCCATTGTCAGGTTGAGTTGCAATTCGGAGGTGGGTGATTGAGAGCCTTTGGCGTACAACACAACCCTTTGTGCGAGAGACGCGACATTTGGTAGGACCAGGAAGGAAGTGAGTGTTGAGATCAGCTCCGGAAGAGATTCGTCGTGGTAGGAGACCACAATATCGAAAGATCTGTCACTTTTCGCAGGTGCGGTCGGGAAAGGGTTGATCTCACGTTCGGCGAACGATACTGAGCGCTGCAGAGCTTTGTAGAAAATGCAAACCCAGCCGATCAATGCAACGCTCAGCAGCGTGATCCTAAACACCTGCCAAGCGGAGAGTTTTCCGGAGCATCTGGCGATACTGCGCGCTCTTGTGTCATCATCTGTTTGTTCGGCATCGCGAAGCCCTACGATAGAATCTTGATTCTGCAGGCCCAAGACTTTCCGCCAGGTGGGCATATGGTACATGCGCAAATAACCTTCTGCGGTATTGGCATCGGCAACATAAGCGCTCGCTGTGGATGCAACAAGGAATGCTCCCGCAAAAGCGGCAACTTGCCAACCTGAGATTACAATCGCACGTCCAGTGAAAGCATGGAATAGAAATACGAGTCCTGCCAAAGCCGGTGCTTCAATTGACATGGTCGCTGAACTGTAATCGTCGGTGGTCTTTTGTGGCCTCATGAAAAGTGAGTCGCTGCTTGAAAGCGCAACACCACCAACGACTGTGTTGATTGAGATCGCCAGCGGCGCCACGCCGAAGCTGAAACCCATGGCAGTAGGGGTTTCCGAGATCAAAGCAGCAGCGAGAAGAGGCAGAGCTGCTGCTAGAAGCATGAATAGGAAAGAATCATCGCTTTCCGGCTCGTCTTCCGCTTCCGGTGAATCGATCTGTCGAGCGTAGACATTAAAGCAATGAGCAGCAATGTGGGTACCAAGCGCGAGCAGGGCTATTCCGAATCCAGGAGGCGTTAGACGGTAGTCGTTGAGGAAAATTGCGAACACGCAGAGGGCGAGCAGAACGACACGTGTTGCTGTAAGTCGACCTGGAGAGAGAAAGAAATCACAGACGATTGTGGCACAAGCAGGAGTTAGACCCAATACCATCGTGAGACACAGCACGCTCGGCAGGTGGAAGAAAGCCTGGTACGATGCCAATAGACATGTGACACCAGTGACGGTGGCGGCAAGGCTGCATATGTGAATCCATGTTGGTGATGTGACTTGCGAGCAGGCACCCCTGATGGTTCGCCAGAGGTCCGTCCAGCCGTGGTCAGACGCTCGTTTGTGTAATCGTATTGCGATTGCCACAAGAAGTTGTGGGATTAGTAGGTGGTATGGGAAGTGTTGGTGTCGATCGTGAATCAGGTAATTCGTAGTGACGATTGTAACCGGGGCAGCGAGGAGCCAAATTGACGGAGACCAGTTGGCATAGCGAAGCCTGATATCCTGTCCAAGGTGGACGGCTGAGCTCTTCCAGGCCATTGTTGCTCCGTGCAATCGCTCAGGATGTGTAGAAGACCTCTGTTCTCATTCCAGTGGCCGGCAGTGGAGTGAGGCAAGTGAGTGAGTGAAAGTGTGCAGTTTGGGAGGTCCGCGACAGTTGAAGACGCTACTCGACGGATTAATCAACCAAGGGCGGTTTAGGATGGGAGAAAATAGGACATGGAGCTTGGCAAATGGTCAAGGCGGGACGAAAGAGCGTATAAAGAAAAAAGAGGGCGAATGTAAAGAATGTGGGAGCCTACAGGGCGCTCGCAAAGGTAATTGGGAGTTGCGTGGGCGAGGCAGGCTATACAGCGCGAAGGAAGGAGTAAGGCTCCATGCTTTGCCGCTTAGGCCACGCAATGGCCGCTCCAGCTTCACGCGGCCGAAGTCAATTCTGCATAACGCAGCAGCCGTCCAAGGGAGTCCCACCCTGCAATGTCTTTTATTACGCTGCCTGCAGGTAACTGCTGCGCACAGTTGCTGGACCTTGGCTGACACGCTTTGGTGGGCTTATGGGGCTGCTGCGACTCCTACACAGCCTTATGCCGTCGTCCAAGTTAGGGCGTGCTACGGCTGTACCTCCTACATCCTGTTGCCTGTGAGAGACTGACTGATTGGCTGCCTCGTACTTGCTTGGTGACTGGAGCTTCTCCGTGGCCTCTGCTGTCTGTGTCTGCGTCTGTGTCTGTCTGTTCTGTCTGTGCAACGCGCGGCTGCCTTTAGGGGGAAGCGTTTAAAGGCGTTTAAAGGCGTCTCGGTTGACTCGCTCGTCGTGGTACTACGAATGCGTACGCCTCCACTGTCACATACGCTGCATATGCAGACCTACACCCGCCGGCGACGAGTCTGATCAAGCCTCGCGCTGCCACAGGTCACATATACGCTGTGCGGTATATACACAGGCACTGCATGCTGTGCCTCATTCGAACACCCCTGTTTCGTGACACACCTGCCACTCGGCAAAGCTCGCCATCACGATCAGGCCAAGCAAGTAGTGGACACGCACCCTTGACACTCGCTCCCCACACAACAGCCAACAAACGTGACAGGCTGCATGCTGAGCCCGTTGTTCGTTGAAACGCACCGCATGTGCAGTCTTTCGGATGTCGGTAGACAGACTTCGACAGTCAGCCGCTCCTCGTGTCTTCCTCCAACCAGCACGCGTCTCAGCAATAAACTCGGCCGCGAAGCCTTTTCCCCGATCAACGCTAAAGAACTCTTGTCTCGAACTCTGCCTAGCCGGAAAAGGAGCGTTTTACGTCGCTTGGCTATATCAGTGGACCCTCGCTGCTGCGCTTGACGACGCCAGCGCCAGACTTAACAGCGACAGCTCACAGGCAACAGGATTCTTCAGGGTGGTCCTCGCAGGCAACAGGATTCTTCAGGATGGTCAGAAGAGCTCAACGAGTGCTCAGTAGTGGGGCCAGCCACCTAGGATCAACTAAACACGGCCGGCTTCCATAACTCAGCTGCTATTACGCACCTGCTATTACAGTATCACGATGGAGCTGGAAGGTAACTTCAGCAGATCAGATCCTAGCCAGCATACTACGTTGCACAGCCTGATCCTTCACCGGCGGCACTCTGGATACTTTTGATCGCGCGTGATCTTCACAGCACTAATAATCCACGTGACCAACAATAATCATGACACATGAACAACCATTCCTATATGAGCATCGAGAGTCAAGAAGATTCCCAACGGACTTATTCTCAATCAGTCACGCCGGAAGATTTACACCAGGGTCTTGATCGGAATGGCGCTTAAAAGAGCCGGCAACACCTCCCCGTCTGATCATGAGATTCAAGACAATCGCTTCTACCGAAAGCACGAATGGAGTGAGCGCACTGCTGATTGCTGTACTGTCTTCGTGCTGGCTAGAATGCTTCTACACCGGTCGTGACTACAAATCGCGCTTAAAAGCACTACCGGCACATCTCCCCGACCGTCCAAGCAAGCTTGACAAACCGCTACGAAGCGATGTCCGCTCGCTCGATACTAGTCAAATAGTCCAGGACCGGACCTCCTTCCTTTCTCAACAATCATAATATAACACTTTTATTCAGCTAAGCAGCGCGTTGTGTGTAGCGGCCTACATTATCTATACCGCCCTCCCACACAGCGATAGCGCAAACAGTACGAAGTTTGAATCTAGACCGCGAGACCACCAAACACAGCTCACCTCGAGTACAAATTCTATCACCAAACATCACAAGTGCACATGAATCAAGCTCTCTTGTAATTCGCTTATTGTACTTTTACATGTACCCGGTGTCAGTCAAGTCCCCGTCCATGTTTCAAGACCCAAGGGTCAGGGTTGGGGTGAGCAAGTCACGTCATCCTTCGGCTCACGACGAGGAGAAAACATCTGTCAAATCTGCTCTCTTTGAGGAGTAGCACTTGTAGCATCTCTGTTTGTGGTCTCAAACCGCCTGTCTAGTTCTCATCACCGTTGAGCGGAGCGTAATCAAGATCGGAGCGAATTCCCGAGCATGGGCGCACGTGTGATGGAGGAACACATACAAGCATGGAGGGCCGCATATGATGACCCAGAGTTACCTCGAAAATGATATCCCCCAAAAGCAACGGGACACATGATCACGGGCATTTTGTAACATTTACCGAACCAGACAACGGAAGCAACATCAAATCCAAAGTGATGATGAGAAAAATGCACAGATGAATAATTCTCGAGGCAAAGAACTAATTTACAGTCAGTAGCGCAAAGAAGCAATCCGCATCCACTCCCCTCTGTCGAAAGAAAAAACAACCGACTCGGACCAAACCAATAATCAATTCAATAATCAATGCAAGCAACCTCTCTACCACCTGTCGCTATGCTTTTTGGAATAAACAATAGCCTGCAGTACAGTCCACCCAAAGCACGAAAAAAAGGATACATGCACATCATAAACCGCCCCACTGACACGAAGCAAACACATGTCAAGCCTCCCACGGTCTCCTCCGAAGGAAGCCTTTTGGCTTCCTCATCTGGCACCAGGCAAGCTGAAGCCAAATCCAGGCACAGCAGGCGGCGTAGCAACAGCAACAGGCTCCGGCCTGACGACTTGCTGATATCCACCCGGAGGCATACCGCCATATCCGCCACCCACATCATCGCGGTTGTGGTGGTGGAATCGGCCTCCCCTCCTCCCCTTGCCACCATGGTGGTGGCCTCCGTCGTGCTTGTGGTGCTGCTTGCCGCCGCCGCCCTGGTGGTTTCCGTCGGGCGCGACGCGCTTGCTCATGGCCTTTGAGCTTACGCCAGCACCAATTTCAATGTCGGGCTCCTCGATCGCCATGCCGGGTTCCAGCTGGCGACCGCCGGTGCCTCCGTATTCGGCCGTCAACATCCACTTCATGTCGGCCTCTGTCAGGCGTGAGATAGGGATGACAGACTCGCCCTTTTGGTAGTCGAAGCACTCGCGAGGGCCAAAGCCAACGCCCCACTTGGTCTGGCGGGCGACGGACATGGTCTCGCGGTCGTTTGCGTTCTGCAGAGCCTCGACGCCAGCTTTGGCGTTGAGTGTGTGCTCGCGGGTGGTCATCTTGACGAACGCGTGGCGCTTCTCGCGGTTGGGAATGCACGAAGCGACTTCACCAAAGCGAGAAAACAGCTCGGAGATCTCTTGCTGTGAGCCGTTGGCGCCACCCACGAATAGTGTGCGCGAGAAGACGCGGATGTGGTCAGGCGGGAGAGTATCGTCAAAGAAGACGTTCTTAGGTCCGTGGCTGGTACCGTTCGGTGGCATGCTGCCGCCGTTGTTGTTGCGTCCCTGCGGCGAGCGTTGCCTGTACCTTCCCTTATCGCGACCTCCACGGCCGTTGCGCTGGTCTTGTTGGTCCGGGCCTTCGTATGCGTTGTAACTGGGACTTCCTCTTCCACCGCCGTTGCGGCGCTCTCTGTCAGGGCTTCTGCTTCTGTCCCTCCCTCTGTTGTATCCATCGTATCCTCCGCTTGCTTGTTGCTCCTGCGGTTGTGATGCTGGTGGTTGAGCACTGGCTTGCTCGTTGAAAGCCTGGAGAATAGGGCCCCACTGCTCCATAGGCAGTCCGCCCTTCTGCAGGTCTTGCAACAAGTTCAAAGCTTGCATAAGCTTTGCCTGGTCGTTGACGATGTTTTGAGGTAGGATGCTACGCAACGGTCCCAGAGGATCTGCGACTGGAGGAGCAGCTTGCGGCGGTGGAGGAGCCTGGGCGTAGGTCTGTGGAATTGAAGGAGGCTGCTGTGGTGGGAAGCCAGGGAAGCCAGGCGGAGGCTGGAAGCCAGCTAGGTTGAATGGAGGAGGCTGTGAAGGTGGAGGCTGCTGGAACGCAGGAGGCTGCTGCGGAGGCATCGGCGAGTTCGAAGGAAATCCATTGGCGAACATAGCAGCGAGCTGCGGTGGGAACTGAGGGGGTGGTGGAGGTTGCTGAGCTACTGGCTGCTGGGCCACAGGCTGCGGCGGCATCGGCTTGGGTGCGCTGTTGGCGAGCGCAGCCAGGATGCTGTTGACATCTGAGGGTGGTGCAGCAGGCGTTTGGTATGACGGAGCCGGCTGGGGTGCTTGTTGGACGGGCGCGGGTGCTTGCTGAGCATTGCCTGCGTTATACGCATTTAGCGGCTCGGCCTTCCTGGATAAAATACCCTGATCATATAGTCGCTGCGGTGGATAGCCAACAGGAGTGTAAAGCGGTCGGGTAGGAATAGGTGCTCTGAACTTCTCTCCGCCGTTCAACTGCTTACCCTGTTCCTGCGCGTACGGCGCACCGTTACCATTCACGTTGGAAGCAGACTGCGGTTCGCTAAGCTTCTTCCTGAAGTCCTCAAGCAGCTCGACGGGGAATGTGCTGGCACGCTCCCAGATGGCGATCATGTTCTCAAGTTTAGGCTTCTGATCATCAGGAATAACTTTGACGATATCGTCGATGAGAGCGGGCATGAGCTCAGTAATGCGCTTTACGGCGGCGGGATACGTGCCGGGCTCTCCTCTGCCCTCAATGTGGAGGTCCTGGCCGGCTTTCTTGGCAGATTCGATCCACTGGCGAACCACACTGTCTATAACATACAGCGCACCAAGCTTGTGAGTCGAGGGAGCTTTCTTAAGCGCGCGATACATGCACTGAGTGATATGCTGCTCGGCCTGGACATTTGTCATGCTGAGTTGGGTGATGGCGGTGATCTTATTCCTACTTGCGCCCGGTGGTTTCAGTGTGTTGAGGGATGCCAGCATGGGCTCCAAATCACTGAGAGACGCGGCTGCCATGGTTGCGTATGCTCTAGCCTGGATACGTCCGGAAGCCTACTGCACGTGATTGCTACTGCGTCGCGAATATGCGCAAGTCTACACTCTGGAGATGACGAGAAGAGACCAGTATCTACAGTCAGACTCAGACTCTGCAATCGGTGACAAACCTAGGGGATATAGTGTTCACTGAACAGAGTGAGTGAACAAAAGGAAATCGGCGGTTCACGCGAAGGTGAGCTTTGTTGTATCGCGTGGTGGTGGTGGTGTAAGAGCTGCGGCGTGCGTGTCCTTTTCAGCAAAGAAGAAATTAGTGCTGAAGAAGTCTCTGCTTGAAGCCTGTGACGGTGAGGCGGGCGTAATGTTCCACACAAAGATGCGCGAACAATTAACAAATTGGTGTCGGTTTGTTGGTGGTGGTATGTTTGTGGGTGTGGTGGCGGTTCGGAGCGCAAGAAGCTGACCGATGCTGCTGCTTTTATGCGCGGAGGGGGTCGTGGTGTTTGCTTCTGGATGCTGACCAAGCTATTTCTTTCACGCCGCGGTCAATGCTAGACACGTGGAACTTGTGCTGATGGAGGGGAAGAGATGTCGGCAAAGTGAAGGAGTTCGGCCCAAAGGACAGGAAGTCGCACGCCCAAGGTGCTCCGGTCCGATGTGTATGAGGGGGACGAGATCGTGCGCGCGCGCAGTCTTCAGCTCGAGTACGAGTCAGCTGACTGTTGCGGTCGGAGAGTGGTATGCAGGCGAGGATGGCGACAAGGCGGGTGTCGGTCGCGACGGTGCTGGGCGTCGGGAGGATTGGATGCGCTGCTGGGAGAGCGAGAGGGCATTCGCGCGAGAGGAAAGAAGAGACTTGGTCGAATTCTGTGGAGGGCAGCCGCGGGTAAGCAGCACGTGACCTGGAAAGCGCACCGCGCAGCAGATGACGAGAGCCTCGGCGGGCTTGCTTGGACAAGACAACACCTCCGTCCCTCCAATTTACTTGTCTACCGGACTGGACTAGTCGGCGGCTGCTACCGTACGTCTGGCACATCCGGCGGGCGACAACGTGGGCGGGGAGTCAAAGTCGTTCGCCTGCATGCTGCAGTGTGACGACGGAGTATGCTTCAGCTGTCCGATTATCATTGATGGTTCTTACTATATTTATACACATATATACATGAAATTAACAAAAATACAGCTCAGCTCACAGCAGCATCAACACAACAACAACAACCACACCCGCCCGGATGCAGTCGGACGGCGTCCAAGCTGCTGCCAACAACCATGCCATGTCTCCTCCTAGTGCTGCCGAGACCTCTCCCGCAACATCTCCGGTGCGGTTGAGTGTGTGAGAAGTGACGTGCGGCCAGTGCTCACTCCCGAGAGGGCTTTTGCGTGCGCGCGCCTACCAAACAGCTCCCCAGCAGCAGCTCAGCCAGCTTTTCCGGACCACCGCCCGCCGCACAGCACAGCACAGTCCTCAACCCGCATTCCTCTCCATCCCGAGGCCTCGCTGGACTTTATCTCATCCACCTCTCTCTCACATCTCCATATACCCTCTCCACCACACACATCACACACAATGGCCGTCTCCAGCATCTCCAAGACTGCGCTCCGCCGCGCCATGGCCGGCAACACCGCCTTCAACGGTGCCAGGACCTACGCCAGCAAGACCGCCGTAAGTCCCAACATTTTTCCATACCATCCCTGAGCTTCAATGGTAGCCATAGCAGCATCAGGAAGCTATGCGCCAATGCACAAGAGCCTGCGCTGACATTCCCTCTTCTGCAGTCCCTCAAGGAGACCTTCGCCGCCGGCCTGCCCGAGAAGATCGAGCAGATCAAGACCCTCAAAAAGGAGCACGGTTCCAAGGTGATTGGCGAGGTCACCCTCGACCAGGTCTACGGTGGTGCCCGTGGCATCAAGTCCCTCGTCTGGGAGGGCTCCGTCCTCGACGCCGAGGAGGGTATCCGTTTCCGCGGCAAGACCATCCCCGAGTGCCAGGAGATCCTCCCCAAGGCCCCCGGCGGCAACGAGCCCCTCCCTGAGGGTCTCTTCTGGCTCCTCCTCACTGGCGAGGTGCCCTCCGAGCAGCAGGTCCGCGACCTGTCCGCTGAGTGGGCTGCCCGCAGCGAGCTCCCCTCCTTCGTCACCGAGCTCATCGACCGCTGCCCCAACGACCTCCACCCCATGGCTCAGTTCTCTCTCGCCGTCACCGCGCTTGAGCACGAGTCCAACTTCTCCAAGGCCTACGCCAAGGGCATGAAGAAGGCCGAGTACTGGGAGCACACTTTCGAGGACTCCATGGACCTCATTGGCAAGCTCCCCAACATTGCCGCCCGCATCTACCGCAACGTCTACAAGGATGGCAAGGTCCCTGCCACCCAGAAGGACAAGGACTACTCCTTCAACCTTGCCAACCAGCTTGGCTTCGCTGAGAACAAGGACTTCGTCGAGCTCATGCGTCTCTACCTGACCATCCACACCGACCACGAGGGTGGCAACGTCTCTGCCCACACCACTCACCTCGTCGGCTCTGCCCTCAGCTCCGCCTACCTCTCCCTCGCCGCTGGCCTTAACGGTCTTGCTGGACCTCTCCACGGTCTTGCCAACCAGGAGGTCCTCAACTGGCTCACCCAGATGAAGCAGACCGTCGGCTCTGACCTTTCTGACGAGAACATCAAGAAGTACCTCTGGGACACCCTCAACGCTGGCCGCGTCGTTCCCGGTTACGGCCACGCCGTCCTCCGCAAGACCGACCCCCGCTACGTCAGCCAGCGCGAGTTCGCCCTCAAGCACCTTCCCGAGGACCCCATGTTCAACCTCGTCTCCCAGGTCTACAAGATCGCTCCTGGTGTCCTCACCGAGCACGGCAAGACCAAGAACCCCTTCCCTAACGTCGATGCCCACTCCGGTGTCCTCCTCCAGTACTACGGCCTCAAGGAGCAGAACTTCTACACCGTCCTCTTCGGTGTCTCCCGTGCCCTTGGTGTGCTTCCTCAGCTCATCATTGACCGCGCCGTCGGTGCCCCCATCGAGCGCCCTAAGTCCTTCTCCACTGAGGCCTGGGCCAAGCTTGTCGGTGCTAAGCTCTGAATCCCCCACAAGCTGCCAGTTTCACGGCCGGCTGAGAATCTGAAGCGTGCCCAACTTGCACGTGCGCTCGAGCTCCTAGGCGGAGATGGCGGCGGCAAGGTGGGCGTGCATCAGCATCATCATCAACATCAACACAAACACAAACATGTGAAGAAATGATTGACTTTCTTTTTCGCGGGAAAGACCTTTCTTTGTACGAGTATTTGAGACGAGCGCTTTCGAGGTGAAACGATATCCTGTATTATTTTTTCTTCTTGTCGAAGCGCTTTGCTCTCTGTCTACTACTCGGGACTTGGGGAAAACTGGCAAAAAGGTTGTCATTTGTGTAATTTAAATAGCGGAACAACGACGATTTTTTTCTCCTGTGTGTTGCTGTCTTTCTCAGATTGTTCTATGTCCCTGTGAAGTCAATACTACATGCTGGTGGATAAGCGGGTAGACTTTTACGCATCTTGGAACCCGTCTGTCTCGGCCGTGATGACGCTTTCATGTCTTCCCGGCAAATCAGTCTTGTTGTGGTGCCAAACAATAGTGGTTGGGTATCAGCTGGTGTCGTTCTGGTGCCATTCCTGTGGGAGCAAAGCTACATCTGGATCTCTTCTTGCAGCTTATGTACTTTGAACATATTGATCACATGCACTCTCTTGGGATTTTGCGGGTATCTTAATGGCAGCAGGCTCTAGACTGGGTGTTAGGTGGTGATGCTGTTGCTCAATATTGAATATGACCTCGTTAGGACAGAACGATGTTTGTTTATCAGGCCCTGCGCTACTGTTAAATCGGGCAGATTATGATGGAGATGTCGGCGGACACCTACAACATCGCCGGATGATGATCTGGTATGCAGTGTTCGAGCACGAAACAACATGTCATTATTCCGTTCCGTTTGTGACTTGTACCTCATTACACTGGATGGGAGGTCGACCACGTTTGCAAATCTGAAGTCGTGCCTTTCTTTCGGCAGATCAACACCAAACAGGAAGTCCCCAACAGAATTTGAAGATGAATCAATCAATATATCTATCTTACGAGACATGCCCAGATCGACAAAACAAAATAAAATCACCGAAACCCGTGCCCTGGAGACGGACCGACGAGCCGCGTCAGGTACAATCGTACCATGCGCGCGGAAAGTAATTCTCCGAAAGCTTACGTCCAACGGTCCAATCAACGGGCGCGAATTTGGTGGAAGACGGAGAGTTGGCAGCCGCTTTCTGTTTACGAATGTCCGGCTTTTGAGGTGTTGGGGTGGGTGTTCACCGTGTGTCCATCACCGCTCACGACGGACGTCCGATGGGGAGGGGAGGAGAGAGGCGTTGAGCGGCTCAGCGTGCTGGTCCTGCGGCTGAGGGAGGATAAAGATAGAGCTGAGGAGAGCTTGCGAGTGGCTTGCTTGTGGTGTGACGGGCGTGCTGGTGCGCGAGGCTCAACAGCTTGCTGCTTGCTGTAGAGTTGCAAGCTGGTCCGTCCCTGCAGAGGCCGATCGGTGGTAGGTCACGAGCGAGTAGGAGTGAGATGCACCGCCGCGCGCACATCCTCCCTCCCCTACCTTGTATTTTTTTTTGTACATACCACTCTTCTGCTTTCTTGACATCAACAACAACAACATCGTCTAATACACACGTCTGACCCGTGCTCCCTCCATCACCGACACAGCGTTAGCCGACCTTCCACGGAACCCAACCGAGACCCCTAATCTACCCGGTAGAGCTCGTCCACCTGCTCGGCCAACCTCTCTCGTCCCGACACCAGCTCACCGCGTCCATATACCCCCAAGCTCCCTCCTCACGCAGGCAACGAAGCCGCCCTTCTGCCTCGGTCCGGCCACACATCCATTGCTCAACAGCATCCCTCCGCCCATCACCATGTCTGCCGTCACAGGATCACCCAGCGTCACCGTCCCGGCTAAGCTCGAGAAGAAGCCCGTCAAGTTCAGCAACCTGCTGCTCGGCGCCGGTTTGAACTTGTTCGAGGTCACCACCCTCGGGCAGCCGCTCGAGGTCATGAAGACCACCATGGCTGCCAACAGGAAGGACGGCATGGCCGGTTCCGTTGCCAGGATTTGGAGCCGTGGTGGTGTTCTAGGCTGTAAGTTGATAATCCATCCTATGAGAAAGAGAGAGAGAGAGAAGGAGCGGTGGAAAGCGCGTATGTGTGACAGTAAGCTGACATTTGTCTTTCCCGCGCAGTCTACCAAGGTCTTATTCCCTGGGCCTGGATTGAAGCCTCCACCAAGGGCGCCGTCCTCTTGTTCGTCGCTTCCGAGGCCGAGTACTACGCCCGCAGCTTCGGCGCCAACAACTTCGGTTCTGGTATTATTGGTGGCATGACCGGTGGTTTGGCGCAAGCCTACGCGACCATGGGCTTCTGCACATGCATGAAGACCGTCGAGATGACCAAGCACAAGGCCGTCGAGGCCGGCGCAAAAGCTCCCGGCACCATGGCTACTTTCATGGACATCTACCGCCGCGAAGGTATTGCGGGTATCAACAAGGGTGTCAATGCCGTTGCCGTGAGGCAGGTCACCAACTGGGGTTCCAGATTCGGTCTCAGCCGTGTTGCGTAAGTTTGATCGTCCCAATGAAGAAATTACGGCAAAGAGAGCATCTTGACTAACACAACCGCAACAGCGAGACCGGTATCCGCAAAGTCACCAACCAAGAAGATCCCTCGATCAAGCTCGGCGTGCCCGAAAAGATCCTCGCGTCCGCCCTCGGCGGCGGTCTCTCCGCCTGGAACCAGCCCATCGAAGTCGTGCGCGTGGAGATGCAGAGCAAGAAAGACGACCCCAACAGGCCCAAGAAGATGACCGTCGGCAACACCTTCAAGTACATCTACGGCCAGTCTGGTGTCAAGGGCCTGTACCGCGGTGTGATGCCGCGTATCGGTCTGGGTGTGTGGCAGACCGTGTGCATGGTTGCGCTCGGCGATGTTGCGAAGGAAATGGTTGAGAACCTCACTGGTGACAAGGTCACTGCTAAGCATTAAGCGATTGGTGTTTTTTACTTCTGGGAGTTGAATCTTGCCAGTCCGCTGTTTCCATGGGGTTGCGGATTGATTGACGACCATCTTTACGGTTCATGGGGACAGTTTTCTCTCGGCGCATGATGAGCGCGCTTATTTATGTTTTTTTAACTGTTGTAAAGAGCGACGCAGGATATTTCAAGCCTGCGAAACCAGCATGAAAAGAAGGAATAGACCAGCGAAAGATTATGCATGCGCGCCGTGCGTGCAATGAAAGCGAATTGCCTACTTATGTCTCAAATCTACGTCTGACATGCTCTTCGTCATTGAGGTCGCTTTGATACGTGAATTCATTCGAATTGGACTTTCAGCTCGTGCCTTAGAGCTTACGGTGCTAGTATGGACAATTAGACTCGATGTATCGGATCGGCTCTGTTTTCAGGACTCTGTCTTCCTCTAGAGCATTGGCGATCGGTAGACGACGACGTCCACTGATACACAGGTGCAAGGATCTCTACCTCCTATCGTCATCAGCGAACTTGTGGTTCCAGAACCCTCTGAAGTGCTTCTGAGCACCAGCCTCGTTGATCTGCAAAAGAGAAGTCCCAAAGTCAGCAAACTAAAGCTCCCATTTCGGAACCACACTGCGCATAGGGGGACGCAAGAAACGGCAAGACAAACTCACCTGCTTCACCTCCGCAGGCGTCAGCTTGAACGTCATGGCGCGCAAGTAATCGCTGAGCCTCTGCTCTTTGCTCGACGTCGTGATCGCCACGACGTCCTGGTCGATGCACCAGCGCAGGCAGATCTCGCCGGGGTTGACGGCATATTTCTTCGCCAGCTTCGCGAGGACGTCGTCGACGGGGCCGCCGGTTGCTTTGGTCACGGGGGTCTGGGGCCCGTACGCAGAGAGGGCGATGTTCTACGCCGGGATATTAGTTACCGTGGTGCGAAAGAGCTGGGGGTTGTGGTATTGGTTGGTTTGTTGAGGCCAGAGGATGGGGGACGGGAAGACGTACGTGCTTCTTGTGATAGTCGATCAGGCCTGCGTGCTGGAGGTAAGGGTGGAACTCGATCTGGTTTATGGCAGGTGGTGTGACGGCTGTTTCGAGGAGCCAGTCGAGGTGCTCGGGAAGGTAGTTGGAGACGCCGATGGAGCGAGCGAGGCCGGCGGCTTTGAGCTCTTCCATTTGCTTCCACTTGGCTTGGTGCTCTTCTTTCTTCTCACTGAAGAAGGGAGCATGGATCAGGTACCTGCACGGTAGGAGCAGTTAGATATTGTCAATCACACACTGAATGGATGCTATTGATTTCCAAGGTCGAAGCTTACAGATCAACATGATCAACACCGAGCTTCTTCAAGCTTGTGTTCAGCGCAGCCGGGATATCAGCGATGTTCGGCAGGACCTTGGTCACGATGTAGAGCTTCTCGCGGGCGACGCCAGACTGCTTGATGGCGGTTCCCAGCTCAGTCTCAGTCTTGTAGACTTCGGCACCGTCGACGTGGTGGTAGCCGAGGCCGATGGCCATTTTGGCGCTGTCGATGCATGTCTGGTCGAGCTGAGACTCGTCGCCGGTCTTGTACCAGGCTGTGCCGGTACCGTAGCCTAGCTGTTGTAATACATGAGCGAAGGGAACCTAGGCGGTCTGTGGAATAGTATGTATCATACCATAGGAATGCTAGTGCCGTCATTGAGATTCAGGCTAGGGATTGGTGTGTGTATGAAAGCCATGTTTGATAATGTGGCGAGGAGGCAATTGTTCTTGTATGGGTGTCAGGTGAACGTAAGAGTTCGATGTCAGCTTTGAGGGAATTGCGAAAGTGTCCAAGGCAACGCAATGCTGTCACGGGAGAACTGAAGATATAAAAGCAACGCAATGCTGTCACGGGAGCACTGAAGATATAAAAGCCTGTTGTTGGAAAGTGCACATGCACATATGGTTGTCGTTTGGTGAGGTAACTCAATCCAATGACGAATCTACAAGAGTGGGGGTGATTCGCATCGCGGGGCCATGAGCGGCGGATAATGCGGCATATCAGACGGAGACCGCACGCGTTGATCGAGTAATCACACAAATCGAACATGAGACAAGACAAGATCTGGGAAAGCTGGCAGTCGTGACAGTTGAGAAACCAGTGGCTAAACACATCGACAAGCATCTGTTGGTATGGAATTTCGATACTATCGGCTCAAGATCCAAGTTCGAAATCTCGCTCGGCCTATTACACTATACACTATATCGTACTGACAAAAGCCGTCTACTTAGGCGGGTTCTTCTTCTTGTAGAAAGGCTGCTTCGGGCCATAGTGCTTGTAGCCAGGACGGTCCTGGTACTTTCCATTGCCGTGTCCCTTTCCGTGACCACCATAGCCACCAGGACCCTTGCTAGGCTCTTCCTCATCACCGTGGTCACCATCGGCTGTGCGGCTGAGACCAAGGCACTCAGCCATGTGGTAGAAGACGTCAATGCTGTTGTACACACCACCAAAGAGCTCCTGGCAGGGACCGCGAGCGAAGACAGGCACGTCGGTCAGCGAGTGCACGCCCTGGTTAGCACTCGTTGGCAGAGTGCCATTGGTGACGAATCCGTTGACGTTGTCGGTAGGGTTGACGTAGTAATCGTTCTTAGGGAATCCAGTAACGTTCTTGGCTGGCGTGCGAGGGCCGCCGCGGTGAACCTCGTAGTTCTCGCGGATGTCGGGGTGGGCACCGAAGCCTTGTGCCAGAGTGTAGCGTGGGTCCCAGTTGGAGGGGAAGAAAGAGTCGGAGTAACGAAGGTTGCCGGTCCTGGTGTACTGGCTCTGGCCTGACTGCTCGTAGATGCCGACCGCGTTGCGCTTGGAGCGGTCATCAGTCTGGGCGTGGGCATACTTGGTGTCGTAGTTGCCGAAGACGTCGAAGCCGTGACCGTGGTCGGCAGTGACAACGATGAGAGTGTTGTCGAGCTCGCCAATCTCCTCCAGGTGCTCGATCGAAGCCTTGATGGTGTCGTCAAGTTCAAGGAGTTCACCCAAAGCGCGGTCGTAGTCAAGAACGTGCATCTGCTTGTCGATGGATGCAGCCTCAGACATCAGGAACCAACCCTTGTCGCCGTCTTCCTTGGCACGTGTGTCAAGAATGTCAATTGCCTTGAGTGTCATCTCCTTGAGACCGGGCTGGTCAAGTGCATCAGCACCTTTGCAGTCGGGACTGTTCTCGCCACCGACCAGGTTGTCGGTGTAGACGTTCCTATCGAGCCATTTCTCCATGTTGCTGACGGAGAAGATACCGAGTGTGCGCTCGGAGTCAGAGGTCGCCTGAAGCTCAGTTTTGTTCGAGACGAGAGAGTATCCTGCCTCGCTGAAGACGTCGTAGTAGTTCAGGTTCTGGTAAGTCTTGCCGCCGTCCTCAGGGTCGCAGAACTGCTCAGCACCACCTAGAATGTGTTAGTGCTCTGACCTCGGCCCCTCGCAGACCATTTGTACTTACCACCGAAGATGACGTCGTAGCCAGGCCACTCGGTCCAAGTGTAGTTGACAACACCGTGGATGAAAGAGTCAATGACAGCGCCGTACTCGCCGCGATCGCGAGTGTGAACAGTAAACGCAGCAGGTGTGGCATCGGCTATGAATGCAGTCGAAACGATACCAGTCTTGCCTCCAGTCAGGCGAACGAACATCTCGACGATCGACTCGAATTTAGGGTCATCGAAAGGATCGGCCGAAGTATCAGCGTACACGCCAAGTGCGTTCACGGTGGACTTGTGGCCGGAGTAGAGGGCAGTGGCGGAGTTGGCAGAGTCGGTGATGAACGAATCGATCGAGTGGGTCATTTGGTGACCAAGCTAGGGCTCCGTTAGGAGCTATTCGACATCGTGTCGTGCCTTTGTGTTCAACTCACCACAGGGAACTTGTCCATAGCCATCTTCGAAAGGTAACGACCGTTCTTAGTCTCGTGTGCGATCAAGCGTGCGGCAGTGATCATGTTGGTAGTCATGCCGTCTCCGATGTAAAGGAGAACGTTCTTGGTCTTGCGGACCTCAGGCAGATCCTTAACATCCCAGTACGCAGTCTCAGTTGTACCGTTGTAGCTAAGGACAGCTTCATATTCGCCAGGCTCGAAGAGTGCTACGCGGCGGTAGGCTTTGGAGACGACATTGACCAGGGAAGGAGTGTCGGCATCTTGAGCGAAGAGGTCCTCGTACCTAAGTTGTGTTAGCGCTCTCAGCGGGACCAGTACTTCATTAGACGTACCAAGTGAAGTTCCAGCTCTCAAGTTCAGGCTCTTCAACGTCGAAGAACTCTGCAACGGGAACACCCTCCTCACCACGCTTTGCAATGGTCAAGGAGAAATCCTCATCAGGCTTGCCTAGTGGATGACATTAGTCCAGAGCTTCAAAAACTCGCTACGCTTGTGATCTGTAAAAGATTCCACTATGTATGGTAGAGGAGGAACTTCACGTACCATCAGTCGCCTCAGATCCGTTGACAGGAGCATGGATCTCGATACGAATGTCGAAGTACTGTCCGGCAAGGAAGTCCTGAGCATCGGGAGGAATGATGCAACCCAAAGTGGGACAGGTTCCAAGGCGCTGGAAGGTTTGAGCAGAAGCAACTGCCAGAAGAGCTGCAAAAGATAGCTTGAAGGCGACCATGATTGGCTACCTGGCAAAGAAACAGGACGTACAGGGTCGAACACCTTGATGAAGAAACGGGAATACCAACAGCTTTCGAGCTCTTTATAAACACTGAGCTTACCTGCGCTGACAACTTTCCCGGTTACGCTGCAAGGTACCACGCGAGCGAACCCTCGAACTCCACCACGTTGGCGACGATCACTACATCCAATGCCTGTCCTCTGGAGATACCACGACGTGCAAGCGAACAGCCACATCGTCAATTGCACGGCACAAGCTTCAGGCAAAGCAATACAGCGCTTGGCATGCAGCAACGCGTGCAAGTGTGCGGCCATCGAGTGGACTGCGAGGTTGGCGACCTACCAGATCAGGATGACCTCTCCTCGTCTAAGGATGGACGAAGTCTTGGAAGATGAGAAGCCAAGACGCGAAAGGACGCCCTGAGGATTCCAAGGCATTGAGTTTGGATGCAAGAAGACCACGTGCAGCCAGATGCGAAAGCCATTGGGAGTTGGACATTCGTTCTCAAGATGGCAGTCATGCTCAGATGTACGCGGATACTAGCTCGTGGGATTGACCTTCTTGCATGTCGTTCAATCTCGGTTCCAGCAAGATAGCAAGAATCCAAGGGCATCTTTGTGTAGCATGTTTTGCGTGGCATTTCAAGGTTCTTCTGATCGGTTTATAGCTGTATGCCCAACGTGTTTGTCATGGAACATCTCAGCGGACGGAGCATCGACCTATTCTATGCTGCCAACCCTGGTACCAGATTCTTTGCGCAAGGTGGCCATAGGCCTGCAAACAAACCCAGTGTGAGAAGGCTGTCGGGCATATTTCTTCTGCCCATACTACTCATATTCCGTGGACGAAGTCAGTACGAGAAGAAGCATTCCCTCCTCAACCTTCCGTGCGTGGATCGACTAATCTCCAACCCATGAGCCGTGCACTGTACCCTGAACCCACATCAAGATCCACTCCAACAGCACAGCTAGAGAGCTGTTCGTCAGAGACCGATACGACCGTCGATCTACCTGCCCGAGAGAGGCATGAGTTGAGTTTGGGAAATTAAAGACGAGCGCCGGCTGGTCGAACAGCACGTGTCAGCATGCACCTCATATTGTGATGCAAGTGTAATCGCCTTACCGAGATGTCTGATGACATGCGCGGGGTCGATCTTGCTTCCCGTAGTGCCTTAAGCGAGTCGAACTTTTTCCCGCCTATGTCGGACTTGGCCTTGGTTATTCTGCTCGCGTGAGTGAACACCGTCCTCCTACAATCACATCGTACCACCGTTTCTTGCCATACCATTCCTCCCCGCCAGTATCGCCAAAGATGTCTGGTCCCGTCAAACGCACCGCCACCGCGGGCGCCGATGCCGTGAAGCCCAACAACCCGCTGCAGTCCGACTTCAACGCCGACGACACCTCGAGCATGGACGAAGATGAGCGCTACCTGGTAAGATAAGCCAGGAGCTAGGCGCAAAAGCTACAAAGCAAACGATACCACGAACATTGGCAATCCATCCTTCGGCGCATATCAGTGAGTACACGAGGCATCAAGTTAAAAACAAATGTATAAAGTCATGGCACGCGGGTGCCCGCAGATACACTCTTTCCAGCTCCTCTGCGACCCTGCTCCTCTCACGAGGTAGTAGAGGCAGAGAGCTGCTTAGAGTAATTGCTGCGGGCTGAGATCAAACCGCTTTATATTGAACTTGAACGCATTCGTATGCGCGGAAGGAGATGCTATGACTGATATCGAGCGATGCTCCTAACCTCCCCCTGCCTTGTGTTGCGGTGATTGCTAACAGCTACAAGCGTGCACTCGGATACAAGCAGGTATGTTGTGTATCTTGTCTGCAGGATTGTGCTCGTTGCTAACCAGGTGTGCAGTCGCTACATCGCCAATGGAAGTTCTTTGAGAGCTTTGCCGCAAGTTTCGGTTCGTTTTGAATTCGTTTCTAGGGTAGAATCTATACTAATCAGATCAGCCGCTCTCTACTCTGTCGGTGGTATTCGTACTACTTTCACTATTGGTGTCGGAGCTGGTGGACCTGCTGCTTACTGGTAGGCCTCATCACATCAACGATATGAGCTAGATCTTGCATACTGACAACAACAGGTCGAGCTATGTCGTCACCTGCGTTTTCGTCATGATCACTGCTGCCGTACTCGCTGAGATCTGTTCCGCATTGCCTGCGGCCGGCTCCATCTACTTCTGGGCCGCAGAAGCCGGTGGCACAAAATACGGCAGACTGTTCGGCTTCCTTGTGGCGTGGTGGGCTACAACAGCATGGACGACTTTCGTCGCCAGTCTGTGTCAAGCCACCGCCAACTTCATCCTGTCCGAAATCAGCGTCTTCAGGCTTGCATTCTCTACAGATGTCAACGACATCAAGTTCCGCGCAGTACAGTGGATCGTCTCTGAAGTCATCCTCTTCCTTGGAATTGGCATGAATTACTGTGATCCTAAGGTCTATCGCTGGATCTTCCGCATTGCGACCTACCTGATCCTGCTTGACTTCATCCTGAACCTGATCTGGTTGCCCATCGGAGTTTCTCAGACTTACGGCTTCCAGACGGCAGAATATGTCTTCACACAGACATACAACGAAACAGGCGCTCCTCCCGTCTGGAACTGGATGCTATCCTACTACGTCACTGCTGGTATTCTGGTTGGTTTCGAGGCCTCTGGACACATTTCTGAGGAGACCCAGAACGCCAGTGTTACAGCTGCTCGCGGCATCTTCTGGTCCGCTCTCGCCTCGGCTCTCATTGGCTTCCCGCTCGTCATCCTCTTCCTCTTCTGTCTGCCTGATCTGGAGATTCTGAATGGCGTGTACGGGACAGGAGCCCCGCAGCCTTTCCTCATCATCTATGACATGGCTCTCGGTCGCGGCGGACACGTTGTCATGAACGTCGTCTGCATCCTGGGCCTGCTGTTCAACCTGACGATCGCCGGCGTTGCATCTTCCCGACTCATTTGGGCTGTCGCTCGCGACGGTGTCCTTCCTTTCTCTGGTTGGATCTCCCAAGTCTCCAAGAAGAAGGAACCCCGCAATGCCATCATTGTCATGCACGCCTTCAGCGCTTTGCTGCTCTGCACCATTCTCGCCTCGCCCGTGGCGTTCCCCTCCCTAGTCTCTGCCGCCGGCGTGCCCACCATCACATCCTACGCTCTGATCGCGTTTGGACGTTGTTTCATCACACCCCACCAGTTCAAGCACGCCGCGTGGTCTCTGGGCAAGTGGTCCCGCCCCCTCACATTCATCACCTTCATCTGGAATATGTTCCTCGCGGCCGTGCTGTTCTCGCCGCTCTACTTCCCGGTCACTGGTGCTTCGTTCAACTATTCTCCGGTCATCTTCGGCGCCATCACTATCTTCGCCATTCTTACTTGGTGGTTCACTCCTGAGGACCAGTGGCTGCCTGCCGCCAGGTTGGGTAAGGTCCATCAGCTTGACGACGAGTACCAGCCCAGGGAGGCCGCTGCAGCGTAGAGTGGCAGCACGGTGTTCTTGTATCGAGACCATGGTGTGGTTGTGGGATCGGTGTTACTGTACAAAGTGAAAGACGACGTGTTAATATTGTCGAAAGAGGTGGTCGTGGCAGGTGTAACCTAGGGAGTGAAGAGGTTACATGTAGTGTGCAAGTATTTGAAAATTACGAGATTACAAGTACAGCTATGCACAGAGACTAGACAAATATGGGCTCCTTCGCTCTCAATGTCTCGTTGTCCTTTCCCCGTGAACTCATAAGAAAGAAATTGACCCAGAGCCGTGATGAGTCCAGTAACAAAAAAGGAAAACTCAGTCAAACTCCTCGCTCGCTCGCTTGCTTCAATTTTGATCGCATCAAATATAATCAACCGCACGCTTCTCAAACAAGAAAAAAGGAAATGAATCAATCTCGGGTCATGTCGTCGTAATAGTTGGATGTTGGTTTTGGTTTTGGGTGCTTCCTGCAGCCCTTCAGTCCTGCAGGCGAAGATGCGATCAGAACACATCATCCGGCCACTCGAATGATTCGTCGGCCTTGGTCTTCTCCTTGCGTGAACGGCCATGGGCGCTCTTCGTGCTCTTGGCTCCACCGGATTTGGTGACCACCGCGGCTTGCTCTGCGCTGCCATCCATCTGCTTGAACAGCAATGCCTCCTCGCGTGCAGGTGGCGAGCGTGAGCGATGTTCCCTAGCAGCTTCGGCTGCGCGCGTCATCAACATCAACTGGTGATCTGCGTCTTGCTGAGGGCTGTCTGTGGGTTTCTTGACAGGGTCTCCTTTGACGGAACCTGCTTCTTCGCCGTCTTCTTCGGCCACAGGCGCGAGGATGGCGTGTTGAGAGTCGAGGCTCTTGCGGGCGCTAGGTTCGGTGGTCATATCGTCGTTGGACTGGATCGATTCAAAAGTGTCGGCGCCAGCGTTTTTCGCTTCATTCTGAGTGTTGTTGACTGTGGGCTCGTCACTGATGTTGGTAGATTTGCTAGGAGTCTTCTTCTTGGATGCGCCGGAGGACTTGCGACGCTTGTTCCTGGAGCCCAGTTTCTCCCACTCGGCGTCTTCATCGTCGACATCGTCACCCTCGGGTTTGTAGTCTTTCATGTCCTCGCCAGATTTGCGCTTCTTGCGGTTGGTGGGCCTCTTGGATGCCATCTTCACATTCGCGTCGAGAGCCTTCAGCTTCGCATCTAGGCTAGCATAGCTGACAGCCTTCTTGAGGTCACTGCGGGATCCATTGGCCTCGGTACTTGGGCTGTCAACGTCCATGTTGTCCCTCTCGGTGTCTTCCTTTGTTGGTTCGGTGTGATGTGCAACAATTTCCTCATTGGTATCCTCGATGTTTTTGTTGTTCAAATTGAAGAGAGACGAGGCGCGAGGAGGATAAGGTCGAGCACGTGTCACCCTGATCGTCTCCTCTTCAGGTTCTTCAGGCTCAGACACATCCATCAGATGCTGCAGTGGGTCACCGGCCTCAACTTCAGTTGCAGCTTTCTCACGGTCATCCGTCACTTGCTTCGCCTCATCAGTCTCAAGGTTGAATTTCGAAGGGTCGAGAAGTCGCTCGCTAGGCAGACTCTCCAACTTTCCAGGTACGAAGGTCGGACGCTTGATAGTAGAATAGGGTGTAAAACGTTCGTATTTGTTTCCTAGCTTTGGCATGGGTGAGGCTTCGATAAGAGCATCGTCCAATTCCTTGCGAGCAAGTTGGAGTTTGCTCTCGAGATTGCTGACACGTTTGGACAGCTTGTACTGCTTTCGCATGTCGATCTTCGATTGCGAACTCTTCAATGCAGATCCTCCAAATTCAGCCTTGACCGGTGAGACGGACGATGACGAGTCCCTTTGAGAGTTGGCAGCAGCGGCCAGGGTGTAGTCTGATTTCGCCCGCTTGAGATCCAAACGAAGGTTCTGGAGCGAGGGTCGCTTGAAGCTCAGGCGAGACCTGAAGGTCTTGGTCGCACTTGGAGCAACTTCTGGTGCTTCGCTCTCCGATGCGAAGTTGGCGAGGCTGGAGCCATGCGATGTGGCTCGTTTGTGCTCTGTTGATGGCGTCCCACTGGCAAAGATCACACCGGAGTCGCGCAGGGTGATGTTGCTGTCTGCAAGCGAGGCTCGCGAGAGAACCTGCGGTTCGAACTGTCCAGAGGCCTTCATCTGAGCGTACCTTCTTTCTGCTTCTTCCTTCAAGGCTTTTTTGCGCCGTATCTCCGCCAAGTTCTTTTGTCTGAGCTCTTCTTGGGTCTCTTCGAAGACTTGCTTCCACATTCGCACTGGGTGGAAACTGGCAGCTAGAGAGCGTCCGAAACGGAGGAAGAAGCCATTGTTTTCTTCTGCACTCGGAGCCTGCGAAGAGATCGCCGAGGTGGGCTGTGCAGTCTGCGCCTGCTCACGTCCGATATCAATTTCCACGGATCTGTGCGGGGATGCCATGCCGTTGTGGTAATCCTCCATGAGATCATCCACGAGGTGGATGTTGCCGCTGTCTGTGCGAGTGAATCGCGTGAAGGCAGTTGGCGGTTGACCACTCGGCTTGTCCGTAAGGCTACCTTCCTGAAACTTTGACTCTCTCGGTACCGGTTGGCTCTCAGCCTGCTGCCGAGCGTGTCGTTCTGCAGCATGGCGGAGATTGAGATTTGACAGGTTGTTCACGCCCTTCTTACGGCGAAGGTTGCGAGGCTGCACCGGCGTTGCATCGTCAGAGACATCGTTGTCACTGGGTTGCAGGCTTGGGCGGCTACGCTTGGGAGTGTGTGCTTCGGAGTCCGGCGCCTCTAAGTGGCTGTTGCGAAGGTTGTAGGCCAGCTCATCGTGGCCGTCACGCTTGCGCTTGGAGCCACTGGCTGGAGTCGCACGGTCTGTGTCCATGGTAGAAGGCCGAGGAGGCCTGTCCGGCGTATCTTTGGGTGGAACAGGCGGAGGGAGGCTCATCGGATCATCCATTAGTGATAGCGTTGTATAGATGGGCTAGAACTGCAAACGGCGTCAACGGAAATGAGCGTTTAGGTGGGTTGCGACAATTTGAGACCAGCAAAATTGGATATGATGCCATATGTCTGGTTGCTATAGCGCGAGTGTCTCAGTGGACGTACCTGAATTTCCGTGAAGCTGCACAAACAACGCTCGGTTGGCCCTAGCTGGCAGTGATAGGCGCCGAGTGGCGTCCGTGAAGAGTCGCGGTGGGGCGGTGTGTGTATTTACAGAACTAGAACAAAGACACGGCGGCAAGCCTCGACCAGCATCTCTTTCCCAGCCGTGTGAGGAGCAGAGGCTGCCGGGTCGTCGGACTCGAGCTGCGGTGTAGTGGATGAAGAAGGCGATCTGTTGATGCAGCTGGAAAAACAAACGGACGGACCCTGCGGGGAGAGCAAGGATCCTAGTCGACGTCGGCAACAGCTCCACTTGCGACTCTTCACACAACGCGCGAGGCGCGTTTCTGGAAGGCCAGCCTCTTTGTCACGTGCCCTCTTCGCATATCGCTCTTGCAAATAATTACGCCATACACCTGATCCCAGTGTTGTCATCGCTGCAGAGAGCCGCTCGAGGGTCTGTTCCAATGCTCAGGCAAGGGTGTCGTGGCACGCTTGCCGCATAGAAGCCGAGGTCAATCTCTGGAGCGACACCTCTTCCTGGTCAAGTTACGTTTGCAAATGAGCGACATGGCATTTTACTTCACAAGGGCAAATTTCATACAGCTGGTCATGGCTACCGATAAGAATACCGATTAAGATTCGGAATGTCGATGAGTCCACACTCTTTTCTTGCCCACGTCCACGTGGCACATGAGTCGGGGATTACAGTTTGGATGGTATAATGTCGGCTGGCGGGTTGGGATACTGACTCAGCAAACACAGCGGATGGGTCCCATGTTCAGAGAGTCATGGCCACATCTAGACATTTTCTAGAAGGCCGGCAGCCATTCCCAAGATGCTTTGTTCTTGTCGCTGCACACCGGGTTCAAATTGAAATCCACCGAATCACTCAAGTACTCTCAATGGAAGGCCCGAGGTCGGCTAAGAGCCCCCAGCACAGAGAGCCGCTCGAGGGGTAGGCCTTGTTAAAGCCTGAATCAACGCTTCTCAATGGCGCAACACATTTTCGAAAGGATACGACTCTAGGCTGCATGTTCTGTCCATCTATCGGGTCACGGACATACTTACTCAACATTGACTGCGTTGCTTGACCGGCAGAATTCACCTTTGTCTCGGCAAGGTTTTCAATGCATTAGACAAGGAGCCTGGTCAACTTTTCCCTTTGTTTTCCACATCAAGACTACAAAAAGTCTTTGTTCGCAGCCCACACAATGGCTCACGCAGAGCTAAACACTACTTTATGGCCTGTCCTGATGCTGCATAGCCGTCATAAAGTCACTTCTGCAAAGCGCTCCGGCAGTGCCACTCACGAAGTCTAAGAAACAAATCATCCTATCATTTTTACCCGTTAACAAGACTCACGATGCATCTCTCTACAATTCACGGTAGTAGCTACTACTCCGGAGGTGTCAACTCCGCCAACACGCTGGTCCGTCGCGCAGAAATGAACAACAACATGTGGATCGCGGTTGGCGCCGGCGTGTTTGTGCTCATCTTGGCCCTCTGCATTGGCCACGCTTTTGCACAACGCAAGTTCAACAAGGACTTGCGACAGAGGAATCATGCGCAGTGGTACGGCCAGCAGGCTGTTTGAGTGAGGTGCGAAGAAACATCAAAAGAGATGTTCTCTCGGGCCACTGCTTGTTCAACTTGTCCACTATCGCAGAACCACCGCATCACTCGCTCATGGAAATTTATTAAAAGGCTTCAATCCAAACAAATCATCGTTCTCGAACATCCCTCAGCTCAGTGCCCGATTTCATGCCCTATTGCATCTGATTTTGTACGCATGTTTGTAGTTGACGATTCCTCAGTATGCTGACCTCCTGAATTGATTCATGTCTAAATTCTTATCCGTACCACCTGATGAATGGTAATAGATAGGCTGCCATCGCTGAGTTGATGTAAGATCTCATCACTTTTTCCTGAAGCAAAGACAACCAAAAGTGCTCGTTCACTTGGAACCGTTGGCATCCTTGAGACTGGCTATCGTAGTATGCTAAAGAAGATCAGTTTCAAGAGTTTCGCTTGCGGCAAAGCCAGTCGCTCCTGCTCGCGAAGCATGGGGTCTTGCCACAACCTTGACCCCCAAACATGCACCATGCATGCTATGCCAAAACAAACGTAAATCAACGTCACCACAAAGCATGTACCTGATGTAACTCGCCGCGATGTAGCCGTTTTGCGGGGGCGAGCAAAAGCAAATGCGAGCATGGCTGAGTGGCTGATAGAAGGTAGGAGGTAGCACGGTCAGCAGCTTACAGATAGGCGGTGGAACAGTGACATTTCAATGAGGTATAGCGACATGCTTCTCAAGCTGGCACTCCATGTCTTGTAACCAACTGCACGCCTTCTCACCGGCACTGCTCACCGTTCGGAAGTGAAGTCATCAGCTCGCAGCAACGGAGGAAGGAGTTTTGCGGGGACGGCGCGGGGAAGAACGGTTCCAAGTCGGTAGAACCCGGGACTCAAGATCTTTAGTATTGACGACGAGCTAATTGGCGACCACCAGGCTCCACAAGCCATCACTGTCACTGTTCATACCTAACCTCGGACTAAACACTCGGACTGAACACAAAGCTTGCACCAAACCCAGTCTCACTCTCGAATTGTGTGCCACCAGCAAACACAGAACGCCAACCAATACACGGCAATCACGGGACCACCGCCAAAGTCGTGCGTGCGAGATTTACGATACCACGTCAAGGCGCCTTGTCGGCCGGCGGTATCTCTCAGAGGATCCATCGTAGGGCTTTCGCAAAACTTGGACACTCCGGCTGGACCGACGAAAAGAACCAAACATGCCAACTCAAAGACCATTCCTCAGCAACTTCCTAGCCGCGTTCCGATCACATACACAACCTCTTCCCAAATCTGTGGCATCAATATCCTCGACCTCAGCAGCTGCGGCCTCAACCTCTACTCAGACTGTCTGGACGTCACAGCCAGCGAAGCCACAACCCTCAAATACAGGCGTATCAGAGCATGCCGTTTCACATCCACGACCTATCAACCAAAAGGGTCAAAACCACCACAACTCACAAGCCTCGGCGCACAACCAACAAGAGAAACACCTTCACCCTTCTCTCCAGCATAACGTGACACCGCAGACGCACCTGCCACGCTCTCCTCCAGTATCCGGATTACCCGTGTACGGCCCACCAAACAAGCCACAACCTTCATATCCCACAGTTCAAGAGTCACGGCGAGCGCGGCGAGGTAGTGATAGTAGCTGCGACTCAGGCGGCTTCAGAGATGTACGTGGTGGCGGAGAAAAATGGTTTATTGGAGGGAAGACGGCCACAGGCGAAGAGAAGTACTACAAATTGAGCATGGTGAGAAGAGACCGGAGTGCAGACAGGATCAGCACCGATCAACTGAGTTTATGAGACCATTTGAACTTCAGCTTGGTATTTTTGGTTTGGGTACATTATGAGTTTGAGGACAGAGGCTAGGAAGTTGGCCTGGATTGGTGGATATCCCGTGCATATATGCAGCACTTTTCTGGGAGGGTATACGCAAACACTCTCAAGAGTATGGACAACGGGATGGGAGGAATTTCATGATGTTTATGAGCGAATGACTTATGTATACACGTTTGAGAAGCCAAAAGTATGGACCTTCTGATACTACCATCGAAATGAGACGAGCCACTCCATGCTAAAGATAAAGACTCATGCGCTGTCTTCAGCAGCAGAATCAAGAGGTCTGTACATCAAAGAGTAAGACGCAGAGTGATAGGTCGATATTTGGAAGCATTAATACTTGTTCCTGAGAGAAATTGGGCAGGACGAATCATCTTGAGCCACGAGGGTCCAAGTATTGTGCAGCCGGTTTCCTGAAAAGCAATACTATGATAATGTTCTGATGATGGCCTTTATATCGCCTTTAGAAGATACATACAATGAGTCCAAGAAGTGCTTGCAGTCGACATAAAGACGATCGCATAGCAGGTCGACTCATCAGGTGCCCCTCGATCACATGCACGCGCGTGAACGAACCCCGCGTGAATGCTCCCTCCAGCTGATGTCACCAGCGTGTGAAACCAACGGGCTTCTGTAAACGACTCATCCACTCGCGAGTGCTACATTACCTCCCTCGACCTGGGAGGATCCCACATCCAAAGTTCTCTTTTCCCTATCCAAAACTCACCAAAACGCCAGCATGTTCAAGAAGAAGCCGCAAATCAAGCCCGCGGCACCACTGAGGTCGTCCGACCGCAGAAAGCTTGCAGACCAGATCATCCAGGAATACCAGCTGGACCTACCTCAAGCAGACAACGAGACCGCAGAACAAAAGGCCGAAGCAACAGCCGCCCGATCAAGCCTACGAAACTCCCTCCTTCCCGACAATGTCCAGTCTGCCCGTTTTACGACCACACATGGCCCCGACCTAAAGCACGCCTCTGGCAGCGTTTACGTTGGAAGTCAAAATGGAGAAGATGCTAGGATATTGTGGTGGCAGATCGATGGCAAGATGTACCCATCGGTTTATACGCTGTGGAGAAACACGGACATTGTACCATTACTACACACCCCCGGGATTGTTGTCAAGAAGTTGCAAGGCGGAGCAGATCTGATGACTCCAGGTCTGGCTGGTGGACCTCCTTTCCCAGCTCAAGCAAAGCAAGGCGCGGTCGTGGCCATCGCCAGTACGGATTCGCCTACAGTGCCTGTGGCCGTGGGAGTGTGCAAGATTGATGTGTCGGCACTGCAACAAGTACAAGGCGCTAGAGGCCATGCGGTGGAAACACTTCATTGGTATGGGGATGAGCTATGGAGTCACAGCACAAGCAGTCGTCCTGGTCAGCAGTGCCCTGAGCAGATTGAGGGCTGGGCACAAGTCTTGGAGACGCGTGGTCTGACAGAGAAGGTTGAGTCTCTTGACGTTGACGACCTGGACGATGACGGAGGAGTTTCTCTCAAGGACGGAGAAACAAATGACGATACCGCGAAAGCTCAAGATGGCCAAGCAGATGCTGTGGAGGGCGAAGATGCTCCAGCGAAGGAAGAGACCAGCTCGTCAAAGCTATCCCAAAAAGAAATCGATCAAGCTTTTCGCAATGCATTCCTTTACGGACTCCATCACCACAAGACTACCAACGCCAACGAGAAGAACTTTGGACTTGTCTTCCCACTAACGCAGTCGCTTATTGTTTCCACGCTGATCAACCCCTTCCTACCCGCCTTCACGCCAGAGCAAACCCAGCAACTACAAATCAAGAACACTAGCTGGAAGAACATCAAGAAATTTGTCAAGCAGCTCGACAAAGACCAAATAGTCAAGAGCAAGGAAAAGCAAGGTAACGAGACAACGATCATCGACGTCGACTTCAACGACGCTGCGATCACAAACTTCAAGCCCTACCGCCTGCCGAAGAAGGAGACTGCCGGCGGCACCTCTGTTGGCAGAGGTGAGAAAGCCACCGAAACCATCGATACTGGTGACGACTCGGTCGGTCAAAAGCTGGAAGTGAAGTCGTTTTTCAGACCATCTGCCAAGCTCTCCCCGGTGTTCGCTACTTCAGATAAGTCCGTCTTCACTGCGCAGGAAGTCAGACAAGTGGTGACCGATTACGTCGAGTCTGAGAAACTGGTTCACGAAACAAACAAGCGCCTGATCAAGTTGAACCCTACCCTTGCCAACGCAGTCTTCGACGGGTCAGGTAGCCTTGACAAGGAAGTACTCGCAAAAGGCACGGTACCGCGTGACGCACTGGTCGATCGCGTGAGCCGTGCGATGACTGCTTCCTACGCCATCTTGCGCAACGGCGCAGACCCTCATTCTGTCAAGATGCGTTCAGGTACGCCTCCAAAAGTGCACATTACGCTCGAGACCCGCAGCGGTAACAAGATGGTGACCAAGGTGTCGGGGCTGGAAGTGTATTACGTCAACCCTCGCCCTTTGGCGGACGAGCTGAGGAAGGTGTGCGCGGGCAGCACCAGCGTTGAGCCTCTGGCTGGCGGAGCGAAAAAGACCGAGAAGCCCGTGGAAGAGGTCATGGTGCAGGGCCCTCAGAAGGACGCTGTTATCAAGGCGCTGGAGAAGAGAGGTGTCAGTTCGAGGTGGATTGAGGTGCTGGACAAGACAAAGGGGAAGAAGAAGTAGTGGGAGAGAGTCGTTCATAGCAACGCCAGTCACGAAATACATTACGCCATGATAGTATTGTATCTCAAGGCAGCGCCGAACAACTTGCCTTCATCCTGTGGTTTCGCGCATAAACTTGTCGTTATAAAGGAAGATTGCATGAGGTTTAGTGCGAATCTGTAGCGCTGCATCCTTCAGCTCGCGTAGAATAGCGCCCAAAAGCTATCTGACTCTACATGTCTGATGCGCCTTGTCACGCTTTTGACACAAACCTACATCGATGATGTCTTGGTTCAGTGCTACTCTCCAAACATCCATCCTCATTGACTCGCCACCCGAAAGGTGCGGGAAGTGGTAATTTCTTCTCCAAAAGCGATAAGGACGCATGAACAGGCGTATTGACGCAACCAGTGTCTGGACTTCGACAAATATCCCGAATGGCACACAGACTTCATCCAGTCTACTCAGATCACACGTCCGTCAACGAAAGAGGCTATCAGTGGGCTGGAGGCAACGCCAGGCGACAAGTTGACTATCCTTTCGGGTAACTTTGTTGGGCATGCTGTGCTACTCGTCAGTGGTGATCATTCACATGTAAAGTCTTGGAAGCCAAACTACTGACGTGCAAATGCAGGAAAATAAGCCTGGCGTCTTCAGCTACGCCTACACTGGTCGCAAAATGGGTCTAGATGCTGTGCGGACATTCCGTTTCACCCGAGACGACTCTTCGGAAGATGGCACCAGGACACTGTTCACACACTTCGCGTCATGGGAAGGTTATGCGGCCATAATGTTCATGGCCTTGTCGCCAATTCGTGCACACGTGAGAGGCTTGTTCGAAGGGTTTCACCACGACTTGAAGAGAGCTGCGGAGAAGAAGAGTGATTGAAAGAGTTTGCTTGGGAATCTGTTTGTCACGAGTTGGTATTATTGGTACAAAAATCGCATCTCACTCGCTGCTACTTCTTGCCGTCGGTCGTCTCCGACTCAAGAATGAATTCCAAGCGCCTACTGGCCCGGCAGATACGCCCATCTGCTGTGTTCGGTACAAGTGACTTCTATGAGACCTCCATGGCATCGCCACCTTCGCTGACACCGTTCGTTTTGTTGTTAAGAGAGACCACACCGTCCTCGCCGATGAACCTCTTCTCGAACTCTTGCACGAATTTCACGCTGCGAGCGGGGTCGTAGAAGAGGCGGAATACACGCTCCACATCGCCGACCTCGATCGGCCTCGCCGCATCAGCACCTCTGGGGCTGCGCTTCTTTGCGATCAGGTGAGCAGTTGTCAGCAGGTTCCCAGCATATCTGAGTCCAGTCTCGGCGCCGATCTTTGTGAGAAGTGCGAGAGCATCGGCTGATATGTCGATCTCTTCTTCTTGTGCGCGGATAGCAAGGATTTCCTTGATCTCCTCGGCAGCGTATGTCTGTGTAGAAATGATGACAACGCGGTCAAGAAAGTCGAGTGGCAGACCATGAGGAGAACGGTAGTTGGTTCCCCTGATCGTGGTCGAGCCGCGATTCGAAGCCATGATGACAACAGGCGCAAGTTCGTCCTCCAAAGCGCGGTTAATGAAGCTGAAACACTCGATATCGAGCATGTGTACCTCGTCGATGAAGAGTACGCCAGGGACGATCTCAGCCTTGCCTTCTTCTTTCCACTCAGCAACCTTGGTGTTGATCTGGGTTCGCACCTCGCTTCTGATCTCGCCGGTATCGCCGGAGAAGAGAGCCAGGAAGCCTTGTGTCCTCGAGTTGATCACATCGATCTCGTGTAGTGACACGGTGTGAACAGTTTCTCTGCGGACCTGAAGCTCGCCATCGGGACATTGCACGTATCTGGTGTCGGGCCCAAGAGCGTCGTAGTCGCGTGATCTCGCATATGAGCGTCCCAATTTTGTAATCCGTCCGCTCGCCTTGTCGATGCTGATGATGTCGCCGGCCATGACCTTCTCCTTGGTCATGCTGTCGATCATCTTTGTTCCCATATCGTACAACGTCTCCATATCGGTGGTCTTGATGGTGAGTTTACCGGTCTTGTTGTCGCCAGTAACCGACCTGTCAATCTGGATCTCCACCACTTCGCCTTCAATAACCTCACTCTCCTCCTTAATCCTGACACCAATGCTCTTTCTGAACGCCTGCTCCAGCGCTTCCGTTTTGCTCATCTCCAGGCTGAAAATCTCAGATGATGCAAGCATTGTGAATGGAACATCGTCGCCCAGGCCCTTGCTCATACCCATTGCAAGTGCTGTCTTGCCTGTGCTAGGAGGTCCAGAAATGAGAACAGCGCGGCCTGCGATCTTGCCCTCCTTGACCATTTGAAGAATGACGCTTGCGGCTTTGCGCGCCTTTTGCTGGCCGACGAGGCCATCAGCATTTTGCTTCGGCTCGAGAGTGTCTGGTGTTACGCCGAGTCCGCGAATGTGTGAATGCGCCGCAATGAGATTGAGCCCTTGGCGTTCCTTCGATTCGGATATGGTAGATATGGGCTGCTTTGGTTAGCGCGTGTGGAAACGCGATTGAGAGCTTCACTTACTGCGGCCATGGTTGCTTTGATGCGCCGCGCGAGATTATTCGAGTATGGTCAGGCTGACACGTGCAAATTGGAGCTGAGTGGTGTGAGAGAGCTTTTGCTGTAATGAGACACGTGAATGGTGTAGCAGCAGGAAGTGAGTAGGGATTAGATGGTGTAAAGTGACTTGCTAGGGCATCCAGATGCGTTGCTTGCGGCTTTCGCGATCCTCGTTTCTCTTGGTGCTGCCTCAGGTTACCTCACCTTACGTTTTAAGCCAAGCGCATTTCACTAGCGCGTTTTTCCCGTATAAGAAGAGTAGGGTTTGGCCGGCTTCACTTCACACCGCGTCAGTTCGCCTCGCACAAGCCATTGCGCGACAACGAGGTCCACTTGAGGGAGCCTTCGTTGAACTCGTCACATGCTGTAACGATCCTACTCACTCTGTCACTCACTAATTCCAGTCACTCGCCAATCGCACAGCGTCAACAATCACGTGGTACGTGCTTGCCTTGCTTGTTGCTGCCCACACGAGTCTATTTAAACCTGCTCCACGCCTTGCATTTTAACTCTCGTACACTTTCAATACAACAACACATGTAGAACTTCCGAACCCACAACAATATCTCCTTCGCGGGCAGTGAGATATTGATTGCCCCTACTCGCTACCCTCGCAACAACTAGCGAATTATGTCTCACAATAAGCCTTACTTAGGTACGAATTTCTTAGGTGCGAGTCGCAACGCCCCTTCAACTGGAGCAGCGTACCAAAATTACCGATCCAGTGAAGGTCGCGACGACTTTGATTCGGAACGCTCTTTTAGAAGGAGGCCTCTTTCCGGCAGATCGTCACCCATCGAGCGGCGAGAACAACGTACGGCCTCCTCAAGTCGTCCACAATCTCGCGAGCAACGCCATGCCCACTATTCAGAGTAAGTCGGAGATTGTTCCATTGAAGCCTTTCTAGTATTAGGTCTTGGTTTGCTTCTCCAAAATCTAAGCTCTTTGGCTAGGTCCACCTAAATAGAAGGTGTCGCGCCACACTTTCGAGCTTCAAGAGCCCACTCAAATCAAATACCCAAATCTAAGGCTACTATGAGGATTGAAGAAGCTAACGATCGCTCTGTTTAGTATGATTCCTCTCAAGCGAAACCAAAGTCGTTCTCCGGATGGGTTCAGCAATCAAAGAAAGATGTCCAGGGGTCTCCCATCGGATATGGATCGCCAAAGGAACCCGAGCTTGAACACTAATCAAGTGAACGCAAACGCAGATCCTCGCCTATTACGAGGATCGAGAAGCAATATTTCGGTGCAATCTCCCATCAGCACCGACGGCAGTGCGTACCAGGATGCATCAAACAACAGAACCAGTCCTCAACCTCAAATCGCTATCATGACGACAGAAGGCGGAACCGCTGGAACGAACAATGATGGCGATGCGTTCAAGAAGCAGCTACTCGAGTCACTAATGGCGCTTACGACTCACATCACAGCCGTCTCGTCCCTCCGGTCTTCGCGCGAACATGCAAGGCGTCGACTCGAGAGCGCGACAGCTGAGCATATGAGCATGACAAGTCATTTCCAGAAGTATCCGGCAATCGAAGAACGTTTGACTGATGACAAAGACAAAGCCGCCAAAAAGGTGGCAAAGCTTGAAAAGCAGCTGGAACTAAGTTGGGGTTCACAGCCAAAGGCCGTGGCCCCATTATGTGAAACGATCTGGGATCTTTTCTCCAAAGCTGCAGCGAGCTCGCGCTCCGAGCCTCAACGAGATGTTGTGACTAGAGAAGAGTATGAGGAATTGCAAAATCGCTTCCAGAAGCAGCAAGGTCTCCTGGATGACTACCAGGAGCGCTTTGAAAAGCAATCATCACTTATCGAGGAGTTGACGAAGATTGCAAAAGAGGCTGGCGAAACATCACTTCAGGCCAAAGACCAGGCCAACAAAACAGATCGAGAGTTCAAGAGCCTAGTTCCCACCGTCACAAAACAAAAGGACGACTTTCAGCGACTGGAGTCTGACATTGCTGAGCACAAATCCAATCTAGCCGCCAAAGAAAATGCGTTGACTACACTCAAAAAGTATATGAGTTCAGCTACTTCATCTACGAACACGATGCGCGCAGACCTTGGGGAGGTGGAGCGCCAGCTCACTGTTGTCAAGAACGAAGTCAACCAGATATGGCAAGCTATCAAAGAGACAGGCAAACAGCCTGTTGTAGGGCGCCTGAAGAAGCATGATCAGCTGTTGGACAATCTCAATACCAAGGTCAAGTCAGCAGAGGAACTTCTTGGAGGTCTCTCGCAAGATTTGAACAAGCGCCTAGAGGATTCCAAAGAGCGGGCACGCATGAAGCTAGCCGAAGAAAAGATTGAAAATCTGGCACGAGAGCTAAGCGAGATCAAGGAAGACGCCAGACTGAAGGTATCAAGCGATGTTACTTCGATTGACCCTGCGCCAGCAACAAACTCCGTGCCAACAGCTCCGCCTCCCAACTTCAATCCTGTTGCTTTCAAACAGGAAGTTGTGGAGGACATCGAGGAACAGACTGCTCAAATCGCAGAACTGGTGGACGAGCACGATGTGAAGATCGAGAAGCTTAATGAAGAACTTGGTTCCCTGTCAGCCAAGCACAAGAGGCTTGAGCTTGAGCACGATAACCAAATCCAAAAGTCACAAACCCTGGAAAAGGCCAACCGCGAAGCACGTGATTCTACGAACGCAAAGTGCGATTCAATTCAGTCTGATGTCACCACGCTCAGGAGTACGACAGACACACTGCGATCAGACATCGACTCTTTGTCTGTCACAGTCAGGTCTTTACAAGATCGCCTTTCTCAGTCCTCAACTGCTGTGAATGGTACAGTTAGCCCCCAACGGTTCAGACCCCTGTCGGTGCATTCTGCGCAAGCAACCACTCCACGGACGAGCATATCTGGAACTGTACAGACAAATGGTGTTCACTCATCCAACGGTGCAATTCCGCCACAACAAATGGCAAATGGAACCCTAGTCGGTCCAAGCAATGGTGAAGCGGCAGTCACTCCGGATCAAATCCAGGGCATATGGGCCTCGATTCACAGTCTCCAACACAGATACGACAACTTAACGACGGAGGAGATTGTGAGAGCCATGGTAGACCAGCAAAGTAAAATATACCCAGCGCCCAAGGAGTTCCAGGCAGCAGTGAACACGCTGCAGAACTTTGACAAAATTCTCGACGCCAAATTGACTTCAGTCGAGACCAGACTGAGCTCACTCGAGACAAAAACCGGCAGCCTCGCGCAGAACTCAGCTGTCACTTTTCTGCGCAATGAGTTCAAGACCTACGCAACGGAAAACAACACACACTCGAACGCGCGCATTCAGCAGCTGCAGAATGATGTAGCCGCTGCTCGAGATGACATCAAGCAGCTACGCAACGAAACCAATAACACAATCAACGATGCCAAGAAGACGTTCGACAAAGCCGTCGATCATCAGAGCGATGCGATCATCGATTTACGCGGGCAAGTCGAAGCGCTCGCAGACAAGGCCTTTGGCGAGGAAGTCGAGTGAATGGGCAACATCATTCCGTCAGATGACGAGGAGTGAACGACATGGAGTCAAGGGATCGATGAGAAAGATCCCGACGGAGCGTGCGATGCATCTTCTTCTTTTTGCATTTTTTTTAATGGCTTGCAACGTTTCGCGACAGTAACAGATACCCCCAGTTTTCAATCCGTTGCTTTTACAGCAGGCGTTGTTGTTGCTTTTTCAGCATTTGCATTTTCGGGTTTTGGTTCTAAGATTGATGGCATGGCATGTACGGTGTACAAGGCATCCTGAAGGAAAAAAGTTTTTTTTTCGCTAGACATACAAACGTTGGCTCGGCTGTTGTGTTAATGACACATACGAACAAGTCTCAGCTCTCGGTAGTTATACTGGTCACATGTTGATCTGATCCTCCGATGGATTCCTTTGCAAGGCAGCTTTCTTCATTAAAATGTGTACGTTGGCAAAATATGTGTGGAATCCTTAAATATGCACATCTCAATTTCTTATCCAACCTCAATCTCTTATCCAAGTGACAATTAAACCTCGCATCGCCTCAAGCCTCAACACAATCACCGCATCAAGAAGGAGAATATGTATCGTACACGCGCAGCCTCTTGCACCAAGCTTCAACCTCTGAACTCGTTGTCACTTGAAAGCAATGAAACGAGGAGACACACCAGCCTTGATCGAACCGGAAACAAAAGACATTCATGACATACGTACAATTCCATAAAATTCCATCTCTCAGCCAAGGGAAAAAAGGAGAGGGAAAACAACACAGTAAAGGAAAGGACACAAGCAAAATTAATCAAAGAGAGCGAACAGGCTCTGCTTCCAACGCCTTCCACTGAACCGTCTGCCACAGAGCTTCCCGTTATAGTTGGAGCCCGCTGAGCCAGTCTCAGCTTCCTGAAACGTGAAAGCAGAAGCTGCGCCAGGCCTTCGTGAGCGAGTCTGGCTGCATCAATGCGCGTAAACGGAACGCCGCTCTTTCCTGGGTCGGTTTTCGTGGCCATGGATGTGCAATGCGCCGTCGTAGTTACACCTTTCGTCGTCGTTACGTCCGTTCCTCCTGTTCGTCCGGTCATGTCTGGTACACAACAACAACACTGTGACCCGCCTGTTCGGTCCACAAGTGGTCATAAATGGTAGGTCCGTAGAAACGCCAGCTCCGTTAGAGGGAGCGAAAACAAAGAAGAATTCAGCAAGCGATAGTATCGCAAGGCGCCAGGAAGGATTCCGCGGTGACTTTGTTGGATGATGAGAAGTGTGGGAGAACCGTCTGGATCAAGGCCGAGGATATCATGACCGCGAAAGGCGTCTGTCAGGGCTTGATTAGCGCTGTCCTCAGGTCTCGTTCTCGGCGCTGGTGTGACCACTCACCCATAGCCAAGCAGGCGAGTCGGCTAGCTCTGCGATCCTAGACTGCAGCTTGTATTCGCCACTTCCAGCAGGCTTCGGCTGCATAACGAGGGTACTCTGCTTCTCCACATCATTATGCAATACACTGCTCTTCTCATCGGCCTGCACATCAGCATCAGCCACTCGCCTATCGTCCTGCTCGTTCGCGTTTGACTGAGGCGGTAACGCTTTCTCCGGGAAAAGCTCGTTGTATGATGGTGGTGGAGGGCAAGATTCAGCACTAGGTGGTGGCGATGATGCACGGCCAGGGATTAGCGAATTGATTCGGCGCCCGAGCGAGCTGTCTTCTGGAACAGTCGGCAAAGGCGGGAGCTGAACAGGGAACTGTGGCATATGAGCCTGGACACTGGTCTGGAAGTGCTGGATCTGCGCGGCGAGTGCGTCGCGCCATGCATACATCGAGGCAATCGGAGAAGAGACGTCAGCTGCTGGGTCGACTGATATTTGCTCGACAGGTGCGTTTGAAACAGCGAGCTGAGCGCTAGGCCTGCGTGAGGGTGGTTGCGAAGGGTATTGCTGGGAACTGTTCGCATCAACTTCCGACTCGTAACAAGAGGCACTGCTGATATCCCACGACGTGCTCGAGGAAGACGACGATGTACTTCGTCGAGGACGTAGTGGAATCCGGGTACGTGGTGTGTTGAGCAGAATTTGTCCAATTGCTCCACGGGTCTCTTCGGGCGCTAGGTCGAGCGCTGTGCAACCCGCCAAACTCCTTATCGCAGGGTCTGCGCCTCTAACAAGCAGAAGCTGGAACATCTTCAGGTGACCTTGCAACGCAGCGTGTAAAAGTGCTGTGTAGCCACTGCCATCTCTGACATCTGGGTTTGCACCTCGAGCCAAGAGTGCGGCGACAACACGATGCAGTCCATTCGAAGCGGCCAAAGTCAGCATCGTCTCACCATCTTCTGATGCCACATCGTACAACTCATGCTGCAGTGTCTCGCTCATATCCACTGCCTCAAAAATCCTGAGTATGGAATCCTCCAGCAGAGCCGGTCCAGTGGAAAGCATGTTGCCACCATCGTAGCCGGGACCCACGCCTGCGCGTGAAACATTCTGTGACATGAACTGCGTCGCGTTGTGCTGTGCCATTTGATACCAGCCGTTGGCGTTACCAGTGTGTTGCTGACTCAAAAAGCGCAGAGCCATCTCCATCATTCTTTCGTTAGAGTTCTTGTAGTTAAAGATCGGCCTGCTGGTCTGAGATGGCGAGTATTGTGGCATGTTGCCGGCTTGGACAATAGTAACATGCACGGCACCAACACGGCCGGGCGGTGTCACGCAAAGCAGTGACTGATCACCATAGAATGTCAGCCCGGTAGCCAGCTGCTCGCCGAAGTAGACAAGACATCCAGAGGTGAAGTTACGACCATAAATGGATACCTCAGTACCTCCCGTGGTTGGTCCTTCGCTCGGTGTGAGTTTGTGGATCATAGGCAGGACCGAGGTGTCCGCGTCGCTTCCAGACGATCCAGGAACAGGACCTTGCTGAGGATAAGCTTGCGACCTTGGAGGTGGCTGCGAAGGAGCCATTTGTTGCCGGGCGTATGCAGCAAGGTTTGCTCTGCTCCCTGCGACGGGCGATGGTGCTCTACTTCCGACTCTCGATCCGGGAAGAGACTGATAGTAATCTGGAATATTTTGTGGTGCATCTCGGCGTGGAGGCCCTGAATTTTGTTGATTGAAGGCGAATGGTACGTTTTCTGCCGGCGTTGGTGGACCGCTGCTGATGTATTGCGCCGGTCCGTTGTTGTTCGGGATAGTCATATAAGACTGGTCAGCCTGCTGCGTAAATCCTGTGCCTGTAGGAGAGAAGGGTGTGCCCATTGAGATGGCTGAATTCATGGATTGGCCCTGAGACTGGTTCGTGTCTACCCTGGGAGTCATGGTAAGCCCACTAGGTACCTTCCTGTGGAAAGACGACGATTTGCGCTTCTTGTTTGGTCCAGAGCTGCCAGCGCTTGTCGGCGAAGCAGGCCGCGAGAGGCTTGTCGGGGTCATGGTGCCAGATGTTGTCTGGGACACGTAGCCTTGGTTAGGTAGTTGGTGAACATGGCTCTGGGGGTACTGGCTAAATTGAAGCGCCTGGAGGTTGCCGGCCGACCGTGAGGATGGGAACCCTTGCTGTACATGTCCAGCCATATCGATCATCGAGTAAGAAGTCGGTAATCCGTGAGTCGGGTACACCGGACCGCCGCCACCGTACAGCATCTGCTCGGGCACATGTGCAGAGAAGCTCGGTGGGTGGGTTTTGTGATCATCTGTGATAAGAATAGAATCCGACATTTCCTGTGCGATCATGTTGCCGGCCTGGTCCTTCATGGTGAAGATCACCTGGAAGCCTTCCTTCTCGCTCTGATGTCTGCAGTAGCATGCAATGCGCATGGCTGCAGTAACATGCATCGAGCCATCAGGAGGAATGTAGTCGTCGGCCAAACCATGATCCTTTGGCTGTTGTTGACCAGCTTCCCAGGGCTTGAAAGAGAGGAACTCGTTGGAGTTGAAGACAACCACTCGTTCTGTCTCGTAGCGCTCCCAATGCTGCTGCTCTTCTTCTTTCTTTAGCTTCTTACGCCCAGCACGCTTCCGCTCACGTTGTATGCAGTTGTTGCATATTCTGACTTCGCCGCCATTGGATGGTCGATCTTCTTCGGGGATATTCTTAAGATCGTTCTTGTCCTCCTCACCAGCATCCTTCTGTTGCTCGGCTCTGCGCTGGATTGCATTATTGTCTTGTGAAGCCGCGTTCTGCAGTGCCTTTTCCTTGAGTTCCGGGTTTCGCATGGCGCTGGTGCACACAAGCATTGTGTGTAACTCTAGGGATTTGGACTTGTCGACTTCCTCTTTCGCTAAAAGCTTCGACTTAGCGATGGTGTGAAGGGGAAGGTGCAGATACTCGGTATTCGGAGGCGGTTTCTCCAGGGTCATGACCACGTTTATTTGGGTCTCTACTCGCGACTTGGTGCTGATAGGTGCAATATGCAGCAATGACCTGCCACGAGGACCGCTCGAGGCTTTCGGTTGGGCTGATGGTGTAGCGCCATTCATGGCCGGCGACGGAGTGAAGTGCAGGTTACCAGGCGAGTTGAACTGATTGCCGTAGTTGGCGTTCCAGGCAGGATTCTGAGGAATATTGAAACTAGCATCTGCCGTGGCTGTAAATGTGTCATTGCTCTCTGATGACGGAGTGGAGAACACAGCGCTCGGCGAGTTGTTGAACATGGGCGGATTCATCATGGAAGGCGATTGATCGCGGGAAGCTCCTCCCAGAGTGAAGTCGGCAGGGTTGATGGTCTGAACCTGGAAAGAGGTCAGTTGCTGAGTAGCTGCTCCAAGATGGGATCCTGGTCTTACTGGTGATTCTTGCTTAAACTGCTGAGGCATATTTTGCATCGCCACCTGCATCTGGCTGTCAAGTGACATGGCAGTGTCAAAAGTGGTAGCATTGATCGGACTGGATGTCGAGCTTGCGCCAGAGAAGTCGAAGATGCTGTTATCCGCCATGCTGGTCTGGATGTTCATGCCCTGCATCTGCTTCTGGTTGTTGCTGTTGGCGCCGAAGAGCTGCATCTTCTGCGCATCCATTCCCAAGAGCGAGTCTTCCTTCTTGACATTGCCTGCCCGGTCGACCTCAGAAATGGGCGACTCAGAGGCTGTCTTCCGCTTCCGGCCGCTGGAGGTATCCGACGACGAGTCTTGGCTGGAGGTCTCGACAGAAGGGAAGTTGGGCATGGCCATGGGGTGAGGCGGCTGCTGCTGCACTCCTGACGCAAAGGAGTTGTAGACGTCGTGCGCAGGCTTGGAAGTGTGGCGCATCTGCAGGCCGCCCGGGCTCTCGGCGAAGTCGTTCATGTTGGTGTAGCTCTCAAAGGCATTCGTAAAAGGAGAGTCGGAGTTCATGTTGTCGACGAACTGCTCGGAGGTGTTGAACATGGGGTCGTTCCAGTCCATGCCGTCACCCATCGGCGTATTCTGAGAGTCCATGGTCGCGCGGGCGCGGAGCTGGTGTGCGCACAGCGGAGGGCGCGAGGTCGGCGAGCGGAAGGCGCAGTTCTAGCCTGACCACATCCCTTGTCGCCGGAGGCCGTAGAAAGTGGTGGTGGTATGAACGAGTGGCGGGCGGGCGTGGTTAGATGGGTGCCGTGGTGTTAGCAGGGCGACTTGGACGTGTGAGCACTGAGCGATGGCCTGGGGAGTGGCTTGTCAATTCCTCGAGGTGGAGACGGCCCTCTCGAGTCGAGCGAAATAGCCTTTTGCACTAGTGTACAGTAGAGCGGAGACAGCAGATGCCTGGCCCGTCGTCTTTGCTGGGGCCCTGGGGGACTGGCAACCTGCGTTTGCGTGGGCGGGACTGGGTACCTTAGTATGTGTTGTATCTGATCTGACGCTGGCGACGGCTGAGGGAGCTTGCTGGAGCCTGCTCACTGCGGTATGGACAGATGGTATTATGGGATATGCCGGTTGTACGCAGAGCAGCTGTCCGTGCGAATAATCACGAGAGAGCTCGAGCGAGTCCACCCCGCATGTGTATCTGATGTATGCAATGCGCGACCTTGGACTGGTGTGACCATGCTCTCTTCTGCCACTGATTGGCAACCACCCGCGAAGCATTCGTCTGGCTACGCTTTCATGCTTTCGCTGCTGAGACTCTTCACGCTCTCTCGTTTTTTGGTAAACTAAGGCAACAGCAGTGGCTACTTGCATGGCTGCCACGGCGAAGAGCGAGCACCGGTGCCGGCCTGCCTTCATAAGATACACCACTGCCAGCCTCGTCTCCAAGGCTCCTGCTGCAGCCAGCTGCAAACCCTGGCCCCGATACCAATGCCCCATGTATGTTGCGATGCCAGGACTGGCGTGGTACGGCTACGGTACATGCGTCCGCCTGGTCCAATCCCGGGACTCATGCAAGCACCCTGCTCTCGCGCTGGCACGTCCATCGAAGAACGAACCGTGTAGGCGTAGCCTCGTAGGCACTCTGGCCATGCTGCCTCCGTATGTTCTGCATAAACAGACGCTTGTCTGTGCGCGTGCCTTTGGCGAGCGCTTGCCGCTATACCGGCCGACGGCGTAGTCTCGATTTTAGGGCCTAGGGCACGACTACACACCTCCGGCCTCTTCGGAGTTGGAGCGAACTCGAAGCAGAAATTTATATCAATGCCGAACCCATGCAGGCTTACCCTACCGTGCATGAACTGCCGTCATGTTCCATCTCTGCCATCTACCATTTTTGCCATCAGCGGCGACGTGTACTTGACTCGAGTGTATCATGTTCTCAGCTTCTTTGCCCTGTGCGTTGTGCAACTCCACACGAAACCCACCACTAGGAGGCGCACGCCCGTCCGTCACAATTCCTCTCAGGCGACCGCTCTGAATCCGGGTAGAGCAGTGACAAGCTTTCCAATTATAATGCTGTTCGGGGTGCAAGCCATATCTATCTCAGATCTAGTATCCTCGACTTCAGGTGATCCGGGAGCAAGCAAGCCACTAAGGGCAAACGACGACCCTGCATCACCCGTAGAGTTAGAGATACCATGTCCACTACCACGGGTATTCATTTTAGCCATCACTGACTGAACAAGACTGCTGAAACATAAGAAGGTGACCCTTACAATGTACTGGTGAACACCCCTTCTTGTCAGCACCTTCTTGTCAGCACCTTCTTGTCAGCACCTTCCTCTCCAGCAGCAAAGATGCGTGTGGGGTCGGCCACCTCCGCTCTCTCCATTCTAGGAATACATAAAACACCACAAAATAGGCTTAACAGTAGTCGCAGGCCCGGAGCGCCCAGCACGTCATACCACAGACTCCCTCGCGACCCCGGCGACAACTCCATGTCGCTTGCAATTTACTGTTTTGATAAATTGTCCGCAAGGCCGCCCACGGCAGAGGCGTTCGCCTCACGGGTTTCGCAATCGGCCCGTCCTTGTGGGAAAGATGTGCAAGCCATGGGGGGGAACGGGGCCTTGATTCTGGTTTCTTGGCATTGTTAGACTAGACTATCCATGCGAGTTGCGAACGGCTGTCAGGCATCGTACTTCCGGAAAGCAATGTCGACGACACCAAGGATCAAAAACTCCGCAGACCTGCATTCGAAGTTCACCTTTACTGCCTGATGAGGAGAGATGAGATGAGATGAGATGACATAAGCAGGTGCAACCGCCCACAGCGTGCAGATTCTTGTGAGGCAGGATTCCTGCGCATGAGTCTACCTACTACTTTGGTCGTTTCGTTACCCGCACTTCAGTGGTGAGCCCAATCATATCAAGATATGGCACTGATAGTATGAGCATGCCACATACTATGGAACGAACCAAGCTTTAGTGACATCTCAATGGTAAGGTAACCTAGATCAGAGACTGCGCATGTCAACACGACCGTAGCTATCGAGACCATTGTTCATGAAACTTACGCACAGTGACTATATCCGCTATCGTGACAAATCTTTCTGCTCGTTTTGGACGCTGCAGAATACTAAAACGACTACCTCGCGCCATGGACAATACCCGAACTTGGAAGAACAAACAGTAGTCCGCTGCAACCTTCATTGCTCAAGAATCATGGCGCAAGAGTACCATTGAGAACTTCACATCATCTGGCTCTTGCTGCACTTTGGATCTCTTGGTGCTGGATACATGATGTGCTTCTTTGTCGTCTTCGGGCTGGCCAGAAGCTGCACGCCTTATCCCGCTACTACCAATGGCTACCTGGTATTGACATTGGAACAGTCTGTTATAATTCATCGGAGTTGATCTGCGACGAATCGTGCGGACTTGGAGGCGTTGGCCTCCCAAGTACACTTTTGTTGGCAAGCGAGATGCCTGTGCAGCAATGCAGTGTCGCATGTAAGGCTAAGCCAACGAGCATCTAGACTCGCTGAAGAAGTGTCTGTTTGCTTTCTCGCTGTTGTTTTTTCGTGTTATACGCAGAGCTTCACCATAGTATTTGCGTTGGTAAGTCTTCTTCTTGCCTTCCAATCTGCATTCGCTCAAACACATACTTCACCTGCACATCAACATCAACATTCCGCTTCCAACCACCAAAGCTATGGCATCTGAGGCAACACGGGTTTCGCCGCAAGTTAGTGAGGCTAAACCTGACCAAAACGTCCTCAACATCTACCGCGCTCTCGATGAATCAGTAAGTCTTCTCCTCATCGCTCATTTGATGGCTTGCGCTAAGGTTTTCAGGTGGTCCAGGCCTGTAAGAGCGGCAACGAAGAAGACCGCAAGCGAGCTAAAGATACAGCGCACAGTCTCATCCTATACGACGATCTCCCTCTCATCATCCGCTGTCGAGCTCTGTGCATTCTTGGCTGTTTGAACGAAGGCGATTTCGTTAGGTGCGTAACGTCGTGGAAGAGACTATAGGATCTCTGCACTCTGCTAATGGAGAATCATTAAATGGGTACACAGAAGAAGCTGTACACGTTGCAGAAGTCGCTATCCACTGTGTCCAGCAAGCAATCAAAGCAGACGAGGGTGGCGAGGAAGATCTGGGCACCGCCAATCTCATCTTGGAACGTTGCCAGGATATTTTTCAAGGAGCTAAGGCGGCTGCTACTGAGCTTAAGGCAGAAGAAGATTCAGACAAAGACATGGATGGAGATATCGTGGGCAGCGTGGTCATGTGGGACCCAGACTGGAGTGATGAGCGCAAGGCTGCAGCCGAGGCGTTATGGCCTAATCAGCCTCCTCGAGCTGTATCCGATGGAATTGCAAACGCCGAGGAGCAGATGGAAAGAAAGCAAGAGGAAAGAGGTCTGTCGTATCAACTAAGCAAGCCCGAGCCATGACGTGCGATTCGAGGAGTTCGACTTGAAGATAAGTCGCTTCGTCCCACTTGGTACAACAAAAAATGAAGAGCCGGTTGATATTCGCCTTAATAGCTTGAGTAAGTTTTCAAGAACAAGTTTTCTTATGACATATTATATCTGCATGTAGCAAGAAGGAACTCCATCCCGCCAACAACTAGCTCTCTCCCTCTAGACAAGGACGAAATCTGGTCAAAGCATTGCAATTTCATTAGTCTGGCAGTAGCGCGGTCGAGGTAATGTATAACCAATTGAAGTCTTTATGTGCAAACCCAAGCTCCCCGCTCATCCAGCCTGAGGCCGAATAAAGACATTCGAGACATCGTATGCTCTTGCTGACACCAAATACAGAAAAAGGCTGAGAGTACGTAATACAGAGCAGAAGAAGACAGACCCCAAACCCCAACACTGGGTGATATGGTCTTTTTTACCGAAAACGCCTCGCTATGTAAAAGCCCCGATGCAACCTCATCCGTCGCCCGCTAAAAGAAGATGATAAAATGTTTGTGCGAGAGAAAACAATGCCGCCCGTCTTCCGATTATTCCCAATCCCATGATGTATCGTGAACCCAGTCAGTATTGCTGGTGGTGCCCGGTGTGCCCGTGACCTTCGCGTAAGATCATTAAAAGCCGGAACCGAAAGGGAATTGCTCATTTCATGTCATCCTGTGCGCGCCTCAGCTGGAAATCGGGCACCTCGTTGAACCACTCGCTTTCCTTGTCCCATTGGAAAGCCTTGAAGTCTACACCGTAGGGCTTGGGCTCGAGACAGTAGAGCATGCCGATGGGGACATCGAGATCAGCGACTTCCTCACGGTCGAGGCCACGGAAATATGCCAGAAGTACACGTGCGACGGAGCGGTGGCCGACCAGCAATACATGATCAGTCATGCGCTCCAGCTCGACGATGACTGGACGCAAACGGTTGATCACGTCTAGGTAACCTTCACCACCGGGGCCAGGGTAGCGGTAGTGTAGCTTGTCTTTCTTGCGGCTGGCGTACTCCTTGGGGTGCTGGGTTGAGATACAGTTGTATGTGAGGCCTTCCATGACGCCAGCGTTGAGCTCATCCAGCATGCGCATCTGCTTCTGGTCGTAGTCCTCGTCATTGAAGAATTGTGCCGTCTGAATGGAGCGCTTGAGCATTGATGTCCACACACAGAAAGGCTTGAGTTCGTATCCACCGGGGGTCTGGGTGCCGGGTACAGAGGTTGGTGCGATAGTGGGAGGGTTGGGAGACCTCGGTGAGTAGTGTGGGTTGGGTGGCGTGGCATCTCCAGATTGAGGAGGGAAGTGTGTGTTGGCTGCAGCGGCTTGCTGGCGTTGTTCCCAGACGCCGCGCTGGAAGTCCATGAATCTAGCAAGGGAGCTCGCGTAGCGGACACCCTCGGGCGAAAGGTCAGAGTCGCCACCGATTTTACCAGAAATGTTGTCAAGCGAGAGACCGTGACGAGTGATCCAGATTTGACGAGGCGCCAGGTTGAAGTTGAGTAGGTAGTAGTTGGCTTGCGCCATGAGGAAACCGCGAATTTGGTGTGAGATGATTTTACGTCCAACATCGATCATTTGGATGTATGGAACGTTGTTTTGTTCCTCATAATCGCCCAGCGGGAGGTAAGCTGTTTCATACACGGCAATGCGCTTCTTGAAGTCGTCCAGTGCGACGTTGGGATCCATGTCCTTGTAGTCCGGGCCACTGAGCTTCAAGCGCATGTTGCTTTCCAAAAGCTCAGTATCGACGCAACGAGACTCAAGGAAGAGTACATTGAGATCGTAACCGGCTCTCTCGCGGATGTGACGAACGACCATCTTGCGGCGCTCAAGTGTGCTGTTTGTTGCATCCAAAATGCCAACAGAACCATTTTGATCCAAAATGTAGTCCAGCAACTCGTCCAGGGTGTCCATAGCAAGCTGTTCGCGAATAAGAGCCGCCTTTGTATTCTTCGGGTCGAAGAAAGATGCGCTCTGATCCATGTGCTCGTTCTCTGGTAGAGGTTGGGCATCTGCCTGTGCATTTTGTTGTGCCTCCATCAGCTCGGGGAATTTCTTCTCCAGCTCTTGCATGTCCTGGTCTTCCGGGTCCATCTCCTCGGTCTTCTTGGCTTGTCCGTTGGTGTGGTTGTCGACAGCGCTCTTTGGAGGAGTTGGCAGCTCGACTTTCGTCTCGCCATTGAGGATGATTTGCGCAACAGATACAGGCTTGTTCTCGTTGCTGATGGTTCTGGCGAGATCTGACTGATCGACGATGCTACCGTGTCTGCCAGGCGCCATACTGGGTCGGCGATCTTGCTTGCTGCTCGCATTTGATTGCTTGCTGGTAGTCTTTTCCAGCGTGTTGGGTCCACCGGCTGCGACGCGTCTCCTCTCGCCGACGTTGAAGATCCTTGTGTCGTGCTGCAACCAGTTCAAGTATCGCGCCAGCTTCTTTGTAATATAACTCTTGCCTCTTGCTGGTAGTCCAACCATCACGATCACTAATTTTGCACCAACATCTCTCTGCGCTATGCGACCATCGGGGGAAACCTTGCTCTTGGTCAGACCGGGGATGTCCAAGGTGGTTGGCCGTGGGCGGGGAGTGCTCATTCCAGACAACTGGCGGATGGGAGGGCTGAGAGAAAGGTTAGCTGCTAGTCCTCCATGCCCTGACGACGGCGAGGTGCCGTACATTCGAGGACTGCCAGGCGCAGTGTTGGGTGCGGTGGTCGCCGGCGTGTCGTTAGCAGCGTGGATCACACCACTCCCCTCTGGATACTGGCCGGCCAATGCCTTGGACATGGCGCTGCCTTTAGCAACAGCAGGTACTGGGCGTCCTTTGATGGATGTTGTCCGCGAGACCTGGTCAGCAGGTTTCTGCAATTGGTCTTCGCCGAGAATCGCATTCTTCTCCAGCTCCGGCGAGAGGGCACGATCGAGATCTGAGCGCAGTTGCTCGACTTCCTTGGCGCTTGCGGCGGTGCCTTCGGTGCTATTCGAGCGACGCATTTCCTCGTTGGCCTTTGTGCTGGAAGTCATAGCGAATTTAGCCAAGTTGGACTGCTGGCTCTGGCGACGCCGATAGTGGCCTAGCGGGGTGGTGTCCTCCTGCACGCACGAACAACGCCCCGCGTTGTGGATGTTCTCGCTTTTGGGGTCGACCAGCGGCTGAAGGACTGGCGACTGGGCGGGCGTAGGCGGGAGGTGGCTGTTGATGTTGTTGTTATTATTGTTGTGATGGTGGTGTGGGTTAAGAGAGGCAGCAGAGGTGCTGATCGAAGTCGAACTTTCGTTGTCGTCAGGCTTGGTAGTAAATGGAGCAGCTTGCCATAGCGTCGAATGTGGCATTCCGGTTGAGTCGCGGGCGCAAGCGGGAAGGTGGATATAGGATCAAAAATCTCGTCTGGTCTGACGCAAACGTGCGCCAAACGGTGCTACTGCGCCTGTAGCTAAAGTAACTGTGGCCGAGTGCGGAGAGAGAGTTGAGCTTGCGCGCGTGTCGGACCCGCCCGATGCTGCACCAATGGTTGATGGGACGTAATTCGGCGGTTGAGGCGCGCGACGATCTGCGGTGGTGTTGGTCGTGGTGGTGGTGGTTGATATCAGGTTCTGTATGTGGTGCGTGTGTGTTCTTGGTGAGTTGGCAAAGGAACAAAAACAGTGGGTGCGGCGGTTGAGAGAGAGGGCACGGAGGCTTGTATAGCAAAAAGTTATGGGTCGCAGTCGACTCGTCGCTTGCAACAGCCCGACCAGCCAGCCAGCAGTGAAGAGACACCTACGCACGCCGTGTCGAGGGGCCGATTGACGGCTTGCAATAGACTTCGGGGCGTTCAGGGCATCAATAGAACAGCCATAGAACAGCCTCAACTACCCCGTGGAGGAGAACATGCCGCTGTGACACTCACTCTCGCCCGTGACTCAGGCGGTGCATCATCGCATCGGCTGCTGGGGCGCGTGCTTACGGGAGAGGCTGCGAAGGATGATCAGACTGGTGGTCAGGCAGGCGAGGCAGCAAGCAAGCTGCAAGGCGAAGGCGGGTATAGCAGCCCTTCTCGTCCACGCTACACAAAGAAGCTATTTATTGTCTGACTGTTATTGTTGAGATCACGTCCGACTGGTGATACGCCGGTGCCCAATGCCTGATCATTCTCATATCGAATCCATCAAGTCAGCGAGTCCATCTTGTGTGGATTTGCCTCTCTGGCGACGAGTCAGCATCTGTGAGCATGCTACTGCGACAAACACGTGCATCGCTGAGTAGCTCACGTCGCGTGGGGTTGGAGGTTATCTTGAAGGTTGTCTGCCCAGCTACTCGTGCCACAGCACCTCCCAGCAAGTAGCCAATGATCACTCGCCTCTTCACCTTGTGGTCAACATGCGTCTACCCCTTTGCTGTGTATGCACATGCAAACGTGCCTCACGTTGTTATCGCACGCCATGTTATCATAGCCAGTGACCTTGTAATACTGACCTCGCACATGATGTGCTTGCACCTGTTGATCACCCGCGCCTACCTTATCCTGCTGCATCCTGCATCTTTCCTGTCTCGAGAGCAGCACAGAGCGGAGGACCGCTTAGCCGTCGGAATGTCATTTTCCGTGCCGCCGCCGGCAGGCGGATCGCAAGTCCATCGGATGTTGACTCCTCTGCAAATATAGCAGCTGTGTGTAGATCCTGGAGGCGGAGGCTCAGTCGGAGTCTCACTGGTTCCCTGGAGCAGCGTCTGCCGCGCCTGGGCAAACAATACCCGTCCATGTTTGCTGTGATGTCGGCGTCCTTGGCTGTCTCGTATCATCCGGCCGCCAGCCGTTGTCCTCCCCGGACTCCGGTTCCTTCGATGGTGGTCTGTGTTGGCGGAGTCTGCGCGTGTGCCTGCGCGTTGGTGTTGACTTGCAGCTAAAACTGCGGAGTCGACCAGAGGCTTTGAGTGCACAAGCCCTGGCTCAACAAGGTCCCTCAGTGCTCTCCAGCGGCGAATCCACCTTTTGATACTCGAAACACGCCTCGAGTCTACCATCCAGAAGTCTTCAGGCATGTGTGCGATTGTCGGGTGCGTGAAGATGCCTTTCCTGGTCCATCAGGCGCTTGCAATGTCCCTTCTTGGCTCCGGAGCCTCGTTCACCGGCGCTCATGCCAGTGGCCTGCGCGACGACCTTCCGCAACCATTGGGGCTCGGACTGCCATGGTGATGCTTGGACTACACGCGTGCTCCGGCGTCTAGTCATAACTCATACCATACCACCACTGCAGCCCCAGCATGAGTGCGCGGGGTTTCCTCTCTGGAGGCTACACCAGTCGCGTCAACTCTTCTGCCCGTCGCTGCCTCACGGAACCTGGCTGTCTGGTCAAAGAAGTACTTGTGGCCTCAATACCTTTGTTCCGACTCAGGTCAAGGCGTCTTTGGTACAGGCTGGCTGAAGAAGTATGCTTCCTCTCGCTGGGATGCTACATCCTCGAAGGAGCGAGCAGCAATACTCGAGCGATCATGCAGCGACCTTACGACTATCTAAAGGCCCTCTACCCGCCTGGAGCTACCCATTGTGTCTCTTCACGTCGGGGCATCGGGAAATGTGCTGAGTTTCTTGTGTGGCATATACCAACAGCAGGAGTCACCGTTCCTCAGCACCAACATAGCTCAAGGTAGGCCATTTTTGTCAGGATCAGAACCGGGGAGGATGACAAAACCCTCGTTGCCAAGGCGGCATATATCCAGATGAGCCACAGAGACGGATGCTTCTTCTCGCTGCGATGCTACATCCTCACAGGAGCAAGCAGCAGTACTTGAGCGACTGCGCGCCGACCTCACGATTGCTCTAAGAAGGTAATTATCAGCCTGAACCTACGCAATGTGCATCGCCATGCCAACATATCGTCAAGGGTCTGATGTGGCAGATCCAGATAGCAGGAGGTTACTGGTGTCCGGTGCCAGTATAGCTCAAGGTAGGCGATTCTTGTCAGGATCAGAACTGGTGAGGATGTTTCAGCAAGTATCCGGTGGCCAACTCGGTTCATATACATGGAAACTGGCCTCAGGGCCTCTGCCTGCTATCTTTCTCGGCGGCCAATTCCCATCACAACTTGATTCCGCCTGGTATGGCTAAGACGACTAGCAAGGTCGGCCCGGCCTGTCCAATGCATACAAACTGGAGCTTGGCAGGACGCAGGTACACAACAGCATGTTGTTCTGCTATCTATATCTCTGGGCACGGTGGCCAGCCGACAGATCTTTTGATGGTATATTTGAATTGGCGAGCTTATATCATACGTGCCCTGATATACTTGGCCTGGTTTGTGGAAGATTGTCCCGACCCTTCGCCTCTGGTTCCATGAGCCGCCCTTCGCTGTACGACCGTTGGACATGTAGCGTGATTTGGTTTTCGCGAACTGTTCGAAGACATCTCCGTCGGAGCCCGGTTCCTCGCACGGGAGGTATCAGCATCTGCACGTGTGCTATAAGGGTATCGGAAGCATGCGCTGGGGTTGCGGACAACCTCTGTTCGCGATCCTTTCGCCGACTAACGATACTTCCAGGAGGTCGGTAGCTACTGCGCTGTAGTGCGTGCTTGGAGTCGCTGGCCCTTCGCTGAGATTGCTGGGTCAAGGCCTGGACATTAGCCTGGTATGCGAACATGCCATTCATGCTTGTCTAGTTCTTCTTGTCTGCAGGGCAAGCTGGGCACTGTCAGCTCTTGGGCTTCTTTGAGGAATCGAGCAAACATGTTATGAGGCTTCATGTTGTCTCTTTTGACGGCGTTCGCCTGAATCAACAACTACAGCTTAGTCTCATTCATGACAAAAAGCCAAGGGCAAAACATGTCCCATTTCGTTGCTGCTTTGGTGCACAGGGCCGCTCGTATGAGCAATGGAAGAATCTCGTTGCTTGAAGCTCTCTGTTGTCATCAAATTCCGTGCAGCCTTCAATTTCTATGGGACCCGCTTCTTCCTCCTTCTACCACTCACCACCCACACCAACCGAGGACTAGCCACAGTCTAGCAGCAGTCGTACCCACTCTGCACGATGTCTCACGGCAGCTCTCAGGCCTCTATGTATGCAGATATGGCGGCGCTTGATTCTGCGATGGCTTCCGCCAACCTTCAAGCCAATGCGCCTCCAGATGCAGGGCTCTCAGACCTGCAGTCTGCCATGGCTTCTACTAGCCTCGAACCTGTCGCAGAGGCTGGACAGCGCAGTACAGGGACGCGAGCACCAGCAAATTTTCTAACTTTGCCGACAGAGCTGCGACTCCGAATCTACAAGTTGCTGGCGACGTGAAAAGTTCAAGGTTTTGAAAATAACGACTTGGATGGGGCCCAACGCGAGGCAGAGAGCGACGAATGGCCATGGGTTGCAGAGCGAAGATCACGATGAGATCGAGGCTAGTATTCTGCCTAGAACTGAGATGGAGCTTGAAGCGGACAGGTGGTTTGCATGATAGCGTGACTTCGGTGGTGGACTGCACAGAGATTGCGACGATAGCTGATGATGATGTGTTCAAATTGTTGGTGGTCTTCTGAATCTTTGGTTGCTTAGGCAGCATCTCAATGGCAGGCAGGCTCCATTTGACTTTCAAGTGAGGTGATATTACCTCATGTTCACTGACAAGCTCCTAAGACTTATGCGGTATCACGACGGCACACACAGGCGGCCAGGTATATCTCTAAACACAATGAAATTATTTCGTTGTTTACTAGGCTTCCTTGAGACTGCGGCAATGTTTCGATGGCACGTACAGGCCAGGTACATTTCTAGATACAATGCCGACACCTCGTTACTTACCAGGCTCCCTTGAGACTGTGACAGTATCTCGATGGCACACACAGGCCATGTATGTTCTCAAAGAGAATGTTATAGTCTCATTGCTTACTAGGCTCTCCTAAGATCTTGACAGTGTCTCAAGGGCAGGCAGGGCTCATTGTATGTCTCAGAACGACGATACTGCCTTGCGGCTTACCGACGCCCTCCTGAGACCTCCGCAATGTTTCGATGGCAGACAGAGGCCATTCTTCTTTCTCTCTCCAAACGGCAGTATTACCTTATTGTCGACTGAGGTGCTCATGAGACTTCTGCAGTATCTCGATGATAGACAGAGCCAATCCAATGACCAGAGATGATGGTATTAGCTCATTGTTCACTTGAATGCCACTGTGTGTTCTGCAGTGCTTCAGTGGTAGGAAGGGCCAGTTCGAATTACAGCAACGACGATATGAGCTCACAATTGATCAAGATGTCCATGGAGCCTCTATGGTATCTCAATGGCAAGTATGATCAGTTTGATCTTCAAGGACGGCGGTACCACATCGTTGCTTACTGAGATAGTGTCGACAGCAACATACTCCGAGCAAGCAAATTGATATATCGGGAAACCCGGTCCATCCTCTACAGTCACAACGTCTTCCTCTTCATGGAACCACAAGCTCTAAGGATCTTTGCATCCTGCATCAGAGACAACAAATCAATGCTGCGACATGTCCGACTCAAGATCGGGCGTGCAAAGACTACGCGTGCGGCATTGGAGGCGCTCTACCCGACGTCGAGCCTTCGAAACCTTGGCGTTGGACGCTTCCTCGACACGAGCAATCCTCGCCGTGCATTGGTGCAGCTTCATGGGGACGAGGAATTGCGTGAAGCAACCGTAGCTTTTGCCGATGCGGGCCAGACGGTGGATGAGTGTTAGGAGCGATTTGTAGCGACCAGACTGTGTGCGAGCGCGAAGTGGTCAGGGAAGTGGGAAGTCGTAATCGATTGAAAGGAGGTCGATCAAGCACGTTCTTGGATAATTCCCAGCAAATGACTTCGCAGGCGTGGCACACGCTCTGGAAGTGCCGGCGAGATGCTTGCACAGAGTAGTGGCCAACATTGGTGGCAAGAAACATCATGTGGCGAACAGAATAATGGCTTAGTCATGTCAGAACGGCTCCCAATCCAATCGTTTCGTTCATAATCTGCAGTCTCTAGGTTTATACTGAGCACGGCCGGTCTTCTCAGCTGTGACATGATGGTCATACCCTCGCGGTCTCTCATGCGTCGAGCTTCAGTGTTAGGACAAGAAGGGTTATGTAAGCCACGACACTCAAGCATGTCAGAACAACGACAACGTTACCACTAGTACGGAATCGCTTCCTGCTCAAGCCATCGTCTCCGACTTCGCTGAAAAACTGTCGATTGCCTTGCATACGCCTGAAGGCACTCACGGCCAGAATGCCTGCGCCATAAACGGCGAACAGAGCTCCTGTGGTGCAGCGTCAGCATTGGATTCACGGAGGGTGCACTTCTAGCCCGCCCGACATACCAATCGAATAAAACTCGGACGTAAAGATCTTTAGCACAACTAGTGCAAAGCTGAACTGTCCTAACGATGTTCGTATATAGGCGCCTTCGAAAGTGCGTTGTGCGGCCCGGATCTCGACAAGCTCGCTAGGCGTAAGGATAACAGAGCGAGCGCGATGGAGACGCAGTTGGTAGCGGCTCTGAGCATGCCGTGTCTAGGTATGCATGTCAGTACATGTATTGAACTTCTTGTGATACATTTTCTACACAAGGTCCAAAACAGTCGCGCGGGACTGCTGGTATTTGTTGGGTACTAGTTCACGTTGAGATTGACATATCGCCACACCAATGTCCTTGGTAGGTCTGATAGGCAAGAAGCGTCTTTGTCCACCGTGATACCAGCAGCCATAAATATGAATCTAGGCTGTATTCGCGATAGAACCCTGCCTTCCTATGATTGAACGCTACACAATGTCATGCTCACATACCTCAAACATTTTCACCCACGTCTTTCGTCCGTGGACATACTCGTATTCACGGTCTGTAGTTATCGCAGGCGCATAGACCTTGCAGGCTGTATTTCAGTGGTAATATGGGCAGAATGCTGGGTGGAGACTCCAGCCACAGCACGCATCAATCTGAAGGAAGCACGCAAGCGCGCAAGAGCAGCTGTTCAACCTCACCTCGCTTCTTAAAGTTACAACATCGCCAAGCTCGGCGCTGCTCTCGTCGGCTACACGTACTCGCCGCTCTCTCACCACCCACGTCCGGGCGCATACCACCGCGCTGGTGGTGCACGTTGCCGCCTTGCCGCGACACGCTGGTGGGCGGAAGGCAGTGCCGGCGGCCCAGGCAGTACCCCCTCCCCTCGAGCCCTCCTCCTCCCGTCCTCCCTGCAGCGCTGTGGGTGGGGTGGGGTAAGGGAAAGGGCGGCACTATTCCTTTCCAACTTGTCACCCCATTACCCATCTCCTCTGTCTTCACATCCCTTGTATTGCTCTTCGCGAGACTAATCATCAGCACGCGCGGCGGCATTGGCTTCCCCGTCGTCCACAGTCGACAGCAGCAAATCTGCCTCGCTCTTTCAAGCTCGCGTCACGCCTCACAGGCGCTTGGCCTTGTCAACAACTACATCGTCTGCCGTTGACGTCCACCGAGCGATTTGCACGACAACTGCCTACACCACAACGGACCCTGCTCCAGCGCCTGCCGCCGATACGGTACCCTCTTCCGACAGCTCAAACGCTCTCCCGGCGCATGGTCATGATGGCGGAGATGGAAAGCAGCAATGGCGCCCATGACACAAACTCACCACCCTCGAACTCCGCTGGGACTAAGCGTAAGCGTGAGAGTAAAGCACCACAGCTGAAGTTCTACGCTGTTCGCATCGGCAAAACACCCGGCATCTATCACAGCTGGCCCGACTGCCTAGAACAAGTCAAAGGCTTCCCCAAGGCTGTTTTCAAGTCCTTCACATCGCTCACTGAGGCGGAGAGCTTCCTCAACAATGCAGAGAGTGTGACCGCCGTGGGCAAAGCAACCAAATTCTACGGCGTACAAAGCGGGAGGGTCCCGGGTGTATACACAAGTTGGCCGGAGGTCTTGGAACAGATAAGAGGCTGGAAGGCACCAAAGCACCGAGGATTCAAGACAAGACATGAAGCCGAACAATTTGTGGCAGAGGGCCAAAACAACCCCATGGCAGACATTCCCCTTGACAGCGTGGAGACCGCAGACGGACCTGCTGCTAAGAAGAATAAGACCACGAAAGGAAAGAAGACTGGTATCAAAGACGAAGGCTCTCCTGCGCCATTCATCGACCCGGTTGATTTCGCGCCTGGTGAGGGTCCGCTGCCGGATGATGCAGAGGATGGCTTCGATTCATCTATCATCCTCGACCAAACAACAGGCGAACCCCGGTACAAGACTGCAGAGGAACGAGCACGTGTGAAACCACAGGCGGTACGCCCCGCCAAGGATTCATTTGTAAAGATTTACACCGACGGGTCTTCTCTCGGCAATGGACAACTCGGTGCTGTCGGAGGCGTTGGCGTCTATTTTGGACCAGGTGATGGTCGCAACCTTAGCGAGGCTTTGACAGGAACACGTCAAACCAACCAACGTGCAGAGCTCACTGCTCTTCAGCGAGCCTTGGAGCTTGCACCTCGGGACCGCAAGATCGTCATCTACAGTGACAGCAACTACGCCATCAACTGTGTGACCATCTGGTTCCAGAAATGGCGCACCAACAACTGGCAGAACTCTGCGGGCAAGGCTGTCGAGAACAAGGATTTGGTCATCAAGGTCGTTGAGATGTTGGAAGACCGATACCGCATGAACCGACACCGCGTTGACGACGAAGACTATGAGAGTAACGGCGAGGGCCACTGGGAGCGTGGCCCTGCCAGTGTGAAGTTTGTGTGGGTTAAGGGCCATGCAAAGGACGAGGGTAATAATGCTGCGGATCAACTTGCTGTTGCTGCCGCACGAGAGGCGAAGGCAAATGGAGCGTCGTAATAATTGGTTGGAGGACGAGCAGCAGGGGGTGGTCTCTCGGTGCACGCGAGTACATGCTGCTCCAAGGCCATCCACCCCGGTAATAATTGAAGTGCACTGGCACTGTACATCATACGATCGACATGATAGTATCTGAGCACTGGAGAGCTTATACAGAGTACGAGATACGAAAATGTCTTTGTTCCGGGCCTGTGGCCCTACTACTCGATTAATTATGTCAACGTGCCCGTGCTATCTGCACGCTTGCTCCGTGATCATTTACGGCAAAGTTTACCAGACATTTGCCGAGACTATTGAAGATCATCACGCTCGAAGTTTGCGTACATCTGGAAATCTCCGAATGCTATGTGTACCAGACTTGAGCCTTATGACAAGACTCTCGATTTGGAAATGACATTCCAAAGATAGCTTTCAGATTCCGCAGTTTCGTTGTACGCAGGCAAAGGTTGTTTTGATCCGCCATACCAACAAGAGCAACATTTCACCCAAACTTATGGCCATTCGAGAACCCATCTACCGGTTCTAGCGGCCAGGTCAAGCGGGGCATTACATGCCCCTCCACTTCTAGGGTAAACAGGGACAACAAAATGCCTGCCGTTTCTCGTTTCTGCCAGGTTTGTCTCTAGACGTTCTCCGCTAAAGTCTATCAGTTATTGCAATATGTCTACCGCACCCCGTAACCCGCCTTTCCGCTGCGAGCACATCGGCTCCCTGTTGCGACCTGAGGAGCTGGTTAAGAAGCGTTACGCTGTTGCTGACGGAAGTGCCACTGCCGAATCTCTTGTTCCTATTGAGCACAAGGCGATTAACGACATTGTCAAGCTGCAGCAGGAGGTTGGCATTCACAGCATTACCAATGGCGAATACTCTCGCCATCAGTTCTGGGGAACTTTTATGGAGACCCTGAACGGCATGGAAGAGGTCAACATGAGAGAAGGCGGATACGACATGAGCATCTTCCGCCAATATGCTCCGGACGTGAAGAGCTTTATGCATGCCAAGACTATCCCCAACAGCGTCACTGTTGCCACTGGAAAGGTCTCACACACTGGCACCTCATCTTTCCTTCCGGAGTTCGAGTACCTCAAGACCATCGTGCCCAAGGAGCAGTGGGGCGACATCAAGCTCACTCTTACAAGCCCTTCTTGGTACCACTTCCGCTATGGCCCGAACAAGGCCTATACCAAGGGCACCTACGCCAATGACGACGAGTACTTTGACGACATTGCCAAAGCCTACCAGACCGAGCTGAAGATCCTGTACGACGCTGGTCTGCGAAACGCCCAAGTCGACGACCCCAACCTTGCGTACTTCTGCTCCGACGCTATGCTCCAGGGCTGGAAAGAGGACAAGGAGAACTTCCAGACCGCTGAGGAGCAATTCGCTGCGTACGTGCGCTTCTACAACAAGTGCTTCGAGCGTCCTGCGGACTTCCACCTTGGCATTCACCTGTGCCGTGGCAACTACGTTGGCTCTAAGCACTTCTCAGAGGGCGCATACGACGCCATCGCAAAGACCATGTTCGAGGACCTTAATGTCTCGACATTCTACCTCGAATACGACACTCCCCGTGCTGGTGGATTCGAGCCTCTCAAGTTCCTGCCCAAGGACAAGAACGTCGTTCTCGGTGTTGTGACCTCTAAATTCCCTGAGCTTGAGAACAAGGAAGATATGATTGCGCGCGTCCACACTGCGGCGGAATACGTTGCTGCCGGCAGCGGTGTTAGCAAAAGGGAGGCTCTCGAGAGGCTGAGCGTCAGCCCGCAGTGCGGCTTCGCGTCGCACGCCGAGGGCAACTCGCTTGGCTACGAGGACATGAGGAAGAAGCTCCAGCTTGTGAGGGAGATCGCCAACGACGTCTGGAAGGGTCAGCCTTGAGGTGTGTGAAGGGTTTGAACTGGAGGCGAGAGAAATGCGACCCATTCAGGACGATGTAGACATTGTTTCAACACAACGATTACCAGGGGAGGTGTGGATGAAGTGTGGAGATGAGCGATGATATCAGACGAGGTCATGACTGTACATATGAGGACATGTGGGGTGTATACTGTAGGTAATGTGAATATTCAACATGTAAATTCGAACACACTACGCGGTTCCCGAGGGCAAACTGTGTACAGTTACAGGGAAGTTTTTATGACAATTTCAATCGCTTCAGGTGTTTGATTGCTAGAATGGCTTCCATGAAGGACCCAGCATCGATCGATTCGTCCATTTTTTGAGTTTATGTCAGTTCTTGCTGAAAGGTCGTGGGCGATATATAAATTTGGCCTGACAGTCTTACACAAACCGACACGAGGGCATGAATCGCACTTGGCATGCTCGCTCCGGTGTATCCCCGACACAAAAATCATTCAGTTACCACACGAAAGCTATCCAATCAATAGCAATGGTCATTTAAAACCATATCGCGCATGCTAAGACCCATTTCAACATAGAAGGTGTTGTCAAAGAGGGTAAGGGTTGGGGCTGATTCAGCAGATGTGAAATTCGAAATTCGAGTCACGTGATAGCGCGTGCCCTCGTTCCGGACCTCGACGCGCGCGCGACTGCCAAAAGTACAAGCGAATGGCGCTGCCAGTATCCACGACATCTCGACTGGCATTCGTCCAGCGATAGATCTGAACTAGGTCAAGGCCCAGCATGGGTTTCATGAAGCCGTTCAAAGCGCCATCTCTGGTCGGCAAGAACACACTGAGCAGCCGCCCGCCACCACAACTCGACGGCGACCGTCCGACCAAGAAACGGCGTAAGAGCAACGATGAGTCGAGCGACGAAGATGTCGGGTCGGTCACAGCAGCAGCAAAAGTGCTCAAGAAACCCAAGACGATACCGAAGTTTCAGCCACTTATGCAAAAGCCGGTCAACACGGTGGCAAATCTCAGCGGCAGTAGCAGTAGCCCAGGGAGTGAGGTGAATACATCATCTGGACAAGAAGGCTACTACACGGTACTATGGTACGTAAAAATATGATTATGTGAGCTTGACTCAGTCTGACGTACTTGCAGGAGAAAGTTCACGAACAAGAAGAACAAGACATGGGACGGCGATGGCGTTTTGTCTGTCTCCGATGGCTACGCACGACTTCAAGACGTCTCCGGCAAGGAACTTGGTCGAACTGTATGCAAAGTACCTCTACTCGAGGGGTCCGCGCTGTCGATCTCCGGCAAAGAAATTGAGGTAGAGTCGATGATCTCCAAGGCAGACTTCATGGCTGGACGGCCTTTCCTGGGCAACAGCAACAAATCTGCACTCCAGCTGAACGAAGTTGGTGGAGTCTCCAGAGTATCCGCCAAGAAACAGCAGAAGTTTAAGAAGCTTCAGGAGACGCAGCGAGAGTCTTCTACCATGCCGGCGACGCAGGCTAGCACGACCGCTTTCAAGACACCCTTCAAGGAGAAGTCGACAGTGTTAGCACCCAACAGGGCCAGCAAGGTACCAGTGCCCCGTCACGACCCGAACGCCGAGAATGCCCTCGTCATGAAGCGCCCCTCCAGCGTCCCCAAGGGAAAACAGATCGTGGACGTCGTGGTCGATCCCCTGCTCACTAAGAGCCTCAGAGAACATCAGCGCAATGGAGTCGCTTTTCTGTACGAATGTGTGATGGGAATGAGGGGAAGTGCAGGTGAAGGAGCGATTTTGGCTGACGAGATGGGCCTCGGAAAGACACTCCAAACCATCGCACTACTGTGGACCCTCATGAAGCAGAATCCCATTGATGGAGAAGGTCCAGTCGTCAAGAAAGCTCTCATCGTATGTCCCGTCACACTCATCAACAACTGGCGCAAGGAGATTCGCAAGTGGCTGGGTAACGAGCGACTGGGCGTCTTCGTAGCAGACAACAAGCACACACGATTGACGGACTTCACCAAGGGCAGAGCTTACAGTATCATGATCATCGGCTACGAAAAGCTACGCAACGTTCAGGAAGATCTGCAGAAGGGCTCTGGTATCGACATTGTCATTGCCGACGAAGGACACCGCTTGAAGACTGCTCAAAACAAGTCTGCTGCGGCTATCAAGTCGCTCAATACCGAACGCCGGGTGATCTTATCTGGCACGCCGATCCAGAATGATCTTGCTGAGTTCCACACCATGGTCGATTTCGTAAACCCGGGCCTTCTCGAGAAGTATACTGCTTTTAAGCGTACGTTCGAAATTCCGATTCTCAAGAGCCAACAACCTGGCGCTACGGCGAAGGAGTTGGAACTGGGCGAAGCCAGGAGTGAAGAATTGGCCAACATCACAGGCAAATTCATCCTTCGGCGTACAGCGGAGATCTTGTCACAGTATCTTCCACAGAAGACCGAGCATGTGGTTTTCTGTCGACCAACAGCGGCACAAGCATCAGTGTATCGCGCTATCATCGGATCACCGACGTTCAACGCTGCTCTGGGATCATCTGCAGTGACTCTGGAGCTTATCACTATACTCAAGAAAGTCTGCAATAGCCCGACATTGTTGCTGAAGAAAGATGACAAGGGCGAGGAAACCATCAAGCCTGCAGTGCTCGAAAGCGTGCCACCACACCTGCTCAAATCCATGAATCCAGGCATGAGCGGCAAAGTCCAGGTGCTGGACCGCCTCCTGCATCAGATTTCTACAACGACCAATGAGAAGGTGGTACTGGTGAGCAATTACACTTCCACACTGGATGTACTCCAAAGCTTGCTCTCCTCGATGGACTACACCTTCCTTCGACTGGATGGTAGCACACCTGCATCGAAGCGACAAGACCTTGTCGACCGCTTCAATCGTTCGCCCCCGAGCAATGCTTTTGTGTTCCTGCTATCAGCCAAAGCAGGTGGTGTTGGGCTGAATCTCATCGGCGCCTCGCGTCTTGTGCTGTTCGACCTGGACTGGAATCCCGCGACTGACACCCAGGCCATGGCTCGAATTCATCGCGACGGGCAGAAGCGACCTTGTTACATCTACCGCATGTTGACGCAAGGCGCAATGGACGAGAAGATCTTCCAGCGTCAGGTCAGCAAAACCGGCCTTGCAGACAGTATCGTGGATGGCAAAAGCGGCGCAAGTGGTTTCACCAAAGAGGAGCTTCGTGATCTTTTCACCTTCGACGAAAGGGAAGCGTGCCAGACGCACGAGCTACTCGGGTGCGAATGTGGTGGGTCAGGCACGCCACTCCCGCCTCCCGAAGATGTTGACAGCCCGTCACCTCGGAATGATCTCGCCGCGTTAAGTGACAGCATCAAAGATGATACGGAGAAAGGAGAAGATGATGATGACGACGAAGATGATATACCATTGCGCCCAAAGCTGCGCTACCAAACCAGCGCCTCAGTCAACATGGCCGAGCAAGAAGCAGAGATCCTTCGCAAGAAAAAAGAGTTGAAAGATTCCAGCGGCAAAGCGAAGATGGTCAGCCTGATGCAATACACACATATTGATCCTGTCGCTATCTCTCGCACACCGACTCGCAATCCCACACCAGCAGGTGATGACGAGGATGGTGAAGTGAGTGCAGCAGGCTTCAGCCCGATGGAAGTTGCGGTGGAAGACGCTGTATTGCGCAGTGTCTTAGAGGAAGAAGGTTCGAGGATTCGCTACATATTCTCGAAGGCCAGCTCGTGAGCTCAAGCCTCGCGCCTGGCTTGTGTTGCTGATACATTGCTATGATACCCAATGAACTTTTTCAATTAGGCGTCTATCTGTGTCTCGCTTCGTATCGTTTCAAACCATTACTTCACCCGTGAGGTGTCTCTAAGCCCGAGCATCGCGCTCTCCGTCCATCACGACCAATAACGTGCGTAGGCAGTAAACGAGTCCACATACATTTCCGTTGATAAAGCGAAAAGTAGCGTGCTAGACCCACGACTTTCAAATCGTCGCCAGCGCGTTCACACTCGCCGTCCACGGGTACAAGAGTTTGTAAAACCCGTACGCGCCACCAGCAAGCAGCATGTAGTAAGTCACCGTCCAAGCAACTCCCAAGTTCTGCGGTCCTGCCTCCCTCAAAGCTCTCGCCTTCTCCTCCTCTGCACCATCAGGTTCACCACCACTGCCGACCTTGCTAGTCCCCTCCGCGCTCTCGTCACGGCCATTCTGCGTGACGTCCGGCGTGATCCGAGTCGGATGAGGAGCAAATTGGCCAATGCGGCCCCAGAACTGCGGCACGCCCATCCAGTTGCAGAAGCTGTGGACCAGCACTATGCCGTAGAAGTTACCGGTGCGCAGAAGCGCGAAGGCGGCGAAGAAGCCGAACAAGCTCGTGTAGGCCAATTGGAAGAGGCTGACTGCGATGCATTGCAGCCAGACGACGAGAGGTGGCGATTTACGGCCTGGAGGTGTGCGTCCGCGCAAGTTTGCGGCGAGGTGGTGGAGGTGGGCCATGCCGAAGATTAAGGGTGTGGTGAAGACGATTCTGGTGGGTGAGACTTTGGCTAAAAGGTAGAGAGATATCACGAGGGAGCGGAAAACGAGCTCTTCGGAGAGAGGCGCGACGATGATGTTGCGGTAGCCGATCCAGGAGTCGAAGAGCTCGGATTTGATGTTGGAGGGTGTGATTTCTCGCCATTCTCCTTCGGCGATGAGGCTCTTGAAAAGTGGTCCGACGAAGAGTACAGAAACTAGACACAGGAGTTTGGCGATGTCGAGGAACGATATGGGCCAGACGCCCCAGAGACGGAGGACATCTCGTGGCGTGGCTTGTCCGTGGATCGCGAGGATGTAGACGGTGACGACTGCACAGGCTGCGCAGGCTAGAGTGACCGACTTGACGCGAGCGCTTATCACTGAGGGCGAGTCCCGGGAGGCGAGCGATACTGAGCGGAGAGTCGGCGACAGGTAGAATGGAGCCACATAGAAAGCCGTGAACAGGAAGGCACAGAGCAGTGCTACGCGGGAGGATATGGCTGGAGGAGCCTCTGCAGACGTCATTTTAGCGAGATGTCAAACAGACTAGAAGCTGAGTAATAGAGTATGGGTGTATCACATGGAAAGGGTCAGGCACATGGGGATGCTATCAAGCCACGCCCACCAGCAAGACATGTCTCTTGCTAGTGAGATGGAGCCATTGCTTGATGGGGAGATCAGGGTGGGAGCGGGGCGGCGCTGACATACCGGCCTCCTTGGTATAAAAGCCCTTGATGGAGCCTAGAAGCTTAGAGCCGTGGTTGTAGATGTCAATCGGCAGGGAAGGCATAGTTGAATCGGTGGTATTGCATCGGAGTTAATCTCGCTGGTAGAGGGGTACAGCAGACAGAGACGGCGAGTGCAGGGCTTAGGGTGAGTTTAGGTGTCAACGGTGACGATCTCTAAATAGTAGCCGGCGTGCGACAGGTGCAAGAGTGGAATGCAACGGCTGACAACGTGCTTCTGACGCATCCCTTGGGCATTTGGGAGTCTGGGCCAGAGAGAATGTTATGCTGCTGCTGCTCGAAGTATCTCCATACATGTAATGTGGATATCCTATGCTGTATCACGAGACGCAACACCCACCACATATGCATATGTAAACATATATAATTATTGACCATACATATAGCTTTCGCCATCGTCAAGCACGCCACTACGACCACGACAGCACGCGCCGGCACGAGCAAGCTGTGCAAGCGCTCGTGCGTGCAGAGTTCGGGTGGATGAAGATTACACGCTACTGCAAGCTTCACTCGTGGGCCGGTGCTTTCCTCCACGCAATTTCGTTAACAACGCGCCCCCTTGTAAACTTCCGCCGGCAGCGAGCTTGGTGTCTCGCGGCTCTGTGCGTGTCAATGGACACGACGTGGGCATCGTGGCCGAGGCCATATGACGGCCACAAATGCCGTTAATGAGACGCGCCTTCGTTTTGCTCGTGGCACGAAGGCGGTACTGCACTCAAACCAACGAACTCGCCCTCATGATTCCATTCTGCTCTCACGCCCCAGCGATCCTGCGCCCTTCTCTTTCTTAACCTCACCGCTACCGCTGCCGTCCTCTGCGCTATCGCCAATAATCCACCTCTCGTCACGCCCGCCACACCCGACTTGCCAAAGTACCTGCATTCTCCACACCCGCCGCTCCTGTGTCCCGCATGAGCGACTGCTGAGACATCGACTTCAACTCAAAGGCACCATCTTCGCACCTCGAACGCTCTGCCCGCGCGAGCGCTCGACCTTGGGCGCCCCGACACTCGTTATCTTTTCTGGATCTCCCTCACACTCGTTCTAGCATGCTCTGATCGCTTTTGCGACGCTTCTCGCTCTTTGCCGCGTCTACGCGTTTTTTTACTGTATAATTTCTCCTAGCATTCTCTGCTGGAAATGTTTCTGGACCCGGAACCCAAAGGCAAAGAGAAGACGACCCGTGTTTCGTCACCTTCATCGCCTTTCTTTGCCTCGCAGACACCCATTGCTTCTCCACGGCTACAAGGCGAGCAGAGCTGGAGGATAAAGAGGTCGCCTCTACAGGACTCCGCTCCAACCTTTAAAAACAGCTTCCAGCGACGGTCCACCAGCACCGCCGGAGAGGACGGTAAATCCACAGTCCGATTAGTCGGACAGTCCCCTGCATCACCAGTCCAAAGTGGCAGCAGCAGCGAAAACGATCTCTCTCGGAAACAGGATTGGTCCGCTGGCAATTATGCACAGCCCCACACATCCTTGCTGGCTTCATATCAGCCCACTAGCGGCTCAGAAACAGGATCCCCGGCTGCATCGCGCGTTTCAGATGTTCAATCGAAGATAGCCTGGGCTCAGCAACAGGAATCGTCGCATATTACTACATTGCTGCCATCTGCTTATTCGAAGCTTCATAATCGACGCAGCACAAGCTCCAAATACAGCGGGACTGGCACAACTAATAGTACTGACGCTTTTGATTCCCTATTCACAGGTAGTGATAGCGGACGAACCGGCAGACTGAGCGGTCGCAGCACGTTCACGTTGAACGAAGAGGAGATCCCGTCGGAAATTGGCGACGAGGACGTCCATTCTAAGGGCCCAGCTCTCGAAACTGTTCGTGAAACTTCTCCAGAACAGTCTACTGCACCCTCTGTTTCATCCAGCAATCAGGGTCAGAGTAGTGATACTGCACGGGATTTACAGACGTCGCCTCTGGACTACTCGCCGTCGAGTTCACGATACGAAACTGAAGAGCACACCAACTACTCACCACAAGAAAGTGTTGAAAGCTTGCCGGCGAGCACACTCTCACTACCCCGAAGCCCAATCCGACAACTCACTGGACAGGACAGCCAGGACACCCTCTCTTACGACCAGTACGACTATCCGCAGACATCATCGTCGTCGCCAAACTTTATTGCATACAACGACTCGACTAGCCCCAGCTCCCCAAACAGCCAACTGCACAACGCTGGCTCCCTCGACTCAATACAAGCTCGCCTCGGCACCTCGCCTGCCTTCCGTCCTACCACGAGCGGCACTACCGAAAGTAACAGTACCCCGACCCAACTCTCACCTAGACAGTATCATTATCGCTCGCTGTCCGCCGATACTGTGTCGCCGCTCCAAAGCCCAACAAGGCGCGAGCAAGATCAGCCCAGGACGCGCTCTAACTCAATGAACGCATCGGACAACATGGAATATGAGGACATCGATTTAGAGCCGTGGCCACGGAATCAATTTAGTAGCCATCTTAGCACGATTGCTAGTGAAAGTGATAGGGCAATGTCGCCGGCACAGTTCAGCCACTTCTCCATGGGCAGCGGCGTTCTCACCATTGATGATGCCTACAGCATACCCATGTCAGCCACCAGGTCAAGAGGCTCAGGTAACTTGTCAAGTTTGTCCATGTCTCGCCGAGCGAGCGAACCACTTCAGTTTCAGTCGCCGTCAAACAAATCATCACGCGAAACTGCACAACAAAGCGAAGAGGAAGTCGGCGACATGACCCTGGGTGTCTACCGCGCTGAGAGCGCAAAGCCTGAGCCTCTCTTCCTTGGCCGGCAAGTGACCTCCACTGGCGACGTGCGATACGATGGTCCACTTCCGCCTTTACCGCCAATGCCTCAATCACAGGGTGGCAGGAGTGACGAGGCCGGCGATCGCCTTTCGGCGCTGTCTGCGCCCTCGTTGAAGAAGAAGCGATCAGGATACTCGGTTCGTGCACGTAGTAACAGTACTCCCTCCGGCAATTCTCGCAGTAACAGCATAGTCAGTTATTGCGACAGCGATCGGTGGAGCAGAAACAGCACTGTCTTCCCACTCTGGGCCAAGAACTTCTACGGTGGCTACGCTGCCCTGTTGAGTGCTAGCAAGATCTCCTTGCACAACCCACCTACTCCACGTCGCGAAAATGCGCCGCAACCTCTAGGACACATTCGCAACATGAGTCAAAGAACGCAGCACAGCATCACTTCCCGCTTGGGTACCGGTTACAGCGAGATTGAGAACGTGAGCCCGACAAGTAGCCATTTCCTACCCGCGATCTTCAGACCCCGTACCCGCACGCTTGGTGCATCGGATGGCGAAAATCGCTCCTTCGGCTTCGGTAGCAAAGCCCCTAAACGCAAAGCCGACCAGCCTCAGGCTGATGAGCCTAGTCGGTCCAACTCAATGACAATCACAAGCGTCCCTGCCGAGCAAGGCGACCAGAGTGGTGATACTCTGCCATCCGGCCATCCTAGATTCGGAACCCTCAAAGACAACTCTTCGAACCAGCCTACTCTGCCACCACTTCCTCGCAAATATTCCAAACAGAAGCTTTGGGATGAAATGACTTTCCCTCGGCCGATGACTAAGGACCGCTTATCCGATTTCAACCTGAACGCTGATGATGGTCCCCGTCTTCAACCTAACAGGCGTCAAACATCGATCAACAAGTGGCGCTCGCCGAGTTTTGTTGAGTCTTACCACACCTTGCTCAGCAGCCGCGGAAACAGACAGATTCTTTTGTTCGCGCTCGGCTTCCTGTGTCCGTTTTTCTGGCTACTTGGAGCGTTGCTCCCACTTCCGCCACGCCGTACGCGTGACGCCAACGAGGCTGAAAAGGCCCTCCCAACCGGAGAGAGCGAGGACGACCTCACATCTGCCCTGAACAAGCACCGATCTGGCGATGCCAAGATCAAGTGGGACGAAGAGCGACTCTACCTCAAAGCGAAATGGTGGCGGACTCTTAACAGAGTTATGTGCTTCGTCGGCGTGGCTATCATAGCCGCAGTTGTAAGTCAATTTGCGAATCCGGTCATCGAATTCTTACTAATTAATGTCCTAGATCGCCCTTGCCGTCATCGCAACCCGTTGATCGTCAACACACAAACAACGGCCCTTGAAACACAACCCATCACAATTCCAACGGCCGATCACTCTCCGAAAATTTCCAGCACTTCAACCCACCAGACCGACAATCTCTTGTCAATATTTTTCCTTCTTCGAACCATCTTTCCCGGCGATTTGGGCAGGCATCTTACGAGATGCACAGATGGATCTCCTTTTTTTTTTCACTCTACTATTTTTGTCTAACGATACCCACGGATCTTGTTATATTTCGACACGAAGATATCCAATCTTTTGCCTTCTCTTTTTGTATCTACCTTTGAGCGATTTTTATCAGCGGGCAACAACAAAAAGATTTAATGTCTTGAATCACGCTGACGGCAATGGAGAGAACACGATCGACTTGTTCTCCATATTTATTTTTCAGTATATAGACAGAAGCAATAGCAAGACCATGTGAATACTTTATGTTCTGCGAATCTTTCCTGATCGTTCGATTTGTTATGCCTGACTTGTACATGTCCGCCCATTCAATGCCAGCAAGCTGCGCTGACCGCCAGCACCAGCGACCAATCTCGCACCTAGATCTATCTAAATAGCCCATTGTTCACCAACGATATACAAATCTCCTCTCCGCTGCGCATCCTGTCTCCAGCGTAGTACAGTCCAGCCGCTCGTCACCACCAAACACCCCTTCAACCCAGCTTGAATACGTAACAAAGCAGATCCACATGTCAGCCGCTCCTTCTCTCCCTCACCGCGCAGCACATCCCATGCCGTAGTCTATCTCCTTTGGTGGAAACAGCACCTTCGCCTTCTTCCCATGGTGGATGCACCTCCCGAGGACCACGCAGAGTTTGGTGCTCCAGCACAGAGGACACCTGCGCCATTCGTCGCTTGGGAGGGACTCGAGTGGATGGCGTGGTATGCCGTTGAGAGGAGCAGGTGGTGGCGCTGGTTGAGGGTTTCTGTAGCGCATGAGGTTGGGGTAGAGGGTGGGGTCGTAGGTTCCTGGCATGGTATTGACCATAGTGGTTGTGATTGATGGGTTGGTTGCTTTTTTCGGTTTGGTTGGGTGGTGGTATTGCTTTTGAACGAAGAATCGACGGATGGTGGGTTGGTTGGAAGGACTTGTTGGGTTTGAGGGTGCGGTGATGTTTAGACGTCGATGATGTTCGATTGTTCGCAGAGACCAGCTCTGTAGATTCGAGTTGATTTGGTTGAAGGACCAAATTCTGCTTCCTACTCTCCAGCCGACTATATCGACCATCGAGAGCAATTGCAGGATTGCGACACGGTGTCTGAGCCTCCATGTTTGAAGCCGAGTGGAAATATCGTGTCTTTCGAACATGTATCAAGGCCCGTGAAACATGAGGTACGCCTTTTCCTCGTGGCCATCTAGTCCGGGCGCCTGAGACTGAGAGTTTTGGAGGTATCAAAAGTAGCTGTAGTTATGAGCCCGTTACCCGCCCTACTTAGCAGGATGTACTCAAGGTAGTGAGACTGTCTTGTCGGCCATCTTAGCTTAATTTTGAGGCATTGCCAACAACATGCTGCGCCAAGGTCAGTCGAGGAGAATCCTTAAGATCCCGCGAATGTATCTCGAACAGGAGAATGTCTCGGGAAACTACGACGGCAAAGATAAATATAGCATACTGTATAACAAGCCCGACTCTTCTGTCAATGCGAGTGAGGGACATAGGGAATATAAAGGAAAGAAGAAAAAATCAACTGGCTAAGCTGGGAAAAACTGCCCGCAGGGGTATGCGCAGTTTCTTGCGGTAAACGCCAAAAATCTGCCATGCTTGCCAAAACGCCAATACCCAAATATCCAACAATCAAAAGAAAAGGAAAAAGATAGTGTGTTCAGTCGGGGTAAGAACAGTCGGGGTAAGGACAGCGAAGTGCTTAGAAGACGTCATCACCGAACATCTCACCAGCTTCGCGGCAGTACCTTGCCTCTCCTCTTCCGCCTGCCGTCTCGCTGGCCCAGCAAACCACAGCAGCGTCCAGCACGGCGCCGACCACGTTCTCGATGGCGCCGAGCACAGCGAAGCCGATTGTACCGGCGATCAGACCAACGACGTAAGCATACAAACTTCCCCGGATCCCAGCATCGGTGCCTGCAACCTTGAGATGGTGCGCTGTCCTTACCCATCCACCAAATCCGAGTGCGAAAGACATGACCCATCTAGTTGCCTGGAGGAGCAGTTTCGAGAGACGGTACGGCATCAGTGAGCTTGATGGATTGCCGACTGGGCTGAAGTTGCGCGGGTTGAGGGTATTTGAAGGGTTCGTGCGGGAGACAAAGTTCAGCGTGCCCAGGTTACGAGCAGAGATGCCGAGAGGTTGTGAGTGGACGGCCGCGTAAGTCAAGGTGAGCGGGTTCGTCAAGGTAGCCAAGGAGCTTGGTATGAGGGCGAACGCGCACATGTTCAAAAGTCCAGAGAGTCGGCCAGGAAGGATGATGAGCGGCAAGCGCACAAGAAGACTGAGGAAAGTACTCAGGCAGACCGAACCAAGCAGAGCACCAACCGAGTGCATGAAGCTAGCTTTGACGACTTGCTCGCTTGTAGGCTGATTTTGCGCAAAGCGATGGAAGTACCACTGGCTCACGGTCGCTGCAGTTGTTGTACGCTGGACTCCTGCGATGACGCCGAGCGACCACAAGTATTGCAGCACAAAGAAAGCTCCCAGCCACCAGCTATTAGCATCGATGAGGAATTTCTTTGCACCTATGAAGGAACCGGAGAGGAAGATCCGTTCGAACATGAGCATCCAAACCCAGGTAAAAAGGACAGTGACCGCAAGTGTGCCGAAGCCGAGGATTACGAGATACGGACTTGCAGTCAGGATCTTAGTGCTGAACTCCAGAATCCCAATGGACTTCGCCAGGCTGTGACGCGATTTGATCACGCTGAAGGTCCAGAAAATGGCCATTAGGGCGGGTATGAAAGACAGCCAACGCATGGCTCGATCCTGGAAGCTTTTGCCGTGGTAAGCGCCTTGGAAACTGCTGATGAGCGGGTACAGCGCGAAAGAGAAGAGGATCACTGGTACCGCGATGATCAGAGTGTAGACCAGGCCACGCACGTAATGCCTCAGCAAGGATAGCCAGATGCAGGCGACAACGATAGCAATCATCGTGTCCCACAGAAGCATATTGGTGCTGCTGCTTAGGGCGCTGTATATGGTGTCGCCAAGTGGATTCTTGGAAGACGGCGTCGATGTGTGGAACCAAATCAGTATGTAACCACCGAACATGGCGAACACCGAGATCTTGTAAAGTTGCGCCCAGAAAGCGTCGTGTTTTGGTGGCTCTTGCGCAGGGAGAATCACTGTAGGAGGCACACTTTCGCGATCAGGCGAAGGTGGTGAAGGCATGCCAATCAAAGCTTCTTCGTCGGTTTCCTGGGGCATGAAAGAGCTGTGCTTGAAATCGCGCACTGGTGTTCTGAAGGTTTGGAATGGCGCTGGGCGGTCCTCACTCTCCTGTAGATCTGCCAACGAGTCTGGCGGCTCTTCGTTAATGGTGCTGGCAAGGTTGACATCAACCAGCCGTCCCTTACCCTTAGAGCTGGGACTGCTGATATCTGTGTCCGGCTCACTTCCATCACGGGCAAAAGGATTCCTCGAAGCACGTGTCCTGCCTCTCTGCGTACTGCCATCTCTTGCGCGGACCTGGTCTTCGGGTTGTTCCTGCAATCTCTCAATAGCGCCATCGTCCACCTCCGAGCTGTCGGTCAAGTTGCTTGGTCCGAAATGCTGACGGCTCCTCTGCAGTGCGTAGAAAGCCGCCGCTTCTCTCTCATGCTCGTCGCCTTCATCCTCATCGTGGAAGTCATTTGTAGCGGAGTAGAATAACGGAGCTTGTGGATCTTGTCGGGAGAGTCGCGAGGCGAAAGGGAAGCGAGACTGCGATGTGGCGGGGTTTGCATGTGGATTAGGCATGCCTGGTCGTTGGACGTAGCGAGAGTTGCTTGCAAGTCGCCGGCGATCGAGCGGGTTGCGTGATTGGTCGTCTTGCTGTGTGAAAGACTGGCCAACGCCGGACTGTTGCAGGAATCGTGAAGCATCTGCGAAGGAGGAGAGTCAGTCACGCGATCATCGCCAGCTCATGACCATCGGGGTGATAAGGCGGATGCTGCTGTCGGTGGTATCTCAAGTAAGGGACGACTTACATTCTGAGAACATGTCGCTGATCCAGGTCTACGGCGCAGCGACGCACCGGTTGAGCCGGTTAATGCTGTATGCTCAACTGTGTAAGGTGGTGGTGCAGGGTGTGGTCGATATGTCGAGCTGATGCGCCGCCGGATGCAGCGAGAGCGAGGAATGTCCGACGGCTGATGGCAGTCGCAAAGGCGCTGACGGCGGGCGGGTTTATGTATATGAGTGAAAGGATTGAGAGGAAATGAAGGTGTAGGCGATGGTTGTGAGTGTCGTAGGGTGTATGAAGGCAGCTCCAGGTGAGGCGGTAACAGCAGAGTGTGACTAGCTGGGTTTGGGTGCGTGATGTGATAAGGCTGCTGCCAGGCGTCACTCGTGAGAGAGCGCGCCCTTGGCCCGAGTCATGCCGGCACTAAAATCCTGGGGTTGTTAAGCTTGAGCGAGCCCCGGGATCCGGCTTTGTTGCCTCAATTCGCTTGTCTTCCCATCTTCACGTGCGCTGTCTGGCGAGAACATGATCAGCTTGATATACACGAAAGCGTGTGCATTCAAGAATAGCCATGGGGCGCATCGTATTGTACAACATGTGTATAAATTAACAAATGTTCACCGAATACATTTCTCAGCACACTTTCCAGGCAATACGTAACGCGGCCATCAGTGTCTCCTTCGCTATCAGAATCCAGGGCTCTCGCGCCACTCCACCAGCGATCACGCTACTGCGCAGGTGGAGCACCCAGGCCTTGGAGAAAACACGTGGGTCATAACACTTTCCGGCGACTTTGGCGCCTTTCTTGTTACCTCTCTATCCCATCCGGACTTCCGCAAAAACACACAGCCAGATCGACACCCGTGTCGTATAGGCAGCACAGCCCACACAATGGCTGACGCAGCAGCAGCACCTGAGCCCGCGGCCGGCGGCTGGGACGCTTGGAGCATTGGCAAGAACATCGCCATCTTCGTCGGCATTCAGTACGCCGTCAAGCAATTCACTGGCGGTGGAGGACAAAAAGCAGCACCAGCAACACCAGATGCCGCTCCAGCTGGTGGCTCAGAGCCTGACGCATGGAGCCATACACCTGTTGGCCTGCAGCCACTGTGGCCCGACAACCCTAATGTCGATGTCAGCTTGTACATCTCGCCGAGTGTTGTGCTCCAGCCTCTGAGTGCCATGCCGGCTGGTAGCTTGGTCGTGGAAGAGAAGAACTTTTCGCTGCAAGGCAAGGACCACAGGGAGATCACTACGAGCATCTCTGTGCCCAAGTCTGTTCAGAACAATGGTACGCTGTGGGCGCACATATTGATCGGAAAGACTGGCGCAGAGCTCGATCCTGCATCGCCGAACTATGACCCCGCGACGGCGTACAGAATGCTGAGGCCTTTGACCCAGTACTTGGGCAAGAAGAAGGTTGTCAAGACTCGCAACCTCCTGGACTCAAAGGATACCAAGGAGGAGGCAGAGGAGGAGCTTGAGACTGTGCCTTCGACTGTTGCGTCCTACTATCACTCCAACTTCACTCTCTCTTTCATCAACAATGCCGGACCTGCCAACTACCCGTCACTCCACCCTGCTGTCAAGCAGTACTACATGCTGGAAGCGACCGGAGCTCGTGACGAGACCGGCAAGAATGGCTGGTTCTACCCTCTGCTCTACCACAACACTTTCTGGCAGATGAAGAAGGACATGGTCGAATTGAATTCCACTATCCCCTTTGAGACACTCCCGATGAATGTTCACATCTCGACTCTGGCAAACTGGCAATTCAGTGTCATGGCTTCGATGGACGAGGGTATGAAGGAGACCGCCCGCAAAGCAGCACAAGGCCAGACTTCACCTGGTGGCGGTGACGGCAGTGAGATGGAGATGTTCAAGGAGATTTTGCTGGACTCCAACATGTACCTGCTCGGCACGACCGCCATTGTCAGTGTTCTTCACATGATCTTCGAGCTTCTGGCTTTCAAGAGCGACGTCGGCCACTGGCGCAAGAAGAAGGACAACGTTGGTGTCTCCGTCCGCACCATCCTTACAAACGTTGTCATGCAGCTCATTATTTTCCTATACCTGATGGACAACAACGAGAACACCTCATGGATGATCTTGTTCGGCCAGGGCATGGGTATTGCAGTTGAATTCTGGAAGATCACCAAGACTGTCAACGTTCGCGTCCGCGAGCCGGGACCAAACTCCAGCTTCCGAGGCATTCTTCCCTACGTTGTTGTGTTCGAAGACAAGCACAAGCTTTCCGAGACTGAGGAGAAGACCGACGAGTACGACAGGATCGCCTTCAGATACATGGGCATGATCGCTGTCCCGCTGCTGCTCGCCTACGCAGCTTACTCGCTGATGTACGAATCGCACAAGAGCTGGTACAGCTTCATCATCACTACTCTTGTCGGCTCTGTCTACGCTTACGGTTTCCTCATGATGGTAGGTCGATCACAACATACTATCAAGCTCTGAAGCATTGACGCTAACACATTCTACCCAGGTCCCAAGTCTCTACATCAACTACCGCCTCAAGTCCGTCGCCCACATGCCCGGCCGCGCCATGGCATACAAGTTCCTCAACACCTTCATCGACGACCTCTTCGCTTTCACCATCAAAATGCCTTTCCTCCACCGTCTCGCCACTCTCCGCGACGACGTCATCTTCTTCGTCTACATTTACCAGGCCTGGGCCTACAAGGTCGATCACACCCGTGTCAATGAATTCGGACAGGGTGGCGATGAAGAGCCCGTGGAAGAGAAGATCGCCGCGAAGCCTTTGACCTCTCCTGCTGACGCCAAGGCTACTGGCGAGGAGGCTGTTGAGACGGTCAAGAAGGCTGATGAGGCGATTAGCAGTGGCAATGCTGGCGGTAAGAAGGGTTCCGCGAAGCCGCGCAGGAGAGCTTAGATACGCTCGGGATGAAAGAAGGCTCGTGGTTTGTAATGATTGTCCATAAGAAGCTTGAATGATATGATGTATAGCATTATATCTAATCTATTTTGAAATATATTCTGCAGCTCTGTCAAGCAAATCACAACGCCAAACGAGCACCAAGATCTCAGCAACGCCTCCACCGGTCTCCCCAATGCAACCCCGGGTATCATCATCATTAATATTCCTCTAACAGCAAATCATCCATCCAACCCAACCTCACTCTGACGGCCAGCGTTTCTCCATCGCTTCTTGCCACTCATGGCCATAGATGGCCGTCGCCCAGGTCCCCAACGTCGCTACCACGAGAAATAGCGCTGAGATCGTCGAAAACCAGCCAACGCCGATCTTCTCGATGACAGGAAGACACGCGGCTGATCCGGCGGCTGCAAACAGGTACCTGATCACGTAGTTGCCGGCTACAACTTCGGAAGATTGCTTCTTCATTACGTCCTGCACACGAAGTCAGAGAATAGGTTACTTGGTTTTGAATTGGAGGGGACATTTCGAAAGCGTACCAGACAGTAAGTATTCAAACTCGGAAAGCAGAACAGCTGCGCCACGCCTTGAATATACATCACGATAACCGGCAGCGGGATACCACCGATTTCTTTCTCAATCGACCACCCGTACAGCAGCATGCATGCGGGGATCACTACACCTAAGGCAACGAGACAAGACCGCAGTCTGTCTTCGGGCACGCGCTGCCCGCCGCGCTTGCGAATCCATTTCTTCACCACGTGGTCTGCCCACCGGCCGCCGAAGAAAGTGCCGGTCAGGTACCCGCAGCCGGGCGCGATGTAGAAAAGACCGGATTGCAAGGGTGTGGTGAGTTCGAAGCGAGGGTTGAGAACGTAGCGGATTGGCGTTAGTAGGGAGTACATGTTCCACACTAGAGCGGAGCTGGCGATGCCTGCCACAGCGAGGTTCGGGAAGCGGAAAAGCCAGAGCACGCGGATGGGGTTCGTCCACGACCAGAGCTTGCGCGCTTTCTGCCCCCGGCTTAGGCCGACGAGGTCTTCTTTGCGCGCGCGGTGGATGGTTTCTGGGATCAGGAAGAAAACTGCGATGGACGCTACGCCGGCGAGAGCAGTCTGGAGCCAGAAGATGTTGCGCCAGCTGACGTACGTGACGATGATACCGGCGATGAGAGGGCCAAGGGCGGGGCCGATGAGGGTGCCTGAAAGGAAGAAGCCGTAGGCTGTGCCGCGCTCGATGGGCTTGTAGATGTCGCCAATCATGGTGCCGCCGATGATAAGGAAGGCTGTGCCTTGGAAGGCGGTGAGCATGCGCATGACGAAGTAGCAGGCTAGGTTTGGGGAGAGGGCGGAGCCGATGCTGAAGATTGTGAAGGTGATTGAGGAGATGATTAAGGGCCATCTGCGGCCGTAGGTCGAGCCGAGAGGGCCATAGACAAGAGGTGAGAGACCCATGAAGACCATATACATGGCGTTTGATAAGTTGAAGATGGTGCCGGTGGTGTCGAATGTTGCTACTACTTCTGGAGAAGCGGATAGGATACTGGTCGATGAGATGGGAGCCAGGAACGAGCAGAAGCTCAGCACGCAGACAATGACGATCTTGCGCTGGGGTGTGAACTTGTCGTAGATCTCGTCGCCTTGCTCGTAATGGTGTTCGTTGCTGGCGCCTGGTGCATCGTGTGTTGAGACGTGAGAACGGACATGCTCTAGTTTGGTCCGTTGGCTTTCTGCGTCGCCTACGCTGTTGGATCTGTTCCTCGTTTGGTGCTCGATCTGGGGCTCCTCGTACGATTCGCGGCTATCTGGTTGTTGAGTCTTGGTCTGCTCCGGATATGGTTGTGTGACCGTGACCTGGTCGTATTCGGCTCCAGTGAGCTCTGGCACCTCTTGAGGAGGCTTTTCGTTGCTCATGTTGTGGAAGTCCGCTCATATATCCTTTCCATGAGAACTATAGTCCTATGATTTTCCAGTGCAAAGGTTCAGTGTACGATTGACAAGCAAGATTTTTCACGTTTGATATATGGTAAATTTTGCAAATCCAGAAATACCTGTAAGAGCTTTGAAAGAGAGAAGTGACAGTAAAGTATGACTCTGCACCCATGCTAACCCACCGAGCCCACTATCAAATAAACATGTTCCTCTCTACGGAGACTGGCCGAACAGCGTAGCGAATGCAACGGCGACACGGCTGGTACGGCATCCCAATGCTCGATACAGCGAACAGGAAGGCGCGCCGAGATCGGTGAGGTCGGGAAATGTGCGCTTTGACCGAGTAGCTGGGAAAATTCGCATGAAAGATAGTCCGAAAGGCATTCCTTGCAGATAGTCACGTGTATGCTTGTTAGCCTCCCGACTTTATCTGATGAGGGATACTGCTGCAAGCTGCTGGCCGAGGCAGGCGACCAGCCATTCTCACATGCTGCCGAAATCCGTCATGTCATGTCGGCATCTGAGGGGCGGCGCACTTCAGATCATGTCGTACTCCCCACGCGACCCTACATCATCCATTCTTTCGCGTTGTCATACGATATGTTGCCATGATCATTTAATGGTTCCTGTGTCTTCGCAGTGTCTGTATATTTCCTGTAAAATTTATCCATCGGGCGCTTTCTGTTCGGACATTATCGCAATCTGAGGCTATCTACTCTTCGTCATGGCGGACTCCGTGGGTAGGTTACAGTGTCATCTCAGCTAGCAAATATGCGTACAGGAACTGACGTGAGATCTAGATCGCGTGTTTGGACACGCTCTTAACACAGTCAATAAGATCCGGCCTGGGTCGCAGAAGCCTCCGTCAAGCGATCGTCTAGCTCTCTATGGCTTGTACAAGCAGTCCATGGAGGGCGACGTGCTCGCCATCGCCGACCGTCCAGTATCCGCAAACCAGCCGAACATGTCTGCCGACCAGCTGCGCAAGGAGCAAGAGAAATGGGATGCTTGGAGAGACAATGAAGGCTTATCGCGCACCGAGGCGAAGCGCAGGTATATTGAGAAGCTCATCGAGACTATGCACAAGTATGCTTCGCAGACCGATGAGGCAAAGCAGTTGGTGGAAGAGCTGGAATTTGTATGGGACCAGATTAAGAGCAATTCGCAGCACTCGTCGAGCGAACATTCAAGTCCGTTGCGGCATGTCGAGCGAAGCGGGTATTTGCAGAGTGAAAGATCAGGCGAGGGTAACGGAATGGTTTCGAGCTCGGCTGCGGCGATGGAAAGTGCTACTGGTGGTGCCAACCGGCCGCTGAGGATCTTGTCACCAGTCTCACAGGCAGACAAGGAAGAAGCGCTGGACGAAGAGGAGCAGGAGGAGGAATTTGTCGATGCGCCTTTCTCTCAGGTTGACCCAGCTGATCTGCACAACTCGGAACACGGTGAAGATATCGAAGTCCACGATCCTGAAGGTCCTAGAGCCCGCCAAATGCAGACTTTCAGCTCGCCTGGCGATGCGAAGTGGCGCAAGCGTGTCGAGAACGGGCTATTCAAACTCACGACGGAGGTCGCTGCTCTTCGTGAGCAGCTAGAGAACCAACGTTTTATCAAGAACCAGAAGCGCAAAAGCTTCTTCGGTTGGGTGTTGCGCTTGGGGTGGTGGGTCACCTCGTTTGTACTGGCCGACGCGGCTGTCCTGTGGATCGTAATCTTGTACATGCGCCGCAAGCAAGACCGCCGACTCGAGGGCGCCGTGCGAGTCCTCCTAGGTGATGCTGTCGCACAAGTACAGAGAGTGGCGTCGGATGTCAAAATGCCCACGCTAAAGATGTCAACATTGAAGGGGAAGAAAAGTGGGTGAAGCTTGTGCGCGCTGTTCAGTGAAAGGCAAGATTACTCTTTGTTGTCCGCGGCGAGCAACGGGCGGCGGCTGATGCGCGACCAACGATACTCACTCGACGCGGAGAGGATGGACCTAGCTTAATGTGACCTCCAGGACCTCGAGCTCAATGGCTCGAGAGACTGATGGTCAGCATACACAGCGGTGATGCATGCAAACACCTGAGTGTACTGAAGTTCAAGGACACAGCAAAGACCTCTCGGCTGTAGTCCTTTGCCAATGCGACAGGACCATTAGCCTCGAGCGAGCGTTTCGCCTTGCTACTTCAACTCAGGAGCTTGCGCTACACCACCCGTCACCAAGTTTAGGGGGGAGTTTTGGACGTACCTTTGGTGGGACTGAAGGTGCAAGGCGCAGCACAGAACACCTCGCCAGTTTTACCTGAAAGACGTATCATCTTTGGCACATCCTCAGTATGATCGAGGCGGCACTTGAGCGGAAGGCTAATCTTTCGCCGAAGCAAAAAAGACATGCGCGATTCGAACGAGTGGTTTGCCTTGCTGCTTCAGCTCCCACGGTTGTGTGCTTCGCGCGTGGTGTGAGAGAAGGAGGAAGCAAGCGGGAGGAAATACTTATATCCAAGGCGCATGGCCTGTGCGGGGGACAGTCAGGTTCTTTTCGTTGCCTCAGACTCCAATGAGCTCACTTCACTGGCTCATGAGGTGCACCGCAGCCAATGGTGAGCCAGAAAACACTGCGTTGTTTGTTGCGGCCCGCCTGCTCGTGATGCGCTCAACCTCACTCACTTCGTTGATGCCTTGGCTCTCACTCATTTTTGCCTGACTTTTCTGGAAGTCGCGACCCAAAACTCGATTGAATCTTTGCTCTCGATCTCACAGCGCGACCACTCGCATCTACTCGACCTACTCCCAAACTGCGCGCACCCAAGATGGAGTTCCACAACCCGCTCGGCCTCGTATCCCGCCCGAGCATGGGGCTCGGGACCTCTGACGCGAAGGTATGTGCACCGAGACAGTGCTTGCTCCTCGGATATCGGTCCTGACTTCCTTGATAGGATCCTGAGAGTCGCACTCAGGCCGTGCCTCAGAGCCTCACCGAGGGGACCAAGGCGAAGGGATCAACCATCAAGTTGGTGTCCCGCCCAAAGTCTTCGCACCAGAAGGTCGTTCCCAGCTACAACTTCGCCTCAAAGTATCCACAGACCGGCGAGGTGGAGAAGAAGTCGTCCATCCACGTGCGTCAGGTCACTCGCGGCAGCAAGTTCAAGCACGCCGACCCCAACAAGTCACTGTCCGAAGCCCGTCGCGGAAAGACCAGCAAGCAGACCGTTGGAGAGGTATGCCGAGTCACCTCGGTTTTCCCGCACAGTGGCCGGCGCTGACATACCTAAGGTCTTCAAGCTCACAGACCTCCCCCAGGTCACCGCCATCCCCGCCAACATGTTCACCCTCAAGTCTCCGCCGACTGAAGAGAAACCCTTGGTTTTCGAGGGATTCGTCAAGGGCTACAGGCACCTTGAGTACCACTACGTCAACGGCGTGAGGCCGGCATTCCTCGACCTGCCGATCGCCTCCGGTGATTGGTCGAGTGTGTACATTCACGTAGCCACACTGGAAGGTGGCACCATGGAATATGAGCAGCTCCTCAAGAAGGTGACCTGGGGCGACGTCATGGACTTCTTGCACGCACTTCACCCTACCGGAACGCACTACGACATCCCCGAGGAGGAGGACGAGTTCTTCGATGTCTCGTTCAGCCTGTGCTACAGCCAGTTGTGATTGCTGGTTCCTGATTTCGAAAGGGTGGATCGAGACTTGGTTAGCGAGGAGTAAAATTTGGTTTCCGTACGATCAACGAAGCCTTCACGATAGTCCTTCAACGGAGTTTGCTTGTTATTATGACCATTCCTGCTGGTACTTGCATTAATTTACCGAGATTCACACGAGAAAATGACACTATCTCGACGGTGAACATGGCTCTTTCGAGTTCTGTATGTGCTGGTCTTGGTATATAGGCCGTGAAGTCACCAGGTCAGATCCACGGTCGTTTCGATGGTGTACACAGCTTTATCGATGTCTATACCTAATGGAACCAGCATAAAAGCTACGGAGATGCACGATTTACCTCAATGGAGCTAACGGCCTTTTAGGTATCCATGTGTGGTAGTGTCAGCACATAGGCCACGAAAATCCACACTTCACTTCACTATATCTCGATGGCACCCCCGGTTCTTCCAATATCTTCATCTGATGATACTAGCAGGCCAGCCATAGAGACTTGTGCTTTGTTTTGTTGGACATCATGGACATTTAGATACCTACATCTGGTGATACTAGTTCATAGATAACAAAAATACATGCTTCGGCTCAGTATATCTTCAGGGAAGTTAAGAGCCTCGTCGATATTTGTACCTGATAGTACCAGCATACTAATCACGGAAATTTTTGCTCTGTTTCAATGGGACCCGTGGCCTCTTAAGTGTCTATATCTGATGATATCAGTTCGTAAGCTATGAATATCCACGCTTCAGCTTGCCATATCTCGATGGAAGCCACAGGCATTCGTATGTTTACATCCGATGGCCTCAGCTTGAAAGCCAGGAAGACACTTGTTTGATTCCACAGTATCTCAGCGATGTGCGTAGATGTTGCGATGTCTATGACTGATGGTATCAGCCTGTAAGCCATAGAGCTGTGCGCAAATTTTCACGGAATCTCAATGGATGCTACAGCCTTCTATCCATATACAAACGATGGTATCAGCGTACAGCTTAGAGAGAGCTACGCACGATTCGACGGCTTCTCCGCAGCGTAGATGGCTCGTCCGGCAATCATGCCTGTTGACGCTATCGTACAGGCCGCAAGTACGAACATCGAATTTAACATTGTCTCAACGACTTGTATAGTCCTTCCAATGGCTATGCATAATGGCATCAACACAGAAACCACGGGTATACACGCTTAGTGCTAGAAGACCCGCATGGTGACCACATTACTTCCGAACAACCAGATCCGATGATATCAGCGCATGATCCAAGGAGGTACGTGACCAAGAATGCCATTATCTCGATGGCTAATCAACCAGAAGGCCCTCTGTACCTACAGATACGAGCATGCAGATCAGTGAGGTGGTAACAACACCTCAGTGGAAGCGTCTTTAAATGAAGTGCAGAGCCTGACAAGCGCTTCGACCACGGCGTACCTCGAGCCGAACTAAGGTTAGTCGAGACAGCAGCTCGTCTTGTATGCTGGTCCGACCAGATTTGCATGGCGCACAAGCTTCGATTCATGCGAACGCACACCCCGAATGATCATCCGCGAGCACGTTCCCGACGTGCAAAAAGTAGACAGATATACATCCTGCACCTCGGCTGTTTCATAACCGAGTTTGCTGTTCGTGTCTGTCGTACCCTGTCATTGTCAACAAGCCCGAGCATGACGCACTATATTGCAATGCCAATATTTGGTGGAGTTGGCATGGGTTCGACGTGAGCTCCGTCAGCATGCTCGCATGGTACATAATTCTAGCCACGCGCTAAGTTATCGCTTCGTGCGGCGTTTCAGTACGTGCAGCGCATGACATGAAGAGTTCATCGCAAGTTTGAAGAAGTAGTAAAGTATGCATGGAGGATACATATCCGAAGCGTAGGTGCCGCATGACTCTTGCTCAATGCCGCGGTAGACACATTTAGGATCGGTAGTCGCCATCTCGCCATGAATCAGTCGTCCTCGAGGAGATCTCGCTTCCTTTGTCAAAGCGTGGGCTTGACAGGCGGCAGATCGCCACCCTGATGAGCATACACCCACGCCCATGACTCTTGTCGCCTCGCCCTGCCCTGATGGCGACTAGTCGCAATACAGCAACGAGTGAAGAGGAAGCGACAGGCGAGGGCAGAGGCGGAGGCGGCAATATGAAGGACGACAACAAGGCCTGTCAGCTGCAGCTCCAGCTGTTCCCGTCAGACCCAGAGCGGCATGGACTGGCATCACTACCATGTCTGGTGCAACACGTCTTCGCCCGATCACTCCCAGATATATTGCTCGTAAATCTCGGGGGACGTCCCCGACGCATCTCATTGGTGCAATGGCTTCGAAAGCTTGCGCACTCTAATCGATCGACCGAGGGACAAGGGACCCTCGACCATCGTCTCGGTTCTCAACGGGATGGAATGTTCAAGACACCACGCCCGCTATGCCAGCGTTTCTGTTGTCGTGAGGTTTCATGCCTTCCATTCTTCCTTCGCTCCAGTACCCTCCACTGTGCACATACTAACAACAGCTCCCCCGTTGTCACCACTGCTATTCCCCAATCACCTTGTCCCCATCTTTTCTGCCCGCTCGGGCGCCCGTCCCGTCTTCAATATTTGCCCTTACGCCGTCACACCGTTAGCCCGAAGCCAACCTTAACCCATCACCTGACTCGCCCTGACCTCACCTGTAATCGAGCTGCCGTTGCGCGTGTCAATGTCTGCACCCTGGCATACCGCACTCTCAAAAACCTCCCAGGACATCAACTAGCAGTCTCCCAACCCTACAGGGAACTGTATCCGTCCTCACACCCGGCCCGATGGTGTCTCAAACGCCAAATGGACCCGGTGTCGGGAAGAGTGCAAGCGGAAGCGGCAGTGGGGCCAAAAGCTCGAATACATCATCTTCGAAGCCACGCGCGCAGCAGGGCGGCATCTCATTTGTGGCATTCGATGCCGGCATCAATAAAGAGAGCCGCAAGGCGGTGCGCGTGCAAGCTGCCAAAGCTTCCGCTGCTGCCAGGAAAGCGACAATCGCGCGCAAACTTGCCGAACGCAAACGAGACGAGGATAATGCACAGCACGCAGAGAAGGCCGCAGCACAAGATCCGAAGCCCGCCGTGCCAGTATCTTCACAACAGTCGAGAGACGTTGGACGCACACCTATACTACCAGATCCTCGACAACACACATTTGCGACGCATCCTTTAGTGCAGCAGGTAACCGTGCACTCGCCATCTTCAACAAGCTCAAGGAGCTCCAAGGGTTTCTCGGATGCCGAAACTGATGTCTCGCAAATATCCCGTTCGACTGTATCTACTGTCGCGCGCAAAGTGGTCTCCTGCTCCGCACGCTCAAGGTCGCCCACTCGCCCCTGCAAGTGTGAGAAATGCAAAAAAGTCACACCTGCTTCCTCTGCAGCAACATCTCCAGACTGGTTGAACGAGGACATCGACGAGTTCGTAATGAGACCCGACGACCAAATTGAAACCATGCGAGCTATAGCTCGATACTCGGTGCCCAGACCTGCTACGATCAACTCAGGACGACACGACCCATTCAATTGCTATCCTGTACAGTGGCAGCCCTGGTATGATGGCTTGCTGCACTACATGATGACGGTGTTTGCGCCAAGAGCATGGCCAGTCCTGAATATCACTTCTGATCAGGGCACCAGATGGGAATGGTTTATGACGCAACATGCTATGGAGGAACCAGCGTTGTTCTATGTGCGTCTTCTGTTTGCTTCAGGAGACCTCATTCGAATCGGGTCTCTCAACCGTGAGTGTTCGTATTGGCTGCAGACTCAGGCGATCAAAGCGATCAATGAAGCACTGCGAGACCCGAAACGATCCGCGGGTGATGGGCTTATTCTTGCTGTTGGTCGCATCGCTCTACACGAGTGTATGTATGGGGACCGCAACGCGGCAAACACGGTGCATCGGCCGGCGCAAAGGCGAATGATTGACATACGGGGTGGGATGGCACGGCTGGGTTTCCCGGATCTGGTAAAGAGATTGATGCGCTGGGCCGACAGGGTGATGTCCATGCAAGGTAACACCGCCCGCCTGCTGCCAGACGATGAAGACGAAGGCAACTCCACTTATAGTCTGAAGCAGAGCGTGGACGGTTTCGAGGCATGGGCTCCCCGGGAGACAGGTCAGGCTTTGCGTGATAAGATGGCTATCGCCAATTTGCTAACAGATTGAAGTGAGTAAACCACAGGCAATATTTCCCCATAGACCGCGGCCATCTCCTTTCAGACCTTTGCTGAAGGATCCTGCGGTCATAAAGAATTATCCAAAGTTTTACAAGGATATTCTGCTCCCGGCGACGCCTCCTGCACGTCGAGATTCCGCGGTTGAGGCTGGCCGAGTGACGCCTGTGCTTAAGCGTCTAGAAGCTGCACCTTCACCGCTTTCGCCGCCGGCGTAGATGCCGCTTCGAAAGCCTCTTTAGCTTGGTCCAGCGTGAATCGATGCGTGACCAGCGGCTTCAAATCAATCAGGCCTTCCGAAACCAGCGATATAGCTTTCGGATACGTCTCGTGGTAACGGAACTGGAACCTGATGTCGATTTCGCGGAACGAGGCGTGCATAAACGGAATGGTCTGGAAGCTCTTTCCCACGCCAATGATGAACACAGTACCGCCAAAGCGAGAGGCCTGCTCAGAGTGTCAGCAATGTTCACACCAATCTCCTGACTCCCAGATCGACTCACATAGATGGCACTGTGGATACTACTCTCCACGCCAGTGCACTCCAACACCAACCCAGCCTCCTGGCCTAGGGCCTTCTTGATATCCTCCGCCACACCCTCTGGATCAACACCACTTGCAACCTTGACAGTCCTCACTCTCGGCACCAACCTCTTCGCCATCTCCAACCTATTCTCGTCTATATCAGTAATCACCAACGGCGCAGCGCCGGCCGCATGCGCCGCAAGCAGGCTGACCATACCAATCGGTCCAGCACCACAAATCACAAGCGGATCTCCGAGTCTCAATCCAGCCCGCTCAATACCCGCCAGCGCGACAGACAGCGGCTCCAGCAACGCGCCTTCTTCGAAAGTCATATTGTCTGGCAGTTTGTGCAACCAGGCAGCCGGATGAGCGTGGTAGCGTCGCAACGTGCCGTGCACCGGCGGTGAGGAGAAGAATATCATGTCTGGGCAGCCATGGTATTGGCCCGTACGGCAGGCCGTACAGGAAGGCTTCGAGCACGGAATGCCGTTCTCGAGAGCCACTCGATCGCCTAGAAGCCAGAAAGCATTGTCAGCCGTGGTGTAAGAAGTACGGGGATTTGCATGTACGATAGATGAGTTAGCATAGGCCATATCTTTGCCAGAGCAAACCCGAAGGCAACTATCGAGCAAGCGCGGGTCCGCTTGCTCCTGAATTGGAGCATCTTATGCATCACCATGTCAAGCTTCCAATGCGAGTGAAGAAATGCTGTCAAAGACATAACGTACCAACCTTCCACCCTTCAACGCCCTCTCCCACCCCAACAATCTCGCCCGCACTCTCATGGCCCAAACCCAACTCGCAAGTGATTTTCGAGCTCCCGATGCCTCCGTGTTTCCAGAAGTGCACGTCGCTGCCGCAGATGCCGGTGGCGGTGACGTGGATCAGGCATTCTCCTGCTGCGGGTGATGGGATGGGGACTTCGACGATGGAGAGTTCGTGAGATGGGTTGGTTGTGATGGCGATGTTGGGTTGTTTGAGGGTTGTGGTGAAGGACATTTTGGCGAATTGTGAGATGGTGGTTTTGTGAGTTTGATGCTGCTGAGGTTTGTGTTGGTGTTTTGAGAGGTGGTTTAAGCTGTCTGGTTTCGAAGGTGTCTGATGATGGATCACAGATAGGTTGGAAGTACTTCGAACAACACTTGTATATATACACGAATGTACGTCTATAGCATACTTACACAACGTCCCTTCACAAGATGCTATAACACCGCCTACCTACCCCTCACAACAACACCGATACACTACAGTACAACACAAACACAGATAGCTACACACCACCGTCGTCCCGATCCGTAAGGCCGCTCACCCCGCAAGCATATTGTGTGTAGCTCTACAGCTCCATCTCCACTTCTGCACACCACGCACTCCGCAACGCGTGGGAGTGCGGAATTCGCTTCGTCGCAATCGCATCGGAAGAATAGAGTTTCGAAAGCGGTCACCGCGTGCAGAGGCGAGTTTGCGACACCGTGTGCTTTTTTGGCTGCTTTTACTTCGTGCTAATTCGCAATAATGAAGAATGACATCGGAAGTGCCGGAACTCAAAAGGACGGAATACGAACTTTGATAATTGATGACTGACCCAATTAGCAGTAGTGACATCGTGCGTGGTAGGCGGCTCTCTCAAGGCAGATTAGACAATCTATTCCGTTCTGCAGTATATAGATACGTTCGATCAAATCAACAGTGCCTGATTGACATTGACACGCCTTCCATCATATGCCAGGAGGAGCCATGCAAAGGAGTCCAATGAATTTTTGATAAGTTTCATTTCATTCACCCACACCACGTAATTGTCTCTGTCTCAGGTCGAGTAAAATAGAATAAAAGCACAAGGGAAAAAGGGAACGCCGTATCCGCAGAGCCCATCTCTTGGAGCTTTGCGTTAAAAAAAAAACTCCCCTCAGCTCCGTAGCTTTGTCGCAATGCAAAAATGCATCAAAAGGAGATGCCGCGAAGAATCCCACGTCGCCGTGAACACCGCGCAGCTCGCTCATCGTCGCCTGACCCATCCAATGAAATAGAGAAGGAAAATATGAGCAACGGCGCTGGAAGGAAATTGTTACAAGACCCTCCAAGATCGTGCTCGTGCCAAAAACGAATGGAAAATTCTAACAAATGGTAACAGATTGCCAACGTGTCGTCTGCGAAAGTCGTTCAAGGGAACAGAAAGAAATCAAAATGCCAGTCTGAAACATGACGACGGCCAGAATGGATACGTATATTCGCTTGTCCAGCGCTGACTTTTGATGCATGTGGCAAATACATGTAAATCAAATCAGGCTTTGCCTGAAGGCGACAAAAATGTTCCAGGGAGTCCAGTTACTTGTTTGTAATGAGCGGTGGTCGGTTTGCTCGTGCACGCCTTGATTGCATGAATCTGCGAACTGCAACTAGTACTTTCGGGTTATGACCTGGCCATCTGCACGCTTGTATCCGGCCGTCAACACACCTTCGTCTTCGTCATCATCGTCTACGTCAAAGTCGGTAAATAAGGAACCATTAGGCTGTGGCATCGAGTCTGGACGCGCACCGGCCTTCTGGGCCACATCGTGGTGCGCGGTCGAGAAAGTTGAACCGTAGGCGCGCTTGTGTGATTCTGCTGCAGAAACTTGACCAACATTGGAGTTGGGGAAGTAGCTATTGGTGCTTGTAGGCGTGGGAACAGCCGGAGAAGCAGGCTCGAACGCTTGAGATATAGGTGGCAGAGTGAAGTAACTCTTTGTCGCGCTCGCGGAAGAAAGAGGCGTAGGCACAGATGCTCTGTGGGGTGGCTGTATAGGCTCGGGTGGAGGTGCGCGAGTGCTCTGTGCCTCAATCGGCGCATAGTAATGTGGTTGGTGCGGTGACTGAGTCTGATATGGTTGAGATGGTTGCGGTGGTTGTTGGTATTGGTGCGAACTGTATGGTGCCGGTGCAGGCTGGCTGGCTGGCGCAGCATGTGCTGGTGCCGCCGGTGCATGGTGAACCGAGTTTCGGTGGTATTCCGCTGGCATTGGTGCAGTAGACCAATCGCCACTAGGCCTGTGAGAGTGTCCGTTCGACTCAGGTGGACCGGCTGAGTATGGGGCTTGGTATGTAGGTGCTGACTGGTAGCCGTAATGAGCGCTCTGCTGCGGTGCGGCGGGAGGTGGCGCGTAAGAGTGAGGCTGGTATTGTACAGGTGGTTGCTGCATCTGCTGTTGCTGTGCTGGCGCTGGAGGAGGTGGTGGCGGAGGCTGAAGTTGCTGGGATTGCTGAGGCTGCTGCACGTATGGCGGTTGTGAGTATTGGTGGCTGGACGACGGGCCATATACAGATCCCGGTACAACACCGCTTTGTGGGGTTTGGGGTGCTGTGCCGCCGTAATGCTGCTGTTGCTGGTGCTGATGTTGCTGATATTGTTGTTGTTGCTGCTGGTGGTACGTCTGGGCCGTTTCCTGCTGAGACTGACGGCGCGATAACGAGGCCGCAAGTGACTGGTGGCTTCCATGGCTCGCAGAACGAGGTCTGGCGGTAGGTTCCATGACGGAAGGCGGGTGAGCATGGTTGCTGTAGTTGTACGGAGGAGTGTCGGCAGTGCGTGCGGCCTTCGCACGTTGGTCGGCGGTTGACTCTTCGTAATCGTCCCATTCCTTGCCTCCCTTGGCATCCCGTGGGCCCCTGCGCATCCTAACATCGCGGCGAATACGGACGCGGCAGCCTTGCTCAGCGACGGTGCGACTCAGGGAAGTGCTTTCGGTCAGACCAGGGAACTTCTTCGCGCTGAAGACTTGTAGAACTTCAGACTTGACCTCGAGGCGATGTGTGACGTGGGTCTCGCCTGGTAGTGAGGCACGGCTAGGGTCTTCCATCTTGTCGTGGTCTTCTGTGCGCTTGAGCTCCTCGTAGAGGCTGAAACTCAAGCGGAACTGACCCTCGTGTCGGACAGACAGGTCGGGGAAGATGAAGTAGCCAGCAGCCTCAGGGCGATCCAGGTAGACCATGCCAGCAACCGGAGTACCGGTAAGGACTGTGGGCTTGTTTGGGTCTGGCATACCACGGGGCTGTGCTAAGTGCCTGGCTGGCTCCAAAGTGGCGAAAAGAAAATAATTTGCGTTCATCAAAAAGGTGATGTCTTCGGCGACGTCCTCACCATTTGCGCCAGCCTTGAGTTCCAGCACCTTGAGCTGGACAATTGGTGGCGGGTCAACAGGCCTGCGATCGGCGGAGGCTGAGAAAAGATCAGTCGCCCGTTAGACAGATGACATGTAGATACAAACGTACATTTCGAGCCAGAGCCACATGCGCGAGCACGTATGGGCTGTTGGAGCACCCTGAGCTCATACTTGAGATTCTTACCCTCGCGAGTGGTACGAGTGGTAAAGCTCTGCGTCTCGTTGGGCACCACGGTGTAGCTGGGTTTGTGCTCCATGACGGGCTAAGAGGCACGTCTGGAGCCGGACAGCGCAGATGGTGCAAGAATAGAAGCTACGGTCGAGGTTAGTACTGGAGATGGTACACAATGAAGCAGGTGATATGCAATATCGATGTCGATGTCGATGTAAGAGTTTCGCAAAACGTGCGAGAGAGGATGATGAGCTCAAGACCGATGAGTTGGCCTTGGGATGAGGTTCCGCTTGGGTGGGACGAAGGAATGACCCAGCTAGCAGGGCACAGGGTGGAAAGCAAGGAGGGCCATGAATCGGAGCCAGTTGGCACTCACAATTAAGTCTAGGATTCCGAGGGAGATTACCGCGGACCGCGCGGTTGGTGCTGGTGCTGGTGCGAGAGAGATCGGGATGGAGCAGAAGACGAGGACAGACAGCAGCAGAAGGCAGAGAGAACGAGAGAAGGGTGGTGGGACGGCAGCAGTATATCGGATGGCAGACAAGCTTCAGGGCGCTGGCTTTTCAGCTGGGCGGCGAGGTAGATGACCAGGTCGGCGGGAATCCAGGACCAGACAGGTAGCAGGTCAGCAATAGTGAGGGAGAGAAGGAAATCTCGACTCGACTGTGCCTGCTGCGACGCTGCGGCGGCCACACGACAGCGGGCGAGCTTGCGTGCTGGCTTGGTTGGAAGGGGAGAAGGAGGCGTGGGTGTTGTGAAGCGAAGGGACACGACACGATCGAAGACGACGGCAGGTCAGCGCGCGCGCAACAGCAGCAGCAGGGCAGGTGTTTAGCAGTTAGCGAGCAGCAGCGTTGCGACACGCGAGTCATTGGGGCAGGGTTCGAGCAGCTCCTCGCTGTGCCAATCGCCTGGGAAGCGGCGGCATGGCGCTAGGACGAGGACGAGGACCGCAGACGCCAGTGCAGAGCTTAGGCCACGCCGTCCGCGACCCAGGGACCCACACAATCTTCGCATTAGCCACCGAGCCGCAGAGACCCGCTGCGGTGGAGGTGGGTTGCATGCTAACAATTGTCCTATATCTCCGCGTGCTGCGTGCGATTGTCTGCGAACGGCAGCACGACGGCCAGCAGCTGGGACGGTGGCAGCAGCAGCAGTGCCCAAGATGGCTATGGCTCGCTCTCAAACCGCCCACTGCCTCGATGCATCGGCGTGCCTGCTGCTGTGTTGCGCGCTCCATGGGCAATTGAGACAGGTTGCAAGCCATGCCACGCACACCGCAGCATCGCAGCACCGCCAGTGACCACCCGTACTCCAAGAACCCAAGCACCCCCACTCACAAAGTCGTTAGAATGTCGTTGGCCAGCCCAGCCCAGCCGGTAGGCCCAGCGTTCGGATGCGCTAACTCTGGCAGTGGCCCGAAGCGTCTCCGTACCCGACCAACGGCGTGAGCGCCTTCACACCATGATGATGATCGCTGTCTTCCCACCGTCGGGTCGAAGTCAAATGGCTGATCATCATTGGTATCCTTGCTCTGAGGAATGTGTGTTGTGTTTGTGTTTGTGTATGCATGTATGTCATGTTCGGATGTGCAATACAATAGTACTATGTCATCTCAGCATCAGGCCGCCATGTCGTACTGCCAGCCGTATACTACTACTACCCTCACTCACTCACTCACGCACGCACGCACGCACCCGCACGCTCATGCTGCTCGGCCGCAGGTGCAAGCCTCCCCGGCGCACACCCAGGCGTGGACCTGCACAATGAGAGCCTTAGGACCAGGCATCCAAACGATGGCGCTTCTGCAGCCTCTCTTAGTTAGACGCTCACCCCTCTCCCTGCCCGCCTGCGTGCTCTGCTCTGTCTGTCTAGGCCGTACCGTAGAACCGCTCTCGAGACTCCCAGCACCCATCGTCTCGGACGCCGTCCTGCGAACACACACATCTGCCGTCCCCTAATCGAAACACGCCCCCACCCACGCCAATCGGACCATTCGCCCTGCAAGGCAGCACCACCGCTGACCCGCAGCAAAGCTACCTTAGTATGGCGCTCCTTCGTGCTGTCAGCACGTCACACAACAACGCCCTCCTGCACACGCTAGCCGGCGAAGAGCGCCACGCCCCAGTCTGCTTTGGTGACACAGCCGCGACTCTTCTTCCTGGATGCCTCCACCCAGTGCGACCTGTGTGGTCCGGTGCCTCCCCGACCCCCGACAAGAGGGTGTGGAATCATCACATCCTTGACTGAGTCGTTGCGCGCCAACAACTACCAATCCATTATTCACCTCTGCCCGACTTCCGCCCGTCATCGCCCTCGCCGCCGCCGAAACCCTTGATGGCGCCACAGCGGGAAGGAATCGAGAAACGTGGTCGTCCTCCCAGAAACCGTCGTGCATTGTGCAGGGCGAAGTTTATATCACAGAATCAAAACGTGGTTCTGGCGCTGTCTGTCTGCCCAGCATGCCGAGAAGCTTCCCAATCATGGTACAGTCTTTGCCTATCAATTGCCACCTGCAGCTGTCGCTTCCCAAAAACACAAGTCATGCGAACTGCACCCTCGCGGATTGTTCATGAGTCGCCGCGGACACGGTCTCGTTCCCCCGACCAGGCGCCTGGTACCCAACCCAAGCCGCCCAAAAGCGCCTCTTTGCTGCGCGCTGCGAACCCAGATTCCCAACCCAGTTGCTTTTTTCTCACCCCAAGCATGCAAACAACCTTGATTCCATCCACGGTTCGTTTCCTGTCGGCTGTGCCCTTCTCATGCACGCAATAGCAATACAAGCTCGCGAGCGCGCCGTACCTGCCGCCCAACTGGCAACAACCCTATCGAGGACGCTATGTATAACACCAAGTCAGATACTACTTACTCGTGAAGGGCGATGGCGATCCAACTAACTCCCCAACCGTTGAACCCGTCCCCATCTCCGCAACCGAGAAAACCTTCCTCAGTAATGTGCAACAATAGACAACAAGTCTCACAAACCCCCATGGACGTCTCAAACAATCACACCCAAAAACAACCACAACTGCCTCTCGTATATCGTACCGCTCCCAGCCACCCCACGCAGGAGGACTCATCGGCACCTCTCAAACCGGGAGCGACGCTCCCATCACAGAAATTACCCTCCCCCAGGCAATAACAGGCCAAGCGAAAACCCCACCAAAAGTCTCGCCTACGAGCCTAACCAGCCAATCTCCTCATCGCATCACACCGCTGTCAGGGCCCGTGCCCATGCTATCGGGGCTACCGCCCAGCGCTCTCCCGCTCGCTCCCTTCCCATTCGAGCCAGTCTATCGGACGTCGCTTAGAGAGTTCAGACGCGCTTCTTGACTTGGGCGCTTTCCACTTCCACCTTGCCAGCGCGCGCGCGCGAACCCACGCGCCATGCGTGATTGATCTGCGCGTTCTGCTGTCATTGCCAATAATGGGTTCTTTTTTGGGTATAGCTGGGATTCCTTCGTTGGGTTGGTCGACGGAGCTGTGGTCCTGCTCCGAAATGTTGATGCGACGACCGACGTTCGTATGTGTTGGTCCAAGTCTAGTGTCCAGTAACTATACTCCCTACTGTCTAGTCACGTTCCTTCGTCACAATCTGGTCCTCCCTCGTAAACGTGCTCCAGCTCTACGATTCGACGCCGTTGCTGCTGCAGTGGGAGAATCGCGGTGTGTCCGAGACTGTGGGATTCCGCTGGCGATGGTGGCGGCTGATGGTGGCGCGGCGAGCAAGGCGTGATGGTGTGAGATCGTTCTGTGTGTCCGGGTTGGTGGATTATGCTGTGCTTTGCTTTCATGAATCGTGAGGGCGTGGGTGGGTGGTGCGACATGTTCAGTGACGGAGGGTTGGTATTGTGTTGGCGTCTTGTTTGGGCAAGATTGCAGAGCGTGGTGTTTGGAGGGGGAGATGGGAGGTGAGTGGTGTTTGGGATGTGAGGTGCTTGGGCGCTTGGTGTGGATGTGGCGAGTTGGAGATGCTGGTTCTTCGGCGGATGGTTTGTTTGTTGGTCTTCACATTCTGTGTTGTATATTGCTTTGCGGTGTTCACTTTCACTAACACTTATACACATTTCTCGTCTAGTATCTCGAATTCCAACTCAATCTGATGATTACTACTTGGCTTAACAGTGCCCTTCAGTCGTAGGCACTTCACTTCGAAGACATTACGACTTGCTTCGGTGCTCACAGATCAACTCAATTTCCTTCATTTGGTCGATGCTTAAAGATGCTTAAATTACAATCGGAGGATTACTACGTCTTTCACCTGCTACTACATATCGATATCGACTGTCACGTGCACTGACTAGTACAATCCTGTTTACAATATACCGGGTATTCCTCTTGCAACACATAAACCAGCTTGCCCTTAACCAAACCACTAACCAGAAACTACTAACAACAACAACCGAGCCAACGTCTCACATCAACATGGCCGAAAGGATCCATACCAAAATTGCACGTAACGAGGTCAACTCAAAGGTAATAACGCCCGAACACTATCTACGAGCTCTGTTCCGCAACACAATAGCTAACGATTTCAAGTGGGATGAAACCCTGGTCGGTTCGTCCACAGCGTTGACTTTCAATCTCAAGAACCGTTCATGCTCGAAGATGCAAGGAGGAAAGAATATCACACATTGCCTTGAGCGAAAGCTAATACGATTCAGCACATCATCACGTCTACGGTGCTGACGTGGCTGAGAGTCTGCGCAAACTGGAGGTCATCCACTTTGATATCGGCCCAGATCAGAGGGGAATCAGGGACAGCAACGGGCGGAATCTGCGACAGATGACGCCGGACATGGAAAGGTCATGCAAGGGGTTCATTTAGGGCGAAGGTGCAGAAGCACTTCAAAAAAGTCTTCGTGATGGCATTAATTATGCGACTTGCGGCGGAGTTACGACGAGATCGATGTGTGATGGAATGAGGGACTTCTAAGCTGTTGCTCGAGACTCGAGTGATGACCTGAGTAAGGTGAGGAATCACGGTCATTCCTCGCTGACAGGGCACCAAGATAATGTGGGTACTCAGTGCTCAGCGTAGATTATGGTGCACGTTTGGCAGTGCGCCGGGATACAGACATGGTTGATAGCCACAATGGCCAGTGAGTTTCGCCAACGACAGATTTTGTCTTTATTGAACAATTCTACTGGGTGTTACCGATTCATAAAGCACTAAAGTCTATGAGCTTGCCAACGTGAACGGTAAGGTGCGTCAGACTTCATGTGAGTCGTCATTGTCGAGGAAGTTGACATTCGGTTGGACAAGTCGAGTTCGTGGGTAGACACACTTCACTCACCGCAGCAGGAGCAGCGCAGATTGTTGACGCCAGCGAAGTCTGCGAGCCTTCACTCACTCACTTGTCACATGCAAGTGAAGGCAATGTGTCACGAGGGAGTCAGAGCATGTGATATCAACCATCAATAACCGAACTCAATCAATTCTCAAACACTCACACACAACAGGACCTACCAGCAACAACCACCCACAACCACAACACCGCAATGCCGACATAATCCTCCATCCACCCACCACTACTCCTCCATTCTTCTCAACAAGCAAGCATTATGGACGACATCTCAAGCGAAGACACTGCAGCAATCGCACAAGCAACACAACGCGAAATTTCACCTCACCGGCCGAGCAGAGGCACCAAACCGGCCGGGTTCTACAAGGCCACCAACCCTTTGCACCCGGCGATGACATCTAGAAGCAACATGGCTCCGAAAGACAAAGCTCCGAAAGACAAAGCTCCGAAAGACAAAGTTCCGAAGGATAAAGTTACGAAAGACAAAGGTAAGCGCAAGCGTGTGGATTCCCCTACCAGTGGCAATGAGGGCGGGCGAGGCGAGCAAGGCGGCAGTAGCGGCGTAAGCGGCAATGGCAGAGGTAACGGCAAAGGCGACGGCGGAGCATATGGCGGAGACGATGCCAATGGCAATGGCAATGGCGAAGGTGAAGGTGAAGGCGAATGCAATGAAAGCGACAATGGCAAAGTAAATGGCAAAAGCGACGACAAAACCGGCACCAAAGCAAAAGGCAAATCCGGCAGGAAACCGAATCCAGAGAAAGAAGAAGTCAGAGAACGCACACCGCCAAGCGAATGCGAAGCGCGACCAGCCAAGAAAGACCGCGACCTCCAAATAAAAGACGAAGGTCCGAAGATGGAAGACGGCGAGGCGCCGAGGTACTACGCCAAGGTCTCAAGGGTGGTGGAAATCAGTGACATCAACGGCAAGAGCTCATACGGCAAGACCATCGAGGAGAACTACCGCATGCCGAACCATCCTCCGATACTCCTGCCGGGAGTCGACTTGAGCTTAATGCGAACTCGGGATTGCGTACACGTTATTCCGGACCGAGAGATTGTGCGATTCGCCATGGATCCGATGGTGTTGCCGCTGCTCAAGCAGTGGGCTTACATGTGGCTCAACCCGGACAATGAGAGCAAGCAATTCCTCGAAGACATGCGGCGTACATTCCCGATGAAAGGCGACAACGGGAAGCCATGGAAGGTTGGGATCAGTCTCGTTGCCGACCACGAAGCTCTCACTTACCATCTGGCGCCGCTTTTGTACACCATGTCCAGGTTCGCGCAGCGCTTGGTCAACGCTCATGGCGCTTTCTTCGACAGTTTTAGTGCGTACTGTCGCGCTATGAATGAACCACACAAATTTGCGGCGCGTCTGCTGTTGGTTGTGTGGGAGGACGTGGAGAAGAACGACAATGGGTTCTTTAGAATTCTGTTTAAGGGAGAGTTGGCGCGTCCGAATCGGCCTGAGATGAGGGACTTGTATGATGCATGGTACGTTGTCGATGAGCGTCTGTTCCGTTAGGTTGATGACATTGGGAGACTGAAGTCGTGCGTGGAGACCGAGGATTGGACACCGTCTTTGGTATGCGGACAGGTTCTCGCATCAATGAGATGCAGCGACAGTCAAACTTTGGTAGTATCTCAATGGAGAGCTTGCGTCTTTCTCGGCCTGTGTGTGGTGGTTGTGCCTCCCTGGCTGCAGAGAGATCTTTCCGCAACCAGGGTTTCCGTCAAATGACACAGCCAGCCGTCTATCAACCGGTGCCTATATACTTGCATTTCACAGGGCGGAGTTTATTGATGATTGGATATATTATTCTGTGGCTGTCATTAACGTGTGTGATGTGATACTCCAATCTCTTAGAGAAGACGCTGCGCACGACACGGAAGTGAAGTAGAGCTCTCAAGAATTAAGCTTCCATGATGTGTCCAAAGGACTATCGCCCAGACACATCTTATGAGCTGTTCAACGGGTAGGGATTATCTAACATACTCCAGTACCACATATATACCAAGTACACTACCACAGAGCATTTGAATGGCATACACCGACATCAGTAGCCCACATCTGCAGATACAATAACTGGCATAGGGTTAGGTTTTTGGGGTTAACGGCGGAATAAAGTCCGGTATGTTGTTTGGTTGACCCGAAGATCCCATTTTCAAGACTGTCATCATCATTCATCATCACATACGCAAGATGTCAACTCCGAAGGTAGCTCCTGCTGTAGCGAGCTCATTGGTTTTGGCACATGCACAATATCCAAGCCTCATATGCACATCAGGCACAAATGCGCTCGATCTACACGTCACAACTCGATGTGTGACATCAACAGTAAAGCTGCCTTATAGAAACGCATGTTGGACCTTGCTTCACCTGTAGACTATAACCACCCTTTCATCCTTTCACATGCTATCATCTAGATTCTTCACGCCAGCAAGAACAATCACTCGCACCAACATCAAGCCCATCTCGTACAACCAAGCAACAACACCTTTCCGTACATTCGCAACAACATTCAAAATGTCTTCAGCACCCGGCGAGCAGTTTGAGGTCCGCCAGACCTCAACATCTGAGGACTACACTCCCGACCCAAGCAAGAGCATTAAACTCTCGCCAGCACGTCAAGCGTTGGTTGACGACATCATCGCTCTCTACTCTTGCGAGCCCACCATCAAGCGTGTAGAACGCTACACAGCCGACTGCGTTTACGATGACCAGTTCGTGTACGCAAACGATCGCTACAAGATGGGTAAGTCATAGACATGAACCTCGAGTTACCACAGCAGCTACTGACACCAATTTCAGCCGGCCAATGGTTCGCCCTCCCCAAGCTTTTCAAAGAATCCAAGAACGAGCGCTACGAAGTCATTCGCAACGACAAGGATCTGATCCAGTTCAAGAACGAGCAGTCCTGGACTTTCAAGATCATCCCCAAGACGGCCACCATCAATGCACTTGTCTCTCTCAGCCTCGACCCGGACACCGTGGACTCAGACTTTATCCAGGTGAAGTATCACAAGGATCAGGCCAACGACAAGGATTACAGCCATGAGGGAGTGGGTTTCAGCTTCAAGAAGTGGCAGGCAGATACTGTGATGAAGCATATGGATTCTGAGGAGGTGAAGTACTTTGAGAAGGACAAGGGTGCCGCGAAGGAGCCTGTGAAGAAGTATGGTACTGGTGATGAGAAGGGCGATGCGCCGAAGCAGGACTTCTAGATTGGCTGTAGAAGTAGAATGATTTGATGAATTCCACTTGTACGAAGAATGAAGATTCCGATCTGCACGTGCTGGTAATTGTACTTTATTCAGTCTCATGTGCATCGTTGCTTAAAGGCTACACTCCCTCCATTCTCCCTTCATGCGCTCTGGGTATCATCATAAAACTCGTCCAAAAATCTAGATGCCGTACATCTTTCTCTTTGCCTTCTCCGCTAGGTTATCAGCACCATCCAGCGCCGCACCTCCGATAGCCTCTGCGTCCTTGTTGAAGCCGGTTTCACCCTTGGCGTGCTCGTGGCCGCCAGTGAGCGTCTTCTCGCCGTCGATGCCGCCAGTGGTGTGTGCGTTCCTGCCAGCAGTGGTATCTGCAGTGTTGGCCTTGCTGTTACTTGCTAGGGTGTCGACGAAAGAGTTGGTATTTTGGCGTGCGCTCTCTGATTTCTCCTAAGGATGGAATTAGTATCGGCATGAAGATATATGAGTGTTTGGTCGGCGTACACTGCCCTGGTGCAGAGCACCCTTGAGCTTCTCCGCTGCGTGTTCTCCTGAGGCCATTGTGATTTGATCCGATGTGATATTTGATCGTTTCCTGTTATGGGTATCCAGTAGTTAAACCGAGTTTGCGTGTAACTCTTCGCGTGTACAGTACGCATGTGAGGCATGGCAAGTACAAAGTGAATGCTCCATCGTCCCTCGGCCTGTTTCTGTGACGTAGCATGACGTCGCCAGCCAGAGAATATTCGAGAGCCTGGTTTGCATCAGAAGCACGTCCGTCTGCCAGCCACGAGCTATCGTCGCTCATTCATTATCATCGTCTTGACTTGGTCAACTGCTCCTCGTGACACGCACGCGACGCGAACTTCTTCTTCTCTGCTGTATCCCGGCAAGCATCGGACAACCAGAGAGAGAGAGAGAGAGCTCGAGCTTCGATCACCGAAGCGAGACAAGCCACAGTGCCCCAAGCTCCAGCCGCAGCGCGTCTTTTCCAAGAATATACCCCACGCGTTTCTTCCTTCCAGATCGATCAACACAAACCCGCCGCCATTGAGAGCGCGTCTGCCTCTCTTCCACCATCGCAACCATGTCGGGCCCTCAGGTGTATTTCTCGCTGCCGCCAAAGGAGCTCTTCACCTTCCCGCCCGCCAATCTGCCCGCCTCGCTGCCGCCGCCCATCAGAGAGCGCACGTTTCGCGCGCCGTTCGGCATCTCGCCATGGCTGTTCAACCTCGCGATGCGCCCAGAGGTGCCATTCCTCTTCGCTACCACCTACATCCTCACCGTCTTTGCCCTCAACGCCGTGAACCGTCAACGTAACCACAAGCCTTGGTGGATCGCTCGCCAGCCCTTCTTCAAGCCCTTCGTTGTCCTCCACAATGTCGCACTTGCGATCTACAGCTTCGCTACCTTCATCGCCATGTTCAGAGCCTTCCGACACACCTGGCCTGGCTTCGACAACCCCAATGGCCTTGCAGGTATCGCGGATTCCATGTGCAAGATCCACGGACCCAGAGGTCTTGGTGACGCCGCAACCTACAACTCCACCATCAACATCTGGGAATCCAAGAACGCGCTCATTCACATGAGCCCGAACGGCAACCCAGACCCGACTGATGTTGGAAGATTGTGGAACGAAGGATTGGCCTTTTGGGGTTGGATCTTCTACCTCAGCAAGTTCTATGAGGTCTTGGACACCTTCATCATTGTCGCAAAGGGCAAGCGCAGCGCGACTCTGCAGACGTACCACCACGCAGGCGCCATGTTGTGCATGTGGGCTGGTATGCGCTACATGAGCCCGCCCATCTGGATGTTTGTCTTCATCAACAGCTTCATCCACGCTCTTATGGTGAGAACTCCCGAAGTACTTCCATCTACGCAACACATGCTAACGACTTAAATAGTACACCTACTTCACCCTCTCTGCTATCAACGTCAAGGTCCCCAAGGGCGTCAAGCGCGCCCTCACGACTATGCAGATCGCACAGTTCCTCTTCGGCGCAAGCTACGCCGCACTCCACCTCTTCGTGCAGTACGACATTCCTATCGCTACTCCATACAAGGTCCTTGCTACCGTCTCATCTGTCGCCGCCAGCGCCACTTCTGCCGTTGCCTCTGCTTCGTCTGAGGTCTCTAAGATTGTCGAGTCGCCTGCTGCTCCATCCGTGGGTGCTTTGATCAAGAAGTTCCTGCTCCGTGCGGCCGGCGAGGAGGGCATCGCTGAGCGTGTTGGCATTCCCCACGACAACAAGCCTGTGTCCCAGCACATCGAGGAGAGGATGGCACAAGTCACCCAGCACGCTGTCCCTGCCGGTCCGGTTTACGAGACCAGGTGGCGCACCGAGTGGACCAAGGTGAACTGCATTGACACTTCTGGCGAAGCCTTTGCGATTTACCTGAACCTGTTCTACTTGTTCCCGCTTACTGTACTTTTCGCTCGTTTCTTCTACAAGGCTTACATGAAGCGCACGACCAGACCCCATGGTGCTTCTCAAAACGCAAAGGCTATTGCTCAAGACGCTCGCACTGCCGAGAAGGAGACGGAGAAGGCCGTCGAGGCAGCTGGCAAGCGTGCTGAAGACAAGGTCCGCAACGCTGGAGCCAAGACACAGGAGAAGGTTCGTGATCTTGAGGATGAACTCCGTGCCGACATCAAGAAGGTCAAGGAAGGTGGCAAATTCCAGGGCAGAAGAGTCAGCTTGGCTGTTGAGAACTTTGAGCAGAAGGTGCAAGACGTAACCAATAGCATCGGAGACACCGCATCTGCAGCCTCAACGCCCAAGAAGTCCTCCCCCAAGAAAAAGAACAACAACAAGAACAAGCAGGGCGGTGACGACTCTCGACCCAGCACACCCCTCAAATCCAACGAATCTGCTGTCAAGGATGATCTGGCCCCTAAAGTCGATCTGAAGCCTGAGAACGGAGACGCGAGCGCCGATGCTGAGAAGTCTGATGCTCCCGAACCTAGTGACAAGGAGAACCAGCCGCCTGCTACACCCAGCCGCAAGCAGAAGAAAAAGAAGAACGCTCAGCTCAAGAAGGAGGAAGAGGCGCAGTCGTCTGCCACCCCTGACCGCAAGCAGGAGAAGGACAGCGAGTCCAAGGAGGACACCGACGCTGACGACAGCCAAAGCGGTCTCCTCTCACCCTCCAAGGAAGGCGAGAAGCCCTCCGCCGAGACCGAGAAAGTTCCCGCCGAAGACGAATCAGCCGAGAAGCAGGACGCCAACCTCGAGGCTACCGAGCCTACACGTCCCGCTCCTGAAGATGACAAGTCTCGCATACCCGACGACCTCTCTCAGTCCGCCTCATTCATCAACTACGAAGATGCCATGAGAGTCAGCCAAACCGAAGACGAAGGCCCCGCCAAGTCGACCGCTTGAAGGCGCGCACCGGCCCCGCCACCACTTCTGCCCTCACTCTCTTCATACGCAACTCAAACCATCTCACCGCCCGCCAGCCCAATGCGCGAAAGCGCGGATCTCCTCTGGCACTTCAATGAGCAGGTAGGAGACGGGGACGGTGATTCTCGTGGGCGCAACGACAGCCCGAACCGGCCGACCAGCTCGGCCAGCAGCGAGAGCCCCAGGCGGGCTTTGATTGCTTTGCGAAGGATGGACAGTTCTACTAGCTCTGTTGGGCTGAGGTAGAATTGCGATTTTTGTGTATGATGATTGTTTGTTCGCACAAACGGAGATACTACTACTTTTCTTATTGTTTTTTTGTTTCTCAAGTTTGTTGATAGCGTAGGATTTGTCCTGAACTATTTATTCAAATACTGGTCCTGTGTGCAACATGTGAAAACCGCGACGCATTTGACTGTAAGTACCCATCTGTCTGTGATATGGTATAATTCGGGAGAGGCTGGGTCCGGCGCTCAGCTCGTACGCCACACTTCTGAAAGGTTTCACACTCATCTTTACAAAGACTACATGAAATCTTAAAACTTTTCCCTCAGAAATATCTTTTTGTTTGATCTCATCTATGCATTATCGGTCGTTGCGGAAAGTGCCCAAGCCAGGCAATCTATGCCTTGAGGATGGTAGCGAGCTCCTTGGCGACGGCGTCACCGACTTCAGCGGTGCCGGCGCTGCCGCCAATGTCTTTGGTGCGGATGTTGTTGTCGATGACGGTCTTGACGGCTTGATCGACCTTGGTGGCCAGCTCGGGCTGCTGGAGAGAGTACTTGAGCATCATGCTCACTGAGAGGATGGTGGCGATGGGGTTGACGATGCCCTGACCGGAGATGTCGGGGGCGGAGCCTGTGGGTTTGTGTGTTAGAGGAAGTGTTTTCAAGGGAGCTGCTTAGAAGGGAATTTACCGTGGATGGGCTCGTAGATGCCGTTGCACTTGCTCTTGCCGTCGGGAGATGCGGTGAGAGAAGCACTGGGAAGAAGGCCGAGAGAGCCGGGAATGACGGAGGCCTCGTCGGAGATGATGTCGCCGAACAGGTTGCTGGTGACAATCACACCGTTGAGAGCGCGAGGGTTCTTCACCATAAGCATGGCGGCTGAGTCAATGAGGTGGTGGCCGAGCTTCAATTGAGGGAACTCCTTCTCCATGACCTCGGTCACAACCTTGCGCCACAGACGGCTGGTGGCCATGACGTTGGCCTTGTCGAGCGACCAGACGGGCGCAGGAGGGTTCTCGGCCAGAGCGAGGTGTGCAGCAAGACGAGTGACACGCTCGATCTCGTGGCGAGAATAAGGCTCGGTGTCGCAGGCGTAGCCACTGCCATCGTCCTCGGTGCGCTCACCGAAGTAGATACCACCAGTAAGCTCGCGGACGATATTGAAGTTGACGCCACGGCAGACCTCAGCCTTGAGAGGCGAGCTGTCAACGAGGGAGTCAGAGGCGAAGAAGCAGGGACGAAGGTTGCCGTATGTGCCCATCTCCTTGCGCAGCTTCAGGATACCCTGCTCTGGACGCACAGCACCGGTGCCCCATTTGGGACCACCGATGGCACCAAGGAGAACGGCATCGGCGGCCTTTGCTGCTGAGAGGGCCTCATCGGTTAAAGGAGAGCCAGTGGCGTCAATGGAAGCCTGCAGTATGTGAGCTTGATGTTGATTTTGGAAGTACTGAGAACACGTACGCCACCTAGAAGGTGATCTTGGAAGTTGAACTTGAGGTTGGTGTGCTCCTGAATGGTGCGGAGGATCTATTGTATATCATTAGCATTGTTTTCAAGAGACCACATAGCTCTGTACACACCTTAACACCCTCTGCGGTGACCTAGTAGGGCAGAACTCGTTAGTACATATAGCTCGATGTCAAGCATTGGCTCGGTAGGACTTTACCTCCGGACCGCAATGGTCACCTGGCAGCTGTTAGCAAGAGCATGGTACGTTCCCTGAGCAGATTCACATACCGGCGAAGACGACAATGTTGTATTCAGACATGATGCTTTTGCTTTTTGTTTTGTTAATGATGTAGTGTTGTCACGAACTGCCCCTCCAAAATTCGCTGGTCGAAGTGGCATGTTCTCGCGCTGGCCCGCCGAAGTCGGAGTCGACGTCAACGTCTCGCCGGCTCCACACCATGACTCTCGACCTTCGTATTTCGAGTGTCCGAGCAGCAACGACAATACATGTCGTTTTGGGACTGGATAACCACTATTGGCACTCACTGCGAGATCGACAGAAGAATCGCTACAAGCGTCACCACAAGCAACATCGCAAACACCGTACAAAAACCATATACGAGGATCAGAAAACATTGAGCTAGACATACTTTATGCATTTATCTCTATCATTCAAGCTTCTACAGCTCGAGTTTTCTCCTCGGCCACCTGCGCCCGCGCATCCTGGTGGTCTTTCCAGTAGCTCTTCAAGACAAAGATGAAGCTCAAGAAGATGCCAAGCCCCGCAAGACCAATGCCAGTATATAACGCACTCCTGTATCCATGCAGCGTGTCGTGGAAAGTCCCATCGCCCTTTGTAACGTGCACCTCGACTGTTCCTGCGAATCCCAGACCAAGTGAGATCGAGTAGTTCACAACAGTATTAATGAGACTTGCAGCCACACCTTGGTGCTCCCTGGACACCGCGTTGGATAGTATGAGAGTCGCCGCAGGGAACGACATATCCATACCAAATGGTGCGATGATAGTAGTGACAAAAATTTGCGCCCAGTAAGTCTGGTGAACTGGAGCAGTGCACATCAGGATAGATCCGGTCATAAAGGCGATCATGGCCATCATCATCACCCAGGGAGGTCGGACGTAGCTTAGCAGGAATCCCGTTGTAAGCGCAGCGACGATGCCGGAGATGACCACCGGTGTCAAGTATGCTGAAGCGAGCAGTGGAGAAGCTCCTCGTAGGACCTCGAGTTGTTGCCATAGGTAGAAGATCCAGATGCCGAAGCATCCCCATCCACAGGCCATGCAGCCGATTACAAATGCGGTGTCGCTGGTCAATGCATCGAATGGGATTAGCGGGTTGGATGCAACATGCAACTCGATGTAGAAGAATCCCATGATAATTAGGATACCCAGAACCAAGGTAACGATAACATGCGGCGCTGCCCATCCGTCGATGGGGGCTTGGTTCCAAGCGAAGTTGAATAGCACGAGTCCTGTGATGCCTGAAAGAGCGCCGAGCGGATCACACATCTTGAAGACCTCGAAGTTGGATTTTTCGCTGATGTCGACCTTTCTAGGCGGATCGGGGACAGCCCATGCACCAACGACGGCAATAATGGCCAAGGCGATTGCCATGCTCCAGAACGTCCAAGGCCACCAAGCAAGAGCAAAGACTCCACCGAAGACAGATCCAACGACGGATCCTCCGGGCGCAACTCCACCAAACACAGCAAAAGCCATGTTCTTCCTTCTGCCAGGGCCATAAAGAACGCCGAGGAGCGCAAGACCGTTGGGAAGGCAAATCGAGGGACCAATGCCCTGGAGAACTCTAGCCCAGATAAAGAGCACATAGTTTGAGTAGACTGCAAGACCGGCCACCATTGACCAGAACGCATACCAGATGTAGCCAATGACCAGCATTTTCTTGTAGCCAAACAGATCGCCTAACCGTCCAGATACCAGGATGAATGTGCCGACTGTCAAGCTGTAACCGGCGATGAGCCATGCTTTGAGTCCGGGATTTTCAATGCCAAAGTCGGCGGCGATTATGTGCAAGATGGAGAGCACTTGTCCCAGACCCATCTGAGTGGTAAATTGAGCCAGGCTGATGATCCCAACTACCAGGATCTCGCGTGGAAGAGAGACCATATTTTGAAGTGATTTGGTCTGGTGGAGGGAATTGCGTTGGGAGCCCAAGCCCAGCTCTGTGCCATCGTCCTTGTGATGCTCTACTGCCGTCAATGAGGAATCTGTAGAGACCCTATCGAGGGTCTCCGGCTCTTCGTGCATTGTTGTGCTCATTGTTAAAATCGTTGTCGTCGTCAGGACATCAGAGCAGGAGCTCTTTGTATCCAGTCGATTGTCCAAGTCTTGTCTCGTATTGTGTAGATTGAATGACCAGTCCCCGAAGCGTTTGAAATATACCAGTCTGGCCAGCGAACCTCAACATGAAACAGAAATTGATTTTTAATTCATTTAGAAGAAAACAACCTACTGTACCTCGCTACAAGCGACGCGGAATTACGACAGCCTACGCTGACTTATCTTTTCAGGAAATAAGGCTAGTACAAAGCAAGTGCCGAATGACGCCTCGCTGCGAGATGTCCCCTTGTGGCGCACAGAGGCTAAGAAACGTGCCCTCTGAGCAATTAGCAAAGTCTCGATTCAGGAAAAGCAGCATAAATGCGAGTCCCGTAAATCCGCGCGGTCCGTTGGCGGATGATGACTTAGCAGAAAGGAAATTCATTCCGCTTAGGGAGCCAGGCCCGAGAGTTGAGAGGGTTCACACTGCCGACGCTAAGGGAGAAATACCGAGAATTTGACTCTGAACATTGCAATTCACATCACTGATACGATACGTCGATACTGCGTATTATTGTCGCCTTGATTGTCGCCTTGAATGCAGCAACCGCTGTATCGTAGCCGTTACAGGATGTTGCCAGAAGTATCTCAATGGTCAGCCAACTTCAAGTTGTTTTTTTAAGTCAATGGTACCAGTATACATTTTGGCGAGATTGGTTGCGCAACACAAGAACTCTTTAACCACCTCAACAGAGTCTCAGGCCACACATGTTCACGCTGTTGTCCTCAATGCTCGCTTCCCTGTTGAAGTATAACCTGATCACGTCTTCGACAAATTCGCGATCTCCAGTATTCCACGGATCAACGCCCATACGTCGCATGTCGTCGTTCGAGATCTCGATGGCATCCTCTTCGTAGCCTTCCTCTGTGTCATCGTCGGCATGCTCTATATTGGTCGCTAGAGTTTGCAGGATAGCTTCAGTCACCCGATGGAAGTAAGCGACAAGGATAGTCGCGACTCTGTGTGCACTCTGTGACAAATCTACTTCGTCTTCAGCAGCGTCACCACCGTCTGCTTCGTGTTCCGAGGCCGCAATGTTGTTAAAATCAGGCAGATCTTCGAGGAGCGCCTGGTCGACCAGAGCTTCATCGGCTACCCACGCATCCATTTCGCCCGCAGAAGCCCACCACATGAAGCTTTTGTATGCAACTGTACTCCAAGACTCAGGCTCCACGACATCTGCCTCGGCTGCTTGCAAGACATCACTGTCATCATCAAGTAGCTGCTTTTCAGGCTGAACAAGCGGGACGTCTTCCTCTTGACTGCCGTCCAAAAATTCCGACTCTGTGTCGCGGTACTGCCTCCCGGCCGGTGTGCTTCGCTCCATCCTTCGCAGCTCTTTTCGTAATGAGTTGTACCGACGTAGGTCTCGCTGAGTTGCCTTCACCAGGTCCCCATCAGGTGTCCGTAGTTTTGGCCAGGAGTGTCCAGGCGCGACATTCGGTGACGGCATTTCAACCAGCAAATCGTATAGCTTTTTCTTCTCGCCTAGAATATCATCCGTAGTACATGCCATCCAACCATCTTCGTAGGTCTCCAGTCTGGTGATGTCGAAAACGCCCACATTGAAGAGCGGTTGTAGACGTACCCTTCCACTCTCTGTCGAGACAGACTCTCGGAGAGTTCGTGGCACGTTCGAAAGGATTGATAGGTCATAAACTAAGGCAAGTCAGTGTACAGTTGAAGTGACGTAGGCAGAGCGGCCTACCAAAGTTGCAAGTCCTTTGCACGGGTGTGCTTCCTAGGAGTAAGATTCTTCGGCGCAGAAGTGCTTCTCTATACAGAGGGAATATCAAAGGTCCGAAACTTGTGATGAGTGCGGTCATGGATAATGCTGGATGATCTCGTGGCATGGACTGCTCCGCCGCAAAATTACCCGTTGAGTCTGAGAGCGCGCGCTTCCTCTTGAGTGAGCCAGGCAGAGAGAACCTCTTAGCTGTCGGCGAGCTAGCTCCTGAGCTCGCCAGGCTTCTGCCATGTCTCTTCCAGAAGTCGCCAAGCTGCTCATTATTCTCTAGATCCTTAACCGCAGCTCTCGCCAATCGCCTCAGATCCTCCGCATGTTCCCAGCTCTTTCCAAGTCTGCCGTAGCTGAGAGGAACCAATGCACCCACCGCAACAAAGCTAGCATTGCGATGCTCTTTGTCGGCCTCTTCCTGGACAAAAGCGCTCACGCCAGCGTAATTGCCGTGTATGAAATAGACAAGGTCCTCGCGCACGCTATGCAAGCCAGATGGGAGGCATTGGTACTCGACTCCGTCCAGATCAGTGCCAGGAAGGCTCTCCTTCCAGGATATAGTATAACTTGGAAGGTCAATACAATGTCATCTCCTACAAGGATGCTGGCGCATGCGACTCACCCCACCTTCTGGTCGAAGATCACCTTGAAAAGCGCAGCAATGGGAGGTGCTTCGGTTTGGGCCATTGTAGCTCGCTAATTCTGGCGGTTCATGTGCGAGGTCGATAGTGGTGAAAAGCTTCGCTGGCCACCACGTCTACCACGATGGTCTTCGCGCAAATACCGCAACGCGCCATCGATAGCTAAGTACCTTATAGGGTTGCCTCAGCCTGAGATCTTTGGGCCGAGGCGAGACATGACGCGTTAGTGTGATGTTCGGGTGATGTCGGTCATGGGTGCAGATGCTCGGCTGCTTGCGAAGATGTGAGAACGACCACATCTCGTGCACGGGCATCTGTCGGGCACTTCACATCGCGGAAGAGGAAATTGCGGAAGCGCTTCTCTCAAAGAACACTTTGCTCTGCAAACAGAGAAGCTATCTTGTCCTATCAAGGGTTTGAGTTTCAGCGTTCTTTCAAGCTTGCTTTCTTCGCTCTGGTATTAGCATTTGTATGCAGATACCAGAGCCTCTGATACGCACACGAAGGGTATCCTCTTCCAAGTAGACCATGTCTCTTGCCTCGCTCGGTCTTGCAACTTGTTACTGCAGATCTTGAGCTGGACACAGCAGAGTTATCTAAGGATGACACTATTGTGCGAGACGAGATGAACATCCGGCTGTCTTTGAGTACGACGTAGCTATCCTGCACCGCGGCTCCGATCGTAATTAACAAGTTGGGACAATTCCTATCTACATTTATGCTTTATGTGTTTTCATGAGCGTGGTTTGAGGCGTCGTGGCCGTGAAGGCGAACGCTCTGAGCCTGCTCTCACAGCATTGCAATTCTGCGTCATTAGTCTGCACACATTTCCTGGCCCTCTTTGCTGGTACTACGGCATCTGGTTGTTGAGATGAGTCTCTGTACCATTGCAATATGTCTGGAAGAGTGCAAGTAGTTCAGTTGCGTCTACATTACCACTATCATGCAGGGTAAGGAGTAGTGGACACTGTAGTTTGCGCGCAAGCTTGTGACCATTTGCCGTAGCAGATTGGTTGACATAATCTTCTTATTGTATTGAATGCTGCTAGGGTGCTTTCACAATCATATCCCATTCGAGGTCCACGTGCAGCGATGCGAGGGTTGCCACAGTCGTTTCCCAATGGACCGACAAATCGCAGTGTAAACATGCGGGCTCGTCGCTTCGTTACCATAAAAATCGTGTCTCATTCGTCAGACCGTAACCGCACGCTCTTTGAGTATGCTCTCAAACAAGCCTCCAAGCTGATCGTAACCAACAGCGCCGCTCTCATCGCTCATATCCTGCACTGCAGCATTTTCATAAAGTTGTCGTACGTCCTGCTGGCTGACTCGGACGGCCCAGCCGACGCTTGTGATCATGGTCAAGACACCGTTCCTCATGCCAACCAACTCGCTTGACCTGATAATTCTCTCCACCCATTCTTCGTCGACATCTCCACCCACTTGCCTTGCCACCTTGAACAAGTCGCACATCCTCTGATCGTTCAGAGCCTCTCTCACAAGCGAGATTGCCAACTCGCGACACCTGATTTCTTCCTCCCTCTGCTTCCTTTCTGCTTCACGCTTCTGCTCGCGCTCTTTTGCCTTCTTGGCCTCCAGAGCAGTAGCAGTGGCCTTGCGCCTTTCCCTTTCTACGGCGAGTGTAGCCTCGCGCTCTGCAGCATCTTTGGCCTCTTCTGCGCGCTGAGCATCACCTTGCGATCGCATGAACTCATTGTAGGCTCTACGTTGGTCCTTGCGGGCGAGAGACTTTGCCTTCTTTGCTCCCACGTTGCGATGTGTTGGAACATTGGCCGGTCCTGCCGGGCCTGGTTGCCCTTCCTCGATATCTGCGTGGCCATGCTCTGCCTCGAAATTTTCGTTTGGTACGTTCTCGAAGTCGTCTGGGGCAGCGTGTTGGTCTGCAGTGTTATCTGCGAACGCAGGTTCCCGTGGCTCTTCGTTGTGTGGTGTGGGAGGTGCGTTGCCTACATACACTGTGTTGTCACCCAGAGTTTCGTCCTGTGCTCTGGTTGGATTTTGCTGTTCCTGTGCCCAGTGTTGTATTTGTGGCGCATAGTAGAGAAGTGTGCATATTGCGCCAAGATGTACGAGATCCTGCAACAGTGGCGTACCAGGAGTCGCAAAGGGCAAGAAGCGGTTGAGGAATCCTAGTATCGACGCCATGATTCGAGATCACCAAGATATGCAGCAGATGTGACACTCGGACTTCTGAACCAGTCGAGCAGTCGCTAGGCGAAAGATGTATCAATGTTGGCACTTGTCGGTGTAATCTGATATGGTCTTTTGCGCGAGTCGAACCACAGTATAGAATGTGTCGGCACTTAGAAATGCCTAAACCCGATCTGAAATGCGTGCGTGTCAAGATCCAACAAGTGGTTGCTCTTGGATGGCTTTGTCGTCGACCTAGGCCAGTAGCAACTGTAATGTGCGTAAGTAGCAAATGGCGCAGTGATATCTGTGGCCTGCCGTAGTTGCTCGTGGAGGTCGCTTTGTCTCGAGAGGGAGCATCGGTAATGCCAAGACGGAGGTGTCGGGCGGACTCGAATTCGCAGACTTCTTCCTTTCTGCATCCCGCCCTTGAACATCATCCTTTGTCCCTTTATTCTATACCTTGGGCGCAGGTATACGCACGCCACTGCCACCTGAGTCCTTAGCATACGAACATATGGATGTTCATGCTGATGTCTCTTGTGGCAGCCTGCTTGATGCGCCCCAACTTGCCGACTTTTAATGGTACGTTCAGATGCTTTTACACCTCACCCCTTCACTCACAGGATGAGAACTCTTGCAAAATTATCACAGACCTGTTCTGAAACCTCGTGTGGATAACTGCTTGGAGACCTTCTGAAATTATCTCTTACCCAACCTTACATTGTACATGAACTTTGAAGGACATCGGCTAACAGGAAAGAAAGATATCAGACGTTTACAACTACACCAGACGCCAGAACGTACAACTCTGGCCTTTGCGAACGACCTTGCTGTTTGTTAGTAACTCTCTTACAATGGCATTGTACGCTGCAAGTAGTTCTTTGATACATTTCTATAATACTGCTTCAATATATCCTTTGTTACATCTCTAATTTCGGATCCGAGGACAATGATCATTCGCATCTCGAGAGTACAAAGCACATCGAGCTTATATGCAATCTACCCCATTCATTCGTAATGTCCGCTTCTTCTTTTATCGTGCCCATCCCGTTCATCTCAGCATACTGAAGCGTCCGGGACGTTTCTTCCATACTGTGAACCTTTTACAAGCCTCAATCATGAGCGGAAACACGGTCGATCCCAACCAAGTCTTCAACATGACGAACCCTACTGACGAGACCCAGATCTATGACCCGTCACTGGTTGACGGCAAGGATCTGGGACATTTCAACATAGTAGACCTCGACAGCATCAACGCGGATTTCTTCGGCCAAGACAACGGTTTCGCCGGTAGCACCCTTGATGGGTTTCCTAGGGCGACACCTACGTTTGAAACTTTCGGTTTCTTGAAGCAACCTCAAAAGATGATCCCTATGCCACAGTCCTTCAACCCCTCGCCAGCGACATTTGCACCCCCTCAAGGCCTGCCTGCAATGATGCCACCACGACCATCCTTCCATCCTGAAATCGGCTGGTACTACCCTGTTGTACCAAACGCGCAGATGCCTGGATTCCCAGGAATAGGAGCGTATGGTCCGGCATCTGCTTTTGCTGCTCCGCGAGCACCCGTTTTCAGCCAAGCACCTGTCGCTCCAATCGCTCCGGCTGTTCCATTCGACACCACTCTGCCCGATATGCCAGCCAAGAGAACACAGGCAAAGCGTATTCCCGCAAGCAACAAGCGCAAATATGGACCCGCTGCTTTCTTCCAAGACCGGGAGCAGACCAAGCGACGTGCCATTGGCGACGGTAACAGTACTTCGCCAGCCATCCATGACGTGAATGATTTAGAGCCTACTAAGTGGAACCAGCAGAAGAAGAAGCACACCGCTTCTCAAGCTGCTGGGGCGATGAAGGAGCTCAACACTGCGACTGTGATGGCCTGCCGCTGTCCACCGGCAAAAAATGTGATAGAACAACACATTCCCCGTCCGCGCAACGCTTTCATCATCTTCCGCACTCAGTTCTCCTCACGTTACCGTACATCGAGGGACGTGAAGAGAGGTACCGCTAACGCCCACATCTCCAAAGCAGCTGGTGAGTTCTGGCAGTCACTTGGAGTGGGAGGCCAAGCCAAGTACAAGCGGCAAGCAGAGAAAGAAAAGGCGGAGCACCGTAAGCAGTACCCGGACTACAGTTACACCCCGTTCAAGAAGATCGAGGCTAGGTTCGGACGGAGAGGCTGCACGTGCGGTGCTTACAAGACTAACATGGCCGAGTTGAAGCGCTTGCGTGAGGGAGGTGCCACGCCCCAAAATCACTTCTCAGCTGCCAGCGAGACCGAAGATGACGATGGAGAATATACCGCTCCCCGTACACGATCGGTCTCTCGTTCTCGTGCTAATAGCATTCAAGCACCGACAGCCCAGATGGCGCCTTTTGATTTCGACTCAGACATGTCCGGCTTTGATTTACCCATGGATCCTGAGCAGAACTGGGACTTTGAAGCATTGCAGACATTCAACAACGCGACAGAGGACTTTAATGCTGAGCAGCAACCAGCTCAGCGCCGCTCCAGCCGCAACGGCAAGAAAGCCGTTCACTACGCCGATGAGGCGGGCGAGGAGGACGATGAGGTGACCATCACAACTGCCACTCCCAAGCACAGACCTTGCCCAATCTCCACATCACGCAAGTCCAGCAACAGCAGCCGGCTCTCTGAGCCTAACAGCGCCGACTTCAGGATCGACGATACTGAGAGCGTGTCCTCTCGCACACGCTCAAGGTCCGTCTCCCAGTCCGAGGACGAGATAGCCCTGCCAACAGGCCTATCTTCCCCCTCCAGTCTCTTCGACGACGACGGCGACGTTGGCGACAACATCTTCGTTGCCACGCCCAAGGCCAGTCCGAAGCACACCGTTCTCGCTCTGCCGCCGCGCATCACAAGGCAGACCAGGAGCCAGAGCCGTGGAAGGGCGAGACGTCGTTCTTGAAGCGTGAGTATGTCTTTTTTGTTTTCTTTGCTGTTTCTGTAGGACTACTGGACTACAACGCAGTCCCTTATAGTAATGGTAAGTCTGTATCATACATTGCTGCTTTGGTAGCGCTGTCTGTCAATTCAATCAATCACATCCAACATCGCATCTTCATTCGAACCCACTCTCTTCTGTTCCTCTATATTGCCGTCCATGTATCCAGTGTCCCCAATTTTTATAGGTATCGTGCATGAAGCAGTGTAAGCACTGCATGTAGCGCGTGCTTCGTTAACGACGCCATTGGCGCTGAGATGCCAAGAATTGTAAGATGTTCTGAAGAAAAAATTGTACAGGTAAACCTATCATCAAAGACATAAAAGCACTTCTTGTCCCGCCTTTGCGCGCCAGTGAACGCCGTAGACTCCGCGTTTTGCCAACGCTCCCAACAGGTACTCGTGTCAAGCTCCCCAAATCTATTGAGCGCGGGAGTAAATACCAACAACCATGGCGTGGTCTCTCTCGAAAGGCTCAAGGGTGAGCTGCTCCTTGGGCTTGATGCGCTCCTCCCTAAGCTTCTGAACCTCGCGAGCGAAGACAGCCTCAGGCGCGGCGGTGGAGTCGATACAGCTGGCCTTGATGGAGATCACGACACCACCACCAACCTTGAGGAACTGGTGGGCGTTGAGACCGACGATACGGGCCTGATCGGGCTGGGCAACGTCGGCGAAGATGCAGTCGACCATGCTGACGAGCATGCGGTACTTGAGAGGGTGACGGGCGTCCTCAACGATGGGAATAACGTTGGTGCGGTGGGTGGCCATGTTGACAAGATCTCTGCCGGAACGGTGGGAGAACTCGACGGCGAAGACGGTACCAGTGGGACCGACGATATCGGCAACGTGAGAGACGGAAGTACCAGAGGCAGCACCGAGGTAGAGGACCTTGCTGCCGGGCTTGATGTGAATGTCGTCCATACCACCAAGGATACCGGCAGCCAACTTAGAACGGAAAGGGTTCCAGACACGGTATTCGGTCTTAGTGGATGCGGGAGCATCGCCGTTGGCCTGGTTGGCGCCAGTGTTGGGGGTGTCGACGCTGATGCGCTTCTCGCCGTAGACGGCCTCACCGGGGGTCAAGTTCTTGGTGACGAGGAGATCCTCCTTGCCGCGAGCGACGAACACACCGGCGTGTCTGTGAGGCTCCTGTGAAGCAAAGTCAGCAATCTGCTTCTTGAGATATCGATAGATCGATCGCAACGTACAATGATGACCTTGGCACCACCCTTTGCGCCAGCGGCACCACCACGTCCGCCGCCACGGCCACCGCGGTCACCGCCACGACCTCTGGGCGCACCGCGACCACGTCCGCCACCGCGTCCACCTCTGTCACCGAAGCCGCCTGATTGACGTTAGTATGGCTGCAAACAATTCAACCCAGCAGCGCAAGAAGCATACCACGTCCACCACCACGGCCACCTCTGTCTCCACCGCCACGGCCACCGCGCATGCCACCACCGCGGCCACCACGGTCACCGCCGCCACGTCCTCCTCTGGGTGTGAAGGCCATTTCGAATGTGTCGGTATATGTGTTGTTGGAGTTGGGGTGTGCTGGTGCAAGTTGGATATGCGCGCAGCCTTTGCAAAAGTCGAACCTCGAGCTATGAAAGCTTTCAAAGTCCTGCAGCACTTTTTCGCTCGGGAAGCCGAACTATTCGCGCTAGCCTACCGCGGAGGTCGATTGGCTGCACGGAACGCACGGGCCACCAGGGCCAAGACTTTGAGAATTCGTTCCCACAGTTGTATGAGAGCCTGGCTGGCGAGCATCTGCGTGCGACGATTGCGACCTCACGACTCCGACCTCATTCTCTACTAACAACCCCAGGCAATCAGTCAAGATGGTATGTTGAAGCCCTCCTTGTGCGCACGAGTTCCGACACCTCGAAATATCGACCACACGCCACCTGCGACTCTGCGAAAACACCTCCTGCAGAACAACACCATTCTGACCATGCTTGCTCTCACCTACAGGTCCGTTACGCCGCCACCGAAATCGAGTCGGCCAAGTCCGCCCGCGCTCGCGGCTCCTACCTCCGTGTTTCTTTCAAGAACACCCGCGAGACTGCCCAGGCCATCAACGGCTGGAAGGTCACCCGTGCCCTCCAGTACCTCGAGAACGTCAAGGGCCACGTCGAGGCCGTCCCCATGAGGAGATATGCCGGGAGCACTGGCCGTACTGCCCAAGGTACGTGAAGGCCCCGTGAAAGCGGGTGTTGCCTATAGCCATGTGCGAGGATGCATACGGATATTGGAATACCCGAAGGAATTCATGGAAAAATCGCTTTGCGATAGCAAGCATTGTCACATGCGGATACTGATTCGGTCCCTAAAGGCAAGGCTTTCGGTGTCTCCAAGGCCCGCTGGCCCGCCAAGAGCGCTGAGTTCCTTCTCTCGCTCCTCAAGAACGCTGAGGCCAACGCCGATACCAAGGGTCTTGACACCAGCAACCTGATCGTCAAGCACATCCAGGTCAACCAGGCCCCCAAGCAGCGCCGCAGGACTTACCGTGCCCACGGTCGCGTAAGTTGACGACCTTCACTCTCTGCAATTGGAACCACCACCTAACATTGTTCTAGATCAACCCTTACATGTCCAACCCCTGCCACATTGAGATGATCCTCACTGAGGGCGCCGAGGTTGTCCAGAAGGCCCCTGAGAAGGTTGCCCGCGAGCAGCAGCACCTTACCAGCCGCCAGCGTGGTGCCCGCCGCACCCAGCAGGCCGCCATTGCCGGTGCCCAGTAAGCGCATCGCGGTGATGAGCGAGGCTGTCTTGACTTGAGCTGCAATGATTAGCGTAGCAATGGTTTCGAAACGGCGTCGATGGTTGGGTCATTATGAATTGAGCGAAAAACAGGAACAGAATTAGTAGCTCAACTTCAAAAGCTTTTTATCCAATCATGAATTCGTACCAATCGCTTGTGCATTTATCTGTACCTTTGTCTGGTCGCCCAAGTATGCATTCTATGCTATGCCATGTGCCAAACGCAACCACCACAACCTTTGCATGAACAAAGTCACTCGAAGCCCGCCGCTTCACATGCAGTGTCATTTCTAAAAGGGTATATCATCATCATAGCCGTGACTTGTCCTCCGCCTTGTCTGCCGCCACGCTGACTGGTTCATCAATGACTTCCAGGGTAGCGGCATTCTTCGCATCGTTGTAAGCGTTCGGATCTTTGAGGAACGATTCGTCGCCGGAGAATTTCCTGCAATCATGAGTCGTAAGCGTGCGTAATGTGTGCTTTTGGTTCACTTTTCAAGTGTTTGTTGTAGTTCTGGAGCAAGCGGTGCCCTCGCCACCAAACTGTTCTTTCTCGATGTTGAAGTCCCTAATGAATCGCAAAAGACCGATCGTAAGTGTGCTCCAACGGCTTTGGGAGAGGGAGTATATACTAGTACAGGTGCAGGTCTTGTTTCGTGGGGAGGATGGGAATTATGTTCTTACCAGCCGCGTTCTTCGCCGTTCTCGAGGAAGGAGCAGTCGCCGTTCACTTCCAATGTCCAGCCACCTTGCACGCCACGGCCGTTGCGCCAGTTGATATCGGGGACGATGTCAGGGTTGCTGGGATCCCATTTCTGGGCCGTGGCGAGGAGAGGATCTGAGGTTTCGGTTTCGCCGTTGGACGTGGAGGTCGTTCCGTTAGCCGTAGGCTTGCGTACGAATTTTGAGAACGCGCACGTGAAGCACTTGAAGTCTTCAGCACACTCGTCCTCAGGCATGTTACCAGTCAGTGCACGACCGATAGCAATCATGCTGGCGGCGTGGGTGCAGATCAGAAGCGTGCGAGGGCCCGAGGGGTCGGCGTCCAGTCGCTTGATGAGTTCGTTCAGGCAGTAGGCAATACGATCGTGGAGCTGTGGTATGCTCTCGCCCTTCGTCGAGGGGACGATGGTAGGGTCTCGTTCGGGAGCGAGGTTGTCCGGGAAGTGCTGAGCGAGGACGTTATAAGTTGCTGGCGAAGGGTGATCGAATCGCGCAAGACCGTAGAATTCGCCTAATCCGGCCTCAAGGTTGACAGGGGCCTTCGCGATTTTGGAGTCTTTGGCGTTCTGTGCAGTGCGAGCAGCCGTGAATGGTGCCAGGGTCTGGATGCAGCGGTAGAAGGGACTTGAGTAGACTGCGTCGATCGTTGGATCGGTGGCGAGGAGGTGCTGTGCCAATTGCTCGGCCTGCTGAACGCCATAGCTGGCGAGAGCTGGATCTGAAGGGATCCCAGTTGGCGAGCGAACGGTACTGTTGTACTCCCCGGTAGCGGGATCAACCACCCAGTTAGAGCGGAACTGTCAGATATTATCAGTATGGTTTCGCGACAAGCGGTGTGGTCGAAGTCGTAGGTCTGTCCTGCGGAGAATCGTGACACGAGTGACAACGACAGCACGGCACCCCTCGTCTCGTAGTACTCTCTCGACGTGGACACGATCTTGCGTCTTGTTGTGTTGCCCAAACACCAAAAAGCGACCTCGGCTGCGTCCAATAACCGAGCCATGTCTTTCGTTTGTTGGATACACTTCGTTCGACATGCGACACGCTAATGATCCAAGGGCAAAGAAGGGATAAACTTACTCCGTGGCGGACGACGTAAATCGCTTCGAGCACCATGTTATTGGTTGTCGAAATAGTTGATGTTGTGATGTCGGTACCTTGCTGAATTGTCGCAGCGAACGCAGGCTCTAAATCGGAAGATTAAGGTGATGAAACTAGAAACAATCCGGGGTATGTGATGTCACGTGGAAACGTTGAGAGGAGATCTGGTTTATATTTGGCCGTGTGAAGTATCTTGACTTCCACGATCAGCTCAACTATAAATGTGATCAGTACATCCCAGCACATGTGACAGCAAACGCAAATTGTAGCAAACTTAAAACATCCATCCGCTGTCATTTGATTGTCACAAGCGGCTACCAGCATTTCTAAATTTTGCAATGAGTATCAAGACACAAACGAACGCACATAATAGCAACATGGCACACAAGACATTGGTAGCAAGATTGATGAATTTTTGGTCTAGCTAATTTTTTATTGCGTCACCTTTACGGTTCTGCCACCATACACTTGGGGTATCTAGTAGAAGAAGCCGAGGATCTTGCCGGCGACGTGCTTGCGACGGGCCTCCTCGTGGTCCATGATGCCAGCGGAGGTGGTCAGGACAACGAAACCGAACTGACGGGCGGGAAGGAGCTTCTGCACCCACTGCTCCATGTCCTTGAGCTGGACGTTGTAGCGGGGGGAGATGACACCAGTCTTGTTGAGGCGGCCGTTAAGCTGGATGACGATCTTGCCGTTGCGGTGGTCGTCAACCTCCTCGAACTCGCCAATGTAACCTGGAGGAGCTTGTCAGTTTGGAATGTCACAGAAGATTAAACGTGCGACATCAGGAGTCAGAAGACGTGTAAGATCCTCGGAAAGATTAATCTCCCGGACACTTAAAGGGCGTTGATCGTGGAGAGATATGAGACCATTGCCTAGTTATCAGCCCGGTATGGGTGTTGCAGTGGTCTTTCTCGAGGTCTTGTTCGTCTTCCTTGTCCTGACTGCACGCATTTGCTAGGAGATATTGGGTGTCGACGTACCGTGCTTCTGCATGACGTGCAAGAAACGAATGATGACCTTGGAGGAAGGACGGATGAGGACCTGGCGCTTGCCGGCCTTCTCGGCGTTGTTGATGGCGTTCAGCGCATCGTTAAGAACGGAGGTCTTCATTTTGACGGTTGTTTTGTGCGGAGATTCTGTAGCGGCGGGGCGGCTTCAGGTATCTGAACGCGAGATGTGTTAGCCTTCAAGAGCCTTCCTGAGCGCAAAGAGTGCCCTTCTGGCAGCCATAACGGATGGCGCACAGAGGGTTCTTCAGCTCGACCATCCTGGGCGCAGCGGTGTCGTAGTGCTCGCAATGAGCAGGCCACGATTGCTGCACCTTGGCTACCTGAAGGGCATCTCTTTACTCGACGGCGATTGCCACATACCTCTTGTTTATCGGCGAGCTTTGGTGTTGAGAAGGAGCTGTTGGCGAGCGCAAGTGTACGTGAAGCCGCAGATTTCAAGTGTGCAAATTCCACGCGGCCGTGCGTTTTCGTTTGTGGGCCCAAAATCTCTGCCTTAAGGCAGCAACGGCCCAGCCCAACTCGAGTAAGCCGTTCCCTCTCTCCACTACTCGCTTTGCTCGAGCACTAGCGTCGAAGACCCCTCCGAGGAGAAAATAAAGACAACAGTCCTTGCCGCTGCGTCTCTCATCCAGCCTACATCTTCTACCACCTCATCCAGTACCTCCACACTCGTTCCAATCTCTCCCCACAAATACCGCCAACATGCTTATCTACAACGTAAGTCGCGACACTACTCTCTGGGCCGTGCGACCGAAGGAGGGGCGTTCTGAGTCTGAGCGCGAACGCTGGGCTGATCACTTTTGTACAGGACATCATCTCCGGTGACGAGCTCATCTCCGACTCGTACGACCTCATTGAGGTTGACGGTGTTGCCTACGAGGCCGACTGCGCCAAGATCACTGTCGGTGGTGAGACCTTCGACACTGGCGCCAACGCTTCCGCCGAGGGCGGTGATGAGGAGGCCGACGACCAGAAGGAGACCAAGATCGACGTTGTCCACGCTTTCCAGCTCCAGGAGACCAACTTCGACAAGAAGGCATACCTCGGTCACCTCAAGTGTATGCTGCAAATTCTCGCGAAAGATCGTGGGACAAGGCACTGACCATACATTACAGCCTACATGAAGAAGGTTAAGGAGACCATGACTGCCGCCGGCGCCAGCGAGGACGAGGTCAAGGAGTTCGAGAAGGGTGCTTCCGGTTTCGCCAAGAAGATCGTCGCCAACTTCAAGGACTACGAGTTCCTGATCGGCCCTTCCATGGACCCCGATGCCATGTACGTTTCTTGCCATCTGAAATTGCGGGTGTATGAATCAGCTAACACCATCTTAGGGTTGTTCTCCTCAACTACCGTGAGGACGGTACCACCCCCTACGTTACCCTGTGGAAGCACGGCCTCAAGTCCACCAAGGTGTAAGCGTTTTTTTAAGCAAAAGGTTGAGCGAAAAGGTGCAAGGCAGGAACTCTGAGAGCGTTTACGAAGCTGCTCTCGAGCTCCGTGCTACGAGCGATATCCCAGGACGAGCATTATGGTAGACATGATTTTGGAAATAACATCAGGCTTTGCTTGAGTCTTTCCACCCAAAAGTTGAAACTATCCTTTCATCCCACTGCATCTCTCGGTCTCGTTGATACGGGGTACTCAGGTCGTGCTGTAAGCATTTGTACCGTTTCGCGGAGGTATTCTTAATGTCTCCTGGGCATCCGATCAGCGATAGATATATTGCCTATGTATATGTACACGTTTCAAAGCTCTATGCGCTAGTGCTATCGTAAATCAGTATTGGTATAAGACCGACAACCATCAGGACACGAGCAAGGCTATACTAGATATCAAATGCATTAAAAAGACCAGGTCCATACATTTGAATGCAAAGGGAAGATTCCGCATGCTATTTCCCGTGCATAGACCTGTCATGACTTGCCACAAGAGCGGAAAGTGTCAATCTGCATACGACTCACGATCATGCCTCCAATACTGCTACAATCGAACCTCCCGAAGGTCCAGATGCCGTGTGTCTGTGCGCTCATGCATATGTCGTGTACGTGTGCCCAATATGCAACCGCTCACATTTCCGCCGTCTTCAGCCTCAGCAAACGATATTCGTCCCGCACTTCCCCTCACTCTGTCACTCAGGGCAGTCTTTCGCTTCGCTTCGCGGCGCACTTTCCGCACCAGGATCCGGTTCACATGCTAAACCTTAGGCATATCTTTATTAATTTCCTCTCATCTTCATGTTTCTGACTTCCGATGTCTTCTAAATGACCATTGTACGCAGGCGAATTCGATTCTTGTGTGCATGAACATACGGGCTGAAGTATCTGCACTGCCACAATGACTTCCCGCTTCCCTGCTCAAGACCCAGCCCGAGGGCGAGAACCTCAGGCTGCACCTAGGACACCTCGAAAGCCTGGCGATGGCGCTCTCATCGACGACCTTGTCCGAAAGCTTCGCGATGAGCTTGGCCTAGCTATCTCCCCGCGCGAGCAGTTGTACTCGCCGTCGAAAGACAACAAATCTCAAGCTGATTGCCTGTACCTCAGGATTCAGGCACTCTTCTGGCAGGAACACGATACGCTTGAAGCCATCGTTAAGGAATGCAAGGCTGATTTCGCAGGGCAAAAGAGCTCGCTCTCTGCTGAGCAACGCAACGACCACCTCTTCCAAAAATTGAATGAACCAGCGTGGGTTACAGCCAACCGCATTCGCCAGCCTTTGCTTCATGCCAGCCCAGACCTCAGACGAACATCATCAGATTCGAGGCCAGCACAGCGCTCTTTTCAGAGGGTCGACAGTGGAGTCGGAATGGCCTCCCCTAGCACTCCGGCATCGCCACTTGCGAGAGTTACCGCAGCCAAAACCCGAGACGCTACTCCAATGACGACTCGAAGCAGCTCTATATCCAGAGCTTCGTCCACATCAAACAACGTTACAGCGAACACCAGCTTTAGAACAGATACCAGCTTCACTACAGATACCAGCATCACGACAAGCAGCACGACCTCTACTTGCGATGAAGGGTGGTACGGTTCATCTTTCACGGTGAGCCAAGCGGAAAACCCGCACACAGGTCAGCAACTAAATATCTCTAACTCACACACTCAAAAGAATCGCCCTCCCGTGGCAGACTTGGTGCAGAGTCCTGCTAAGCGGAAGAGACCTGACGAATTCGAAGGCCTACCGGAAACGCCGAGCAAGAAACTTCGAATTCAGCCTCTCCGGAGCACTAGAACATCCAATATAGGAAATAGTATCCCCTGGAAGCTCAGGAATCTCGTAGAGGACGGCCTCGGAGCCGACCCTGTGACCGATCTCAATGCACACTGGAAAGAGGCATCTGCTTCTCATGACATGACACAGACATGCGTTCTGCGCGGAGCAATCACCCTGAACAGCAAAAGACAAGGCTCGCTAATCCAAACTAAGCTTGACCCACTACGGTGGGAGAATCAGTCATCACGAGCTCAGCGATATTTTGGCGCCCATCGCTTCCTTATCTTAAGCGCGCCATCATTCACAACGAATCTGCCAAGCGAAATCAGTGGCCTAAATCAAGACGAGAATCGACGACTTGCTTTCGATGACTGGTTAAGCGCGCCCAAGAACTTCATGGGTAGGGAATGGTTCATCTTCCATGTGGAGAATTTAGATCAGAAGAAAATGAAGAAGAAAGCCAAAGGCAAGAAAGATGACACTTTACCGGTCAGGGAGTTTTGGCTGTTCGCTACTCAAGGACTCGGTATTTCGAAGAAAGTTACCATCTTCGAACTGCTGAACTGGATGTTTCCGTTCCGAGAGAATGCAAAACAGCCAGTCTGCAAGAGCTTTGCTCGATTCCTTCTCAGCATCAAGCACAGCATACCATCGATCAACTTCAAGCCGTCCCAGGTTATATTTGTTGATGACATACTCGCTAATAGCGAACCAGAAGACATAAGCTTTGAGGATCCCAGCTTCCGTCGTGAGCGCAAAAAGTGCTGGAAAAGCAACGAAGTCATGACCGATGGCTGTGCAATGATCTCTGTTGGCGCAGCTGAGTTGATTCGAGAAACCATTAGAATCGTCGAGCATCCATCTGTTTTCCAAGGCCGCATAAATGGAGCGAAGGGCATGTGGAGCATCAGTGCTCCATACGGAACCTCGGATCCCGACCACAAGAAAATCTGGATTCAGATCCACCCGAGTCAGCTGAAGATCAAGCCGAGGGAAGAAGATCTAGACGATCTATTATGCGAAGAAAATCGTTGGAGCTTTGACATTAAAGGGTATACCAAACCCCCAAGGGTCGCGCACCTGCACAAAGACTTCCTGCCTGTACTAGAAGACCGCCACGTACCTAGTGAAGTTTTGCTCGACATAGTGAAGGAAGGTGTTCAACCACCGATTGTGGAACTGAGGGAAATGCTGGACGACCCAGCCAAGCTTGTACTTTGGCGCCAAAGATGTTATCCGGTAGTGGATGAGCACTTCGTTTTGGATGAACCTGGTCTGCCTGTGGAGCCATCGCGGAAGGCATGCCTGTTCGTAGAAAGGGCCGGTTACATGCCACGCGAACATCCTATTATCGCTGACGCTTTGGAACGCATGGTTGAGGCTTTCCTTCAGAACATTCGCTACAATCACCGCTTCTTCTGCCTGAAGTCCACCCTTTTGCCTGGCATTGCTGACCCATATGGGAAATTGAAGCCTGGAGAAATCCATCTCATTCTTTCTCAGCCGCTCAAGGATGAGGCCACCGGGGAAAGGTTCTCCATGTTTGCTGACAAAAATGTGCTGGTTGGTCGCGACCCTACTATACGGGGCTCGGACATACAAAAGGTGCGCTGCATCCGTCACACTGACCTAGCACATCTCGTAGACGTCGTTGTGTTTTCCAGCAAGGGGAAAATCCCTCTAGCTGCAAAATTGCAAGGTGGCGACTACGATGGTGACAGGTTCTGGGTCTGTGCAGACGAGAGACTAGTGGTTCCTTTCCTCAATGCACCTGTGCTGGAGCAAAGAGGAATTGATTTCTTCGGTATTCAACAGGAGACGCGTACCATGGAAGAGATTGTCAGCCCTGAAGACTTTGGGACGCAAGAACACGCCACGGCCTTTCTGAGGATCGTGCTACCGATTGCCTGCCGTGACAAGCCACTCGGCCTGGTGACGAATTATTGCAACGACCTCAGTTACAACCGCCACAAAGGCAGAGGATTGTGGGATGATGGTGTTGCCATGATTGCTGACTTGCACGATCTTATCATCGACGCTGACAAAAACGGCTACCTATATGGCATGACGGAGTTCGTACAGTTCCGCCGCAAGGAACTGCTGCCGGATGAGTCCGTTCTGAGACGACGCGAATACGACGCCAACCTCAATGCATCGAAGCTCCGCAACGAGAATAGCTACAGCAACGAGACAAAGCTGCTTACCATATTGGCTAAGGGGCCACGATACAGAACCGGTCATATTTTGGACCGCGTAGTCTTCGAAATTGTCAATCCCCCTTTCCTCGCCTACCTGGAGCACTTCCAAAACACTGTGGTGAAAGCAGCTGAACAGAACACTTTTGACCCAGACCTTGAGTTTCAGCTTGCACAACTTGAGTCTAAAGCTCCTCGGAGACGTCCTATCAATTTACATACCGAGGTGCAAGCTTTGAAGCAGCCGCTACGAGAGATCTTGCAGAAATGGAAACTTCTTTGGACAGCTAAAGGTGAGGAGTTCAAAGATGCTCTGTCAGAGTGCATCGATCTTTACAACAAGCTCCGACCCACAGACCCGGACGACGCCTACTGGAATAAGTCAATTGCATCCTCCGCCCCGGATCCCTGGGATTGTTTCAAGCTGGCCGTCTTCTCGCGCGAACACAAGTACAAAGCCGTCTTCTGGATTGCGCGAGACATGGTCTGTGAGGTCAAATCATTGAGCACCAACGGGAAGAACAACTTGAAGCAGATCCAGAGAGTCATGACTCCTACCAGGCCCAAGGAATGGAAACGAGCAGACTCCTCCGATGCGCTGTCAATGGCAGACATCGAAGATTCCGACTTCGAGAATGACCTTGACGAAAGTCTGTTCGATTTGATATCGTGACGTGAGGAGCGGATGCGCCGCATGCGATGTCTGCGAAGCTCGGGTTTGGCGGCATCAAGTCCATCAAGACGAATAGATAACGGCTGATGAGAGAAATTCGACGAACGGTATGCGTCCAGATAATGAAATGGGAGAACGACTAATGACAAGACATATGACAACAACTCGTGCGCCCATGAAGGATTGTGATGTGATGATCCCGCCACCAGTTTTCAATTCGGAAGTCGGATGGGTTGTCAAGCGAACCATCCCCAGGCCCCAGCCTCGCGCTAGGAGTTTGCGCCGCAGTCCACATTTTGATAACCATCCAACGATGGTGGTGACCTGACGTGATTGCCTGTGAAGACTCATGTGCCATGTCACTTTCGTTCTGTTCATCTTCGGAAATCTTTCACACGTCATGCATACTTCGTTTTCGCACAAACATAGCTTCGCAGGTTTGACTACGAAGGTATCAACACAGGGTACTTTTGGCACGTCTCATTCTCGACCGCGGAATTAGGCTCCTAGCATGCTTGGTCGCAGACGACGATGATGAATGATGGACGCAAGACACTTTCGTGGAGCATTGCCACGAACGGCACGGTCTTTGACACTTGCTAGGGTAATACGAAGGTAGGCTTCTCGAGGACAATTCTCCTTCGTTACTCCCTACCTTACATCGATCGAGGCGACAGACTCATACACATGTCTTTGACTTCATCTCCAGCACCGGTTCAAGCTGTCTTCGCCTTCCAAGTGGCGGTTGCAGTGCTCGCATTCCTCGTCTTCATAATCACAGCCGGTCTAGCAGCACTTCTCTTCCTTCACCACCGCTCTCGACACTCTCAAGGCAAAACTTCTACACGGGGTACCTTCGCCTTCCTCAGCGTCGGGGTTCTCTGTTTAGCCATTGCACAGGCTGCCACAGCTGCCAGCATTGCTCAGTAGACCAACAACTCATAACCAGCTTCCATTACACATGCTTTCTCCTTGCATTACAGAGGCAGTAGTAGCAACCCACCCGGTGAGACGAGCACAACATCTGTGAACCTCAGTTTCCTCAGTGCCTTTGCGTTCATCATTTCTACCGTCTGCTTGAACGGCGCTGTCTGGCTCCACGCTTCCCACGCTACAAGCAATGGTCTCGCTGTTGGCCAACCGTCCCGCATTGATATCATCGGCAACACATTGCTCTTGGTGTTGATGAGGGCAACTGAATTTGCTAGCTGGGGACTCGCTATGTCATCGTACACTGCCAACCAGCGCTACGGGAATGTGTTGCAAGATGACCTGCTGAGCAGAGCAGTTTACACAGTCTTCCCTGCCTGCATGGTTGTGTTCGCACTCAGCGTTGCCGTCGAATCGATCCGACGTTACGTACAGATCAAGAACCACAGCTCTCGTAACGTAAGTGCAATTAGGTTCGAAAAGACTTCTCAAAGCACTGCTAACGTTAAACACCACTAGGAATCCGAACGCCCCGTCCTCTCCCGTCTCGCTTTGCTCGCCGTTCCGGTTCTTATCCTGCGCAGCATCTTCATCATTCTCGACATCGTGCTCCTCTAGACAGCTAACACCTACCCGAATTGGAGCACCACAACCCAAGAAGCCATTTCGTTTCTTCTCATCATCTTCGGCCCTTATGCAGAAGTCTGGGTCTTTGTAATCGTCTGCCTGGGCGGCTGGCAAATGTCGCGATTGAAGAAAGGGCAGATCGGCATGTAGTTGGTGGACGTGGTAGACGACTTTACAAGACCCCTTCCAACGCATCAATCAGCTGAACCCTCCGACGGATCACGGAGTCGGCTTCCAGAATCACTTCCCTCGCACTGATGTTTTGCCGCCAAAATCGAATCTTTGAACTGGTGTGGCCGTATCCTGAAGACATCTACAGTCTTTCGGTACTCATCAGTAATCACTATGCCAGGCCGGCTTGTCACTCAGTCGATGCAATAAAGGTTTATTGCTCGTCTTTTGCCCAAAGCCACAGATAAACGGAATCTGCATTCGCCAAAGAGGTCAAAAAATATAAATACATCTGCACTCTTATCTGAACATCTCCCAAGAACCATAGCTTTATTGAGTAAAACACACAAAAAGATCAATTCTTCAGCTTTACCCCAACACGAACCCTATGATTCACTCAACAACGCGGTATACGCCCTGCAGGTGTGATGTATTTCATATATATATCATTAGAAGGCATGATATTTCTCGATAGCTACCAACATCGAAGCCCTAATTCTACTCCACTTGGTGAGAATGTGAGCAGGAATTGTCTTTGACTGAAACACCAGTTGCAATATGTGCTCCAACTGACTCCGCAATGCTACGGCAACATGGCGAGTTTCGCAACAATTTGAAAATCTGCAGAAGACCAGCTGGATCAGTCTGCACCACCAGATCATTGCTATGCTTCGGAGTCGGGACTTTCCTTCAATCCAGTCAATATCTACACTGCTTATCATCGTCATTTTGCATCAGCCCGAGAAAGAGCAAATTTCTGCACGTCGGAACTTGGAACATAGAGCTGAACACAAACACACACGTATCAATGTTTTCCTTCTTTCGGATATTGCTTGGTTCGGGGAGGAAGAAGAAAATTTACATAGGAGAGAACAATGCACTCCTGATCCACCTCTGTCTCTCTCTGTCTCTCTCTCTCTCTCTCTCTCTCTCTCTCTCTCTCTCTCTCTCTCGTGCTCTATACTTTGCTTCTGCTTTCAACAATGGTTTTGCTTCACAGCGCGGTCCGGCCGCGTGTTTTCCTGAGAAGCGCTTCCGTCCCCCTTTCGCATCTCGTTCCTTCGCACTTTCATTCGTCTTGTCTCGTCTCGCCTGATATCATCTAAGCTCGTCATCGGGGTCCTTTCAGTCTAGGGATTCGTGTTGTCCAAGCACTATGAAGACGCAGGTCTGCCAGTGCACTAACCGTCCACAGCAACGGGCTTGATGTTGCTCTTCAATTCGGTCGGGCTGCCGACAGAGTCAAGCGCGACCTTGTGCAGAGCAGGCTTGCTTGCTTCCTCGTATTTGCCCGAGCGCTTCCTCTCCAAGGCACCGAGGACCCACTCGGCGACCTCACGATCGTGGTAGGTGTGTGCTGTCTCTGTAGTCGCAGTTGTTATGTCCTCGCCTCGTTCGGCGGCTTCCTCGTCTTCTTCCGAAATAACGTCGGGCTTGAGCAGCGGTGCGAGCCAAGCGTGTTGGAGTAGCATGGCGTATGTGGGGCGGAGATTGGGGATCTTGTTCAAGCAGCCAGCAGTGAAGTCGTGAGCGGCGGCGGAGAATGAATCTTGGGGAAGATCTGGTGGTTCGCCATCCACAATGGCCTGTGAGTAATGCAGTTAGTACGAATGCTTTTTTTTTTTTCAACTCCCACAACGGAAGAAGACGCCTTACCGAAAGTTGGCTGAAGATGTTGTCGTAGGTCTCTGGCGAGTAGGGGTACTTGCCCAGCGCGCATTCGATGATAGACAGTCCAAGTGACCAAATATCAGACTGCACGCTGTAAGTTCCACCACCGGGGTTCGCGCCAGCTTGTGCAACGCCACCGCCTGATATCCGCTCCGGGGCCATGTAAGATTGGCAGCCGATGTTGGTTTTGGCTATGCTGGCCACCAGGTTTCCAGAGACACCGAAATCGCAAATCTTCACTTGACCTTGAGTGTTGACAAGAATGTTGGTAGGTTTCACATCGCGGTGAATAATGTTATGGTCGTCCTTGAGCGACTTGAGACCTTGGACGGTAGCAAGTGTGACCTTGGCGAGAACTCCTTCGGGCATACCTCCGGCGTAGATCTTGTCTATTGAGCCGCCGTCCATGAACTCCATGCAGATGTAAACGGCGCCTTCCTGGAAGAAAGCTCCGTAGAAGTCCACGATGAAGGGCGATGCGCAGCGGTGTAGAACGTCGAGTTCCATGATGATTGTGGCGAACTTGGAGTCTTCCAGTTCGAGGCGCATCTCTTTCATGGCCATCACGATTCCAGTGCCTCCTACGGCGACATCGTCCGCTTGCACTGGTGCTTCTCCAGCACCAGCAGCACCCCATGCTTTGTTGCCAGCAAGGCCTTGGCCTGGCCTGCGCATCTTTGGCCTGCTGTGTCGCACCTTGTAGACCGTGCCATAGTTTCCCTTGCCCAACTCATCGAGTGTGTCAACCTCATCCAAACTGATGTTGAACTCTTTACCGGAGGCGAATTTGATGCCCTTGCTGTCGACAGTTGCCTTGCCTCTGAACTTCAGCGCACCCGTTTCCTTGTCAATGTATTCGGCGTATTTGTCCATCTGCGATTGCGGCTTCTCAGGCTCAGGTTTTGCATCTCCATTGGCAGGGGCACCCCCGTTCATATCGGATAATTTCATGCCTGGAGGCTTCCTCCTCCCACCAGCGGCAGGCGCGGGTGCAGCAGGAGGTGCTTGGCCGGGAAGACCACCGGGCAAGACCATTTTCCGCCTTTCACTGAGGCTGGGCTTCTGGCCAGGGACAGCCGGTGTTGAAGTCGTAGGATGAGGGAAAGGGCGTGAGGGGAGGTTGGCAGCAAAAGTTGCAGGGATACCTCCAGGGCCAGGTGATTGTACTGGAGGGCTCATTAGGCCGGCTGCACCCGGCGGAGGACCAGGTCTGCCTTGAGGCGGACCTGTTCTGGATGCATGGAAAGATCGCATCTTAGCAAGCATGTCTGGATTGAGACCGCCGGTAGGACGAGCTGGGTTTCGTGCGGCGTTGACATTTCCGAGAGGAGTGGAGGAGGACGTCATGTTAGAGACAGGTGCGGCGGTGGTGGTGGATGCATGCTGAGCAGAGGGCCGTTGTGGGATATCTGGGCTTTCTAGAGGTGATGCAGCATCTGAGAGTATGTCTGGGGAGCCCAGAGGACTGTTGGTGTCGGAGTCGTCCGCCATGGCGGGGTATGGAGGGGTAGGCGGAGGAGGGCGAGGATGAAGGGGGAGGTAGAGGGGAGGAGGTTAGGGTGGGGGATGTGTCGTGAAGGCGTAGGCGATGAACGGCGGCGTAGTGTATGCCGCTTGGTCTGGCGGGGCGGTGGCAGTTGATGGCGATGGTCAAGCCGCGTCGAGTCGCACGCCTATCGATCGGAGGGCGGAGTGTGGCTGCGCGCGGTGGCACGCACTCGTGGCACTCGTGGCACTCGTGGCACTCTAGTGGGATGCAGTGGGGTGGGCAGACAGCTTCACGGAGGTGGGAGGAAACGGTGGCGGTGCGGTGTCAGACAACGGGAGGATTCCGCGGGATAGTGGGCAGCAGCGGGAATGCTGTGGTGTGCGTGAACGCCGCAGGGCACCAACGATGGTGTGGTGGTTGGGTGTGACGGCGAACAGCTGGGAGGACCAGTGAGAAGAAGCGGTGGTGGTGGTGGTGGTGGTGGTGTTGTTGTTGTTGTGGCGAATAAACAATACCATACGGAGACCGGCCCCAAATTGCTCGCCGGGGCTCCCGGCGTTGAAGCGCTGGACGGACGAGGCTGATGACAGAGGCTGAAGACGTGGCAAGCGAAAGCGTATGCTTGGCAGCACCCTGGCACCTTCTTTACACTTTGAGACTTCCCAAAAGACTGGAATTATTGCAACAGTCGAGCATCTGGACTCACACTTGACATTATTCTCTGCCGCCCTCGTCCCCATCGGTAGAGCGTGCCACTGAATCGCTTTTGCTTTTGCTTTTGTTGCGCCATCGCTGGCGTAGCCGCCTGTAATCGCAGCGCCTCAATGACGCAGGCTTGACGCCATGCCAGCTTTTTGCTCGTCGATCGATGGAGAGTAGTGCCTCGTCCTATCATTGCCTACGTGTGCTTTTTCGATGGGCCTGGAAGGGCGGAAGACCTCCAAATGCGTGCCAGCGGATGGAAAGGTGCAGGTGTGTGGAGATTGAGATAGTCGTGGACCAGGACGTGTCTTTGATGAGTATTCTTGTTTGCTGCAAGAAGAGCTTCATGTTGCCACACCTTCGCCCTCACCTTCACCTGGCGATCAAAGTTAGTCGGCGCTCACCAGCCACATCTGCCCACTCCACACGCTTGCAGACGCTATCGGAAGCGGATTTCGCGGCCGCGTGTGGCTGTGGCCGACTCGGAGGACCATGCGAGGACTGAATTCGACGCTGCACGGTGCGTTGAGGTGGTATATTTGGAACATGACATCAGGGCATGTAGCCTGCCATGTGTGTTGTTAAAAGATAACATGAACATGTCGTGCTTGGCGTCGAGCCAGAGTGTGCATTACATGCAGAACACACATGAGCTCTTATCGCTATAGATATCGGCTTCTATGATCGTGTCGAAGATCTAGATCTGCATCCACGTCTGGTTTGATAAGAGCAAACTCAAAGCAAGTCAAAAGCACATCCAAGGTGTGGCGGTGGCAGTGGCAGTGTAGCAGCGAATTAGGTGCTCGCTCAGTGTAAGTAGCGCCGGCGTGTTCAAGCAGGCCAAGGCAGTAGTGATCCAAGCAAGCAAGCTCGCAAGCAACGCAGGCGCAGGCGCAGTCTAAGGACCCAGCTTCATTTTGCTTGGCCTCAACTTGTTTGGTGACGCTCCCTGTACCGGAGTTCTGCCCATCCTTCGCCTTGCTTTGCTCTGCCTCAGCAACGCTGCAGTGTGCGTGCTGCTCGACAGACACCACCGTCGCCTGCTGTATCACACAGCCATTGACCAATACTTGGTCGCAGAGCCGCGCCTCCCCGACGCCGACGACGACGCTGCACTATCGTTCAACTCACTGCCGGTCCGGTGGCTGAGCAGTACCGCCAGCAGCAGCGCCTAGACTCTCGCGACAAAGCCAATCAATCGCACGCCTTGAACCTCACCTTTCCACCTCCCACCTCAACACCACCTAACAGCACACACTCTCACGATGTTTTCCTTTGAGAATCCTATATCCTTTCGCCTGCGCGAGCAGCTCGCGTCGGGCGCCGCAGGTATCCTCCAGTCGAGAAGCATCGACCAGATGCCGATGCTCGTCGCAGCAGCAAACACCACGATGGACGCGCTTAAGAAACACCAGCTCCCACCACATTCCTCTCACCCAAGCTTCATCCACCTCGCCGGTCTGGTCAGTGAAGCTGTGCTGGAAGTCGTCTTCGTCGCCTTGCCTGGCTTCCTCGTCGCCTACACTGGCATGTTCGATGCCAACAGCCAAAAGTTTGTGGCCGAGCTCAACACTATGGTCTTCACACCCTGCCTGATTTTCACCAAGCTCGCCTCTCAGCTCAATGCAGACAAGCTCGCCGATCTTGCTGTCATTCCTTTCATCTTCGTTCTGCAGACTCTGGTCTCCTTCATTTGCGCACAGGTCATGGCAAGAGTATGGGGCTTTGGACACAAGAAGATGCAGAAGAACTTCATTCTCGCCATGGGTGTGTTCGGAAACTCCAACTCGCTTCCCATATCGCTCGTCATCTCTCTGTCAAAAACTATCAAGGGTCTTCATTGGGATAAGGTACCCGGCGACAACGATAACGAGGTTGCTGCCAGAGGTATTCTGTACCTGTTGATCTTCCAGCAGCTGGGTCAACTTCTGCGCTGGACCTGGGGTTACAGTGTGTTGCTTAAGCCAGCCTCTGCATACGAGGAGGAGGAGCGCATTGCCGGCGCGGAGTCTGAGCGTGAGACTGAAGAGGGACGCTACAGGGATGAGCCCGATGACCCTGTCGATGACAGCAACGGCATGAACAAGAGCAGAACCCTCGATTCTGGTTTCAACTCTGGCTATCAATCATCACGCTCAGGCAGCCTATCCTCCACCGAAGGTGACAACGAGCCTCTGATTCATGCTACTCCTGCCAACGGAAATGTTGTTCCTGCCAATGGAAAGGCGCGTGCGTTGCATTCATCACACAGCGATGAGTCTGTCCAAAATGGCCAGATGACCACCTTCCCCAACTTCTCTAGGGTCTCTACACAGAGGTCTACCCAGGAAACTAAGACATGGAAGACGCCGTTCATCCAGGTCTGGACCTCTCTTGTTAGCGTCTTCCACCGCATTGGCTCTACCCTCTCAACGTTCTTCTCCAACCTGTTCCGCAAGCTCCCGCACCCTATGCAGAAGGTCCTTTCCACCCTACACTACTACAACAAGTCTTTCTGGGCAGGTGTCTGGCGCCAGATGAACCCTCCGCTTTGGGCTATGCTTGCGGCTCTCATCGTTGCTTCGGTCCCCGCTCTCCAGCATCTGTTCTTCGACCCTGGCACTCTCGTCGCCAACTCCGTTACCCGTGCTGTTCAGCAATCAGGTGGCGTTGCAGTGCCGCTCATCTTGGTGGTTCTCGGCGCCAACCTTGCTCGCTCGACCCTGCCGCAGGACCAGCTTGCTACCACACCGGAAGCCAAAGCTGAAGAGCGCAAACTCCTTTACGCGTCCCTGTTGTCGCGCATGATTCTTCCGACAATCATCATGGCGCCCATGTTAGCACTGGTCGCGAAGTTCGTCCCAGTCAGCATTCTCGACGACCCCATCTTCGTCATTGTCTGCTTCTTGCTCACTGGTGCACCTTCTGCACTCCAGCTCGCCCAGATTTGCCAGATCAACGGCGTCTTCATGGGTGCTATGAGCAACCTGCTCACTGCCAGCTACGTCGTCATGATCTTCCCCAGCACCCTGGTCTTGGTCATGCTGGCTTTGGAGGTTGTGGAATGGGCCGCGCAGAGCTAAAAGAGAATCAAAGGGAGGAAATATCGCGGCATCCAGAACTTTCGGCCTTACAACTGAAGAGTTCGAACACTGGTCACTTTTTTTTTGAGCGAAGGCGTTGTTATCATGTGGCAATGGTTCTCTTTTGGACATGCGCCTGGAGCGCTTGTGATTTGCATCCTGGAGGGCGGATTATATCTTGCTTTCATGAGTTTGTGTACATTATATAGCTTGTATACGAGCAATGGGACGAGTCCTGTTGACATTGATGTTACACAACACTCGAGACTTGCTTCTCATTTCTTTCCCATTGTGTGACTGACTTAAGTAACCTCGCTACTCTTATCACCACCACCTGACAATCACCACTGCCGAGATTAATACCCAACCCAACCGACCAGCGAAACGCCGATCACCAGCAGTGTAGTGACGTATTTGCATCCCCGGACTGGCCCTCTCAAGGTCGGGCAGGGCAGGGTTCATCAAACGGTGCCCGCACCACTTCGCTTCGCCCAGAAGTGGCCGCCCAATGTAAGTGGCGTCGGCGTGCTTCTGTCCCGCGGCGGCAGCACACGGAGAGCTTCTTTCGTCTCGTGTTAAGTGGATGTATCTTAGTACTGTCTGGTCTGTTCCGTTTCTGGTTCTTGCAGCTAGAGAAAGAGAAACGTGGTATTCAGACGGCTGTTATTCCTCGTTTCGAAACGGTGTTCGTCGTGTTTCATTGAGCGAGTCTGCAGGACTCACAACATCTCGAAGATTGTTACTACATACTACCTATCTGTGTCACGCCACGAGCGCGATACTTGAACCCACTCACACGCGACTTTGACATCTCTCCAGTCGCCAAGCGGGTTGTGCTTGTTTCCGTTTGGCGATCTTGAACGGCGCCTCGGTAGAGCAGCGAATACACACGGAGGGGAACAAGACGAAAGCACCATCTGGCTGGCTTTCCCTGTATATTGGATACGTGTGTATTCGACAGGACCTTCAATCTCAACCTCAACCGCGTGAGCAATCGCCGCCGAACCGCTCTTCCCACGAAAACCTAAGATCGGCAACCGCTCCATGTGACACCGCGCCGGGCAAGGCGCAAGGGACTGGCACGCACTCTGGGACGAGATACCCCGACTGGCGGGTACCACATACACGCTGAAGCGATGGCGGACAACGCGGCGCTGCACGCGCAGCTCGAGGCGCTGGACCTCGAGCTCGAGGACGGCGACATCACGCGCAAGGGCTACGAGAAGCGCCGCACCATGATCCTCTCGCAGTACTTGGGCCCGCAGGAGGTGGAGAGGTTGAACACGGGCTTGCGCGTGCATTCGGCGGACGACAGCAGCCACCCGGGCACCCATATTGCTGCGCTGGGGCCTGGAGGGATTGGACATGCGCCGTACCAGGAGGCGGACGCGGCGAGCGTGGCGAGCTATGGGAGTATAAGCCGTGGGCCGTATGGCAATGGAGGCGCGGAGAGCTATGGACAAGCGATCAATCCAGGGTATGAGCCTGGGCGGCCGAGCCAGGTGCAGAGGTTCCAGGAGCAGCAGCTCGGTATGCGACCGCCTGTGCAGAGGCAGAGCTCTTATGGTACCCCAGGCGGCGAGAGACCTGGGAGCCCTGGGAGCTACTATGGCTCGGGAGATAATACGGTGGTCGGCTCGGATTATGCTTTCAACCCAGATGGCAAAGCGCCTGCTTCGCATGCTGGTGGTGATGCTGCGCAAGGCCGCCAGGGCCAATGGGCGACGACTCCACCAGGCGAGCAGAGCAGATTGAGCACGATGATGGACTCACAAGGCTACTTCTCGGACTTCACTGGACAGCAAGCTGGAGACCGACCCAGACATGAAAGCTATGGTGGACCGCAGAGATATTCGCAAGGCGAGTTTTCACCAACGGCTGCGATACCACCACCTTTGTATGGCAAAGACGACTTTGCGACTGCTGCGCCGGTACATCAGCTCCCGCTCGAGCCAAGAGATGTGCCGTTCGCAGTGTACGATCCCCACAACAACAACGTGCCCATGTCGCAGTTCGACAACATTGGCGCCGTGCTGAGACATCGTGGAAAGACTCAGGGAAAACAGCCGGCATACTGGGTATTGGACTCGAAGGGCAAAGAAACTGCTTCAATTACATGGGAGAAGCTCACTTCTCGTGCCGAAAAGGTGGCACAACTCATCAGGGATAAATCTAACTTGCGCCACGGCGATAGAGTCGCGCTCGTGTACAGGGACACCGAGGTGATAGACTTTGTGATTGCTCTCATGGGCTGTTTCATCGCTGGCGTTGTGGCGGTTCCAATCAACAACGTGGACGATTATCACAAGCTCAGCTTGCTGCTTACTACAACACAAGCGCATTTGGCGCTCACGACAGACAACAACTTGAAAGCTTTCCACCGCGATATCTCGGCGCAGAGGCTAAAGTGGCCGACTGGAGTCGAATGGTGGAAGACGAACGAGTTTGGCTCGTTCCACCCGAAGAAGAATCACGATGCGGCGCCTTTGCAAGTTCCTGATCTGGCTTATATCGAGTTCTCGCGAGCACCGACGGGCGACTTGAGAGGTGTTGTACTGAGCCATCGTACAATCATGCATCAGATGGCATGCGTTTCGGCCATTATCTCGACGATTCCTGCTCAGACCAAGAGTGACAGTTTTCCGATGACACTTCGCAATGCTGACGGCTCATTCGTCGCACCAAGGAACACCAAGGAAGAATGCATAATATCTTACCTGGATCCTCGGGAGGGCTGTGGTATGATCTTGGGCGTGCTCCTCGGTGTATATGGAGGCCACACTACAGTCTGGATGGAAGCGAAGACCGTTGATACTGCCGGCTTGTACGCCCATCTTATCACGAAGTACAAGGCCACAATTATGGCCGCAGACTACCCTGGTCTCAAGCGGGCTGCATACAATTACCAGCAGGACCCGATGAGCACACGGAATTTCAAGAAGAACATGGAACCCAATTTCGCTTCGGTCAAGCTCTGCATGATTGACACGTTGACGGTGGACGCCGAATTCCACGAGATTTTGGCGGATAGATGGCTCAGGCCTATGCGTAACCCACGATCAAGGGAGCTTGTAGCGCCGATGCTGTGTTTGCCCGAGCATGGCGGTATGATCATTTCTATGCGCGACTGGCTAGGTGGTGAAGAGAGGATGGGCTGCCCGCTTTCCATGGGAGAAGTCATGAACGAGGATGACAGCGACAATGAGGAGACTTTGAACAGCCCTGGAGCTGGCAATGGATACACGAGCTTGCTCAGCGGCGCGAACAGTGACAGAAAGCGCGCGAAGAAGAGACAGGCCACCGATCTAAGCGAAGTGCTTCTTGACAAGGAGAGCTTGAAGACCAACGAAGTTGTGGTCCTTGCTCTTGGAGATGAAGTCAAGAAACGAGCCAACGAGCCAGGCACCATTCGCGCAGGCGCATTTGGATATCCCCTGCCCGATGCAACTTTGGCTCTTGTTGACCCCGAAACAAATCTGCTTTGCGCGCCATACACGGTTGGAGAGATCTGGGTCGACTCGCCTTCTTTGTCGGGAGGTTTCTGGGCTTTGCCTAAGCACACCGAGACCATCTTCCATGCAAGACCTTATCGCTTCGTTGATGGCAGCCCTACGCCTGTTCTGGTCGAACCAGAGTTCCTACGAACTGGACTGCTGGGTTGTATCATCGAAGGCAAAATTTACGTGCTTGGTTTGTACGAGGACAGAATTCGTCAGCGTGTAGAATGGGTCGAACATGGCGTGCAGGAACAGGAGCATCGCTACTTCTTTGTGCAGCACCTGGTCGTCAGCATCATGAGGACTGTGCCTAAGATTTATGACTGCTCGGCTTTCGATGCGCATGTCAATGGCGAGTATCTACCTATCATACTGATAGAAACTCAGGCTGCGAGTACAGCACCTACTACTACCGGAGGTCCACCACGTCAGCTCGACATCCCGTTCTTGGACTCTCTCAGTGAGAGGGTGATGGAACTGTTGTACCAGGAGCACCATCTACGAGTCTATTGCGTGATGATGACGGCGCCTAACACGCTCCCTCGTGTCATCAAGAATGGTCGTAGGGATATCGGTAATATGCTCTGTCGGAAGGAGTTCGACAACGGCACGCTTCCTTGCGTGCACGTCAAATTCGGTGTCGAACGCGCTGTGCAGAATCTGCCGCTTGGTGACGATCCAGCAGGTGGCATTTGGAGCCCGCTTGCCAGTCAGGTGCGCCAGGACATGTTGGCGCTACATGCAGACAAGCAATACTCGGGAGTCGACCACAGAGAGGTGGTGATTGATGACCGAACAAGCACTCCACTCAACCAGTTCAGCAACATCCATGATCTACTGCAATGGCGAGTGTCAAGACAAGCCGAAGAGCTCTCGTATTGCACGATTGACGGTCGTGGTAGGGAAGGCAAGGGTGTACACTGGAAGAAGTTCGATCTCAAAGTTGCTGGTGTTGCGATGTACCTTCGCAACAAGGTCAAGGTGCAGGCCGGCGACCACTTGCTGCTCATGTACACACACTCGGAGGACTTTGTCTATGCGGTTCATGCATGCATATGCTTGGGAGCGATTGCTGTTCCTATGGCTCCGATCGACTCGAACCGCCTGAGTGAAGATGCTCCTGCACTGTTGCACATGATGTCTGACTTCAAGATCAAGGCGATTCTTGTCAATGCTGACGTTGATTCGCTGTTGAAACAGAAGACTGTGAGTCAGCACTTGAAGCAGTCTGCTTTGATCTTGAAGCTTCAAATTCCACCCACATACAACACCACAAAGCCGCCGAAACAGTCACACGGATGTCGAGACCTTGGTCTGACAATCCGTCCAGCTTGGATTGCGCCAGGCTACCCAGTCGTTATCTGGACATACTGGTCTCCTGACCAGAGACGTATTGCCGTGCAGCTTGGCCACGACACAATCATGGCGCTGTGCAAGGTCCAGAAGGAGACTTGTCAGATGACTTCCACACGACCTGTTCTGGGCTGCGTGCGAAGTACCATGGGTCTAGGATTCCTGCACACATGCTTCATGGGCGTTTTCTTGGCGACATCGACTTACTTGGTCTCCCCTGTCGACTTTGCCAGCAATCCCAATCTGTTCTTCCAGACATTGTCGCGCTACAAGATCAAGGATACTTATGCCACGGCGCAGATGTTGGATCACGCAATGGCTCATTCGGCGGGCAAGAACGCATCTCTGCATGAATTGAAGAACTTGATGATTTCTACTGAGCAGAGGCCTCGCATGGATGTATACGACAAGGTCCGCATGGCTTTCCAGTCCAGTGGTCTTGACCGCACTGCTATCAACACTATCTACAGCCACGTACTCAACCCGATGGTTGCCAGCCGAAGCTACATGTGCATCGAGCCCATCGAGGTCTACCTCGACGCCACAAGTCTGCGCCGCGGACTCGTCGTAGCAGTCGATCCAGACCAGGAACCATTTGCTCTCAAATTGCAAGATTCAGGAATGGTCCCCGTCAGTACGCAAATCAGCATCGTCAACCCAGAGACTAACTCGCTCTGCCTGGTCGGCGAGTTTGGCGAGATTTGGGTACAGTCCGAAGCGAACGCATACTCCTTCTATGGCTCGAGAGATGCTTTCGATGCCGAGCGTTTCAACGGTCGCACTGTGGATGGTGATCCTGGCGTGAGGTACGTGCGCACTGGAGATTTGGGTTTCTTGCACAGTGTTAGCAGGCCTATTGGTCCTGGTGGCAATATGGTCGAGATGCAGGTGCTGTTTGTGCTTGGAAGCATTGGCGAGACTTTTGAGGTCAACGGGTTGCAGCACTTCCCCATGGATGTGGAGACGAGCGTGGAGAAGTGTCACAGAGCGCTCGTCCGAGGTGGATGGTAAGTTGAAGTGACTCCCTATTGTCGGAAAACTCAAGCTAATCAAGTTGTACAGTGCTATTTTCCAAGCAGGTTCTCTGCTTGTGCTCATTGCCGAGGTACGCACGCGCGCTTTCCTCGCGTCGCTCGTGCCGGTCATTGTCAACACGGTGCTCAACGAGCATCAACTTGTTCTCGACATTGTTGCTTTTGTTGCGCTTGGCGACTTCCCTCGCTCACGCCTTGGTGAGAAACAGCGCGGTAAAATCCTGGCTTCTTGGGTAAGCAGGAAGATGAGAACCATTGCGCAGTTTTCCATTCGTGATCCTGAAGCGGAAGGCTCTGTTGGCACCATCATGCCCGAGGAGGCTATGGCTCGCAGAGGCAGCACGCAGAGCGGACGAGGCGGTGCACGCAGCTTCCGCCAAAGCGGTGTATCCAATGTTGGCGGCGGTGGAAGTTCACTCCGACATGCTGAGAGTATCACACAGATGCCAGTCATGGAGGAGCCTGGCCAATTCGCCCCCGGACAGGACCATCTTACTGTACAGACCAATCAATTCCAGCAGCAGCGAAGGATCAGCTCACCCGGTCTGTCAGACTTCGACAGAGCGAACGATCACACACCCACAAATGAGAATCCAAACCCATACACATTGAACACCACCCTGGACTACTCGCCCGTCGAACCCGGGAACCTGGACACAGACTCTCCACAGAGGTACGGCAGCCAGCTCGACTTACAGCAACCTCACGCGTCCGACATCTCGAACTTTGACTTCCATCCTGGTTTCCAGACAGACGCACCGGGCCAAGCTCAGCCATATCACCAGCAGCCCATCGGGGTAGCTCAAGGACAAACATTGCAGGAACGACAAATGCAATCACAGCAGCAGTCCCAGTACGGCCAGGCTAATTACCAAAGGGAGTACTATGACGATGATTCGCCCATCGACATGCCTCAAGGACTCAATGGAGGCGGCGGCGGCTTGCGAGTCGCGAACAGAGCTAGTGGCGAGAGCGAGGATTGGGGCGCGGAGGCTTTGAGGCATATGAATCTGAACGCTAGATGATGAATCGGGTGTATGAACAATGAGATAAACGAGCTTTGGGACTGCATTTGCAGTGGTGGTGGATTTTGGATGAAGTCGTGGAATGGACTCCAAGACGTTTGGTGCGCTAAGGATGTTGGCGGTTTCAACTCATAGACTTCCATTGCCGCAAAATGCGTGGGCTGTTGGGTCCGCATTCGTCTGGCAGCTGTGAATTGAAAGACGGCGGATGGCTTTTCCCGTACCCGGCGTCATTGGCATATACCTCAATAGATCAACATTTGGAATGAGGCCCGTGCATGCTGAGCTTAGAAGATGGAGACCGCAGACACGAAGCATATACATACAGTATAACACATATGATACGAACATACATGAAAACATTTCCACAATGACCGATCCCAACCCCAAATCAGCCGATGTTTTCGCAATACCAGAAATACTAGAGCTCATCCTCCTCAGCCTCCCCGCCGCTACAACCCAACAAGAACTATCATCGATCCGAACCATTATAGCCGGCCAAACCGTCGGCAATACATGGCGCTGCCTCGTCAGAGATTCGGCACGCATTCGTGCATTCTGCTATCTACCTACACACATCCCATCACCTTCATTTTCAGATAACGAAGGTACGGCATGGGACGAACCCTCCACAACTCCAACCCCAATTCGCCACAACCCCTACACCTCCTCCCTCCTCCTCCGCGGCCGCCGCTGGGGCGGCGCCTGGCCCTTCAACGGTAACAGTACAATTTCCATGTACACTCCTACTGCTACGCCGCAGCTCTGGAGCTACTTCTTCGAAATCTCGCGGTCGGAGTTCCTACGATTCCCACCAGCTGGGCCTTGGAGGGAAATGCTCGCTACAGACCCCCCTTTCCGGGAAGTTTGGTGCACGTATACAAGTCAAATGACCGGCATCGACTCTTTGCTATATAATTCGAGTCGGGATACTTTGGTTGACGATGAAGACGACGAAGCGATTTGGACGACGAGGATGGAGGCTGAGTTCCGGTTCAGAGGGTATCAGCATTCGAAGGGCAAACAAAGGATGCGTCGCTCCTGCGAGGGTGGGTTTACTCTGGGCGCGATGGTGGATGTTGTGAAGGACATGTTTGAGAGGGATGACAAGGCGGAGTGGGTTGTGCTTGAGAGTGTGAGGCAGGACGATGTCCATGTCATGCGATGTGTCTGAGTATGCGGGAACAGCTGCATTGCCTATCGATCCTTTGGATACGTTTTGATTTTGTGTTTTCGTAGCGAAGCATGTAGATTACGATTTTGATCATCAGAGTTATGTGTGCTACACTACATTACGAACTGCACGAGCATTGCATCGCTCTCTGGTATCTGGGGACATCTCCACAGAACCTCTCCTCCTCTTCGCGGTCGACGCCCCACTCCTCATTGAAAGGATTGAGCGCCATGTTCATCACGCGGTCAAGGACTTCGCGCTCGCCCTTCTTCTCTACACGCTCAATCAGCTCGTCCAAAACCCATGATCTTGGGATGAACTTGGGGTTGACAGCCTTCATGGCGGCGAAGCGCTCTTCTTCAGCCTCGGCGGACTCTGGCCAGTCTTCAACCACACGCTGGCGGTACTTCTCGAGCCACGTTGCAATTCTTGCACGAGCTTCGTCTTCGTTGCCAGCGAGGCTGCTGAGACCTTCCGAGTGGAAGAAGCGGCCGGCGACATCTTTGCGCTTCTCTTCTGTGTCGATCTCAGAAGTCTTGATGTTGCTCAGTCTGCGGAACGTGTGGTTAAAGTCCAGCTCCAACGCCTCGAGCGTGTCAAGCAGTTCGGAGTAGAGCTCCTTGAAGTCCTCTTCTTTGAACTGCTTCAAGCCGAGTCGGGCGGTCATGAGACGCTTGTACTCGGCCATGAAGACGGCTCTGTACTCATCTCCGACCTGTCCGATGATAGTCTCGGCGCGCTTGATGAGTTCGTCGGACCAGTCCTCTCGGACTCCTTGCTCGACAAACTCTGTCTCGTCGACTCGGCTACCAGAGCCGATGAGCTCACCCAAGGATTCACCTAGACGGATCAGGTTCCACCAGATGATGCTGGGCTGGTTCTTGTATGCATAGCGGAGCATATGATCGTCGTGGTTTGGGGTGTAGTTTGGGTCAAAGTTGTCGAGGAAAGCGAATGGACCGAAGTCGATTGATAGACCGTAGACAGATGTGTTGTCGGTGTTCAAGACACCATTGGTGAACGCGTAAGCTTGCCAGTGAGCGACCATCTTTGCGTTGCGGCGAACGATTTCGCGGTAAACGCGTGTATAGCGATTCTCCTGCAATTCGTTCTCGCCCTCCAGAGCGTCTTTAGCGACACCTCGTGAGGGGTCAGTGAGATCCTTTCCTTCCGTTGACACAAGCTTAGAAGGCAGATTTTCCCATCCTCCAAACACATCTTCTGCAACGTAATCCGACAGCTGTCTGATCAAGACTCTGTCGCCTCGTGATCTTGCAAGATCAAAGGTACCAAGTCTCAACCAAGTTTGCGCGAAACGTGCGACGATGGCGCCAGGCTCCAAAGTCTCTCGCCTGACCCGCTCCTCAGGTGTGAGCGTGAGACTGAGTGCTCTGGTGGTCGGGATCTTGAGCGCATTCAGAGCTTCGCTGACAACGAACTCTCGAATGCTACTCCGCACCACCGCTCTTCCGTCTGCAAATCGCGAGTATGGAGTCTTGCCAGCGCCCTTCAGTTGTACTTCATAGCGCTCGGCAGTGTTCGGGTTGGTGGTCTCGAAGAGGGAGATAGCGCGACCATCGCCTAGCTGTCCTGCCCATGACCCGAACTGGTAGCCGCCGTAGCACTGCGCCCAAGGGTATATATCGTCGGCTTTCGGCTCTCCATCGATTGTAATGATCTTCCTTCCCGCAACTACGTCCTTGAAGTCTTCCTCTTTTGTAGACACCGGATCTATGGCCAGATCCTTCAGTGCGGTCTGCGACACACCCACCAGCTCAGTCTTCTCGAAGATCTCCGGTCGAACGTATGTGAATGCGGCATTCTTGACTAACCGTGGGCCGAGTTTGCGTCGGTCTTCGTTGTGGGATGCTTGTGGTGTCGGGTATTGTTGGTCTGCGGGAAGCTTCTGTGTGAAGTTGTTGCTCTTGGGCAGGTCTCGGATGTTGAACTGTTTCGAAGCACCGTTGGTGCTGGTGCTAAGGTGGCTTGCCATTTGTGCGACTCGATTGCGGAACGCTTGGGGTCTGTTCCGTACAGCGGAGATCATAAAGGGGGAATGTGATAGATTGATAAGAGTGGCAGTCAGAGGTGTCGAAGATCAAGTGGTATGTAATAATTACAAATGCTGATTGCCACTACTGTCGCAGTCGCAGCATCGCCTCGGCATCAGCAGCGTCGATCTGACATCACTTCACAATAACTAAGCTTTCCCTTGCTCGCGGACCCTGTCACTCATAGAAGATAATTAGGAAAACTCTGAAGCATATTAATTACACAAATGCACCGACTTTGCCGCACTTATCAAGGTAGAAACTGTAAATTACTGGCTTAAGTGTAGGCTAGCTTCTCTCTTCCGCGTTTTAGCCGCAGGAGCGCCGTCGTGCTTGGTGCACGATTTGCCTACTTCGGGCGACCTGAATTGTTCTTTTTGTTGACAGTCGCTGGTGATCCATTACGCTTCTCGTATACTGAGGTGGGTCGAGTCAAGGTATGCGGATGAATATCTGCCCAGTCCAATACAGGGTTCCCATAGCGGCAGGATGAACCTAGGGAGCATCCCAGGTTACTACTACGGTACGGTGTGATCCCAAAACACCAGAAGGCGTCGCAACTAACAGTATCACAGACGAAGAGAAAAAAAAGTACTTCAAGATCACTGCCAACCATGGCCTGGAAACTGGTCAGAAGTACACAAAGTCTAATGTGCGCTATGAAAAGCAAGTAGCCAAGAAGCGCAAAATCGAGCAGCGAGATCAGATCAAGCGACAAGCCCAGACGATAAAGCGATCTCGTCTTCTCTCAATTCCGGAATACGCTGGAGTCGGCCTCCATCGCGAGACTGGTGTGCGCTCACTGACAGTCGACCGAGCGCATGCAGACGAAGCATTCGTCTCACAGCTGCGCTATGAAGATGTCTACTCTGCGCAAGGCACCGTGCTCTCCGCTCACTCGCTTCCGACCTCCTCGCACACCCTCGTCACGCAGGTCGGTAGACATGACCAATCGTTTCTCTTTGCAATAGGTGGCGACATAAGTCACAGCTTACGCGAACGATGGCCTAAAGCGCTTGACGAGTCCTCATTTGATCACTACACTGCATTCCCGGACCGTGTGATGTCGACATCCGTCTGGCCCGCCCAAGATCCTCAGAAAGTGCTAGCGTGCACGAGCGGAGGAGCTGAAAACGTGTTCATTGGTGCCATCGCAGATGCGGACCGGTTATCGCGTCCAGAAATTAAGCTTTCCATCGGCAACGACGAAACGACATTATGGGGCAGCGCAATCTCAAATACCGGCGAGACTGCTGCAATCGGTGGCTCCGACCGTATCATTCACCTTTCTATGGAAGGCCAAATAATCGCTCGACTGCGAAAAGCCACCCACTCGCGCGCTGTATCATGGTTAAATCCAAGCACCATCGCTGCTAGCTCTGGGAAAGAGCTTCTACTTTGGGACACACGCACTCATGGCTCTTCTGCTCGCTTCAGCTGTCGATTTGCCATCACTGGCGTTCGCACCGTCCCGTCCAGTAATGGCAATCAACTACTGCTCTCGACAAACCATAACCTCTCACTTCAGGACACTCGTATGCTAGGTTCTCAGTCAGTCCTTGATTTCAGCATTCTCCACGAAGGTCCGCAGCTTGTCTTCGACGTGAATGACCGCGATCTTGTGGCTTTCGGTCACAAGGAGGGCAGAAGAGATGAAGTCCGCATTTTGAGTTTGCGCACCGGTCAGTTGCTGAAGACGCTCGAGGCACCGGAAGCTGCAAGTAAGAAGCGACCTACTCAGTTGACATGGAGGGAGGACGATCGTGGCGTGGAGTTTTTACAGGCTTGTATCGGTGAAAGGATCGGGAGGTGGTGTTGGAACAGCGATGATACATGATTCTCTCATGAGTCTGCTTGACCGATGCTATGCAAGGCCTCTAGCACGAGTCCATTATCTCCCACGAATGAAAATGGAGATATGTTTCATGCATTCAACCCTTCCAACCTGGTACCATGCTCCTTGTTCTCTCTGCTCAACTTCTATCCACAAGTTTTCTACCTCGCCTGTGAATTATTGCCTCGGTCACCTTGTGACCAGTTCTAGGGGACAGAAGACTCCAGCTCGTTGTAGTTTTGAGGCTGTCCTCACAGCTTCTAGTGGGCTGCGTTGCGATGTTCGAACCTCTGCGCTTAGCCAGCAAGTCGCATTTCTTTTGGTGGCTGCTCTCAGCATGTCCAAAGCCAGTACCGAAGGCCTGCAGCTCGATGAAAAACACTCCCTGGACTTCAAAATCTCATCAAGTTTTGAGAGCTGCTTGCTCCTTGGGATGTAGGTAGGTCGGCCCCCAGTCGTAAGAGCTCGAGCTTTGGTGTCACGTCGGTTCAGGTAGGTTATGTCGAGCTCACGTAGGTCATAAATATTGTGAGTGCGAACGCTAACAAATTGTCAGCTGCTGCCGCTTGTATGACTCTTGGAGGACGCTGGATATACTCGTTATCGATGTCGCAGCTCAAGGATCTTAGATCACGCATTGCTGCCTCCTTGTTTGAGAAGATGAAGATAAGTGGATTCTGAGAAAAGCACTTTGAATGACCAAATGCTCATGGTCTTCCTAAGCGATGTCACCGTTCATCGATACACAAGGATGAACCGTGCTCTGGATCTGATAGCGGACGTGACCCAGTTCTTCTCTTGACATGGCTACTATGCCGCCTCTGCTGTACTGCTTGATGTGCGTTCTGAATCGAATTCCTGTGTCGAAGGCTCTTGGAAATGCTTTCGCGAGGCGGGATGTTTTGATTCTGGCAACGACCATATCAACGGATGTAATCGCACCGGCAGCGTTTCGACGAATTTTGAGCTCCATGTTGGTGATATCAGTGTTCTCTAGGCGAACGAGCGTCTTGGTTCTGACAATCGCGCATGATACTTCCACATTCGTAAGCTTGGAGGCCGGCAGAAGTGAGACTGTGAGAAGGTCCTTCCGAGCGTAAATGGAAAGTCGCACAAATCCCCACCTACCATACAAGAGTGAACTTCAAAGACCGCGCGAAGTAAAGATCTTCTCACTGTCAAAAGAAAACCATCTCCTCCAATCAATCACAAGCTCACAACTCCGAATCTGGCCAAACAGCAAGATAGAACAAGACCCAAAGGAAGCAAAAAAAGAAAAGAACCATCCCAACCACTGTTGCAAGAGGCCAATTTCCGGATAATCGTGCGTGTTTCCATGCATCCACGAATTACCATCGGGAATTAATCCCCTAGCTCGAGCAGCTGGTGCAACTTGATGCTTAAATGAACCCTCGTTGATAGCCGCTAGGCCAAGGAGCTCGCATTTGTTGCTATGATTTGATTAGTACGTTGGGGCTTACATAAGGTAGCTTGCTTGGGCGCAGCTGTCTTCCTGCCGAGGGAGGCGAGGAAGGCGAGAGTGGCGTTGAGGAGGGAGAGTGAGGGCTGGGTAGTTTCCTGATTGATTTGTCGGTACTGACGAGGTAACGATGAGGTCACGTTGTCTCGTCTTGACTGAAGGGGTGTGTCCTATGAAACCTTTATGTAAATGCTGTCTTAACGAATGGAAATCCAGGCTTATTGGTCAGCAATCAATGAAAGATACACTGACTGAAACATGGCCTCGAATAGTAATTTGAAAAATGCTTGGCTGTTGGTATCAATATTATACAAATAAAATCTGACACACCTATGGTGCAGCTTGTTCCATTGCCTCCCTCACAGGAGTGTCACTGCTGCTCGCCTCCTTGGTACCTTCAGGAGATGTCGCCGACGCTTCCTTCTCAGACGTTGGCTTCTCATCGGTGGCTGGCTTCTCATCGCCCTCAGTGGCAGCGTCCGCCGACCCTTCTTCCTTCTTCTCTCCCTCCGCAGTCTCAATGGCCCGCTGCCTCTCTTCTTCCTCACGTCTCCTCTGCTCCACTTCCTCTTCTTGCAACCTTCTTTCCTCAGCCTCGCGAGCACGAACATGTGCCTCGCCAACTCCCGGCCAAAGACTAGCGAAGAAGAGCGCACCCGCACGCTCGACGGGTCGAAGTTGTTCCCTCATACGATGAAGTGGCGCACGGTTCAGGGCTTCCTGGCGCTCTTGGAGCAAACGCTGTGCAAGCTCCTCAGGTGTCGGAAGTTGGCCAGGCCTTTGCTCGCCTTCGACGGGAGCAGCTTCGCCCTGTCCTTGAGCTTGGGGCCGAGGTCTTTGCTCCACACGGACGATACCATCCCACCAGCGACGTGCTATCCCACCGTCTCCGAAAAGACCGGCTCTGATCAGATAGAAACCCAGGCCGATAGTAGCGAGAGCGATAGGGCGGCGCCAGCCCATGTTGGTGCCGATGATGAAGTAGGCGAAGATCATGACGCGCAGCAGCAACCAGAAGTGCGCTAACAGAGGTTGTAATGGGCCACCAGGGTTGTCGGCTCGAGCTTGAGCTTGCTGGGCTTGATTGATCTGCTGAGCAATTTGCTGAGCGGCTGCTACAGCAGGGTCAACAGGCGCATTTCCTGCATGGCCATTTGCGTTTTGCGCAGCGCCGGCCGGTTGTGTTGGGATTGGTGCTGGCTGTCCCGATGCGCCACCCAGATGTACTACTCTATGTAGGCCATTTGACTGACCAACGCCGAAGTTCACGCCTGTGGCGGCATGGCCGGCAAGACTGCCAGTGTACGTGCCATGCTGGGGCGAGAAAACAAGAGCCTGGGGGCCCTGTGGCGAGGACAGGAGATAGCATGTTGTATCGGAACCCGAAGGCGGTTGTTGCCTTGTGCTGTTTATGATGTTGGGGACCAAAGGGGTAGGCTGTGTGCGTGGTGGCGGAGCAAACGGTCCAAGTCCGAGCGAAGGCGAGGCTCGCATACTCTGGGCCATGCGTGCAGGGAATGGCGAGGTTGATCGAGGCGCGGGGTTGGGCCGACCAACTCCGAAAGGGTCAATGTAATCATTCACTGCCTGAATGTGTTCTTGAAGTCGTGCGGTACGTGCCCGGTCTTCTTCAGTAGCGTTAGTGTTGCGCATTGCCTCGACCATCTGCCTCATCTCTGCAACATTCTGCCTCGCTCTATCCAGCGCAGACGGACCGTTAGCTTGTTGCGCCGGGTTAGGTTGACGTTGTTGTTGTGCCATGCCAGGCAACGGGAAAGGGAGACCCATGCCGGGCATTGGCATGCCGAACTGAGCTTGCTGTCCCGGAAGTGGGATGTTCAGCGTTTGCTGGTGGATCTCGAAACGATTACCATTTGGACCAACGCCTTGTACATGGAAACCCTGGCCGCTAATCGGTCTATGGGGACCTTGTGCTTGTTGTGGCTGTGGTGCCGGGCTGGGATTCGGGTGGGTCGGTTGTGCATCTTGTTCGTTTGCGCCGTCCTGTTGTGATGCGTTCAGGCCCGCGCCTTCTCCTTCCACTGCAGAACGTTGCACATTACTTTGATCTGATGCGGGATGATCTTCCGCACGGAGACCATGTCGTAGCGGGATTTGTCCAGGCGGGAAATTTAGAGGATTAGGCAGATGGGCAGGAGGCATGCCAGCCTGTTGCCGTGCAGCATGCAATTGTTGCAACTGGGCTTGCTGCTGCATTCGCAAAGCCAGCATTTGCGCCTGTAGGTTGTGGTGATGAGCAGCGCCTTGTGGTAGTCCTTGATGTGGTCCTTGAGGTAGAGCATCGCCTGGCTGGCCTCCCAAACGCATATGATTTCCATGTTCTTGCGGCTGACCAGCATTGAGTAATCCTCCGCCTATTCCGGGATTCGTAACAGCTCTTCTACCGGGAATGCCTTGTCCGCCCGCTCCGTCTTGCTCGCCCTTGACAAGCAAGTGGAGGACGTATTCATTCTGGCTGGTATCGCGTCTCGTGTTCAAAGCAGTTGCGAGTGTTTGATCGTTGTCTACCAGCGCTCGGCCGGCGTAAAGCAGGCGCTGACGGTCCGGGCTCGGATGTGAAGGGAGAAGATGTTGGATCTGCTGTCGAACCTCGCCGATTGGAATTGTTGTCGAGACAGTCCCAAGAGAAAACTCGTCGGCGCTGCTGCCCTCGATGTGGCCTGGCGGGACCTTGACTCTGAGCACGATCTCGCCCGGCGGATCTGCAGGAGGCATGTTGGCGTTGGCTGTGTTGTCGCTGACTGTGGATGTGAATTGATTACCGATTACCCATCACGTGTGCATGTGGTTGTGTTGGAGCAGACGAGCAAAGACAAGAACGCTGCAATGTGTGTAATATATCGAATGTGTGCAAGATGACCAGGTGTCTCAATGAAGCTGGTGCTGGCTGCTGGCTGGCGCAAGGGAACAGCTGCTGCCGGTGGCGCTAGAGGCGAAACACAAACGAGCAACGTCAGAGCCGTCTGGGGAAGGGAAGCAAGAAGCGCTGCTAGAAGAAGCAACGCAAAGCAGAGTTCGGTGCTGCCCGTGAAGCTATACCCACCCAGACACCACACTCGCCGGCTGTCCAGGCACTTGAGTCACTTACTATACCTGGGCATGGCCGTGTAGTAATAACATCCTCAGCAACACAGCCAGCATGACCACGCCCTTCCTCGCCAGGCGCACATCGCCTCTCTTCCGCGCCGCCCTCCATCGCCGACCAGCACCAGCACCAGCAGCACCGAGGACCAGGAACTACTCGGCAACCCAGCGCCAACAGCAATCCGAGCAGAAGCGTGACCCTTTCCGCAAGAGACTGCGCACCGCCCTCGACTCTACACAAATTGTATGGCGGCCCATTCCACTCGCCCTGGGTATCGTCTTCCTCGGATGTTTCCAGCTCTACCGCACTCAGGTCCGCGAACAGCAGAGAATCGACGATGAATGGGCACGCACACACGGCAGCGACGCCGATGGCAGACCCAAGAGGAGACACATCATCAAACCCAGTGGGCCATGGTCCGTTCAGATCATGTCCGCTTTGCCGCTGAAGGCATTGAGCAGAATATGGGGACAGTTCAACAGCTTGGAGATTCCTTATTCTCTACGTATACCCGGCTTCAAACTGTACGGATGGGTGTTTGGTGTAAACTTCGACGAGATCGAAGAGCAAGACCTGCACAACTTCCGCAACCTCTCGGAATTCTTCTACCGCACAATCAAGCCTGGTGTCCGGCCGCTCGACCCAAACCCCAATGCGCTACTTTCGCCCGCTGACGGAAAGATCGTGCAGTTTGGTGTGATTGAGCATGGAGATATCGAGCAAGTCAAGGGTGTCACATACTCCGTCGATGCTTTGCTCGGCGACCGACCGATGAATGAACAGCCCAGTAGTAACATCGCAGGCTCTACTGGTGCACCACAACAAAGCAAGTTCAGAGTGAAGGAGGGCGAGGAAGAGAAGGTCAAGGCCGACGAAGAATTCGCCCGCGTCAACGGTATCTCGTATGATCTTCCATCTCTGTTCTCCGGCTCAGCCAAAGCCACTAAGGGCAAGCCACGCACCAGAGAAGGCGCGGCAGTCAAAGACAACGTCGTCTCCGCAGAGGACCAGAGCACGCATTCCCGTGCAAGCTCAGAAGCTGCTGTGGCAGCAGACCTTGCTCTTTCGCCCAAGCAAAAACCATGGTACTACTTCGGTGGCCAAACAGAAGCGCCCACCGCCCTATATTACTGTGTCGTCTACCTCGCACCTGGCGACTACCACCGCTTCCATTCTCCAGTCTCCTGGGTCGTCGAATCACGACGTCACTTCGCTGGTGAACTCTACTCTGTCTCGCCCTACCTCGTCCGCAACCTCCCTGGCCTCTTCACGCTCAATGAGCGCGTAGTATTGCTAGGCAAGTGGAAGCATGGCTTCTTCTCTTACACTCCCGTCGGCGCAACCAACGTCGGATCCATCGTCGTCAACTTCGATCGCGAGCTCCGCACCAACAGCCTGCTCACTGACACACAAGCCGACTACGCCGCCGCGGAAGCCCAGAAGAGAGGCGAACCATACTCCGGATATGCCGAGGCAACATATAAATCTGCCTCGAGCATCCTCGGCGGCCACGCTCTCAAGAGGGGAGAGGAGATGGGCGGTTTCAAGCTAGGCAGCACGATTGTGATGGTGTTCGAGGCACCCAAGGGCAGGAGGCCTACTCTTGACGAGGGTTACATGGGTGCTGACGGTGCGGGAAGGAAAGGTGGCTTCAAGTGGTGCATCGAGAAGGGCATGCACGTGAAGGTCGGCGAGAAGCTCGGCTATGCTATTGAAGAGCAGGAGTGAGCGGGCGTCCGGTGGAATTGCTTCTGGCGCTTTCCGGTTCTGATCTTTGTATAAATTTATAAGCTTTACTGTACGATACATGTACTAAATCCCCAATCGCGTGGAGACAAGTGCTATCTGGCTGTGCATCTCACTTCTGGGTAAGATCCTCGGTGGATCCACGTGCGAAGACGCAAGGACGACATGGGCGCAACAGCCTTCGGTCTCTACATCTGTAGCGAACACAAAGACGATGCAATCTCTCATCCTATTCCCACCTATGATCTATTGTCCCTGGAGCTTCAATTACAGAGATCACTAGGCAACGACCCAGACAAGCGTGTACACACCATCAAGATACCCTCGAAAGCACAGAATTGCCCCGGCAACCTTGGTTATATCGTGAGAAGATAGACATCTCTTGACATATACATCTGGTGAAGAACACCAAACATAGTATACAGAGTTGCGGAGCTATAGGTAGACTTGTGCTGCGCGCTTACCGCTTTTCGCTCCACCACAAGCGAGTTTCATCCTCCTCCATCCATGCAAGCTCACTCCTGCCAAGGACATCCTGATACTGTACTTGCAACCTGCTCGTACATGGACCTTCCTCGCACAGTCGCACTTACCAGGACATGGCTATCTGTGCCTCACTCCCCGGAAGGATTAGTACTGCGCACGATGTCTGGATTCCTTGGCTCACTTGACATTTGACATGGCCAAGCGCCTAAGCATGCCGAAGTTCCACTTCTCGCGATCCACCTTTGTGTTTGACCATGCTCAGTTCGTTTCGAAAACAGTTCCGATGGTCTATCTGACGTCTCCTGTTTATAGGATGGCACCGTGCATCACTGTGCTATACAGCGACTTGCCGTGTTGTCTTGAAGACTTATAGGACTAGGTACTGCTGCACGGTTCGATCGTTGTCTTCTACATCCACAACAATCCCCTTGCTCTGGTAGCTATATTCTCTTTCAACAAAATGAAGTTCTACGCCTCCTCAGCTGCTGTTGCAGCTTTTGCTGTCAACGCAGCCGCCCAGACCGTTTCTGGCGCTGCCGAAGGTTTCGCAGCTGGTGTCACTGGTGGCGGAGTGCGTATCAATGTCTCCAAGATCTTTTCAAAATTTTAGCTAATTTATGATCAGTCCGCCGCAGCTGTTACGCCCACCACCAACGAAGAGCTGGTCTCTTACCTTGGTGACTCCAGCCCGAGAACCATCGTTTTGACAAAGACGTTCGATTTCACTGGATCCACAGTTTCCGGCTCCGGCTGTGCACCTTGGGGCACTGGTGCTGGTTGCCAGACGGGTAGGCATCCGTTATTTTGTCATCATAGAACTTGTTCTGACCTTTACAGCGATTAACAAAGACGATTGGTGCGGCAATTACCAAAGCAGTGCACCTGCTACCTCCGTCACTTATGACGAAGCTGGCTTGGACCCTATCATTGTTGCCTCCGACAAGACCTTGATCGGATCTGGATCGGCGGGTGTCATCAAGGGTAAAGGTCTCCGTATTGTGGGTGGAAAGAACATCATTCTGCAGAACATCCACATCACCGAATTGAACCCCCAATACGTCTGGGGCGGTGATGCCATTACGTTGGAAGGAAGCGATCTCGTCTGGATCGATCACGTTCGCACCTCCTTGATCGGTCGTCAACACATTGTTCTCGGCGAGACCGCTTC